>CM029278.1:13421276-14621276 GCA_016920895.1 Vaccinium myrtillus | reverse complement strand
ACAAAGTTACATTGCAGATTCTACAATGGGATCTAAAAATGGAGCTCAAGCCGGTTTCTGTGAGTTTTCTGACTACTCGGAAGTTCATGGGGAACTGGTTACAATTTCATCTTTGAACCATCTACCAGTAATGCTTCTCACTGAGGCATTTGAGATCCCCGGGGGCCACCTTCCGTCTGGCATTACCTTCGCGGCTTAGTTCCTCCGTTATGTGTCGTTAGTGTCACGGCGGTAGGGTAATACCATACTCGGTTCTGGTGCTAAGGCGTGCTCTGTGAGTTGGTCCCCATCTCTCTCTTTTATGCGTCCGATTGGAGTGTTCTGTGTAGTTGGTTTTCTGAGTTCACCTGAATATCAACTGAAGAAGAAGAGAGTGGATCTCACTCTATCCCCCTGCAAGTGGGCAACGCCTTTTGTCCAATAGTAATGGCCATCTGGTACACCAGCCTTTTAGGCTGAAAGTCTCATAACTTTTGTTCAAATCAAGACAGCTGCACGCATGTTCCCAAGCAAAAGAGTGTCTTCACTGCTGAATATGGTGGGCCCGTGAGCTATTCACGCAAAGGGTGTACTACTAAAGAGTGGGACCACGGTGCCCGGTTTAAAGAGTGGGACCACGGTGACCAAAGCACATCTATTTGGTGTTAATATTTATCACGTGATAAGTTTGAATCTACACTTGGCCTCTCGGTCCAACATATGGCCTCTCGGTCAAAGTATTTAAATTCAACCCCAGTTCTTTTGTTACACGTAAAATGGCAGTGTGCAAATTGACCACATGTTTCCCAAGTGGAGGCTTTGGTACCCATTAATCATTCCTATACCAGCGGGATGTGCTGGATTTCATACTCCCCGACGGGTTGTGCCGGGGGTACGTAATTTTCTTTTCTTTTTTTTCTTTTCATTATTTTATTTTGTCCTCCCTGGGGTATGCCCCTTGTAGGCTGTACATTCGTTTAATCCCTTTTATTTTCAAGCTAAATTACCCAAAAAAAAAAAAGCTCGGTATCTCAAGTTCAATCGGATTATCCCACCGCATGCGAAAAGGATATTAGAATTAAATTGCTCAGCTGGAATAAAATTAAACAAAACTATTAGCTCTTATATGATCGAGTTAGGGGGCCCTGAGAATATGACATGGTCAGAAAAGGATGCAAGGAACTATATGGGTCAAGTCAGACGCTCACAACTCAAGGAAGGGGATGCCGAGGCAATGGTTACTTACTTTATGAAAATGCAAGCGGACAATGGAAATTTTTTTTTATGCCATGGATCTAGATGAAGAACACCGGTTGTGTAATGTCTTTTGGGCCGATGCGAGGAGTCGGGAGGCATTCAAAGAATTTGGAGATGCGGTCACATTTGACACCACTTACTTGGTTAACAAGTATGATATGCCTTTTGCCCCATTTGTAGGTGTAAACCATCATGGGCAATCGATCTTGTTAGGATGTGGTTTGGTATTACGAGAAGACACGCCTTCATTTGTATGGCTTTTCGAGAAATGGGTTACTTGCATGTCCGGGCGTTCTCCTAATGCCATCATCACAGACCAATGCAGGGCCATGCAAAATGCGATAAGTATCGTGTTTCCTAATGCAAGGCATCGTTGGTGTTTATGGCATATCTTAAAAAAGGTCTCGGAGAAGTTGAAAGGGTATAAAGATTATGATTCAATCAAATCAAAGCTCCTTAATGCTATATATGATTCAATGACTGAAGATGAATTTCAAAAAAATTGGGGCAACGTCATCAACAAATATCAGTTAGGGGATAATGAATGGGTAAGTGGCTTGTATGAGGATAGGAACCGATGGATGCCGGCATATGTGAAAGATACTTTTTGGGCAGGGATGTCAACAACTCAGCGGAGCGAGGGCATCAATGCCTACTTTGATGGCTATGTCCATTCGAATACCACGTTGAAAGAATTTGTTGAGCAATATGAAAATGTCTTATGTAAGAAGGTGCAAAAAGAAGAAGAGGAAGATGCCCATTGTTTCAACTTTCAAGTTAAGAATGTGTCTCCTTATGGGTTTGAGAAACAATTTCTAGAAGCATACACAATTGAAAAATGCAATGACTTTCAAGCTCAAATAGCCGGTAAGATTGTATGCAATGAGTCCTTTATAAAGATGGTAGATGGTGTTTCAGAATTTGAGATACAAGAAGACATCCAAGTTGGTGAGACTGGCTTTCTAAAAACTGTTACCTTCCATGTTCATTTTAATGAGGACTCAAGAGAAACTAATTGTAGTTGCCGGTTATTTGAGTATAAGGGGATTGTGTGCAAGCACATTTACATGGTTTGGTAAAAAAAGAAGCTTAATGAAGTGCCGGAAAAATACATTCTATGAAGATGGAGAAAAGATGTGAGCAGGAGTCACACGAAAGTCAAGGTTAGTTATGCGAATTGGAAACGCAAGCCCGAATGGCGTCGCTTCGACATTATGTATGATGCTTTTAAAAGAGCCGCTGATAAGGTCATGGATTCCGAGGCTAAGAGTGAAAGGGTGGTGGCAAAGTTACGAGAAGCAGAAGCAGAGAATGAAATTGGTGATGACGAGTGTGTAAGCAATCAGGCCATGTCCATCGATGTACAAGATGATATTATAAGTTCTAAAGATAAAGAAAAACCTGTGGGAGATCCAGTTAAACGTCGTAAGAGAGGGCGACCACCGGTAAATAGGAAACAACCAAGGCTTGAGAAAATCATTAGGAAGGTTCAGCCATCAAGGAAAAAGGTCCAAGGAAGTCGAGACAATGCCAAGAGTAGATCGGTATAGCAACCTTATTTGAGTAATTTTTAACAAGAAGCTATAACAAAAAATTTAATTGCTTTATAATTACATTAATGTGTTACATTAACATGTATGTGCAGGGTTTGGTGGAGGATGGGAATGTGGAGGTTCGAAGTGTCCACACTCATACTATGGACTTCGACGAGATTATCACTCAAGAGAGTGTAAACTTTAGTGTAAGTGTGATAATTGTGCTTCTTTTGTCTAGTCATTGTGAAACTTATTCCATTCTACATAATATCCCTAATGATTTTTTGAATTTAGACATCCCAAATGATTGGGCCACATCTTGGTATGTTGAGGTGTGACCTTAATGAAGCTCCAATTGATTTCAAAAATTGAGGTAATATCTTCTCGGTCTATAATTTTTTTCATGTATTGTTCAGTTTCTTAAAAGAAGTTGCTAGTTGTTTTAGCTTTCCATGTAGGCTTTATGACCTTAATGCATGCTCTTTTGTAGGTGCTTTCTTGGCAGAAATATTTGGCAGGAAATACATATGGCGATGCATAGAAGAAGAGTTAGTATAGGGAATTTCTTGTATTTTGTTAGGATCTTTTTTTTTGTGGTAATTCCCTCATTGGCAAATCAGTTTAATTTTGCAATGTGTTGTGTACATTTCAGATATCCAGGTTCAATGTTGGTAACAGTTGTATTTGCATTTCAGTTTTTGCTTAATCCAAATTTATTTGGTACTTCACTAGTTCAATGTATGCATTTCTGTTTTCGCTTCAAGTAAAAATCTGTGAACATGTAATGGCGAATAGAGTTTGAGGAGTGCTGAAAAAGTTACCACAGAATGAACAAGTCAAATGGTATATGGTACTGTATATAAACGGGGGGTTTCGGATGTGAAGTCTTGGGAAAATTTTGCCAGGGTTCCTTTGTTTTATAGCCTAGCCCGACGCATTGCGTCTCAAAGTAACAACAACAGCGACAAACAAGATAAACAAGAATAGTTTATACGAGCCCCCGCTAGGCGTTTCTCATCCTAAATTACCGTTAATAATCCAAATTTACATATAAACTCACATATGGCCATTCTCATCAGTCATCACAATTATCAATTATATTCCAAGTTAGGTTTCGCAAAACTAAAACCTTGTCTTACAACGGAAAAAAAAACAGAGGGTACAAGGCCAACCATCGTCATGCCTATCATACAACTTCAATTCCTAAATACATACTACAACTTGATATTTCAACATGCTGACAGTCAGCGTCCAACTTCATTTCTTTAGTTTCACCGGAACTTCCTTCAGCAAATTCCAACAATGGACGTGTCCTTCCTCAGCTGGTGTTGACCGCGTTTTGTGCTTCACCTAAGCTCTGTGTGAATCCTCCAAAGAGCCTTTTCTTTATATAAAAGGCACAAGGGAATCCAGTCACTTGTTCACTACAAGCTGACCAATCTTCATAGATACTAGGGGTCCTTCCCTTGCAGCAAGTTAGAACGGTTTTCCTTTCATTTCCTGCATGAAAGTTGGTTTTGAAAAATGTAAATGTACATAAATCCTTACTTATTTTATAATGAAGAAACTTAAGACCCCAATCTTGTGCAGCATCATTGATGGCCATTTGGGACGAAGAGGTGCTGTTTTTTTTTTTTGAAAGGCAACGAAGAGGTGCTGTTAGATCAACCCCAACTAAGATATAAGGAAATAGTATACCCATTGTAAAGTTAAACAACAACATGCGTGATGCTTGGATACATACTCTCCCAACATAGTTTCAACTGGGTTCATCATCTAAAACCAACCCATAAGGACACCATTTAATTCAAATTCAGCCAATTTAATTTAAATCAATTCAATAACATTCATAAAAAAAAAAAAATCCCCAAATTCACTCTAAACCCTAATTATTGTTCTAAGTTTTGGGTAAATCAATCAATGAAATTGAAAGAAGGTCAGAGAGATAGAGAGAGAACTTGGTGGTGGGTATGGCGTTGAAGTCGCGTAGGTCGTCGGTGCAGGGAGGGTCGTCGCTGCTGGTGAGGGTATGGCACCTCTGGTTCGTCGATCCCTTCTCCCTCTCTCTCATCGATCCTCTTTTCTCTCTCTCTCTCTCTCTCTCTCTGGTTCAACTCGCTTGGCGTCGATCTTCTTCTTCGCGGCACTGATTTCGTCTTTCTACTCTTCTCCTCCTGTTGGGAGCGTGAAATGAGAAGCGCTGATTTTGAAATTTTTTGAGAGCAAATTTAAATTTGAACAGGGAATAGAGGTGTGGGCCCCATTAATTTTTCCAAGTCACCATTCCACATCAGATCTGTACATTTTCGAGCCATTGGCTCTGTACCCATATCATTATCCATTCTTAGCAGTAGGATCGAGAGAAAGAATTGAATCTCGGCTGTCAAACTCGTTGCAATCAACTCGGTTTTGGTTTTGTTAAATCATGAAACTACTCAGATTCATTCTTCACATGCCCATAAAATAATCAAATACTAGTCAATTGGTTTGGCTGATATGACACGTAGAGATCTAGAAAATGAAAGTAGTAATAAAATAAACCAAGTAATACGAATTGCAAACGTACGACTGTACGAGATAGCTGCGAAATTGACACGTACTGTGAAACATATATGTCAAAGCCGTATAAGGGCGCCTGAACAAAAAAAACACCAAATTTAACCTCAAAAACACCTTTTATAAATTATCAAGTCACTTATCCAAAAATTCACAAAATCAGACTCTCTATCCAAACTTTACTATTCCCCTCAAGTTTGATAAAAAAAAAAAGAAGTTTTGTTAAACTACTATTCTCCCCAACTGGGGAGTGGTCCAGCGTTGGCCACCTAGGAAAGAAGGTGGGGGTGAATCATTAAAAATTCGGTAGCCCTTGAACAGTGGCTTGCTCTGAATATTGAGCCACTGTAGCAAAGTTTAAACTTTTGCAATTTGTCCATACATTTGTTGATGCTGATTTGGGGGAAGTTTTGTGGCTTTGGCGCAACAATTTACCCATCAGGGGGATTTGCCTCCCCTTAGAGGTGTCAAACGGGCCGGGCTGGCACGATTACGGCACGGCACGACACGTTTAAATGTGGCACGGCACGGCACGGGCACGGTTTTTGACGGGCACGGCACGGAAGTGGGCACGGCACTGGTTGGGCACGGCACGATCTTGGATGGGCACGGCACGGGCACGACACGAAAGTGGGTCGGCACGGTACGGCACGGCACGGCACGAGGCACGGCACGGCACAGGGCACGGCGCGATTTTTTTATTTTTTATTTTTTTTTCTAACCCAAGTTAGCATTGGTTAAGATTTATTGTGACAAAAATTGTATTTTTTTAATCATATGTAATGTATTTGTCAATAATCTTTGGTACAAATATGAAGCGAACCTCGATAAAACAAACTATTTTAACAATCAAGGCCATTCATTTTGTTGCACTTATTTAGTAAATTGTTCTAGTAAAATTTTGGCTCGATCGGGTTTAAAAAACTTGTCGATCTAGACCCTGTTTGTTTTTTTTTATAATACTTTTCTTATGATTAAATGGCTACGGATATATGATCCACTTAAATTTTTTTCGTACGAATGGTGGACTCTGTTATATGTAAAAGATAGACGGTTCTGATCACCCCAAAAAAACTAGTTGGAGCTCGGGTTGTCCACTATAGGACTTTAATGCCTCAAAATACATTAAATGTTATCCGATCACAATTTTTTTATGTAATTCTCTCGTCAAAATGAATTAGTAATCATTAAAAAAATTAACGTTAGACAAGCAAATGCAAAAAAATTATGGAACTTATAGAAGTTATCAAATTAAATTATAGAAATTATGAAATTAAATTATAGAAATTATAGAAATCAAATTATAAAAACTAATAAATAATATAAATTAATCAAATTATAGAAATTATATTATAGAAGTTAATTTACGAGAATACTAAGTTTATTTAACTAAAATAAGCTAAACTTCATATGAAGTTATCAATTATGAAGGATCCCGCAGGATGTAAAAATTCAGACCTCGAACTCCAATTTTCTCTTTTGACGATGTGAACCGTTAGATATGTTTAAAAAGTGTTTTTAAGGTCCTATGAAAGGATTTGGCAAAAAATACTACCCAGAAGGGCTTGATCGGAGCATTTTTTCATAAAATCGCTATATGAAAAATTGCTCCGATCAAGCCCTTCTGGGTATTTTTTTTTTGCCAAATCCTTTCGAAGAACCTTAAAAACACTTTTTAAACACATCTACCGGTTCAGATTTTCAAGAAATAGATTAGATGGCCATGAATTGGTGCATTATAGTGTTCAAATGCCACTGGAAGCACTGAATGTGTTCCGATCGCGTGGTTACCGACATCAGATGATCATCAATTTCGGGGAGGCTGATAGAATTGATAAGATGTTAAATCGTATCGGTTTAGATCAAACATTCAAGAAAATGAACTAGTATCCACCATTTAATGTTATACATTGAACATACTTAGTTATGAACTAATATATACTGCTACAGTCTAATGTACATTAGCCACACGATCTCAACACAATTTTGATGATCGCCCCCGTCTATTTTGTTTTTCTTGGTGTTTTAATGAACCTCACCAAATTTTGGACCAATCGGATTTTTAAAAAACCTTCATCGGGAGATTCTTGAAGCGAGAATCATTAGTATGAAAATATTTATAAACTCCGATCGAGCATACAGAGATCATAAATATACTTAATTTTTTACATGAATAATATATTCTATCCTACAAAAAATATAGACGGTTCCGATTTTCAATATTAGTCTCGAAAGACCCTCCAATGATGCATCGTAACTTTACGCCTAATTACACACACATGTATGCCATGTGCTGCACACACACACACTATATAATATTTTTTCCCCCTTCCTATGGCCTGCAAACGTATGGCAAACCGGCAGATCATCTACCCAGCCCAAAATTCCCCCAAAAATTTCACTCTGAAAGTCAAAAACTTCCCTCCAAATTGGCAAATCCCTCCAAATCCCCAAATCCCCCAGCAAATCTACCCACCCCAAATTTCCCCAAAATTTTCACTGTAAACTCTCTCTCTCTCTCTCTCTCTCTCTCTCTCTCTCTCTCTCTCTCTCTCTCTCTCTCTCTCCATGGATAACCTAGAGGAGCAGAAGCAGCCCCGCCGCCACGAGTATTCTCCCTCCGCGGCCTCCAACGACGGCGATGGCCTCCTCCAGCCGAAGGCCGTAACGGAAAGCAATTTGACGGATATGAAGTTGAAGGCCGTAACACAGGGATTCCGTGGTATGTATGGTAGAAAACCCTAGAAATCTCTTCGTAATTCCCATCACATCTGCTTTATAAAATAGTCGTAATCTCTCTTTCTCTCTATGTTGTCAGAGTTGGAAATCTAGGGCATGGCTATTCTCTGCAGTCCTTGTCCTTCAACAACTTAACGGTATGCTTATTGAACTGGAACTTTCACCACTGGTTACTCCTGTGTGTGTTTGTGGGATGTTTGACCAATTCGCATGATACCTGTTCGAGGAAATGCTTAGAAGAGATGTAGCATTATTCCGCAGACCCAAAACATTAAAATTTTGTCAGAAGAATAATGATTCGTTCAAAAATTTGTGAGTTTGAGTCAGAAGATTAATGATTCGTCCAAATGCACCCATGCCTTTCACATGTAGTTTATAAACACATGGCTACTTCTCACTCCACTTGCCCTTTATGGAGAGCTAGTTTACTCTCGAATTTTTCACCAAACCATAGCTTTTCTCCCATTGTCCTTGTTCTTGAATCTGTCATTGGGTATTGTTTGGCATTGATCTATTAAATCTGGGAGTTTCCTATCTCGATGCACTTCGTGGTGCAATCCATCTGAACCTTAAACTCATAGTTAGCTTGTTTTGTTTCGATTATGTCAAACCAATTGCAGTTAGGGCCAGTCCTGCTATATTTGTTGTTGTCAAGCATAAAGCCAATCAAGACTTATTTTACTTGGGTACTACCATTTTTATTGAGGTGTATTTAATTTGCTGATTTTCTCGAACTGCTTGGGGTCCTACATCTTGTTTTGGTGCTACTGTTTTGGCATATTGGGGTATATGTACTTGTTTTCTCATTAGGTTGTTCTCCTATCAACTTTCTTATCTTAGGGCTTGTGTGGCATATGTGTGGCGTAAGCTATTGTTATTAGATATATATAAAAAAAAATTCCCGACAACTCGGCTAGATTAAACGGAATTCGGAAAGAAAAAAAAAATCGACGAAAATCGGAGATGTGCCGGCACGAGCATGGCACGGCACGGCACGATTACAAAATGGCACGGCACGACGCGGCACGATTATGTAAACGGGCCGGCACGGCACGGCCCGATTAAGAAAAGGCACGGCACGGCACGACACGGTTTAGTAAACGGGCCGGCACGGCACGGCACGAAGCACGGTTGGCACGAAACTAAATGGGCCATGCCGGCACGGCACGGCCCGTTTGACACCTCTACCTCCCCTGATGGGGATGCTCTAAGAACTTGTTTATTGATCCAAAAGAAAATTTAATATTTTCTCCAATAATTTTCTTTTAATCGATTATTGATACGAGTAATAATCAATTAATATAACCGAAAAGCCGTAATCAACGCATAAAAAACTGAAGCGTACAGTCGGGTTTGTTGATGCTGGGTCAAACACCATATAATATATCCAGCCAGCTAAAGTCCATAACGCCCTGTTTGGCGACGTCGTTAGCACCCGGATTTGCCGTCGCCCCGGATTTGTAATCGAGGGCCCACCACCAGCCGGTGTTTGGCACAAAATTTTCGTCCCCAACTCCACCCGGACTATTTTCACTGTTTGGAGTGCAAATCCGG
Organism: Vaccinium myrtillus; assembly: GCA_016920895.1. Classification (NCBI taxonomy): domain Eukaryota; kingdom Viridiplantae; phylum Streptophyta; class Magnoliopsida; order Ericales; family Ericaceae; genus Vaccinium; species Vaccinium myrtillus. Next base: position 14,611,656 of record CM029278.1, on the reverse strand, counting down.
CTTCACCCGGATTTGCCAACGACAGCCCTGACCCTGTTGTTGGCTAACAAAGGTGGATTTGGGATTTTTCTACCCATTTTACCCCTCCAAATCCGGGTGATTTGGAGGGTTTTGAACAAAAAAAATACTAAAATAGAAGAAATTACCACGTCGGAGCAACCATCTTCATCGTCGGAGCAACCATGAGTTTAGATCTAGAAATTTTTCTGGCCTGGGAGGGGCGAAACCATCGCCGGAGCAACGATGGGGTAGGTGGAGGTGGTGGTGGCTTGCCGAAGGAGACGTGAGGGTGGCCCAAAGCCGTTGCCGGAGCAACAACACCCGTCGCTGGAGCAAACTGTTGTTGCTTTGTTTTTATTGAAAATGGGGAGGAAGATGACTGTTGAGTTTATATATATACGTATATAATACATTTAAGACCTCCTAGTTTTTAATACTACACATTTACCCCATATTTACTACTTATTACCCCCTAGATTTATCATACAAATTTAAATTGTCTTTTAATTTTTAAAAAGTTCACTTTCTGATTTTTTTCAATTTTTTTCATAATTATTATTTTTAATATATTTATGTAATTATTTTTTATATATTTATGTAATTATTTTTTATATATTTATGTAATTATTTTTTATTTATTCTCAGTATTATGTATTTATTATGTATTTATTTTAATTATAATGAAATTAAACCATGTTATCAATTAAATTACTAATAAATTGGGGGCAATTTAGTCTTTTGTCCTCTTATCCACCTTCCAAATCCTCTTTCTAAAAATACCATCCAAACACTTCACTAACAAATCCATCCTTCTTATGAGGTGGGGCCACCCTCATTACAAATCCACCCTCATTACAAATCCACCTTCAAATCCACCCAATTAAAATCATCTCCGGTCGCCAAACGGGGCGTAAGAAGCTTAAGTCCAATTCATGCGTTCCCCACTTTTGCGCCGATTTTTCCAATTAAGTCCCTCAATTCGCGGGAACCTCGTTGGTGCCTTTGGGGTAGACATGACATTTCGACTGGGGGTCCTTTGTTGCACGCACTTTGCGTGCGTTGCTCTCCAGTTCACGTTGTTCCTTCTCTCTCCTATTCTGCGGTTGTGGCTGCGTCTTCCTCTTGGACGCGTCGTTGGAGAGAGAGGGGCTTTTTTCCCGTTAATGAATGCCGATGGGATGTTTTCCTGCTTCTGCTGTGTATTCTTTTGAGATGTATTGAACGTGGCCTTGGCAAATCCACATAAATTTCGTTGCCTCTCTCGCTCTCTGCTAACGCGGCTTCTCTCTTTCTCTCTCTATCCCCACTCTCTACTATTCTGCTCAGCCACCATTCCAGTGATCTGTTGCTGCTCCTTACACTGATTTTGCCGAAGATCGAACCAGGTGAGTTCATCGTTCTCTCCTCAAGTCACGATTTCTAGGTTTTTGTTTTTCGAACCTTAAAGTACAGTTTTCTTTTTTCAACCGAACCCTATCTCTCCAACAAAGCTTTTGATACACAGAAGTATGTTTCGTTTTCCCCTTCTCTCCACAACAGGGTATTTCGACAAAGCCCAGTTCGCCAGTGCGGACTACAATCGAAGCAGGTGAGTCATTTTTCTAATAGGGTTCCCCTCCTATCGAAAATACTGCTAAATAGGGTCTATAATTTGGATCGATGTAGATTGCGGTGAAAGTACAAATTCCCATTTGCAGAAATTTCTCATTTTCCAAAACCCATAACGAATCAACAACATATATAGTAGTATATCATCTTCACACATTTACGCAACTCAGAGTTCCTGTTAGTCGCAAAGAATAACAGAACAAGGGAGCAGAGAGCACACAAAATTCTACCCCTATACCAGGTAAGCTTGAAATTTCCTCCAAAGTTCAAACCATATCTTGCCTTTTTTATTTTATTTTTTGTGTGTGTTTACGCTGAAATATTTCTTTGTGTGGGTTTATGTGGATCATCGATTTTTTATTTTTACAAGTAGCGTCTGATTCTGGTTTGGGATTCCTTGTGTCGTGGTGCCAACAATGGTGCAAATTCTGTACTCAGAAGGAGTACAGCGGTTTGAGGGCACAAGGGGTTTGCTTCAGTGATGGAAATTTTTAAGTTCGTAGAGCTTGTCAAGGAGATCATTGGAATGTAAAAAATTAAGTTTATCCTGCATTAGTGGGTTGTCATAGAACTCCTGGAATGGAATCCTCTAGAACTCTTAAAACACCTTCCCAATAGACACCTCAATTTAGTATATTCGTTCTCTATATTCTACACGCTTCTAAGGTTATTGGACTAATGATTTTTGAACAAATCAACAGATCCCTTTTATTCAATGGGGTTTTGGAGTGCATATCCATTACTAATTCCATGATGGAAGATTTTACCTTCTTTCATATGCTGGTGTTCAGGTGGTAATTGAGAGTCAATAATGCTAGGTACCCCGAAAGTGAAATCAGTGGTTCAGATTCACTTGGATATTTATATGAACCATTGATTTCACTTTCGGGATAGTTTTCAGGATAATTTTTTGGAGTACTTAGCATTTTTCGTTGCGAACAGGAGAACTGTATCTATTTCGCGGGAGATATTTTTGCAGCCCTTTTCTATTTTTGGGGATGGTCTAGAAGAAGTTAAGCTGTCACTAAAAATGGGATACAAAACATGTTTAATTTTGTGGCAACATGAATCATCCCCCCTCATGAAATCACATCCACTTTTTCTGTGTTTCTCACAAATAAATAATCACATTAATTTTGACAAAATTAACAAACCATTGCTTTAATTAAGTCGGTGTTTGCCATTTGAATGCAACACTTGGTACATGGCCTTTTGTTTTAGGAAATAAAATGGCATTAGGTATCACCTATAGAGTGATTAAAGCCGTTTTACGCAACTAATACGGATTAATTAATTGCACGCTTACTAAACTTGTGTATCACACTATTAAGATCAAGTAGTTTATTGCTTAATATCTACCCCTAAACAAGTGGAAGAATCCGAGTTCGAGTTGTGCATTTGTCTTTTGACTTTAGACATGTCCCCTCCACCTAAACAAACTGATGGCTTAAGCATTATTATTATTACACTAAGTATATGCTTATATATAGTTTCTCTGTATCGGTACAATTTTATCGGATGACCATTTTTTTGGTGTTTATCATATGCACATCCAAAATGTTACGAGTTTTTAGTATAAAAGTTACGACACACGCACTAATATGTTATGATTTTTGGTGAAAATGTTATGAATTTTATTGGCGAACAGTTACGAGAAGCAAATGTTATAATTTCTAGAGAAAATGTTATGAATCATGTTGCTGAAAGTTACGATTTTTTTAGTATAAAAGTTGCGAGACGCACCAAAATGTTATGAATCTTTATGAAGTAATACAATTTGGACAAAAATTAGGCTATGGTACATAACTTTAAGAGCTCTATATTGTAGACTTTCCCCTTGCACGTATAGTATTGAAGGCATCCTTTTTCTTTCTTTTTTTTTTCTTCTGAGAAAGAGAAAAATTTTCAATAGATAAATAAACAGTTTACATGAGATATACAATGACAAAACAAGAGCTATAAATAAATAGACAAGTCTACACTAGCTCTATCCAAAAGATGTTGTCCTCCTGTAACTGGATGCTGCATAAAAGATGATATAGCCCTTTTCGCCAAGCATAGGGGATAGCATGAGCTAGCATAGAGGATAGCATGACTGAGAGGCTTTTCACATGTAGTGATCAATTTGTCATGAAAAGATTGATGGACTCACCATTCCCAACCCTCCAGCAGATATGTTTGGCAATAAGATCTTTGCTAGAAAGAATACTTTTCCACGCCCAGAGGAATGCTCGACTCTGAGAAAATCAATTCTAGAAGACTAGAACAATATCTAGGGAGGAAAAGTTTTGAGATTAAGAGAGATGGGTTATTAAGAATACGCCAATATTCGTTGCAAATCCAAGTTTTTTCGTACTTAGAAAGCTTATTGCAATATTCGCTGCAAATCTAAGTTTTTTCGTACTTAGAAGTATTTATTGCAATATTCGTTGCAAATCCAAGTTTTTTCGTAAATCCAAGTTTTTTCGTACTTAGAAGTATTTATTGCAATATTCGTTACAAATCCAAGTTTTTTCGTACTTAGAAAGCTTATTGCAATATTCGCTGCAAATCCAAGTTTTTTTGTACTTAGAAATATTTATTGCAATATTCGTTGCAAATCCAAGTTTTTTCGTACTTAGAAAGCTTATTGCAATATTCGCTGCAAATCTAAGTTTTTTCGTACTTAGAAATATTGGCATGATTAGAATGTATATACTCGCTGTTCCCCAATAGGAATCCAAATTTGAAGCGATTTTGGTTCATATTACTCAAAACTTCAATAAGGAAAAGTAAAATCTCATTAATGCTTGAAATAAAAAATCTAAATAACTGATGCTGGTGATTTTATTCGTAATCCCAACTAGGTATTAAAAACAAATGCTAACTTATCCATATTCACTAAAAAAGATGTGATTGTATTCGTAATCACATGAACGAATTACTGGTAAAATTTTCGTAGGCTCCCTCTCTCTTCCCCTCGTCTTTCTCTCTCCCCCAAAAACCCACGTCCCTCGTCCGCCACCACCACTTTTTCAGAAGAGTCGACTAAGCGAGCTCTACTTCTTGTGCGACAACCACGTCCACTCTGCCAACGCCCTCTCTAAAAAACACCTCCGTTCGCAGATCTGTGATAACTGCACCTAATAACCCGTTTCCAACACCATCGTCCTATTATGATAGGACTGCGACTGGGATGCACACAGAAGCGTCACCTCCTCTTCCGCCCATCGTCACACCCTTGTCGACGCCTTTTCCAGCTTCCCTTCTGCCCTCCACCTCCCTTCCGCTTGGGGATTCGATTAGATTTGAAAACACCTCAATTGCAGCAGCCGATTCTCAATTTAAGTTATCAAAACTCGAACAATAATAATGATCCTTTTGATTCTTCTATATATAAATCGGCTTATGGAGAGATGCTTTAGGATTTGATGGTTCAGAGTGGGCATGGGAAGGTTTATTCGGGTGATGATGTTTCTTACGAGGATGTTGGTTTGAAGAATCTGACTAGTGTGGGAAGCAAAAATAGGTGGTGTTGAGGCAATTAATGGATTTGCTTAATACGAAAGGAGTGAAGGTGAAGGAGGACAGAAGGTGGTGGGTGGCAGCAGATGAGGGAGGTGGGTTTTGGGGAAGAGAGAGAGAGAGAGAGAGAGAGAGAGAGAGAGAGAGAGACTTTTAGATTTTGTTTTTGATTTTTTTATTGTCACTGCCACGTAGGCAGGTGTGGCTGGGGTGTGTTCGAGCGTATGTGCATATAGACTAGGCTCAGTTTTCCAAAAGATAAAATGGCTTTTTGCTAAACATAAGTATTCAAATCCATTCGACCATTCTACCAAATTTGGGGTGCGAACATAAGTATTCAAATCCATCAGGACGGAGACTTAAGTAGAGTCCCGAACTTGAAATCAATTGGAGAAAAATGATGATGCCAAAATTATTTTTGTTACTGTCATAACCATAATGCATAAGAGCCTTGTACCCTGCAGATGGTACAAGGTTTTTTATGCACTTCAATTTTGGCATCAGTAGAAATAGTTTTTGCATTATCACCATTCTTGAGGAAATAATATATGCACTAACACTTATACAAACTCTCTCAATGAGACATTTGTGACCCAAATGGATCTTGGGTGCTTGTCGCCCCTCACCCATGGCAAACTCTGCCACGCCCCAAAACGACATCATTTTGGGATTTTGTCCCTGAATGTGTTGTTCCCGTTTGGCACTCAATTTCCTTTTTAATGTTTGTGGGCCCATTGCGGAACCTACAAAGATGGTTCAAGCTAGGCCTGTCAATGGGTCGGATCCGATCCGGATCCGAGAGTATCCGAATCCGATCCGGATCCGATAAGCTTGGATCCGAATCCGGATCCGATATCCACAAATCCGAAAACGTTAATCCGGATCCGGATCCGAATTCCGGATATCCGATCCGAAAATCCGAATCCGATCCGGTAATTTAATTTTTTGTCCTTTCCAGCTAGCTTGCTTGCTTACGGGTCGGACTTGATCCGGATCCGATCCGGATCCGATAAGTTTGGATCCGTTCCGGATCCGATCCGGATTTTATTAGAATTTTCGGTTCCGGATTATCGGATTATCGGATATGAAATATTGGATTCGGATCCGGATTTTTGGGATCGGATCCGGATCAAATCCGATCCGTTGACGGGCCTAGTTCAAGCTGCTCATTATTCTTAAGATTTTAAATTTTTTTTTTTATGGATTCCTACAAAAATTAGCTCAATCCGATAAAAGTGAGAACTTTTCAGAATTTGTAAGGTGAAACAGTTGATTCAAACCACTCGTTATTCTTTAAAAAATTAGCTCATTAATTTTTTTGGACCCATTTGGGGTCCCAAAAATATGATTCAAACCACTCGTTATTCTTTAAAATATTTTTTCTTAATCTCTGTAATCTTTCTCTATTATAATATTCTCTCTCCAATCTTTTCTTTTTAATTTCTCTATCCAATATTCTCTTTCTTAAAGTTTTCTCTCCCATTCTTTCAAATCTCTCTCAAGTTTAACCATAATCAAATGCAAATGGACTTGGGATTCTCGTAGTGACCCAAGTCATTACATTCCCGCAGTGACCTCAATTGTGAGCCCTCTATAATCTGTATTTCAGATCAGAACCACACAATTTGTCGGGGATATTGAGGAGATCATTCATGTTAAAAATCAAATTAATTGGATGTTGGTAGCCGTATGTTCGAGTACCCGTTATATGGACTGCCAATATTATTTGGAGAATACATTATAAGACAAACTTATCTCAATTTGTTACCAATCTTAGATGATCATAATTGTTTGTACCCACAATGTGCTCAACATTCCTAAAAAATGAACGGTTCCGATCCCAAATGAAAATTTCAGAGGCCCCACAATTGACGTCACTATGGGGATGTACTGACTTGACTCACTACAGGAATGGATGGTGCCTACCACTTGGCTACCTATCCACTTGCAATCTCTCTCTCTCTCTCTCCGAAAATCAGTAATGTGAGTTGTAGTTAGTAAGGTTTGAACTAATTAAATGCATGGGAGTGCATGGTGCCTACCACTAGGCTACCTGTCCACTTGCAATCTCTCTCTCTCTCTCTCTCTCTCTTATTATATTCTCTCTATAATTTTATTTGTCCTAAAAACTAAAATTAAATTTAAAACAAATACAAAATAAAAATAAATCTATTTTTTTTTGCTAAATTAGTTGCTAGTAAGTTTCCATCCACGTATACCTGATTTGATATCCAGATGATAAATTGATCACAAACTAACACAATTATGATTAGGGGTGTGCACGGCTTTGGTTCAGGCCGGGTTTGGTGCGGACCCACTATTCGACCCAAACTAGTTGGGTTGGAAATTTATGGGCCCGGCACCTACCGATGGGCATAGAAAAATTGCCCGAACAACCTCTACGGTTTTGGCGGATCGGATCGGTCGGGTCTATCGGGTTTCAATCAAAATATAAAAAAAAAATTCTAGATCTGAGACAGAAATGGCAAATGTCAAGATTTTGGGTAAGTTATGGCGAGCGACGACGAACGGCTTTCGAAATTGAGAGAGAGAGAGAACGGTGACGAACGACTTTTGAATGATGAGAACGACGAACGATTCCGATCTGATCTTTTTTCTTATTCATTTTCAATCCGCTCCTAAAAGTCTGTGTGTGTGTGTGTGTGAGAGAGAGAGAGAGAGAGAGAGAGAGAGAGAGAGAGAGAGAGAGAGAGAGAGAGAGAGAGAGAGAGAGAGAGAGAGAGAGATTTACGCACTGCTCAGTGCATAAATCTTGATCTTAGAGAGAGGAAAGAGTTTTTTTTTTCCAGTTTGGTTAGAAACTTAGAATATGGCGTTTGGATCTGGGGAGTGGGGAAGAGAAAGAGATTTTCACTTTTTAGGGTTAGAATTTGGGATGGTAACACGTGTAAGGTGGGATGTATAGCTGTGTATAGTTGTAGAATAATATTAGAGAGAGAGAGAGAGAGAGAGAGAGAGAGAGAGAGAGAGAGAGCAACCTTTTATTTTTCGTGGGGCAAGTGGTGTTAACTGTTGTTGTTAAAGAAAAGAGAAGGGGAAAAGTAATTATGTCTAGGATTATGAAACAAAAGTAGTTACCCAAATTCTCAATGACAACGATAAGACAACACATGAAGTTCAAAACATGTTTTTAAGGTTCTACGGGGGAAATGGGCAAAAAAAAATACAGGGAAGAGCTTCATCCGAGCATTTTTCGATAAGATCGTTGTTGTATATATATATAGTATATATTTATAATATGCTTCTCATAAGGGTCCCTTTATGTGAGAGATCCATGCGCACCTCATGTTTCAGTCGTTGGATGAGATCCAACGGCTCAGATTTTAAAGAGCAACTCGCGGATCCCAGACCCGGATCGGACCCCATCTCGCGGGCCAAAACTCTAATATGGGTCATTTCTTCTTCTTTGGGGTCACCTTCCTCATTTCCCCAAATCTGAGAAACAAAACACGACACCGCTACTGGAGAAGAGGAGAAAAAGGCAATCTCGATCGAAAACCCAGACCACTCTTAGGTCTCTCTCTCTCTCTCTCTCTCTCTCTCTCTCTCTCTCCCCCCTCGTTTTCTCTGTCTTCTTCTCCCTGGTTCGATCTCTCTCTCACTCTGATTCGGATTGTTATGACATGAAATACATAGAGGGACTACAATGTAATTCTGTCATACTATTGGCATTACTTCTGTAATTTCTATTTTCTTGTAACTGAATAGGTAGTTACAGGAGCGTAGAGTTAGTTAGAGGGGAGCGTCTGTTGGAAGATATAAAAGTAGGAATTGTGTAATCAGATTCATTGTGTAATTTTTCTGAGAATAATTCAAGAAAGTCATTTCTTCTTTCTACAATTTCTGTTCTTCTTCCCCAGTCATATCATTGGTATCAGAGCGTGGTTTTCCTTGGCCTGTCATCTGGACCACCATGGCAGAAGGAACTAGATCAGCACAAGAGACCAAAAAAGTCGATGAAGCATTGCGTCTATTGAGGGAGGGCAACGACAGAAGCACAAAAGAGATTGGGGAAATCAAGAACTCACTTCGAGAATTGGGGGACATCAAGGAACTGATCGCTGCAATGGGAACTAAGTACGATCAGATGGCAAAGCATGTCTACGGGAAACAACAGCAGGAACATAATGGGGCTACTGGATCTAGACGTCATGAGCAGAATGTTGGGAATGGGTTTCGACATCAAGAACCACCAAATGGGTTTCAACATCAAGATCCACCAAGAACCACTCAGTTGGGATTTCAAGCATTTGAGGCGTTTGAAGAAATGCCTCTAAGGTCAGAAACCCATTTCTATACCCCAAATTTGTTTAATCAACGATTTGCTAAAATCGAATTCCCCCGATTTTATGGTGAGAATCCGACTGGTTGGTTATATAAATGTGAGAGGTTTTTTGAGTATAATATGATTGATGGTAGAGATAGAGTAAAGTTAGCATCTTTGCATTTGGAAGACTCTACTTTACAGTGGTATCAATGGTTTGAGAAGTGCCATGCCAACATTAATTGGGACTTGTTTAAGCAAGGTTTAATGGCAAGGTTTGGTCCAAGTACGTATGAAGATGCTACGGGTGAACTCACTAAACTCAGACAGACCTCCACTGTTAAACATTACCAGGAACAGTTTGAGATATTGTCAAACAAGACTCAAAACCTCCCTGAATCCTTCTTCGTCAGTTGTTTTATTAGCGGCCTTAAGGAAGAGATCCAACCAGGGGTCTTGATGTTTAGGCCAACCACAGTAGTTCAAGCAATAGGCCTGGCCAAATTACAGGAGGCTAGTATAGATGCTATTGCCAAGAAATCTAGGTGGGGTGTCAGGGCTGAAATGCCCCATTCCCTTCCAATGAATAAGCCACAGTTCAATGGTGGAGGGTTTGTTAGGAAGGAATTACCCAAGGAATTGGAGCAAAAAAGGGCTAAAGGTCTTTGTTTCAAATGCAACGAAAGGTATACAAGGGACCATGTTTGCGGAAAAAAAGCAACTTTATGCTCTGGAAGGGGAAGAAGAAGGAGAGGATCCAGTGCCAAATCTGGAAGAGCATGATGATGTGGAAGAAGAGCAGCCACCTGAAGAGGAGCTGCAGATTTCTCTTAATGCTCTCACAGGGTCAATTTCTTATAGGACCATGAGAGTTAGAGGGAATGTGAAGAGAAAGTTGATCAATATCCTGATAGATTCTGGCTCTACACACAATTTTCTTACCCCAGAAGTGGTAAAAAGGGCTTGCTTGGGGACAGAAACCACTGATTGTTTACCAGTCTCAGTAGCAGATGGCACAAAGATGATCAGTACAGCCATGTGCAGAAATTTTGAATGGGAAATGCAGGGAACAACCTTCCAAGCTGATATGAGAATCCTACAACTAAAGGGCTGTGACATGGTTCTAGGAATACAATGGCTGGCCACTCTTGGACCAGTTAAGTGGGACTTCAAGAACCTTAGCATGGAATTCAACCTCAAAGGAAGGAGACATGTTCTCAGGGGAGGAAAGAGGGATTCAATGACAGTGATTAGTTCTGAGAAGATGAAGAAATTACTCCACAAACAAGCACATGGGGCCATAGCACAAATCTGTTTGCTTCAAGCTGAAGGTTCTGAGAAAGAAGAAGACAGCCCTCAGGAGTTGGAAACTTTGTTATCAGCGTATGCAGATGTATTTCAGGAACCAAAGGAGTTGCCACCACCAAGATCTCATGACCACTGCATACCCCTCAAGCCAGGAGCTGAGCCAGCAAATAAAAGACCCTACAGGTACCCTTATTTCCAAAAAACTGAGATTGAGAAGCAAGTTAAAGACATGCTTAATTCTGGGGTCATTAGACCCAGTGTTAGCCCGTATTCATCACCTGTGTTATTAGTTAAGAAAAAAGATGGTACCTGGAGAATGTGTGTAGACTATAGAGCTTTGAATGAAGCCACTGTAAAGGATAAATTCCCTATCCTAGTCATAGATGAGCTACTGGATGAATTATGTGGGGCAAAATGTTTTTCTAAACTGGATTTAAGGTCAGGTTACCATCAAATAAGGGTACAGCCACTACAACAAAAATGATAAACCGTGACGAAATTCTGGTGACGAAATTAATTTTTGTCTCCTATATGACTATTTTTGTCTCCTATATGACTATTTTGAGACGAAATTAATTTGTCTCCTATATGACTATTTTGGTGACGAAAATTATTTTTTCGTCACTAATATGTTCCATCCACATCTTTTTGGTGACGAAAATATTTCTTTCGTCACTAATATGCTCCCTCCACATCTTTTTGGTGACGAAAATATTTCTTTCGTCAATAATATGCTCCCTCCACATCTTTTTGGTGACGAAAATATTTTTTTCGTCACTAATATGTATCCTCCACATCTTTTTTGTGACGAAAATATTGTTTTCCTCACTAATATGTTCCCTTCAATGGAATTTTTGGTGACGAAAATATTTTTTTCGTCACTAATATGTTCCTTCCACATCTTTTTGGTGACGAAAATATTTTTTTCGTCACTAATATGTTCCCTCCATTTACTCCACCAAAACTAATTTTCCTTATTTATTTAATCATTTTCTCGTAAAAATTTGCCTCGATCGGGTTTAGAATGCTTCTTAATTATCGAGACACAATTTCATTAACAAAAATATTTTTTTTTTGTCTAATCAATTGTGTAGCGATAGCTCCCCCGTTTTTAATAAAATTCTTCTTTGCCGATCAAAAAAAAATTGTGCAGCGATAGCTGATTAACTTTATTTTTTGTATGAAATTAATTATGTACTCTTTAATATGTAAAAGATAGATGGTTTCGATTCAAAAAAATTACTCAAGTGTGGGGTCGAGTCTTGCAATCTAAAAAAATGACCCGACGAACTTCGATTTTGGTGACAATGACGAGATGTGAAATGCCAACGGTTTAAATCGACGCTTGTAAATATGGAGTTTGTAATTACATTTAAAATATATATGTTAGGTTTTAGGGTTTAGGGTTTTAGGGGTTAGGGTTTAGGGTTTTAGGGGCTAGGGTTTTAGGGTTTAGGGTTTTAGGGGCTAGGGTTTTAGGGTTTAGGGTTTTTAGGGTTTAGGGTTTAGGGTTTTTAGGGTTAGGGTTTAGGGTTAGGGGGGTTTTTAGGGTTAGGGTTTAGGGTTTTTAGGGTTTAGGGTTTAGGGATTAGGGTTTATGGGTTAGGGATTAGGGATTTAGGGTTTGTAGCGTTTTTAGGGTTTAGGGTTTAGGGTTTAGTAAAAAAAAAATTATAGTATAAAACAATGGGAAAATTATAGTAAAAAAAATTATTAAAGTAGTGATATTAGTAGGTGTTTGTTAAGTATAAAATTTATAAAAGAAATGATATTAGTAGGGGTTTGTATAAGAATAGTCCGGTTTTTATAGTATAAATATTAAAAAGGTGCCCAAGTAAAACAAGCAGTGCGTAGCACAGTTGGTTGGCTCGCGCGGTCGCACGCGTGAGGACTCGGGTTCGTTCCCAGGAGGAGCGAAATCCACCATTTTCCGCTGCCACGCGGGCGGCCACGCAGGCGCCAGGTCGGCTGGCACGTAGGCGCCATGCGGGCGGCCACGAGGGCCCCTTGTCGGCTTTATGCGAGCGGCCACGTGGGCGGCATGTCGGCTGCCTCGAAGGCGCCAGGCGTGCGGCCACGTAGGCGACTGGGTTTGTGACACGTAGGCGCCACGCGGGTGCCACCCCAGCGTCAATTTCTAGTAACGAAAATTTTACGGTGACGAAAAATTTTGTCACCTAAGTAGTTTCCTTTATCAATTTCTAGCAACAGTTAGTGACGAAACTAGTGAGTAGGTGACGAAAAATTTCGTCTCCAAAATTTTCTGTTGGTGACGAAACAATAATTTCGTCACCACGTGACTTTCGGAGACAACCTATAGGTGGCAAAACTATTTTTCGTCACCAATACTATCGGAGACAAAAACCATGCATTTCATGACGATTTAATTCGTCTCCAAATCCCAAATTTCTTGTAGTGAGCCATCAGACATTGATAAAACTGCTTTTCGAACTCATGATGGTCACTATGAGTTCCTAGTGATGCCTTTTGGCCTTACTAATGCTCCATCCACCTTCCAAAGCCTCATGAATGAAGTTTTCAGGCCCTATTTGAGGAAATTTATTTTGGTTTTCTTTGATGACATCCTAGTCTATAGCAAGTCTTGGCAGGATCACCTACAACACCTGCAACTTACTCTACAGTTGTTAAGACAACATCAACTGTTTGCCAAGAAAACAAAGTGTGTATTTGGAAAATCTGAAGTTGAATATTTGGGTCATTTAGTGACTCCTAAGGGGGTTTCCACAGAACCAACTAAGCTGAGTGCGATCAGTTCTTGGCCTCTTCCTTCCACGCTTAAGGAGTTGAGAGGGTTCTTGGGAATCACAGGCTACTACAGGAGATTTATTCAGAATTATGGTAACATTTGTGCCCCATTGCATGGCCTACTCAGAAAGGATTCTTTTATATGGTCTCCTGAAGCTACTACAACATTCCTTCAACTTAAGAAGGCCATGACTACCTCACCAGTGCTTGCCTTGCCTGATTATAGCAAGGATTTTGTCTTGGAAACTGATGCCTCTGGCACAGGATTAGGGGCAGTTCTCATGCAGAGTGGGCATCCCATTGCTTTTTGGAGTAAAGGACTGACAGCTAGGGAGCAAACACTCTCTACTTATGAAAAAGAGTAAATGGCAGTGGTTCTATCAGTTCTGAAATGGAGATATTACTTACTTGGTAGGCACTTCCTTATTAAGACTGATCACCAAAGTCTTAAGTACCTATTAGAACAAAGGGTAGGTACTCCCTTCCAACAAAAATGGATCACCAAACTGTTGGGCTTTGACTACTCTATAGTGTATAAATCTGGTAAGGACAATCAAGCTGCTGATGCCCTGTCCAGAAGAGGGGAACCCCAGGGGTTGGCAGACCCCATAGCTTCCATTCATGCCCTATCTTGTGTCACTTCAAACTGGTTAGATGGAATTAAACAAAGTTGGGCAACTAATGCAGACCTTCAACAGTTGATTTCAGACCTCCAACAGGGACAAGTTCATTCTGGTTATAAATGGGAACAAGGTATACTCACCTACCATGACAGATTAGTAGTGGGAAAATCTGATGTCAGGAATCAACTCATTCAGGAGTTCCATGCTACACCTTTGGGAGGGCATTCTGGAGTCAGCAAAACCACTAAGAGGTTGAGCAGAAATTTCTACTGGAAAGGGTTATCACAGGAGGTTGCTACCTATGTTTCTGAATGTGACACCTGCCAAAGATACAAAGGGGAAAATGTCAAGTATCCAGGGCTGCTGCAACCACTTCCCATTCCTGACAGAGTATGGGCAGACATATCCATGGATTTTATTGATGGTTTGCCTAATTCCCAAGGAAAGACAGTGATTTTTGTGGTGGTGGATAGGCTGACCAAGTATGGCCACTTCATGGCTCTCTCTCACCCCTATACAGCTAAAGATGTTGCCAAGATTTTCTTTGATCAGGTGTTCAAACTGCATGGTCTACCTTCCACTATAGTATCTGACAGAGATGCTGTATTCACAAGTCAGTTTTGGCAAGAACTCTTCACTTTACAAGGGTGCCAACTATGCCTTAGTACAGCCTACCATCCGCAAACGGATGGGCAGACTGAGGTCTTAAACAAGTGTTTGGAAAATTACCTTAGATGCATGTCTGGGGACAGCCCAAGACAGTGGGTCAAGTGGCTTCCACTTGCAGAATGGTGGTATAACACTAGCTATCACTCTGCAATTAAAACCACCCCTTATTTTGCAGTCTATGGTCAGGAGCCACCTGACCACACCTTCTGCACATCTAAACCTACTTCCGTGGCAGTGGTGGAGAACTGGATCAGAGAAAGGGCTGTCATTATCAAAACGCTCAAGGAGCATTTGGCTCAAGCTCAGAACAGGATGAAGCATTATGCAGACAAAGGGAGGTCAGAAAGGGAGTTTTCAGTTGGGGATTGGGTGTTTCTACGTCTCCAGCCTTATAAACAGACTTCTTTGGCTCTGCACAAGAACATGAAATTAGCCCCAAGGTTTTATGGACCCTATCAGGTGGAGGAAAGGATTGGCGCAGTAGCTTATAAACTACACCTTCCTGCTGGAGCAAAAATTCACCCTGTTTTCCATGTGTCCTTGCTTAAAAGGAAGGTTGGCACTAATGTGATGGTGCAGGCTACTCTACCCCCAGTAAGTTCTGAGGGCACTTTACAGTTGGAACCCATGGCAGTTTTGGATAGGAGAATGGTTAAGAGGGGAAACAAGGCTGTCGTTCAGTGGCTAGTACAGTGGCTCAACTCTTTCCCAGAAGACGCCACGTGGGTGGATTATCAAGAGATTCAGAGCAAGTATCCTGCATTTCAGCCTTGAGGACAAGGCTGTTCTCAAGCTGCAGGGAATGTTATGACATGAAATACATAGAGGGACTACAATGTAATTCTGTCATACTATTGGCATTACTTCTGTAATTTCTATTTTCTTGTAACTGAATAGGTAGTTACAGGAGCGTAGAGTTAGTTAGAGGGGAGCGTCTGTTGGAAGATATAAAAGTAGGAATTGTGTAATCAGATTCATTGTGTAATTTTTCTGAGAATAATTCAAGAAAGTCATTTCTTCTTTCTACAATTTCTGTTCTTCTTCCCCAGTCATATCACGGATAAACTAGGTTTTTCGAGAAAGCTAGGGTTTTCGAGTACCTTTTTCGATTTCGATTTCAATTTTGCCTCGATTTAAGGGCTGATACGATAAGCTTCGATTTTACTTATTTTGCTTCGATTTGGGCCTGATACTTGCTTTGTTTGGTGACCCATCTGGTTGAGCTGCTGCCACTGTGACTGTACTGAACTTTCTTGTTGCTAACTTGCTATCTTGTTTAGTTAGATGCCCCACTTCTTCCAAGTTTCTTCCAAGTTATGACTTAAGTTTTTAGGCATTATTATTGTTTCAGCACTTACATGGATTTTTTAGTTCGAGTTGAATTGCTCTTGAACTTTATTTGATGGTCTTGATGAACTTTATTTGATGGTCTTGTCCATTTGTGGATCCGAGCTCATAAAGACCCCCACCAACGGTACAACAAAAATATAGGAGTGCTCATCAATATAGTACGACTGAAAAAGCCAACTGGGCATGATTAATTTTCAGCATGATTAATTTTCAGCGTGATTTGATAAACATAGAGATGTGTGTTGCTTTAGATGTTCTTGTGTTTGTTTTGGTTCATGTTTTGTTCTCTTAGATTTGGTTAGTGTTGGGGCTGTTTTGTAGTGACAACTTGGTGTTTGTTCAGGAGAGTATAAGTGCCAAAAGTGTCTGCTTTCTGTGTGTTGCATTACATGTTCTTGTGTTTGTTTGTTGGAGCTGTTTTGTAGTGTTGGGGCTGTTTTATACAGTTCTCCTAGTGCATTGTAGTTTCATTGTATTATCTTTTGATTGATTCATATTTTCATGGTAGTTGGTCTGTCAAAGCTCTTTGGGCAGCTGACAATTTACGATGAGATCGTAATAAATGCACCTTCTTTGGTGTGGCAAGCGTGTGGTTATGACTGGCGACAAATTGCGTGTCACGCAAACCCCTCACCCCGTTTCACAACAGTCATTTTTGCACCACAATTCTCTCTAGTTGACCCCCATTTCCGTACAGTGTTTTCAGAAACATTTTGCGTATACTTTTTCGCCGTCACCCCTTCTTTGTGACAAACAAATTCCTTCCTAATAGTTAGACCGCCCTTCCCCAACTTGCTTGAATGGATTCAAACCCCAAATCCAGCTTCTCTAGCATAATCGTTGTAAAAGCTGTGAGCGTCTTCCAAACTAGTAAACACCTGTTCAATCTTTGGTGTCAAGTCGTTCTTCACTTGAGGAGTGTAAAGAGCTTTAGAAGAAGCTCCAGATGATGCACAGGGTTCTAATGGAGACGGTGAGTAGAGTACATCTCGCAAAGACTGCATTCTGAAGACAAAAAAAATAGAAAACATCAATAAGACAAGTATAACTACGATCAAACATTTAAATTACTCGAGATGGGTAACAAAAAAACATGTATCAAGAGCACTAGAATGCAATCAAACATTTAAGAATAAAATAGAAATCTAGCTTCAAGTTGGGGATATCCTAGGAATTAATATGAGCCAAAAAAATTATAGAGTATGTCAAACTGTCAGACTTTAAGCCTGAGAAACAATTCAGCGAGAATATATAGATTTGAGCAGCAAATATCAAGCTTCAATGGAAATCAACAGAATCCAGTATCTAAGCAATCTAGGTCAACTAAGAAATCTAAAATAATTACCAGTTGTGATTCAAAAATCACAATGCAACCACATTTAGGTCAAGTATCAATCAGGTACAATTAATTGCCACTGGAAAACTAAGGCAGCAAGAAGCAACAATTAAAATGACACTGGTGAACTAAGGTATAATTAAAACTAAGGCAGAAAGAAGCAATAAATCACATTAGGAGTTACATGTTCATACGATGCAAAGGAGCCAAACTTGAAGCTAGAAATAGGAATGATAAATGAGAGAGAGAGAGAGATTGAACCTTGGTTCATCCATCTTCTTGTTGGACAAATCGAAGGGTCTTTGTAAACCACGACCAAAGTCAAAACAAAGAACCCACTCCAATACACCATCAGAGACTAATAGCAGTAACGCTTGGTCTTATGTCGGGAAGCTTATTTCTCTGAAATGGAAATCGAAATGTGACCTCACTTTGTAACTCAAAAACCCTAGTTTTTTAGAACCAAGGAGAGGAAGACAGAGAAAACGCGTGCGGAGAGAGAGAGAGAGAGAGAGACCGACCGACCTTGGGCGTGATTGTTATTACCTTTCAATCACGGTTTATAAGCGTGATGAAAAGTAGCGACTTACGAGCTCACCTGGATCAATCACGCTTTTGGGAGCGACATTGTAAATGAAACATCACGCCTAAAAAGCGTGACGTTTATGGTTTTTTGTAGTATTGTGTTGACACGTAATAAGCTTTAAGGGGAGATGTTGTGAAATAAACCTTATTACTGTCAATAATAATGAGTTGGAGAAGTTTGCGAGTGAGTTGTGTGGTGTGTATCAATAAATTCAGTGCATTTAGTGGTTGTTTCTAGTAGGTAAGTTTGAGTGATATATTTGTTGTGATGTGTAATCTTGATTAAGTGTGAACCGTGTATGTGGGGAGATAACGGCTCCATTATTTGGGATGTTAATGAGAGGCAGAGAGGTGGAACATGTGAGGTGAACAAGTTAGTAAAGAGATGGGGCCAAGAGGAGCCATTCAAGTCTGTGCATTAGTATGGAAATTGGTCGTGATTTATTGCTTGTTGTATTATATATATGCATGTGTGTTGTGGTGTACAAGCGTGGGAGTTGAGTGAGTAAAGAGAGACAAACGTATAAGAGTATAATTGTAATCTTTGTGTGATTAATCAAAAAATTGTGCTTGTCTGTGTGTGAATATCTCCTCCTCCCATCAATTTTTACGACTCAACAACCATAGGGTTCTTCTTCTTCTTTGAGCTAAAGGCTGGGGTATACTTAGCACGTTTTCTCCTGGTTTTTGCAGGCTAGCTGGTTAAGGGCATCCGCAATCGTGGAGTTAAAAATGTGGTGTTATATGACACAAAAGTGTAAAAATGGGTCCCATTTGTTTGTTGTTATGACAAAATGTGTTGTTAATGTAAGGAGTGTTGCAATAATATTGTTAAAGTGTTGTTAAGAGGTATAAAAGTACACAAATATATATACAGTGGGCCATACCTATTTCCACCTTTTCCCTCTCTTCCCACCCCTTATTTCTATCTCTCTCCTCTCTCCCCTTCTATCACGTACAACCAACCAGCAGACCTTCTCCCTCTCCCTCCCTCCCCTCCCTCTCTCTCTCTCTCTCTCTCTCTCTCTCTCTCTCTTTTTCTCATCTTTTGGTAGGGTTACCCGTACCAGTACAGATATCCAGTCATGTAATGTTGCCATAGCTTCTGGCACAAATATTCATGGGCTAATTACACCATTGGAACACAAAAAATGAAAAATGTTAGTTAATTGTACAAAATCTTACACTATTTCTTACACTAGTGGTGTTATTGGAGATGCCCTAAACAAGGTCTCTCTTTTTCTCATCTTTTGGTAGAGTTACCCGTACCAGTACAGATATCCAGTCAGGTAATGTTGCCATAGTTCCTGGCACAAATATTCATGGGCAAATTACACCATTGGAACACAAAAAATGAAAAATGTTAGTTAACTGTACAAAATCTTACACTACTTCTTACCCTAGTGGTCTTATTGGAGATGCCCTAAACAAGGTCTTAACAGTTGACATGCATGGTTCCGGCTATCCTTCTTGAAGTGCTCATTGGGTATAACATTGTTATGCTTCACCATGATTTACCTGTTAAGATAGAAAATGAGTGAAACAAAACCCACTAGCAGAAGCCAGATTCGGTCAGAGTAATCAAACCAACTACAATGACAGAGGAAAAGCATAAACTGCATTTCTACAACATATGCACTTCAGATGTGTGGCACAGATTAAGTGTAACTACTGAAAAAACATCGTGATATTAAAATAAACTTGTATTGCAACAATTTCACAAGTGCTAAAACCAAAAACACATCCCTCCATAAAATACTACAAAAAGTTTCTTTAATAATTTTCAGTCTTTCTTTCAACAAAACTACCAAAATATATAATATCATATACAAAAGGATGGCAATATATGGAAGGACAATAAATCAAAGTTTTAAATCTCGGTATTAGGATACGTAACGGTATCAGTGGTACATGAAAATATCGGCCTGTATCGGACCGTATATCAATTAAATATCGGTATCGGTTGACGTATCGGCCGATATTTAAATCCTTGCAACAAATCCCATTGCATGAATACAAGAGATAATGTAACACATATCCTCGTTTAGGTAAAAAAAAAAAAACATAAGATCGTCAAGCTGGCATGGCAAATGGTACCATTAACCGCATGAAATTGAATGCTAAGGGAATCAAAATCCAAAATACTCAACGTCTATATCCATGAAGATTGAAATCAACGCGTCATGCTCGGAATTGCTCATAAAATACATATAAAAACGAAAAAAAAAAAAAAAAAAGGAATCAAAATAGCCACTTCTTGAAACGCTACATTTAAAACATAATTGAATTGATCGAGTGGTGAAGAGTCCTAATCTAACCGATTAACGTTTTACACTTCAAATCGATTAGCAGTGCTGGTCGCCGAAAAAGATGCTAAAGGTAGACGAACACACACACAGTTCTTGGCTCCTAAACTAGGGTTTTGGGCTGATGCTGTTTGCATGCAGAACCCTAGTTGGACTACAAAGTGGATATATTTTGTCACAATTACATTGAAAACCCTGAACTTAATTTGTATACAATTTACTCACCTTAATTGTATTTTTTGTAGTTCAAATCTTGACTTGTTATTTAACACCATGTCACAACCAAATTATGTTTACCATGCACAACATCTGTATTTCTCATTTAATTAAATATATAAATATTAAAATACACCACTAAAATTCCACTTGCGGCTTTCCTTTTCCTTCTCCACCATGGCGTTGTTATTCTTTTTTGAACCACACACTCCAATAGTATAATATATCACGTTTGATGTAACGTTTACACCGGATTAAAAATGATAAACAAAAATATAAAAAACTGAAAACAACTACAACGTTTTACGGGTTTTCGTATTTTTGAGGTCGCATTATATACACTAGTATATGAAATTTTGTGAAGATACGACTGATTGGTTAAGCTAGTAGAGTTAAAGGTAATATCTGAACACCCTGTTAAAAATCCTGGAGCCGCCACTGGAGTTGTGTGATTAAGTGAGAGAGGCCAAGTTGGCTAATATTGCTGGGTAATTCATCTTGGACGTGGAGTTGAAGAATTGTATGGCTGTTGCTTGCATGTGAGTACGTGGACCATGGGTGTTGTCTATTGAGGGACATATGACAGGTTGAGAGTATAGATATGAAGATGGGTGTGTGATGCGTCTGCTGGGTATTAAGTCTAGTAGTTGATAACAGATCCAAATAATTCAAGTTAGTTAGTTATGGTAGTTAAGTATTAACTCCGTTAACATTTCTGTTACATATAGTGTTTAGTTTGTGGTGTTGACTAGTCAGTTAGTCTCTCCGTTAGTTGGTATTACTGTTTAGTCCAGTTGGTAGTTACACCTCTGTTGTAAGTATAAAAGGCCCGTGTGTCCCTCTCTTTGTTGTATCGAAAGACTTATTTCTGAGATTCAAGAAGTCATTCATGTTCTTTCTTTCAAAAGTTGTTATGGTATCAGAGCTAAACAAGGCGAGAGCCATTAGGGTTTTGATCTGCAAAGATTCTTTGTAGATTCTTCTGATTTCATCTTTCGACTGTGTAATTGGAATTCAGACGCAAGTCTTCACCGTTGGTCGAAGCAGAGAGGATTGAGATTCACGATTTTTTTTTGGTGTTCGAAGCAACTAGGGTTTGACGAAGAAATTAGGGTTTGACGATTCTGCATTTCTAATTTGTTCGTCTCAAGCTTGCAACACATCAATGGCAGCAACAACAACTGAGTATCTACCTCCTACTCTATCTTTTCTTATCGCAAATTTCTCATCCTTTGTGACTGAGAAACTTGATTCTACGAATTACTTTGCATGGAAAACACAGATCGAAAATGCATTACTGGCTAATTCCTTGTTCGATTATGCTAATGGTACTGTTACGGTTCCATCTGTTGAAATTAGTGATCAACAAGGGAATAAAAGCCCTAATCCTGAGTATAAACGTTGGGAGATCATTGATCGCATGCTCATGTCATGTATTACTGCGACAGTAAGTTCTTCACTATTGCCTCATCTTGTTGGTTCCAAACGGACGTGTGAGGTGTGGTCAAGATTAGAAGAGAAGTTTAGTAGTTTGTCTCGAACACACATCCATGACCTTAAGTGTAGGGTCTATAATCTGCGAAAAACCACAACAATGGAGCAGTACATTGATTCAATTAAGCTTCTAGTTCAGAAATTAGAAGCAACTGGCACTCATATGGATGATGAGGAGTTAGTATTTCATACTTTGAAAGGACTTCCAAACGAGCAGTATCGCTCTTTCAAGCAAGCAATACGTACACGATTTGAATCTGCTCCCCTTACTTTTCATGGCCTAGCTTCTATGTTACTTGCAGAAGACTTATACCTTGATTCAGAACCAGTTGAAACTTCTACCGTATTACTTACCCAGCATAATAGTAGTGCCACTTCTATCCCATCTCATACTACATCTGGTTCTGCTATCATACCACAAGCACAGTCTACACCTCAGGGAAACCAGACACAACATCAGCAGTTCCAATATCCAATTTTCAATACTTCTGGACCATCTTATGGTGGGAATAACTTTGGAGGGAATCGTAATACCAGAAGTGGTAACAGGTTCAAGGCAAGAAACAACTTTCCTCAGGGTTTTAACAACTTTCCTCAGAATCTTACTTTTCCTGCTGGTGTATGTCAAATTTGTGGCTGTGGCAATCATCAGGCCTACAGCTGTTATTATAGACAACAGTTGGACTATAGACCACCCCAATATCTGTCCTCTAATCAGTACAGTTCACAGTTAGTGCAAACTCCTCAGCATGCTCAGTTTGTTTCACAAAGGGGACAATAGGGTTATAGTTCTGGGATTCAGTATTCTCAAGGCTCTCAAGGCTTTAATTCCCAACGTCCAACACAGGCACAAGCTCTTATGGTGTCACCTGATGTTAATGCTAGTTATCAAGGACAGTTTGGTTACTTGCCTCAACAACCAGAGCAGAATATGTCCTCTAATACTGGGGTGTTCTTTTCATCAACAACTGGTCCATCATCATCTCCTCAGAATTATGGTACTTCTGCTACATCAGCACCTGATTCTGCAGTGCCTTGGTTCTTTGATTCAGGTGCCTCAGCTCATGTCACAAATACTCATCATCAGATTACCATGCCCACAGGTCAAGCTCCTACAGCAGTCACAGTTGGAAATGGTCAATCTGTGCCTGTCTCTCATTCAGGTAATGGGCTTCTTTCTCTTCCATCTCATACTTTTCTTCTCAACAATATACTCCATGTACCTCAAATCTCTCATAACCTTTTGTCAGTCCATCAATTTGCTCTTGATAATAACTGTAAAATAATTTTTGATTCTCTTGGATACACAATTCAGGACAACCTGACCAATCAAATAATTCATCAGGGGTCATGCCATCAAGGGCTTTATCCCCTTCTTTCTTCTTCTAAGCAAACTCAAGATGCTTCTGTGGTTCTCCATACAGTTCCTTCTTCTGAGCTTTGGCATAGACGCTTGGGGCATCCTCATAGTGGTCTTCTACATCATCTAGCTAAGAAGTATAGTCTTTCTATTTCCTCTGTTTCTCAGTTTCCTTGTTATGCCTGTAATAAAGGGAAAAGTCATAAACTGTCTTTTCCTAGTTCCACTACACACACCACATCACCATTTGAACTTGTTCATATGGATGTGTGGGGGCCATCTCCCATTGCTTCTTTTTCTGGTTTTAGATATTACCTATTGTTGATTGATGACTTTACTAGATATTGTTGGTTATTTCCTTTAAAGTACAAAAGTGATGTTGCTTCACATGTCAAGGCTTTTCAAGTGTTTGTAACAAATCAATTCCAGTATACAATCAAAAATTTCAGATCTGATAGGGGTGGGGAATTCCTAAATAAACTCATGCACCATTTCTTCTCTCTTTTTGGTATTGTTCACCAAACAACATGTCCTTATACCCATGAACAAAATGGATTAGTGGAAAGAAAGCATGGTCATATTTTAGAAACAGCTATTACTCTTCTTCAGCAAGCCAATATGCCTATTTCTTTCTGGCTTAAAGCTATAACAACTGCACTCTATCTCCTCAATCGTTTACCTCATTCTTCACTTCAGTTTGAAGTTCCCTATCACAAATTATACAACATTCCACCAGATTACAACAGTTTGAAACCTTTTGGCTGTTGTTGTTTTCCCTGGCTTAGGCCTTACACTTCCAATAAACTGGAACCTAGGTCAACTCCTTGTATTTTCTTGGGTTATTGTCCAAACACCAAAGGCTACAGGTGTCTTGATCCACTAACTCAGAAAGTATATATCTCCAGACATGTGCGATTTCTTGAAAATGATTTTCCTTATCCTAAGCTTGCCTCATCTTCCCAAACTCCTTCTCCTAGTTCTGTTAGACTTCCTCCTCCTCATTTTGTACTTCCTACTCCTATTGTTACACCTAGTCCTTTCTCTGTCCATGTTACACCTAGTCTTCTCTCTGTACCTACTGCACCTAGTCCTTTCTTTGTTCCTGACTTTGTCCAGAGTCCTTCACATAATGTTTCACCACCTGTTCCACCTATTTCCTCATCCACACCATCTTCTCTTCCTGATTTATCTTCTAGTCACCCTTCTTCTGTAGCTCATTCCCCTGTTTGTCCACCTATTCAGTCTTCTTCTTTGCCCAATCCTTCATCCATCTCTACACTTTCCCATCCATCAGGTTCTGCTTCTTGTCATCCAATGATTACCAGATCGAAGAATGGAATCACTGTTCCTAAATTTCTGCAGAGGGGAAAAATCCGGGTACATTCTTCCACGCTCTATGAGATCAACAATATGCTCCCCACGCCGAAACCCTAGCACTGCAAGACAATACACGGTGAGAAGCACCCACGCCTCTCGTCGGCGGTGGGCCCTCCGATGCTTAAGTTAGTATCACGTACTTAAGAGGAAACCCTAATTCACACAGAGCATGTAAATAATGAATTACAGCGTACCTTTCTTCATGGGTATTGCTCCTTATTTATAGATCGATGCAGGGTGCTTGTTGTCCAAAGATCCTATTCACATTAGGAGTCCTTTCTCTTATGGGATTCGTCCCATATGGCAATACAATCAGAATTCCCTTCTCGTAAGGATTATGTATCTATATTGGACTTCTTGTTCAATATGGAAGCTTAATGATAATCCTTTAGCTCTCAGGATTTAACCCTTATCACGTAAGAGGCTTATTCTAGATCCCTCTAGAATGACCCACCACCTTATCACGTAGGCGGTTAGCTCGGCAATATACTTGCCTATTCTTATATGTTGTTGCCGACCAGATACATAGCTCGGCACTGGCCTCGTGCACCTTCTCATGGTGTTGCCACCATCTCGTGGTGCTATCCTGGCTGCACACTTGGCCGACACTGCTCGGCCATAACTTGGGGCACCTTCTTGTGGTCCCCCCGAACTGAGCCACCCTCACGTGGTGTCTAGGCTAAGTACGTGGTTCGTACGTGCTTGGGTATTTTCCTATGTAATTGGATTCTACCCTCTCCAATTGCTCCCCAGCTTTGATCACCATTGTTGTTCGTGAATGATGGTCAAAGCTTACTGCTACCTTTCCAACAACTGTGTTTCTCCTTGCTATAATTCTTGTGTTTTGGCATTTGTGATGTTCATCACAGCTGCTCACTCGACTAGGCCTGCCCCTACGAATTTCCCCTTGGTATCCACGTTACCAAGCTCGCATAGTACATTTGCGCTAATATCCACACGTAGGATTTGGCGCAATTTCTCGAGTTTTCTCTTCTTACGGGGGAGACACGATTCCCGCATTAAATGTTGATTGACGTTTGCCTTTTTTGATCGAGCTGGAACAGCTTTTAGGGTGACGTTTCACGTATGTCACTCCTAATTTCCGGGGCTCAAAAGACATTCTCACCCTTATTTCAAATTCTTTTGTTCTCACCAAATACACTAATTATCGTACACCATGCACTCGTACTCGGTAGTGTTCCCATACGCCTTCACTTGGTATAGCCGACCAAGCATGTGTCTCGTACGTGCTTAGGTCAATCCAAGTCTGTTCAGCATCTGCAATATTCAGCATAGTACTCCGTCATACTGTCTGCTCGATCCTCGTCTAGTTCATATACCTTGGGAGCTCATGGATTGAAAAAGAGACTCCAATTTTCTCATTACGAGTGTCCGTACTCCATTTTGAGACTCTCTTTTTTTACGGAGATTTTCGTCTCAAGTATGATTGGCTGTCTCTATAAAAATCTCTGGCGACTTGGAAGAAATCTGCCAACTTGGAAGACATCGAGTGAGCTATATCGTACAATGACATCCTTGGCTTTTCTGGTCCACGGTCCAAGACTAAATCGATCTGGGCCTCATCTATTCGGCTACAACCCTTGACACATTAGGGCTCCATGGTTGGTAAAAAGCTCTGCTCCAAGGACTCAAAATTTGTGGCAGAAACTAATTGCTAAACCCTCTCTCAATCCGACCCTGTTCGACATCTCAGTGCACTCTCACGTAGTGTTGCCAACCAGAGTACGTATTTGTCATTACTACTTGTGTCATTTACACTACAAAGTGCACTAACCGTTGTGCGCATGGCATCGTGCCGAGCATCCTCACGTGTGGTGCACATGTTTGGTGAAGTCCTCGTTGGCGCAACCTCCAAGAGCTGTTACGATAATCGGTCAATTTTATTCAATAACTGACCCTTCGTGGCACTGCACTTGTTCGACACGTCCTTCATGATTTTGGTCGGGCTGCAAAATCTAGTGTTGTCATACTCGGCGCTATCCATTGTCTTTTGTCCTCTGAGTATCATCACACTTAGCTAAGGGACCAACCATTACTCATTGCTTTCCACCTAAGCCATGTGTTTCTTCATACTCTCCAGTACACCTAAGTTTTTTCGCACTTAGTAGACATCATAAGTATTTTCGTACTTAGCAAGTCTTTAGCAATATTTGGTACTCGTCACCTAAGATTCTCATACTTTGGAGTTTTATACAATAGGCGTTGCATATTCCTTCATATTAAACAAATGCCAAGCAGTATTCGTTGCTCTTGCATATGTTTCCTTATGCCTAAGTGTCCTCGCACTTAGCTTTATGGCTAAGTATTTTTCGTACTTAGCAGACCACAAGTAATGATCGTCCCAAATTTCCATGTTCTTAGCAATGTTCAAGCAATATTCGTTGCTCATACTCAAGCATATTCATACTTAGCTTTTTCCCAACATCACTCGTTGTCCAGGGATATTTCAAGCAATATTCATTGCTTAAGCCTAAGTTTTTTTTTACTTAGCAGCGTTCGAGCAATTTTCGTTGCAAGTTTGACAATGTTCAAGCAATATTCGTTACTTGATGTCCAAGTTTCTTCGTACTTTGGAATGTTCAAGCAATGTTCGTTGCTTAGCAATATTCGTTGCTTTCCTCCAAGTTTCTTCGTACTTGGGAATGTTCAAGCAATATTCGTTGCTTGCCTCCAAGTTTCTTCATACTTGGAAAAATTTGAGCAATATTCGTTGCCCATGGCCTAAGCTTATTCGTACTTAGCCACTTTTAAGCAATATTCGTTACTTGATGTCCAAGTTTCTTCGTACTTGGAAAAATTTGAGCAATATTCGTTGCCCATGGCCTAAGTTTTTTCGCACTTAGTCTTTTGTTCTTTTTTTTTTTGTTTTTTCAAACAACATTCATTGTTTATTTACACTCTCAGCTCCCCAGTTTGGAGGCAAAGTGTCTTTGGGTCCAAACTTAGCTTATTCATGCTTAGCCCGTACGGAAACAACTTGTTTCAAGGCAAACAGAGTTTAATTCGTAACTCTTACCGTACTAAAGCAATTCGTAGCTAACAAAATGAGAAAAGATGGATATCGTTAATGATTCCACTATAGCAACTCATAGTGAATAAGAAATTTCTATGGAATTTGTATGGGGACAAAATCCATGTAAGGTCTTGATCACGTGCTTCCTCACTGGAACCCTTGATCTTTCTTCATATAGGTTTCCTTTCTATGTGCAGTATATTCCTCATTGCATTAGGAATGCTTACATTAATCCCTTTATACACGGGATTATTCATTATCACATAAGGAACCGCCTTAATACACTCTGGAATGTCTCACCGCCTTATACGTAGCGGTGCCGTGCTTCCGCATAGCTCGGCGTAACAGGTACATAGCTCAGCTCATCTCGCCGAGCTGAATTATGCATTCCAGAATGCTGTTTAGCTATACTTGTAGCTTATCTTAGCTCGGCCATGTCTTAAGACATCCCTTCGTGGTACTGTTGAGCTGTTATATCTTCATTTGGTACTTGATTTACTATCTTGACCCTACTCATGGTCATCATTGCTCGGCATAGGGTTAGGGAGCCCCCATACAACAACGCCGAGCTAGCTACCCTCGCGTGGTGGTTACTTTAGAGTATGTGTTCTGTTTTTTCTGAGGGTAATTCGATTTTACCCACTCCAGAATTCTGTTCATAATTCCATCATAGCAATTTGTAGCTAAATAAATAAACAACAAAAGATAATTCGACTACTTATCTGTGTATTCCATGGCAATGGCACTAGATTCCCATCCAAGTCTGCTTGGGGATGAGCTCTGGTTCCCGTTGTCCCTTGTATGGCTCTTCCTCGTTTGGGCCGAACTTCCTTTTTGTGGAATTTTCTGTGTGGCCGAGCACTTTGCACCTTCACATGGTGCATCCGACCAGGGTCATCATTATCCCCAGAATGTTGCTTGGTGAGCTTATGGTTCTTCCACTAATGTTACTTCCATATGTCCTTTCGTGAATCTCGTATAGAAACTTTTGCTCCATCACGTGGTGCGCACAAACAAGCTGGTCATGATCCAGTGCGTTTTCTTTTTACCACTAGGACATGTACCCTCTCTTGGAGATTCCATGATTGGATCCATCTAGCTTGGTCCTAAATCCAAGTCCATTGAATTTATGTAGACACTTTACCCGGGCTACTTTATCTCACATAGACTTCCTCCTGTTCATCTAATTAGCATCTGGTTGCCTACACCGAGCAGCACATTCGTCGGATAGCTAATTTTCGACCAACTATCAGCCACAATAGACCTTCAATCTTTTAGCGAGCAGAGTCTCATACTCGGCTATGTTTGTTTTAAGCATTAAATACGAACCAAACCACTTGCTCCCATAACGTGCAAGATCCTTTCTTGCGATAGAACTCCTTTCCATATAGGTTTCTTTCCTACATGCTTATGCAGTGTATTCCTAATTACATTAGAAATTCTTTCGTTGATCCCTATAATCAAGGGATCTCCTCTTATCACATAAGAGACCGACTCAATACTTTCAGAAATGCTCCACCGCCCTATATTCTTAAGGCGGTCCTGGCCGTCCTTCCACATAGCTCGGCATGAACCGTACGAGGTCCAGTCCACACATGTCTAGCTGTTCCTAGCTGAATCCATGTAGTCCCACAATGCTGTCCCAGCTGTATTCGTAGCTCAACCAGCTCGGCCATGTCTTAGGACATCCCCTCATGGTTACTTCCGAGCTAGTATACCTTCACTTGGTGCCCAGATCATTGCCTTGTCCCTTACTCGTGGTCAATACAACTCGGCATAGGGTTAAGGAACCTTTCCCAGCAAGGCCGAGCTCCATACCCTCTCGTGGTAGCAATTTCGAGCCACGTGATTTGTTCCTTCTACGAGTAATTGGATCTCTACTCCTGACCCATTGCTCTGTGCAGACCCTTCAACGTATAACCTTTATTCTTCAAAATTCTGCACAACGGATTCCCTTTTTCGGAGACTAGGACAATCGGCTCCTGCATGCCCCTGAGGTTGTGGTAGTGTCACTACCGAAGAGAAATTATGCTCCCCATTATTTCCCTCTTCATGGGTCTCCTTGGCCGATTAATATGAAGCCGTTGTTTTGCTCTGACGATCTCATCCTTCAATCGATCAAAGAATTTTCTTGGATTAACGACAAACACACTCTTTGAAGCGTTGAGTTTCAGCCAGTATCGCCTTCCTTGGATCTTTGCACATGGTCCAAATCTGTCGCCTTCTCGTGGTCATTCGATGATATCCTTGTTTTACGTCAACGAAATTAACCCTCATGTTCTTTTTTTATTCGTCTCAAATCCTTTTCTTCATAGGACCTGTGCTCGGTATGAACCTCCACCGCCCTATATTCTTAAGGCGGTCTTGGCCGTGCTTCCACATAGCTCGGCAAGGTATTTCCAAGGCTATCTCCACATATACCGAGCTATACCAAGCTGGACATGTAATCAATAATGCAACTCTGGTTATATTCGTAGCCTGACTAGCTCGGTTGTGTCCTGAGACACCCCATCGTAGTTGACGCCGAGCTAGTTCACCTCTACTTAGCGTCCCTTCTAACACTTTGACCCTACTCGTGGTCAAATCTGTTTGGCATGGGTTTAAGAAACCCCTTCCTAATAATGCCGAGCCAAGCACCTTCTCGTGGTGGCTACTCCAAGCACGTGTTTTGTTGCTTCTTGGTCGAGCAACGTGCAATTTTCTTTCTTTTCTGAGAACTTTGGCCCCTTTCATGGCATGCTGTTGCATCCTCTTGAATAACTCGGTAGGAGATTCTACTTCCCACCATTAGTAGACATGTTGCCATTGCATACTCATTTCTGTGATTTCGTTGAAGGTTTCCCAATAAGGTTTGGAGTACTGCCGCAGGGTCTCGTCGTCCCTCTGCTTCATAGAGGTCAATGCTTCAAAGGTCTTTGGGGCTGCTCGGCTGGTTAAGAACCGAGCAGTAAACTCCTCGGCTAGCTGAACCCAACACATGATAGACCCTTCTGGAAGTTTGTGATACCAACTTAGGGCCACTTTTCCCAAGCTGGATGGGAACATCTTACACAACAAGGCATCTTCTTGCTCGTGCATGAACATGGCCTGTTGGTAGTGTTGAATGTGGGCTATAGGATCCGTGCTGGTTTCATAGGGGATGAACGCTGAATGCTTCACCCTGCTCGGTGTCTTCTCTGTTCGGATCCAGTGGGCCAGTGGTGACTTTGAGATCTGACCTAGGGCTTCCTTAGCTGCTTCTCGTGCAGTTTTAGAACCTCCCTCTGCTCGGCCAGTCTCTTTTCTTTTCGCATATTGCTCAAGAATGTGCTCGT
Organism: Vaccinium myrtillus; assembly: GCA_016920895.1. Taxonomy (NCBI): domain Eukaryota; kingdom Viridiplantae; phylum Streptophyta; class Magnoliopsida; order Ericales; family Ericaceae; genus Vaccinium; species Vaccinium myrtillus. The sequence continues at coordinate 14,580,521 of CM029278.1, read as the reverse complement.
TGGAACCAGATCTCTCATACCTGTCCCTAGCGAGCTTCCTTCTTTCTTTCTTTTCAACGGAGACGCTCCTTTCTCTCCTTTTTCGTGGAGAGGCTGATCGGTCAGCGGAGACATCGTCACGATGATGACTCATTTGCTTCACATACTGCACGGATCTCGTCCGTGAGCGTAGGGCTTTTTCTTTCTCTTGAAGCTGCTTCTTTAGGCCTTGAATCTCTCGTTCTCGTCGAGTGACTTCACGGGCCAATTCTTCTGCTTCCTGCTCTTTCCTGTCGAGACTGTCTTCTCTCTCTCGATTTCTCGTGCGTCTATCGTCCTCCCCCCTTGGGGGGCTCCTCCTTCGTTCCCGTCGGTTGAAGGCTTCCCCACCTCTCGGTGGTGTGTCTCTGCTTTTCGCCTGACCTTGGAGAATCATAGTTTACCAGACGCGTATCCCTGAATTTTGGAATCTCAGGGATATGCCCTATATTAAACCTCCTAGCATCGGGCTTCTTTTGTGGTGCTCTAAGAACTGTAGGAGTCCTGTCCACCTTTGTACTCTTTCTCGTAGTGTACACAAGGGTGGTTCCGCCATCATCTTCCATATCTTTCCTTCTTGAAGTGCATAAAAGAGGTTCCGAAATCACCATTGTTGACTTTCTCCAAAGGGATAAAGCTTTTCGTAAGCGTTTCCCACAGACGGCGCCAATTGTAGAGGGGAAAAATCCGGGTACATTCTTCCACGCTCTATGAGATCAACAATATGCTCCCCACGCCGAAACCCTAGCACTGCAAGACAATACACGGTGAGAAGCACCCACGCCTCTCGTCGGCGGTGGGCCCTCCGATGCTTAAGTTAGTATCACGTACTTGAGAGGAAACCCTAATTCACACAGAGCATGTAAATAATGAATTACAGCGTACCTTTCTTCATGGGTATTGCTCCTTATTTATAGATCGATGCAGGGTGCTTGTTGTCCAAAGATCCTATTCACATTAGGAGTCCTTTCTCTTATGGGATTCGTCCCATATGGCAATACAATCAGAATTCCCTTCTCGTAAGGATTATGAATCTATATTGGACTTCTTGTTCAATATGGAAGCTTAATGATAATCCTTTAGCTCTCAGGATTTAACCCTTATCACGTAAGAGGCTTATTCTAGATCCCTCTAGAATGACCCACCACCTTATCACGTAGGCGGTTAGCTCGGCAATATACTTGCCTATTCTTATATGTTGTTGCCGACCAGATACATAGCTCGGCACTGGCCTCGTGCACCTTCTCATGGTGTTGCCACCATCTCGTGGTGCTATCCTGGCTGCACACTTGGCCTACACTGCTCGGCCATAACTTGGGGCACCTTCTTGTGGTCCCCCCGAACTGAGCCACCCTCACGTGGTGTCTAGGCTAAGTACGTGGTTCGTACGTGCTTGGGTATTTTCCTATGTAATTGGATTCTACCCTCTCCAATTTCCTTTGTCTTTGCTTATTCACACACCTCCATCTACTGAACCATCCTCCTTTAAAGAAGCCATGCATTATCCTGAATGCAGACAAGCCATGGCCGATGAGTATCAAGCTTTAATGGTACAGGGCACCTGGTCTCTTGTGCCATTACCTCCTAATGCTCCTGTGGTAGGGTGTAAGTGGATCTTTAAGATCAAAAGAAACCCAGATGGGTCCATTTCCAGGTACAAAGCCAGATTAGTAGCACAGGGTTTTCAACAAACAGCAGGTGTTTATTATACTGAGACCTTCAGTCCAGTGGTAAAGCAGCTGTAGACACCCCAATTTTGATCCCTATGTATCCCCGGTGATGAAAGAACACTTGGCAGTACCTTGGAACAACAAATTTCAGACTTCAGAATTTTGGACGAAAATAGCCCTAGCCGTACGGTTCTCCACCCAAACCGTACGGTTCATCCATCAAATCCCAAACCGTACGGTTCACTCCTGTGAGCCGTGCGGCTAACCTCCTTAAACCGTGCGGCTATGTGTCAGAAAATATTCGAAAATTTATGGCAGAAGCATCTCATCATTTCGGAAGGATTTTATGCCGATTTTTATTCCTTTTTTCCGCCTATAAATTGCCTCCTCCGCTCCCATTTTTGAAAGAGAAGAAAAATCCGTACCACTCCGATACGCCGTCAAAATTCCCCGGCCACTTTCCGTTCAAAAATCCCGTCCGAAACCCCGTCTGAAACTCTTGTCAAAAACCACAAAACGTTATCTATTTCTCTACTTACATTGCTAGCAATCCATAATCCACCTAAGGAAGCCTCTGTCCGAAGCTTGCGTCCAAAAATCTCCGAAGTTTCTAAAGTTGTTCAAAGTTTTTCGCAAAGGTACGAGCCGTACTTCCTGAGCCGGGTTCGAAATCTTGGTTCATTGAGGGGACCCCCGGGTCTAGGATGACTGTAATAAGTCATTTCTAGGCTCGGATGGTTGAAGTTTTTTCATGAAAATCAGGTTTTAATAACGAAAATAAGCCTCTGCCCGAAAATCAAAATTTTGGAAAATTTGTCAAAGGGTAAGCCGTGTGGCTCATTTATGTGGACCGTACGGTCAAATCGGGTAAGCCGTACGGCTTACCTTTGTGACACAAAAAGTCTCTTCTGTTTTCCTCTGTTTACGCTCTGTTTTTCCGGTTCTCTGTAAAATGTTTATTACACTTTTACCCCTTTTGCTTTCCAAATATTATTACTAAGTCCTTTTATTTAATTTTATTCTCGTTATTGTTTCATTTAATTTCGTCACTTACTTGTTTATTTGATCAAGATTTTCAATAAAATATTTTCCAAAATCCCACAAAAGTTTAGTAAAAACCGGGAATCTCCCGGGCGAACGGGGTGCTTTTTAGTAAAACCTTCCCCGTTCGTAACCTGGCTTCCGAATCCAAGAATCGTTTCGCAGATCAAATCTTTTCCAAAAACGGCGCAAGAGTCATCAATTATTTTCAAACGGTTTCTTGGGTACCAAAATCGCTTTCTAAGTAAACCCCGGGTGGCGACTCACATTTTTTTCGTTTTCCCGAAACGCCCACGCGTGGATCCGGCCGTCCACAAAATGGCGACTCTGCTGGGGATTTCTTAAATTAATTCTTATTTTGGTATTTTACACTTGTAAAACGACCCCCGAAAGCTTGACAAAAACGAACACGCCCCGCGTGATCGAGAAAGGAATGGTGCAATAACAGGGCTACGCCCGACCAATCCTGACTGGAGCTTTCCGGTTGCTTGCTTGAGTAAAGTTTCAAAATAAAAATTAATTTATTGGTGAGCCAAATTTGAAAAATATTTGTGGGGTTTTGAAAACAGTTTTATTGTAAACTTTTGCATTGCACGTGCATGGTTACTAGCCTCGCCGCTGCGTCTCGGTTACCCTACCCGGCTTGCCGGTGTTAGGACATCCCAAGATTCTCGGCAACCCCGGACGATGATGAGCTAGCCTGCCGTTCGACCTTTGCCATGCAGTACACTTGGCACTGGGAGGCAAATATTGGCTCTAGTCTAGGTAACCCCCTTTAACCAAAACCCAGCCTCTGCATATAGTCAACCGTAGTACTTTCCAACCTAGGACAGGGATCCACATGGTAGGACTATTTGTTATATCCTGTTTATCTGTTATCTGTTATCGGTTATCTATACGTATTGTTCGCCCGTCAATCGTTCATCCATCTTTGTATATATCATTCCATGTACATACTGTCTCCATCTTGCATGCATACTTAGGGTAGCGTAACCTTAGGCCATTACTTCATGTTCACATCCATAAGGATTGCCCCGACAATCGCACATTGTGTTGGATAGACGAAAATTCCTCTCTAAAAACAAAAATCAGAAACAAAAATGCTACAATTGGCTCTCTTTCCCAAAATGAAATACGCGTTTCCTGTGTGGTAGAGTCATCATGTCTGGAGCACCATACAAGCGATTCAAGTCTACCCTCACCACCCACCAAGGGGCAACCGTGTGGATAATCAAAGAAGTTCAGCCCGAGCAACCCCCATGCTTGCCAGAAGAGCCTCAACCAGGAAAACTCAACATAGAAGACCACCTGGGAGAGGACCTTGATGAAAAACTCAGTATGTTGGCCGAAGCTAACTTGCCAGGCGTGTCTCTCCAATGGGATGCAAACGAAGGATGGAAATTTTGTTTTCCAGAAGAGCCAGAACCGATGCCAGAAAAAATCACCTTGATGATGGAACAAGATGACGGGGAATTCGCAACCATGCCACCCGTGAAATACTTTGATGCCAACGGCCAGCCCGTCTACTACTTTGAAGACCCAGTCACGGGCCATAAGTATTGGGACGATTGTGAATGTGATGTCTGCTTTGCAGACTGCATTCTCAATAATGATGGCATGACCCCACAGCAGCTTAAAGAACAGTACAAGCAAGAGAAGAACGGAGACCCCAAGGGGAAGGGAAAAGCTGATGAAACAGGAACCTCCGCAGGGTCGACATCCCCAAATCATCCTCCCTCTTAAGAACAAGCTTTCAAAGCCAGAAATGATCATCCAGTGAACAAATCAAGCCAACAAAGGTTTCTTTTTGAAGAATCGAGTCAACATGCGATTCTTGTCTATTATCGAGTCTGTTGCTGTCTATTATCGAGTCTGTTGCCGTTCAATTATCAAGCTTGTTGCCAAATGTAAATATCCATTGACCTAATCCAGCCAGCAGGGCTTCTTTTGGAGAATCAAGCCAGCTCGTTATTCTTAGTGCCTTTAATTATCAAGTCTGTTGTCATCGAGTCTGTTGTTGTTCGATTTATCGAGTCTGTTGCCGTTTAATTATCGAGTCTGTCGTCAAATCCAATGTCAGGTCTATCGCGTCGGTTCGCAAATATTCTGTGCTTTTAATGAAAAGACCTTTTGAGAAAAAGAGCCAAATTTGTAGTCCCGAACTACGTCACTGCCTGATTCCTCTCCACGGGGATACGTAGGCAACCTCCGGTCCGGCCGTTGTTTTCATAAATCATGGGAATTTGAATGTATCCAACATAATAAGAAAGAAATTGGGGCAATCCTTTCATGCATCATGCATCATGCATCATTATATGCATCGTTTTCTTGCACATAGACTCTTTTCCATTTTTGCACATACACTGCACATTGCATCCCTGAGTTCTGTTTGTGCATATCATCAGTACTAACCATTGGCAAAAAGAAGAAAAACCTCATACCGGGTTGGACTCGAATCCCCGAAATTTAGATGAAACAGATGAAATTCAGCTTCTCAAGGATGCTTTAGAGGAACAGAAAACCAACAGCGCCAAGCAGATGGCCCAAATGATGCTCATGATTCAGAAATTAACTTCTCAACTCCCGCCGCCAGCAGGAGCATCAGGCAGCCAAAACATGGAATCAGTATTGGCCAAGCTCTCTAAACTCGAGGAGTCTGTTCAGAAACAGGAGAAAATAGCAGCTACAGGAATCGATATGGAGAAGTTGTGCCTTTTCCCAGATGCGAAACTCCCCGACAAATTCAAACCAATGGACTGGGACAAGTTTGATGGCAGTGGTGACCCGAAAGCTCATCTGCAAACATATGTGGGTACTCTATCCATGTATGACGTTGGGAAGGATGCAATGGGCCAAATGTTCCAGCAAACTCTGACTGGGCCTGCACTGCGCTGGTTTCTAAATCTGGACATCTCCAAGAAGAAGACATGGGAAGATATTGGGGCAGCCTTTGTCGCCCAATACAATTACAACATTCAGCTTGAGATGACTGTACGAGAACTGGAGTCAACCAAGATAGGGAAGAATGAGTCATTTGCTGACTTTGTTAAGAGATGGAGAGGGAAAGCCTCTCAAATGATGGAACGGCCTTCAGAAAAGGAACAGATGAGAATTATCACGAGGAATCTAGAACCGGATTTTGCTAAACACTTGGTGGTCTTTCAGACCACCGCTGACTTCAAGACTTTCTATGAAGCCGGCCTGGCAGTTGAAGATGCTCTCCGAAGCGGCATATTTGAGAAAGGTGAATCTACCCCTAAACCAAGACGAGTTTACTCGGGCAACAGCAACACCTTGTTTGGACCCAACAACTACAGTCAAAACCAAGCCAGCTCTTCCAACCCCAAACCAATCAAAACCGAACCTGTTAACCAGATCGCAACCCAGTCACGATTCCAGCAAACAACTCCCCCCATCAAGAAGAGAATTTCACCCACTCCCTTTTCCCCTTGTCACAGTATACAAAAAACTCCTCGACCGAAAAGCCATCCAGCCTCTCGAACCTCGGGGAACTACCCAAAGAACTCTCCCCCAACCACAATCCAAATGCCTACTGTGCCTACCACCAGATGCCCGGCCATCACACCAACAATTGCATGCGTCTCAAACACAAAATCCAAGATCTTGTGGACGATGGAACCATCCCACTTCCCGATCAAAAGCCCAACACCATTTCCAACCCTTTGCCAAACCACAAGCAAAACACCCAAGTCAGCCAGATATCCTTCATCCCCACTACAAAAGACCTTACCTCCACTACATTTGACCCAAGCCTATATATCGTCACAGCCACCGAACCAAAACCCTTTGTCTCCCTGCCAGAAGATCTTGGGGTTCATTTCCTTTCACACACCAAAACAATGCAAAATCCGAGATGGAGTGACGTTGTGGAAGAAGAAGAATGGTCCATGAGCGATCAAGATTGGGAGGAATCCCATCAAACATTGTTTGGTTCTTTGCTAATCTCTGGGGACCCAAGCCAATTCATCATCCCCGAATTCTTGGGGAAGCCCACTGTTCACATACCAGAAAGTCCTCGTGTCTATCAGATTGATGTTACTGAGCAGGATAAAGAAGAAAGGGGTGCAAGCCCTCCAGAAGAAATGTCGAAGCCAGACAGGCATCTAACAAACAGTATTTCACCGCTTGCACGCTTCAGAGAGGAAGGTCGTTCTGTCATAGAAGCCGCCTTCGGAAACCAAGATTGGTTCCCACAAGCATACATCAGTGACGGGTCTTTACCACAGCCATCAGCGCCATTCCCGCCATCATCTAATGTATCAGTACTAGTCGATGACCCTCTGGCTACCATCTGGGATGAAGAAGCAGTAGTCGATATCCGAGTAAGCAATGATGAGGTATGGACCGTCAACAGGACCATGTTGGACCCGTCCTTTTGGCAAGACTCTGAAGTAGACAACCTCAAGAAAGAAATGGAAACAGTGAAAATCGAGGAACAAAGGGCCAGAAACGATTTGATGAATTTTTGGGCCGAGGATCAAGAGACAATGCAGAAAAGGGAAGCTATCAGGGCTGGCAAACGAAAGGTCAATGAAGAATACATGAATTTCTGGGGTGAAAATCAGGAGTTATGGGAAGAAACGGTCAACAGAATAACCAGAAGTGGTCGAATCTATCAACCAGTTCACCTCCAAGGAGGAAATTCCTCCAACCATGCCACAATGGGGGATTTTATTTGGGATGATCCCATTCTCGAGGACGCACTTCCTGACCATCCAGAAAGCAGTATCCAACAGAATCCAGCTGCTAGGCCACTCCCGAAGAACCCCCCGGTACCAAGTGATCCAATTCAGAAACAGCTCGAAAGAACTCCAGCCTCAGTGTCCATTTGGGGGTTACTCTCTTCATCTCGGGAGCATCGTCAGAAACTGATCAAAGTTCTATCAAACATGGAGGTACCACCAGATACTCCTCCTGAAACAATGGTAGCACCGCTTACACCAACTCATGCAAAGCATGTTGTGGTTTTCACTGAAAAGGATCTGCCACCAGAAGGAGCCGGTCACAACAAGCCATTGCACATTACTCTGAAATGCATGGAAAAGTGGGTCCCAGTCGTGTTATTGGATAATGGATCTGCCTTAAATGTCTGTCCTCTGCGTACAGCCTATTGTTTGGGTTTTAAGAACAAGGATTTTCAGCCATCAAATCTTGGAGTGCGTGCTTACGACAACACTCGACGGGACGTAATTGGAACCATTCAGATGGAAATAGTGATTGAAGAATTCGAGACCAGCGTTGAGTTTCATGTACTCGACATCCCCTCGTCATTCAACTTGTTGCTAGGCAGGCCATGGCTCCACCGATCAGACATCATGGCTGTACCCTCCTCCCCGCACCAGAAAGTTCAGCTTGGGCTGGCCACGGGAACTTTGACCATCTATGGAGATTCTGGAGTTCGCCCGCATGTCCCCAACAATGCTCCCTTGCTTGAGATTGCTCACGGAGAAGAGGACATCGCTCTGGGAGGTTTTTCTTTTGATACTACCAACGGAGTGTTCACCATCAAGATGGACGAGGATTTTTCGATAAGATCAACCGCTCTAGACATGATGCTGAGAATGGAGTATTTTCCCGGTCTAGGGCTTGGTCGCAACAATCAGGGGGTAGCAGAATTTCCCGAGTTTTTGACAAACAACCGCCGCTTTGGTCTCGGTTATGAATCTGGTCAGGGCAGGAAAATACAAGCTTGTGCCGGGAAAGGGCCCATCCACTTCACAAAAGCTTCAGAGGCTATCTATCAAGGGGACCCAGAGCCATTCTGGGATATGGAAGCAAAAACTAAGCTGCCAGGATTTGAAATCTTTTCTGACAACACCTGGAGTAGCGAGGATGAAACAGAAGAGTGGGAGGAGCCAGCTAAAAGGCTTCCTGTTGACTGGATCGAGGTTCTTGACTCAGGGGACCTTTTATCGCTGTTTGGGGAAGAAAGTCCACTAGGTATGAGAGAGGGCGAGCCTGCTGCAATGATTGTTGATCTAAAGCCTGTTGAGGATATGGAGCTGATGATGCTGGGACAGGAAGCTCTGGAAGATGTTACCACGCTCATTGTGGATGCCAATGGAACTTATAAAAATTGCACTTTTGTACCTAGAATCATTTACACTGGCACTGATTTTGAATCTGAGTCTGAGTCTAGCACTGCATCTAGTATTGAGTCTGGTTTTGAGTCGGAGCCTGAATCTGTTATCACTCCACATCATCACTTCTCTTTTGAATTTGAGTCCACTCTCATGTATCATGCCCCTGGGGCCCCCTCCTTTGAAATAAATGAAATCGACTTTGCTTACCTTGCTGTGTCTGAAATAAATTGTGTCGACCCCGATGATGAGGGGATCGAGTTTGAGGAAGAAATTCCAAGAGAACTCCGATCTCTAATCGAAAGGGAAGATGAAAGGCATGCTCAGCCTATAAAAGAAGAAGTTGTTTCTATAAATTTGAGAGGTGAGAGTAATCCGCGCATGGTTCAAATCGGTTCCGGGCTGTCTCCAGAAGAATTTAAAGCTCACTCGGATCTCCTGAAAGAATTCGAAGATGTTTTTGCATGGTCACACGCAGATATGCCCGGCATCGACCCTGAGATAGTGGAGCATCGAATCCCTTTGTACTCTGATGCAAAGCTTGTCAAGCAGAAATTGAGGAAGATGAGACCGGATTGGGTGTTGGAAATCAAGAAGGAAGTTCAGAGACAGATAGATGCAGGATTTCTAATAGTCACTGAGTACCCTCAATGGGTTGCAAATATTGTGCCTGTTCCTAAAAAGAATGGGAAGATCAGGATCTGTGTAGACTTCAGGGACCTGAACAAAGCAAGCCCGAAAGATGATTTTCCTCTGCCGCACATAGACGTGTTGGTAGACAACACCGCAGGGCACGCATTGCTATCATTTATGGACGGATTTTCAGGTTACAATCAGATTCTCATGGCTCCCAAAGATCGTGAAAAGACTACCTTTACCACAGAATGGGGTACCTATTGCTACAGGGTTATGCCATTCGGGCTAAAGAACGCAGGATCTACCTACCAGAGGGCTGCCACAACGCTGTTACATGACATGATCCACAAAGAGGTAGAAGTGTATGTGGATGACATGATTGTCAAGGCCAAGGAAAGAGAAGGACACCTGCCTGCTCTCAGGAAATTCTTCGAGAGAATCCGCAAATACAGATTGCGCCTCAATCCAGAGAAATGTACATTCGGAGTCACGGCGGGAAAGATGCTCGGATTCGTGATCACCACACGAGGGATCGAGGTGGATCCGTCAAAAATCAAAGCCATCCTGGAAATGGAGCCACCTCGAACAGAGAAGGAAATACGGAGCTTCCTTGGAAAGATCTAGTTTATCAGCAGATTCATCGCCAAGTTAACCTCTACTTGCGAGCCGATGTTTCGTTTACTCAAGAAGGGTGTATCATTCAAGTGGGACGACAAATGTCAGCAAGCTTTTGAGACCATCAAGAAGTATCTCCAGAACCCTCCGGTATTAACACCACCCATGCCAGGACAACCTCTCATTGTGTATTTATCCGTCACATCTTCGGCTATGGGATGCATGTTGGCGCAAGAAGGAGAAAGTGGAAGTGAAAAAGTTGTTTACTACATCAGCAAGAAAATGATGGGATGTGAAGAGCGATATACGTCACTGGAAAAAGTCTGTTGGGCGTTAGTCTGGGCTTCCAAGAAATTGAGACACTACATGCTAGCTTACTCCGTAAAGCTAATCTCACGAATGGATCCACTCAAGTATCTGTTCGAAAAGCCAGCGCTGACAGGCAAACTGGCACGGTGGTTGCTAATGCTAGCTGAATTTGATATCAAGTACGTCACTCGGAAGTCAGTAAAAGGAAAAGCAGTTGCAGAATTCCTGGCAGACCATCCTGTGGAAGGGCCAGAGGATGTAGAGTTCGAATTCCCCGACGAGAATGTAATGACGGCAACCCACGATGTCTGGATGATGTATTTTGATGGAGCCGCCAATCAGAAAGGATTCGGAATCGGAGTATTGCTGGTCTCACCAGAAGGGTCACACATCCCTCTTGCTTTCAAGTTGAATTTTGAAGTCACCAACAATCAAGCGGAGTATGAAGCGTGCATAGTAGGAATGGAAGCTGCCTTAGAAATCGGGGTCAAGAGACTGGAGGTAGTCGGAGATTCCAATTTGGTGGTGTCACAAGCCAACGGGGAGTGGAAGGTGAAAGAAGACAAGCTTAAGCCTTACCACCAAGATCTCGAAGATCTAATCCCACGATTTCAGATGGTCACATTCACTCATGTTCCGAGATTGAAAAACAGATTTGCAGATGCTCTAGCTACTTTGGCCTCAATGGTGGAGATACCAGATGGAGTTAAGCTCAGACCAATCACAATTGAGCAGAGGGACAAGCCTGTTTTTGAATATGTCATGGTTGTCAATGAGCCTGACGACGGTCTGCCATGGTATCACGACATTTGGAACTTCATCGAGAAAAGGGAATATCCGGCAGGAACTGAAAAGAAGGATCAGATTGCTCTTCGGAGATTGGCCTCTCAATACATCATTTGCGGAGGAAAGCTATACTGGCGGTCGCATTGCGGAGTGCATAAGTTGTGTGTGCATGGTACGGAAGCCACCATGATCATGGAAGAAATTCACGAAGGAGTCTGCGGTCCTCACATGAATGGAATAATGCTTGCAAAGAAGATTCTCCGTCAGGGGTATTACTGGTCAACCATGGAAACTGAGTGCGTCCAGTATGTGAGACAGTGTCACAAGTGCCAAATTCACGCTAATCTCATGCATATACCACCGTCAGAATTGCACTCCATGACTTCACCTTGGCCATTCTCTACCTGGGGCATTGATGTCATTGGTAGAATTACTCCAGCAGCATCTAACGGGCACAAGTTCATTTTGGTAGCAATCGATTATTTTACCAAATGGGTCGAAGCCGCTTCATATACAACTTTGACAGTAGTTCAAGTCTCCCACTTCATCAAGCAGAACATCATCTATCGATATGGTGTTCCTCAGGCTTTTGTGTCGAACAACGGGGTTCATTTCAAGGGCAGAGCCGCAGAAACTCTCGAAGACTTTGGAATCCAGGTTCATAAGTCAACTGTCTATCGGCCACAAACCAATGGAGCTGTGGAAGCAGCAAACAAAACCCTCAAAACGATACTAGAAAGGTCCACTCAGTCAGCGAGGGATTGGCATGAACAACTGCCGTTAGCATTATGGGGATACAGGACATCCATTCGTACTCCGACAGGGGCAACGCCTTATTCTTTGGTATATGGCATGGAGGCCGTCCTCCCAATTGAGCTTGAAGTACCATCCTTGAGAGTCATGGTTGAATCAAAGATCAGCGAAGCGGAATGGCAAAGCTCGAGATTTGAAGAGCTTATGTTATTTGATGAAAGACGGCTCAAAGCTTTGTATCACGTCCAGGGTTATCAGCGCAGAATTGCACGGGCATTTAACAAGAAAGTGAAATCTAGGGATTTGCAAGAAGGTGACATGGTTTTAAAAGAGATCCGGGCTCCAGTCTTTGATCCTCGAGGGAAGTTTCGACCAAAATGGGCAGGTCCGTACATCATCAGGAAAATCTTGTCTGGAGGCGCGACGCAACTCATTGATCTCGACGGCAACAAATTCTCCACTTTGGTTAACATGGATCAACTCAAGAGATATTACCCCTGAGAGAAGCTCGCTGGACTGAAAACCGCAAGGGCGGGCAGTGCCAGGCAAAATTTAGAGCAAGCCTGCTAAGTCGAAAACCCACATCGGGCGATTTAGGCAAAAGTAAAGGCAAATCAATCAAACGAGCTCGCTAGACCGAAAACCCGAAAGGGCGGTACTAGGCAAAATTTAGAGCGCAAAAGGAGAGCGTCAATACTCGAGTGAACCCTAGCCAAATTTGTACTTTCGAACTACGTTATGACCTGATTCCTATAAAAAGGATACGTAGGCATCCTCGCCTCGAGGACCGGTCGCCATCTTTTTAAAAAAAAAAAAAATCTCTTTGAGTTGATATCTAGCCGTCACGTGTAAGTCAAAATGCAACTCTCATAATTCATCTTTATTCAAATAAACTTCTTGGATTACATGGCTGAGCATGAAACTTTCAAAACACAAAGCAAACAACAGAGCATGACCTCACACGAAGCATCTCGTGGGTCTAAGCAATTTATTTCGGGCACATTAAGATTGAGTTCAAAAGTCAACTTTGGCTTCCATGTTCCCTTGTTTCCATGTCTCTTATTAACCATCTCACATAACGCTTTGAAAGATTGACACTCGGATACTGATCTGTTGGAATGGTTACACGCTCCCTCCAAGTGTTCTGATAAGCTCTGAAGGTGGCAAAGTTGTGGTTAGGCATGACAAAGTTCTCTGATGGCGGTATTGACTGACGAACACCAAGCTGGCGGAGTATACGGTTTGGAATGTAGAAGGTCCAGCGAGATAAACCAGCCAAAATCACCCGCTGACGTCCCATGTTGCTCACAGTCATGGTAGGACTGTCAAGCCAAGCCAAGCGCCAAACAATTACCTCTTCTGTAAGCCGAGAAAGCACCCTGAACCAGCCATGCACATCATCAGAAACTTCCAGAAAATCCCTCTGAATGAATCCCTGTGTTTCGTGGATCCGCCTCCGCGGCACCGGTTCCAACAAGTTGGCCTTGTCACATAGCCATATCTGTATCAAAGAGAAGACAAGTAAGGAGCCTCTTAGACAACCTAAACCCGAGCGTTGAGGTAAAACGAGAATGTGGGAAAAACCGGAAAAAGGAGAGCTGAGTGAGAAGCCTACCTGTAGGAGCAAAGCACTACCTTCAAAAACATCGGTATCCCCAGCATGAACTCTGTCCAGTCCCATCAAAGTCTCCGCCAAAACCATCGGAGCCACGTCTTTGCGCTCCTCAATTTGCATGGCAATACCAACCAAAGATGAACTCGCCCGTCTGTCGGACTGGACAAACAAGAAAGCAGCAAGCAAGCAGAGACACAGTGCAAAACCTTCCGGACGAAATTGAGCTATGATCCGCGGAATGTTGATAATGCCTCCTTGGAGCATAGACTTTGCTGCTTTATTACTTACCCCGAGCTTGGCAGATAGCACATTGGCAAAGTTTACCCCGTACAAGGGTATGACTGGCATCTCCAGGTTAAACCCGCCAAGGTATGCATGGAACTCCTCCACAGTGGGGCATAACTCGTGAAGGCCGAAACGAAACACATGCACCTCTGGATCCCAGAATTGGACCGCAGCACGCAAGAGCTCAGGACGGATTGATACGTCCCGGATACGGCGCAACGAAGTCAACCGGTGACCCTGAAAGTTAAGCCATCCGATGCCATCAAGTTCATCGAGCCAAGGCTTAACCAAAGCCGAGAATCTCATAGTTGAGAGAGGGATGTAAAAGGACAAGGGATTTTGGGTTTTCAGAGCCCAAAGGAGCTGTGACAGAAGGCCATTTATGGTAAGCAGGGGTAAGAAAACTTTTGAATTGGCTGCCTCGTAAAGCGTGCCAACATTGAAGAGCGTGGAGAATTCTCTCAAGAGCTTGAAAGAACCTCGAAGAATGCAAGGCCATGTGATTTCATTTTGAAAATACAAAACCCTCAGATGACGATGGGAAGGCATGCAGGAACCCAGAAGTCTGCAACAAAACTCAAAATTTTGGCATTGTCAGAAGTGAGCCGTGCGGCTCATTTGGTTAGGTCGTACGGCCCACCTCAGTATGCCGTACGGCTAACCTTGTGGTTTTCTTGACCAAATTTTGGCTCGGGCCACCAGAAGTTGTTTTGGGTATATTTTGGGCACTTTCCCTATTCATACAAGTGGTAATGAATATTTTAAAGCTGTGGGAAAAATCGGTTTGAATTTTGGGCCACGATGGCATGGGCGGGTACTCCGAAAGCTTAGATACGCCAACACAGACAGCCTGAAATGTGTCGTATTGCTCTTCTAGCATCAACGGCTCCAGCAGGCCACGCCAAACATTCACAAGGATATTATGGAGTTATTTGGTGGATTTTATGGAAAATTTTGAAATCCCAGGATGCCCAAACCCGGAGTTGCCCGATATTGCCCGAACAAGGGGCGCCGATGGGTCAAAATGTGTCCGAGTGTCAATGTTCTCATTCCATTCACCTGAGCAAGTCAGGACATACGTTTGTGATTTATTAAAAGTGTCGCTTGGCAAACATCGTATAGATTCGAGGTTTCGGGCACAATGGGCCACGTTATGGTCTCCGTATAAAGTTTCAAGATCCAGTGAGTCAGTTTGTATATACATGTTTCGTCATTACCGGTCCAATCCAAAATTACGTATTTTTATTTTCCCAGGGGCATATATAGCAGATTATATAGCATTCAATCTCTCACAAAGCAATCATGTGCAAAACTTGACTTTTCTTTCAAAATGCGCCAATGTGAATCATTTGAAGCATAGCGAATATGTGCAATTTATATAAGAACTAAATGGCATCCATATCATGAACATAAATGTACATCTATCTAGGGCAAACTGGCCCAGCATCAAAAGCTACCACGGCTCGCAGGCCGTATCCATGAAAAAGAGAAAACTGGGGCAAACAGGCGCCCAAATCAAAACCGAGCACGCAGGCTCGTCCTAAAAACCACTACGTCGCCTCTTCGTAGGCAGACGACGACCCAGTGTCAGAAGTGCATCCTCCTCAGGGGTGTCCTCACTACCGCTACCGCCACTGCTCTCTGCATCTCCCTCCCGGGGAAGCCACTGCTCCTTGTAAGCTGAACTCTCAGGAGGCACCCTCTCTCTCAACAGAAGAGCGCAGCACTCCGCTAGACGCTGGAATCACCAGCGGGACTGTAGACGGACCTCCACCAGCATTCTTCATCAAAGGCCTCCTGCGAGGCGGTACAGAAGGAAGTACGTCCTGCACAGAAAAGGAAAATTCATTAATAAAGCAGTCAAAGCGTTCAAAATTTCAAGGACAAAGCGCAATGCATACCTGGTCCGTCTCACTGACGAGAAAAGCTCTACGGGTGCGTCGAGACCTACGACGTCCCCCCGACTCACTGCCTCTAGTCCCGCGGTCACTGCTAGTACCACGACCACTACTGCTACCTCCAGCACCCCGCCCTCCGCGACGACCTCCTGCTCTGCCTCTCCTCTCACTACCACCGCAGCCGCCTCCTGCACCGCGACCACCTCCAGTACCTCTGCCACCTCCCCGGCCAGCTCTGCCGCCACGGCCACCACCAGCTCCGTCATCCCCGTCGTCGTCATCTCCACCAGCATGGGGCACAACGCCCGACTCTACTCTCGGGTGCACCTCTGGAACCCCGCCAATCGTCAGACTGCGAACCAAAGCCTCCAGGTCTCGCACCAGCTGAACAGCAGACGCAGCCCAGTCCGCCGGAATCTGCAGACAAAATCAAAAGCATTAGCAGGTAACATGAATAAAAATGCTTGAATAAAACATGAAGTTTAATTATTTCTTGTTTTTAAATTTCAGGATTACCTCTGTCGCAGTAAGAGTGACTAGTGGGGTGACCTCAGGAACCACCACATACCCCATACTCCCGTTCGGCAACATCACGTCAATCTCCCTCCTCAGAACAGGCAGTACTGGGCCCTCCACAGGTGCAGGGGCAGCTAAACGGGTCTCCATATCCAGACTATAAGCTAAGCTACTCACCACATAACCGTCATAGTCCTCTGAGGGGCTGAAAACCAACTCTGTGTCCAGCACCGTGAACGTCTCTACCTCAGCCAAGGTATACTCCTGCGTCCTCTGAATGAACGGCGGAAGAGGACCCGGCACTCTGAAGTGGTCTAAGCCCAAGGACTGGCGCGTCACCCTCTCACCCAAGTACCACTGCCACCCATATGGAGACTCCAACAACACGCGCCCTCGCGTCACCGCCCGACTCCGGGTCAAGTAAGGGGCACTCAACCTTCCCCACGCATCCCAGTTCACCTGCAGGGAACCATGGGTTACTTTCAAATTCAACAATGGAATCAAAGTGTCTGGGAAACAAGTCAAAAAAGTTTGGTATCATACCGTCTCACCCCTGGATTGGTCCAAGAAGACACGAAAGAACCTCAGCTGCCCCTTCTTCCCACCTTTCCCGACATGCTCCTTGGTCCACTTCGCTGCCCGTGGAAGCACGCGTTTGTCTGCATGGGAGTTCTCTGGGGCCGACACTCCAAACACCTCATAAGCCCATACCTGCATTGTTCAAGGAAATTTGTCAGTAACAGGAATAAAAACAACAGTGCATGGAGTACCTAAAGCAGGAAGAAATTACTTGACATACCTCCAAGACCCTCCAGTAACCTCCAAGAGTGTTCGCCGCTCCGCGAACCACTGAGCCAAGGAAACAGTAAAGAGTGCCCAAGGCTGCTCCAACCCAGTCAAACCGGTCAGCCGTCCTCAAATCTGCCAAAGCAGGTAACCAACTCAGGTGCACCGAGTTTTGCCTATTTGGAAATAGTGCAGTGCCGAACAAGAAAAGCAAATAGGCTCTCGCCATCTGTGCAGCCTCAGCAGGAGACCCCGGCTCGTGATCCCATATCGCTGGCAAGTGGTCGCATCTCACCATCGCCTCATCCCCAACCTCCCTCCCCAGAAAGTGGCGCACGGCAGCCCTGTCCAAGTACAAACCAGAGTCGAAAGGTATCGGCTCGCCACCAACTCTCAACCCTGTAGTTGCAGCAAAGTCCAAAGGGGTGATCGTCATCTCCCCGAACCGAAAGTGAAAGCTATTGGTGGTATCCCACCAATTCTCTATCAAAGCCCTCAGCAACTTCCGGTCCGTCCGGGTAGGCAGCAAAGTACTAATAAAAAAACAGTGAAACCAGCTGCATCCACCAATTCTCTCACACTCAGGGGCAACCTCCTGTACTGAGCCAAGCAATCAAACGGCCCTCCAAATCCAAGAAGAGAACGATCCACCTGTTTCAAGAACATTGCGCAAGTTCAGTCAGTAAAGCAGCAAAGGATATGTGATAACGAAAGCAATTCAAGAGGAAAGTATGAATAAACAGCACTCACCAGAGGTCTACTAGAAGTGTGTGTCGACGGGTCGCGTAAGATCAGCGACTCAGGGTAAAGCGGCAACCGTGGCTCGTACACCTCACACCCCACAGGTATAAAAAAGTGAACCGGAGGATCGTAAGTCTCCAGGACAAAGGGCTGTCTGCTCCGCAGAGCTAGCTGAACCTCCTCAACTATGGTCACACGGACCAACTCCTCTGTCTGCACCTCTGCCTGCTCAGGCTTGCCAACTGGTGGCGTCTCTCCTACCAAGACCTCGCCCAACCGAGGGGACTGCTGCAAGTTCCGTGCCAAAGTCTCGTCGGTAGCCCCCTCCAAGGTATCCCCCAAGGTAACTCCCGGAGCTCGTGAAGAACCAACCCGAGAAGTAAACAGAACCGGGTCAGAGGGCTCCCCAGTGTCAGCACTCTCCTCCGGCACCTCGCCCGTACCAAGGACCTGAGTCAAACTCCTAAAAACGCGAGCAACAGGTACAACAGGGGGCACCCCCTCAGCATGTGCTCTCTCAGTCTCTACTCTCACCAACCTCTCAGTCTGTGCTCCCGCCGCACGTGCCTCCTCAGCCCGTCCCCCCTCGCCACTAGCACCTCCACTATAAAACATCCCGTCACCCATCTCCTCATCACTACCACTCATCTCCCCAAGATCCTCCATAAAAACATCCCCAGGTCGCACAATGGTGATCGGAATCCTAACAGAAGTATCGTCACCACTAACTGGGTACTCTCTCACCAAAACAGCGCTCGCAACATCAGGAAAAACCACATCACTACCACCTACACTCTCCTCCGCAGCCCGCGGGTCAAACAGAACATCAACACCACCAACATTCATTTCAATCTCAGGCAATGGAACATTTATATCAAGATCAATATGCATTGAGCTACTAGAAGCAGTAACAGTACTTACCGAAATATCAGCACTCTCCATGGTCGCCCAAACATCGTCCATTGCACCATACTGTTCCGCTACTGCCCTAAGAGCATCACTGACCTCCACGGTCCCAATCGGCACTAAGCCACCCTCCACGGGAATAATCAGAGAAGGACCCTCATGGGTCGGCGCCGAACCACCACCGGTTGCCCCTGCCAAAGCTGCTTCGTCACCCCCGGCCAACGCAGCCGCGTCACCCACAGCCGCACGGATCGGTGTGAACCGCACGGGGGAGTTCTTATCTAGAACTTACCGCACGATGCTCCTCCGCTCCGGCCGGACTAGCTTCCATCGGAATCACTGAAGATGAACCGTCCACGGTGGGATGGCCCGCCGGCCCTTCGTCTCCATGGATCAACAATGATGGATCGTCGCCGAAAAGGGAAGCATGGCTCGGTACCTCGCTGGAATCGGCCATGATCGACGGGAAATATGGGACTCTCACTGGATTCCGAGCAAAATCGGACCAAAGGAGAGGAAGTTTTTACTCTATCACGAACTCTCGGTGACCGCCGCTGAAATTTTGAACAAATGGTGAGAAACTCGAGTAACCCGACGGTTTTCCTTTCGATCTGTGTAAAACTGCTGAGAAGCACCGCACGGTTTGAGAAGATCAACCGCACGGTCTGACTGAATAAACCGCACGGCTCTGCTTTTACCCTCCACCGCACGGTGTACGAATCTCAGCCGCACGGTTTACGGTTCTCTATCGCTCCGCCGCACGACGTCTCAGGTACCTCTGTCTAAACCTTTCGGAGAAACCTTTTTCAAATTCAGAATTTAAAACACACACCGCACCCCTGTGTTTCGTAATTTCCAAAATTAAGTCCTCGACGGCATTTTCCAAAATTAAGTCCTCGACGGCATTTTCATTTCCAAAATTACAAATTAAGTCCTCTACGACATTTTCATTTCAAAAAATACAAATTAAGTCCTCGACGGCATTTTCCCAAAATTTCCAAAATTAAGTCCTCGACGGCATTTTCCCAAAAATTACAAATTAAGTCCTCTTCGGCATTTTCATTTCCAAAATTACAAATTAAGTCCTCTACGGAATTTTCATTTCAAAAATTACAAATTAAGTCCTCGACGGCATTTTCCCAAAATTAAGTCCTCGACGGCATTTTCCCAAAAATTACAAATTAAGTCCTCTACGGCATTTTCATTTCAAAAATTACAAATTAAGTCCTCGACGGCATTTTCCCAAAATTTCCAAAATTAAGTCCTCGACGGCATTTTCATTTCCAAAATTACAAATTAAGTCCTCTACGGCATTTTCATTTCAAAAATTACAAATTAAGTCCTCGACGGCATTTTCCCAAAATTTCCAAAATTAAGTCCTCGACGGCATTTTCCCAAAAATTACAAATTAAGTCCTCTACGGCATTTTCATTTCAAAAATTACAAATTAAGTCCTCGACGGCATTTTCCCAAAATTTCCAAAATTAAGTCCTCGACGGCATTTTCCCAAAATTTCCAAAATTAAGTCCTCGACGGCATTTTCCCAAAAATTACAAATTAAGTCCTCTACGGCATTTTCATTTCAAAAATTACAAATTAAGTCCTCGACAACATTTTCCCAAAATTTCCAAAATTAAGTCCTCGACGGCATTTTCCCAAAAATTACAAATTAAGTCCTCTACGGTATTTTCCCAAAAATTCCAAAATTAAGTCCTCGACGGCATTCTCCCAAAAACATTTTCCAAAATTAAGTCCTCGACGGCGTTTTCATCTGTTTTCTCGCACTAGGGAGAGTAAAATTGAGATGTCTATATCTTTGACACAACTTGCATCACAGAATGATGATTAAGTCTCGTCAAAGAGGGGCAACTGTAGACACCCCAATTTTGATCCCTATGTATCCCCGGTGATGAAAGAACACTTGGCAGTACCTTGGAACAACAAATTTCAGACTTCAGAATTTTGGACGAAAATAGCCCTAGCCGTACGGTTCTCCACCCAAACTGTACGGTTCATCCATCAAATCCCAAACCGTACGGTTCACTCCTGTGAGCCGTGCGGCTAACCTCCTTAAACCGTGCGGCTATGTGTCAGAAAATATTCGAAAATTTATGGCAGAAGCATCTCATCATTTCGGAAGGATTTTATGCCGATTTTTATTCCTTTTTTCCGCCTATAAATTGCCTCCTCCGCTCCCATTTTTGAAAGAGAAGAAAAATCCGTACCACTCCGATACGCCGTCAAAATTCCCCGGCCACTTTCCGTTCAAAAATCCCGTCCGAAACCCCGTCTGAAACTCTTGACAAAAACCACAAAACGTTCTCTATTTCTCTACTTACATTGCTAGCAATCCATAATCCACCTAAGGAAGCCTCTGTCCGAAGCTTGCGTCCAAAAATCTCCGAAGTTTCTAAAGTTGTTCAAAGTTTTTCGCAAAGGTACGAGCCGTACTTCTTGAGCCGGGTTCGAAATCTTGGTTCATTGAGGGGACCCCCGGGTCTAGGATGACTCTAATAAGTCATTTCTAGGCTCGGATGGTTGAAGTTTTTTCATGAAAATCAGGTTTTAATAACGAAAATAAGCCTCTGCCAGAAAATCAAAATTTTGGAAAATTTGTCAAAGGGTAAGCCGTGCGGCTCATTTATGTGGACCGTACGGTCAAATCGGGTAAGCCGTACGGCTTACCTTTGTGACACAAAAAGTCTCTTCTGTTTTCCTCTGTTTACGCTCTGTTTTTCCGGTTCTCTGTAAAATGTTTATTACACTTTTACCCCTTTTGCTTTCCAAATATTATTACTAAGTCCTTTTATTTAATTTTATTCTCGTTATTGTTTCATTTAATTTCGTCACTTACTTGTTTATTTGATCAAGATTTTCAATAAAATATTTTCCAAAATCCCACAAAAGTTTAGTAAAAACCGGGAATCTCCCGGGCGAACGGGGTGCTTTTTAATAAAACCTTCCCCGTTCGTAACCTGGCTTCCGAATCCAAGAATCGTTTCGCAGATCAAATCTTTTCCAAAAACGGCGCAAGAGTCATCAATTATTTTCAAACGGTTTCTCGGGTACCAAAATAGCTTTCTAAGTAAACCCCGGGTGGCGACTCACATTTTTTTCGTTTTCCCGAAACGCCCACCCGTGGATCCGGCCGTCCACAGCAGCCCACTGTGAGGGTTGTTCTCTCTTTGGCATTACAATTTGATTAGCCTATCAAGCAACTCGATGTGTCAAATGCATTTTTGCATGGAGCACTGCAGGAACAGGTTTTTCTTAGACAACCACAGGGCTATGTCAATGATCAATTCCCTCATCATGTGTGTCACCTGCATAAGGCTTTGTATGGGCCTGAAACAGGCACCTCAAGCATGGTATGATATGCTATCTCACTCTTTGCTATCTCTGGGCTGCAAGAATAGCTTGGCTGATTCTTCCTTATTTGTTCTTCATCAGAACAATGATTTGGTTTATATCCTGGTATATGTGGATGATATTTTGATAACTGGCTCTAACTCCTCTCTTATTACTGAGTTGATTACTAAACTGAGCACTACTTTTGCCCTCAAAGATTTGGGTGAACTTCACTATTTCCTGGGTATAGAAGTAGTTAAAACCCCAAAAGGGGTTATACTTTCTCAAGCTAAGTATGCACTGGACCTTCTTACTAAAGCTGGTATGCTTGAGTGTAGACCTTGTGATTCTCCTTCATCTTTGAAGTCTGTTACTCCTGATAATAACACTCCTATGGCACAGCCTGAATTGTATAGGTCTCTAGTAGGTTCCTTGCAATACCTTACTTTGACTAGGCCAGAGATTTCCTTTGCTGTGAATTCAGTGTGTCAGCATATGCACCATCCCTTGGAGTGCCATTATACTGCAGTCAAACGAATTTTGAGGTATGTGAAGGGTACTCTAGGCTATGGACTTGATTTTGCCAAGGGTTCTTTAGTTCTGTCAGCATTCTCAGATGCAGATTGGGCTGGGAACACTTCTGACAGACGTTCGACAGGGGGCTATTGTGTATTTCTTGGTTCCAATTTGTTGTCTTGGTCAGCTAAGAAGCAAGCAACAGTGGCTAGATCTTCTACTGAAGCTGAGTATAAAGCTCTTGCCAATGCAGCTGCTGAGATTATGTGGTTGATTCAGGTGTTCAAGGATTTACAGGTGCATCATTTGATTGATAGTCCTACTTTGTGGTGTGATAACATTTCAGCTCTTTCTCTGGCTACAAATCCAGTGTTTCGTGCACGCACAAAACATGTGGAGGTTGATTTTCACTTTGTTAGGGAGAAGATAGCTCTTAAACAGCTGTGTGTACGTCATGTGCCATCAGGTCTTCAGGTTGCTGATATTCTAACCAAGCCACTCACTGTGGCCAGGTTTCTTACTCTACGAGACAAACTGAAGCTTTCATGCCTTCCAGCATCAGTTTGCAGGGAGCTGATAACAGATCCAAATAATTCAAGTTAGTTAGTTATGGTAGTTAAGTATTAACTCCGTTAACATTTCTGTTACATATAGTGTTTAGTTTGTGGTGTTGACTAGTCAGTTAGTCTCTCCGTTAGTTGGTATTACTGTTTAGTCCAGTTGGTAGTTACACCTCTGTTGTAAGTATAAAAGGCCCGTGTGCCCCTCTCTTTGTTGTATCGAAAGACTTATTTCTGAGATTCAAGAAGTCATTCATGTTCTTTCTTTTAAAAATTCCTGGAGCCGCCACTGGAGTTGTGTGATTAAGTGAGAGAGGCCAAGTTGGCTAATATTGCTGGGTAATTCATCTTGGACGTGGAGTTGAAGAATTGTATGGCTGTTGCTTGCATGTGAGTACGTGGACCATGGGTGTTGTCTATTGAGGGACATATGACATGTTGAGAGTATAGATATGAAGATGGGTGTGTGATGCGTCTGCTGGGTATTAAGTCTAGTAGTTAGGGCATCTCTAGTGCACTACTTAAAAGAGTTCTCTAAAGTGTCCTAACTAGTTAGTTAAGAAAAACTCAAAAAATGGTCTCTAGTGCACAAAAATTGACTCCCTAAAATCCTAGGTGGCACCCCTCACTACCTAAGGTGCCCTAAGTGACTAATTAAATTTGGGGAGAGACTTAATGAGAGAAAAAGTGGAGAGATAGAGAGAGAGAGAGAGAGAGAGAGAGAGAGAGAGAGAGAGAGAGAGAGAGAGAGAGAGAGAGAGAGAGAGAGAGAGAGAGAGAGAGAAGGGAATGAGAGGAGAATTTTGTGAGACCACAATTGGCACCCCTCACCACTACTTAAATGGGTCATACTCTAAAAGATAATGAACATTTTGAAGGAGCCCCATTAAAGTGCATTTCTCCTTAGCTAGTTAACTAAGTTCTTAGCACACAAAATCGGGTCCCGCATGTGCTTAGGTGTATACTTTAGCAAACATTTTTTAGGTAGTGCTCTAGAGAAGCTCTTAGAGTAGTTGCATTTTACGTAATTGTGTTGCATTGCATTTTCCTATATATTTGTATGTCTCCTAATCCTATTGTGTAAATTGTGTTTTGCAAGTGAGAGTGTGTGAGAGGTGTAATAGTGTTTCTATGTATTTGTGATATATTAATAAGAATTATAGATGTGTTTGTTTTGTACCAGACAAGGTACTGGTCTCTCCTTTTTTCTTTTCTTTTTTTTCTTTTTTGTCTTTTAGTGGAATTTTTACAAATAAAAATTTCATGATTGACCGGAAAACAAGTAGTCACCAGTGGAGGGTGGCAAGTATGTGAATCGTTAGATAAACGGAGTATTGTTAAACGCCAATCCACCCATGTCAGGTGCCCATACTGAACCCTATTAAAATCTCCAGAATATCAAACAACATCTAAAATAGCTAGCACACCCATACCAGATGGCAATTATCATTAATTACAAGGAAAAACTTTTACAAAGTAAAGCTCATTTTTTAATGGGAGAATTGCTATAAGGTCCACTATAGCTATTTCCTAACACGTCTAGTCCACCTTATATTATCCTAACACATCTAGTCCACTCACATGTACCAATTACAAGACTACCCCTCGCTTCTTAGGATACCCTAAGATTCTAGGGTACCCTAAAATCCTAGAATACCCTACCCTAAAAACCAAGGGTACCCTACCCTATATCCTAGGGTACCCTAAAATCCTAGGGTACCCTAAAATCCTAGGGTACCCTACCCTAAATCCTAGGGTACCCTATGAAAGTGCCTAAACCTAAACCATAGGGTACCCTATGAAAGTGCCTAAACCACTAAAAACCCTATAATAGGAAAGTGCCCCCTAAACCTAAACCCTAGGGTACCCTATGAAAGTGTCTAAACCTAAATCCTAGGGTACCCTATGAAAGTATATTATGTATTAAATTTAATGTGAGGGTACATTTGTCTATTAAAAATGGAGAGTGGACCTTACACCTTAGAAATTGCAAAAAGGTGGATTAGAGGAGTTATGGAACTAAGAGGTGGACTAGATATGTTACAAAAAGCTATAATGGACCTTAGAGTAATTCTTTATTTTTTAATTTAGGCTATGTGGGACGTAATTATGCCTCCCTCTCATATTTGTAGATATTTTCCGACTTAGTGTTCCTTCTTGCATATTAGAAAGAAGAAAGAAAACAGATCTGGCCATGACTATGCAATATATATAAAACATGAAAAATTAGGGCTTTAATTTAAAGAGACAGAGAATATGAATAAGTACATATGCTACCACAAACGAATACTACTATGAGAGTTTAATAAAATATATAAATTTTTTCTTTGATTGAAAGTAACGTCGGGGACGACCGCAATATCTAGGACATTACGTACGGATAATAGCTTGTCACGCTTTTAACAAAAAAACTTGAATGAACATTTCTTTGAAATACAAATGTTTTAATTGAACCTTTTTTTGTGAATTCGAAGAACGTCAATTTTTAAAACTCTAAAGTTATCAAATAAAAATAGATATTGCTTTTTTTTTTGTCGACAATCAGATGTCCGAATCAGCTTGCACGCACCCCGACAAATTCCGAAGCCATATAGGTATTTTTAATGGCACGATATTTTACTTTCCAATGTGGGGGGGAAAAGGAAAAAAATAAAAAAACACTTCTCACCTCCCTCATCTCCACTTCCTTCACCTGCCACAAAAATTAATTTCTTTCACCCCTCCCTTTTTCCCCACTTCAATTCCTTCTCCAAAATGGGTGGCGTCACCCAATTTTCTTTCTTTCTTCTCCTCCCCCGGTCTCTCCTTTTTTGCCACCACAACCTCCTCCTTCCTTCACCTGCCACAACCTCCTCCTTCTTCACCTGCCACCCAAATTTCTTTCTTTCTCTCTCTCCGCCCTCATCTCCCCTTCTTCACCTGACTCCCAAATTTCTTTCTTTCTTTCTTTCTTTCTCTCCTCCCTCTATTTAATCCATACAGATTTTCCATCTATCCGAGGCCCCAATTTGTACTCCCTTAGATAAAGCAGCAACTCTAATTGAAAGGATGAATCCCTTTGATGTCATGTGACAGATAATTCCTCGGGTAATTGCAGTTTTTTTTTGGTACTTCGGAAATATAATACTCCATAGTAGTTAGTCCTCCTAGTTCTACTTCTCGTAATAATGGTTAGTTTTTTTATTTTATATTTATTAGTTGTTTTGTTGTTTAATTTCCATGAAGGAAACCTTTGAACCCCTACTGGATAACCCATCGCGGCATTCAACCTGCATGGGACGCATTTCGCCTTGCTGAAAACCAACTAAATGCCATGTGGGACTAGTTGCAAGTTCTTCCCAACATCACAGTGGAGAACTACGACCATATTTTTAAGCTAGACCAATTTCTCCAGAACCGACCGGGCTGGAGGAGAGTGGTCTATATGTCACGCCCCACCCCGCAAATGGCACCCGTGGTGGGCCCGAGTCGGTGCGGCCACGTGGCATTCCAACACAAGACCCAACACCACCCTACAAAAGAATAATAACACAGTGGAAGACTTCATCATATAAATAAAGTATCAACGTTAAACTCAGTTTCAAACACTAACAACCGTCTACTCAAAAATAGTTTAAACAATACATGTGCTCAAAATACTCTCTGTTTACAAATCATTAAAAGTACTTAGATGACAACATGTCCAAAATTCACACGACACCAATTGAACACCCCAAACGTTGACTGGTAGTGGACCCCATCTACAGCCCCTGCTATCTGGAAAACCATAAAGGAAAACCAGGAGTGTGTGAGACATAGAAATGCTCAATAAGATACAACCAAATCAACATCTAAAACACAACAGTATTATACAACAACTATCAACGTGTATATAACCAATCACATGCAAGTGGCACGTCTGCCACATCCTATGTATCCTAGGTCACTGTGGGAGCACACCCCGCTCGTGTCACCGGTAGCTAGCCGACACAACGTACTCGCGGTGTAACCCAATCCACAGCCCCTTCGCAGATACCAACTTTCACACACAACATACATGCATAACCACAGCTAAAACATCTATTAGCATGATATACATTCATCTTTACAACAACACGTCATCATCACATGATATACATCCGTCTTCACAACAATACATCATCAACACAATTATATGTTATTGAACATAAACATGTCAAACACACTCACCTCTGATTCGACTGGAGTATGCCAAACTTACGATTTCGGCACCTCCCGATGACCCGACTTGTCACCTAGCCACAAGCTAAACCATATCAGCATATGATCATCTTTAAATATTAACACAAATGCTTAAATATGGAAATATAAGGTCACTATGGACTTTAATCAACAACCAACAACTCCGTAAATTAAACCGTTTGCTATAACACACAAAACACACAAAACTTAACAGGGACACACACACTTGTAAAATCTGTCATAATTAGAATATGCATCAAAATGGGCTAAGACTTGGTAGACAACACTACCACATGACAAAGTTAATCTCTGATTTTTCATGAATTTTTATAAGCAATAGAACCAAGTCGAATTCATGCACAAACTCAGAAATTCAGCACAGCAAATGTAAAATCCAGCTAGATAGTCTGTCATACTTTGGCTACAACTTTCTATAGGTTCAAAATTAGGCGATGAGACCACCACCATTCGAAATTAGACTTCCAATACATAGATTTCGATATAAAATTCACCCTAATTGGAGCCCGAAATACTAAGATACGCTCAGTCAAAGTTACACAACAAAAACACGAGATTACAAATTCTGCAGAACCGTCTGCGCTAAACAATTCATTAAAAATCATCTACTCAACATTTTTCAATTATTCCCACTCTAAAACATCACCAACTTATCAATAAATAAGACCCATGAGAACCCCTATCAATTAATCATGCTTAGCTATAGCAAATTTCATGAAAAACTCAGCTCAAAAGGCTGCCCAGATTTCCAGAATCCCTCAACCATCAACTTCAAATCAAAACCTGCTATTGCCTATAAGAAATCAAGGCACAAACCCTACATAGTATCGAAGGTATACGAGTCTAGTTTCCAAATCAAAAAGCGGTTCGCAAAACGGATACTCGAGCTATGAGTTATGCCCATTTTTCCAAAGAGTGTCAGTACTGCCTGCACAGACGCGAACCCGACAGCAGCTCGGTAGAACATTTTTCATATTTTCTGTGTTTCTCATAAAATTCTGAAAATTTAACACAGCATTCACGACATGCATGGGTAGCTACAGTAAAAATTCCAGAAAATTACGAACATAGGAACCAAGTCTATAAATTCGCTCAAAATCGTGGCAGATTCGAGTTCATCCACAACCAAACACTCTAAGCTATCTTGATCACGAATTTGTAAAACCAAAACCCTAAATCATCCCTCTCAATTGTAAAATACCAGATTCTACTACCCAAAAGCTACAAAGATTATCAAATTAAGATCAAGAATCAAAACCCTTACCTTGAATTTGGTTTTTCCCCCAATTTTCCCCTTCTTCTTCTTCTTCTTCTTCTTCTTCTTCTTCTTCTTCTCTCTCTCTCTCTCTCTCTCTCTCTCTCTCTCTTAGATCTGATTGCTCTCCCTCAATCATCAGACACAACTAGTAAAAGAAATAAAATATCTTGGCAAAATTACACTTCACCCCTCCAACTATTATTTCCATTAACTTTAGGCCAAAATCACATAATCACTCTAAAATGCGAATTAAAATCTAAACACCCGGAACGGGTATTACACTATATAAATGGTGGCTCAAGTCTTGCTGATCGAGCGCAACAGGACATCACCAGATACAGAAACATGGGGTGGACCGTCTATATCATGGCGGAGCCCGAAGTTCAGCACACTGCTTCCTCCTCTAAGAAGAAGGGGAAGGCAAAGAGGAAGTACTCCTCGTGTGATGCAGTAGCCATGGAGGAAGAGTATTTTAGTCATTTTAAGCCTAGGTGGCAAAATCGTAATTATGCTACTATGGAATTTTGGGTTTGGCCAAATTGACTCCAAAAGTTTGCATAACCCCCGTGACTCCAAGAGTTTGCTGACGATACACACGCACACACACACACACATATATATAGGTGTTTTCAATGCCGCATATTTGACTTTCTGATGGGAGGGCTCCTTCCTTCACCTTCCTCAGAAATTTATTTCTTTCTCTCCTCCATTTTCCCCACTTCAATTCCTTCCCCAAAATGGATGGCGTCACCCAATTTTCTTTCTTTCTTCTCTTCCCCCGGTCTCTCCTTTTTTGCCACCGAAACTTCCTCCTTCCTTCACTTGCCACAACCTCCTCCTTCACCTGCCACCCAAATTTCTTTCTTTCTCACTCTCCTCCCTCATCTCCCATTCCTTCACATGCCACGACCTCCTCCCTCATCTCCCCTTCTTCACCTGGCACCTAAAGTTCTTTCATTCATCCTTTCTTTCTCTTCTCCCTCTATTTAATCCATACATATTTTCCATCTATCCCAGCCCCCAATTTGTACTCCCTTAGATAAAGCAGCAACTCTAATTGAAAGGATGAATCCCTTTGATGTCATGCGACAGATAATTCCTCGGGCAATTGTAGTTTTTTTTTTGGTACTTCGGAAATAAAATACTCCATAGTAGTTAGTCCTCCTAGTTCTACCTCTCGTAATCATTGTTAGTTTTTTTTATATTTATTAGTTGTTTTGTTCTTTAATTTCCATGAAGGAAACCTCTGAACCCCTACTGGATGCCCATCACGGCATTCAACCTGCACATGACGCATTTCGCCTTGCTGAAAACCAACTAAACGCCATGTTGAACCAACTGCAAGTTCTTCCCGACATCACAGTGGAGAACTACGACCAATTTCTTAACCTAGACCAATTTCTCTAGAACCGACCGAGCTGGAGGAGAGTGGTCTGCATAAATGGTTGCTCAGGTCTTGTTGATCGAGCACAATAGGACATCTTCAGAAACAAAAAGATGAGGCTGACCGACCATATCGTGGCAGAGCCTGAAGTTTAGCACACTGCTTCCTCCTCTAAGAAGAAGGGGAAGGCAAAGAGGAAATAGTCCTCGTGTGATGCAGTAGCCATGGAGGAAGACAATTATAGGCATTCTAAAACTAGGTGGCAAGATCGTAATTATGCTGCTGTGGAATTTTGGGTTGGGCCAACTTGACTCCATGAGTTTGCATAACCCCCGTGACTCCAAGAATTTGCTGACGATACACACACCCAAAAATATATATATATATACACCGGTGATCCAGTCAAGGATCCCGGATTGAAGGTTTTTGGGTGTTTTGAAGGTTTTAAAAATTGTTTTTGCTAATGTGTTTAAAACGTGTTTTCAAGGGTCCCTGTGAGAAATCATAAAAAAAAATGACCGGGAAGGGCTTGATCCGAGCAGTTTTTCACAAAAACTGTACATATACAGTTTTATGAAAAACTGCTTAGATCAAGCCCTTCCCGATATTTTTTTTGGGTGATTTCTCGCGGGGACCCTTGAAAACACGTTTTAAACACATTGGACGGTTCGGATCATGAAAATTTGGTCCGGAACTATGAGTCCCGGACTTAGGGATCCCGGACTAGATCGGGACTCTATATATACATAGGTGTTTTCAATGCCGCATAGTTGACTTTCTGATGGGAGGGCTCCTTCCTTCACCTTCCTCAGAAATTTAGTTTCGTTCTCTCCTCCTTTTTTCCCCACTTCAATTCCTTCCCAAAAATGGATGGTGCCACCCAATTTTCTTTCTTTCTTCTCTTCCCACTGTCTCTCTTTTTTTGCCACCACAACCTCCTCTTTCCTTCACCTGCCACAACCTCCTCCTTCTTCACCTGCCACCCAAATTTCTTTCTTTCTCTCTCTCCTCCCTCATCTCCCATTCCTTCACATGCCACAACCTCCTCCCTCATCTCCCCTTCTTCACCTGACACCTAAATTTCTTTCGTTCATCCTTTCTTTCTCTCCTCCCTTTATTTAATCTATACAGATTTTCCATCTATCCCAGCCCCTAATTTGTACTCCCTTCGATAATGCAGCAACTCTAATTGATAGGGTGAATCCCTCTGATGTCATGCGACAGATGATTTCTCAGGTAGTTGTAGTTTTTTTTTTTTTGGTACTTCGGAAATATAATACTCCATAGTAGTTAGTCTTCCTAGTTCTACTTCTCGTAATGACGGTTAGTTTTTTTTAATATTTACTAATTGTTTTGTTGTTTAATTTTTGTTAACATCGTGGAAAACCACAAGCGCCTGATGTGGTTTGTGAGCTGGGCGTGCCAGGACTTTACGTCACAGTCCGAATGTGATAGAGGCCTTCGAGACCTTTTCTGACTTCGTTCATGCGATTACGTGCAACCCTCAAAGGGTAGAGTTGCAAATAATCCGTGGTTTGCCTTACGTGTGAGGACTTAGAATTTCCCAACCCTTGTGGAAAATTTTGAGCAATGAGATAAAAATAAAACCAACTTTTATTAATGACGATTAACAAAAGTGAGGTACAATAGAGTCAATAACAAGGGCTAAAGTCGGGTTAGGCTTGTTGAAAGACTAGAAAAATAAAGGACTCAATTGTGTTGGAGGCTTCAACGAGGTTGAATGGCTGCAACGGGTTGAAGACTTTGAGTGTAAGTCGAGAGACTTGAGTTTGATTTAACCGTGAGGTTGATGGCTGTGGAACCCTTTCTACTTCTTCAATTCTTGTATTTATAGGCTCCAAGTGAGAAATGTGAACTTTGGCGCCAACTCCTTCAATGCCGAGATGATGCCAAGTGTCCTAAGCATTTTTATGCTTTAATTTGATGCTGCCACGTGCCATAGGCTGCCAAATTTCCTCCATTGTGACGGTTGCTGGCGGTTATCATATGTCATGGCCCTATTTCCGTGGTAAGAGGCTAAATGACCCATTTATCAAGCCTCCTACATTTTGGGTTAGTGCGTTTTATGGAGCTCAAATGAGGTCACAGACTTATGCCATGCGGCATAACCGTTTTCCTTACTTCTTGCCAATTCTTATTTTCTTTTTGATTCTCTAATAATTAAACTCCTCCTTTTTAGGAAGGGATAATGATAAACTGTTATCATATCTTCTCCATATTTGTCTCACGCGAGGATTTATTCCTTAACCGTCCTAAAAATATATCCTTATGGCCCTTAAACCATACCACAGGCCTTGTTCACCACCTGTAAACTTGATCCTTCCTATGGACCAATTGGGCCTCCTAGGCCGTAATCAACATAGGCCTTCCAGGGTTTTGGCCTACCAAGTTCTAACCAAGCCTCCTAGGCCTGGTCAAGGCCATGTGCCAAATTTGGGTGTAAACAATTTCCATGAAGGAAACGTCTGAACCATTACAGGATGCCTATAGTGGCATTCAACCTGCACGGGACGCATTCTGCCTTGCTGAAAACCAACTAAATGCCATGTGGGACCAGCTGCAAGTTCTTCCCAACATCACAGTCCCCAATTTGTACTCCCTTAAATAAAACAGCAACTCTAATTGAAAGGATGAATCCCTCTGATGTCATGCAATTCTAATTTTCTTTCTTTCTTCTCCTCCCCCGGTTTCTCCTTTTTTGCCACAACTACCTCCTCCTTCCTTCACCTCCCACAATCTCCTCCCTCATCTCCCCTTCCTTTCCCTTCACCTGCCACCCAAATTTCTCGTGAATCAGTGATCATTGACTAGAAGTAACAAAAGTAACAAAGACAAAATAAAGTCGAAAAAGAATCTAAAAGTTGTTGGGGATCCATGGTGATGTGTCGACACCATTAATGAAAACAGAGGGGAATCCAATAACACTCTTTATTACTGTATTATGTCTTGGGCTTATATTTCTCATGAAAGTTGAGCAGAGTAGTAGTACATTTACAGGACCTTTTTAAGGAAACTCATTCCACTACTAGTATCTGTTTTCTTTATTTCTTTTCCCCAAGTTTTCAGGCAACTTCTATTTGATGTCATATTGTACAAGAAAAATTTATGTTATTAGTAAACACAATTAACTTTAATATGATTTTTATTAACCCAATTTTCTTTCTTTCTTCTCTTCCCTCGGTCTCAACTTTTTTGCCACTGAAACTTCCTCCTTCCTTCACCCGCCATCCAAATGTCTTTCTTTCTCTCTCTCTCTCTTCCCTCGTCTCCCATTCATTCACATGCATGCCACGACCTCCTCCCTTATCGCCCCCTTCATCACTTGGCACCCATATTTGTTTCTTTTTTCCTTTCGTTCTCTCCTACATCAATTTAATGCGTACAAATTTTCCATCTATCCCAGTCCCCAATTTGTACTCCCTTAAATAAAACAGCAACTCTAATTGAAAGGATGAATCCCTCTGATGTCATGCAATTCTAATTTTCTTTCTTTCTTCTCCTCCCCCGGTTTCTCCTTTTTTGCCACAACTACCTCCTCCTTCCTTCACCTTCCACAATCTCCTCCCTCATCTCCCCTTCCTTTCCCTTCACCTGCCACCCAAATTTCTCGTCAATCAGTGATCATTGACTAGATGTAACAAAAGTAACAAAGACCAAATAAAGCCGAAAAATAATCTGAAAGTTGTTGGGGATCCATGGTGATGTGTCGACACCATTATTGAAAACAGAGGGGAATCCAATAACACTCTTTATTACTGTATTATGTCTTGGGCTTATATTTCTCATGAAAGTTGAGCAGAGTAGTAGTACATTTACAGGACCTTTTTAAGGAAACTCATTCCACTACTAGTATCTGTTTCCTTTATTTCTTTTCCCCAAGTTTTCAGGCAACTTCTATTTGATGTCATATTGTACAAGAAAAAGTTATGTTATTACTAAACACAATTAACTTTAATATGATTTTTATTAACCCAATTTTCTTTCTTTCTTCTCTTCCCTCGGTCTCTCCTTTTTTGCCACAGAAACTTCCTCCTTCCTTCACCTACCACCCAAATTTCTTTCTTACTCTCTCTCCTCCCTCATCTCCCATTCCTTCACATACCACGACCTCCTCACTCATCTCCCCCTTCTTCACTTGCCCCCCAAATTTCTTTCTTTCTTCCTTTCATTCTCTCCTCCATCTATTTAATCCATACAAATTTTCCATCTATCCCAGCCCCCAATTTGTACTCCCTTAAATAAAACAGCAACTCTAATTGAAAGGATGAATCCCTCTGATGTCATGCAACTCTAGTTTTCTTTCTTTCTTCTCCTCCCCCGGTTTCTCCTTTTTTGCCACAACTACCTCCTCCTTCCTTCACCTTCCACAATCTCCTCCCTCATCTCCCCTTCCTTTCCCTTCACATGCCACCCAAATTTCTCGTGAATCAGTGATCATGGACTAGAAGTAACAACTGTAACAAAGACAAAATAAAGCCGAAAAAGAATCTGAAAGTTGTTGGGGATCCATGGTGATGTGTCGACACCATTAATGAAAACAGAGGGGAATCCAATAACACTCTTTATTACTGTATTATGTCTTGGGCTTATATTTCTCATGAAAATTGAGTAGAGTAGTAGTACATTTACAGGACCCTTTTAAGGAAACTCATTCCACAAGTCGTATCTTTTTCCTTTATTCCTTTTCCCCAAGTTTTCAGGCAACTCTATTTGATGTCATATTGTACAGGAAAAAGTTATTTTATTAGTAAATACAATTAACTTTAATATGATTTTTATTAACCCAATTTTCTTTCTTTCTTCTCCTCCCCCGGTCTCTCCTTTTTTGCCACAGAAATTTCCTCCTTCATTCACCTACCACCCAAATTTCTTTCTTACTCTCTCTCCTCCCTCATCTCCCATTCCTTCACATGCCACGACCTCCTCACTCATCTCCCCCTTCTTCACTTGCCACCCAAATTTCTTTCTTTCTTCCTTTCATTCTCTCCTCCATCTATTTAATCCATACAAATTTTCCATCTATCCCAGCCCCCAATTTGTACTCCCTTAAATAAAACAGCAACTCTAATTGAAAGGATGAATCCCTCTGATGTCATGCAACTCTAATTTTCTTTCTTTCTTCTCCTCCCCCGGTTTCTACTTTTTTGCCACAACTACCTCCTCCTTCCTTCACCTTCCACAATCTCTTCCCTCATCTCCCCTTCCTTTCCCTTCACCTGCCACCCAAATTTCTCGTGAATCAGTGATCATGGACAAGAAGTAACAACAGTAACAAAGACAAAATAAAGCCGAAAAAGAATCTGAAAGTTGTTGGGGATCCATGGTGATTTGTCGACACCATTAATGAAAACAGAGGGGAATCCAATAACACTCTTTATTACTGTCTTATGTCTTGGGCTTATATTTCCGATGAAAGTTTAGTAGAGTAGTAGTACATTTACAGGACCCTTTTGAGTAAACTCATTCCACTACTAGTATCTGTTTCCTTTATTCCTTTTCCCCATGTTTTCAGGCAACTTCTATTTGATGTCATATTGTACAGGAAAAAGTTATTTTATTAGTAAATACAATTAACTTTAATATGATTTTTATTAACCCAGTTTTCTTTCTTTCCTCTCCTCCCCCGGTCTCTCCTTTTTTGCCACAGAAACTTCCACCTTCCTTCACCTACCACCCAAATTTCTTTCTTACTCTCTCTCCTCCCTCATCTCCCATTCCTTCACATGCCACGACCTCCTCACTCATCTCCCCCTTCTTCACTTGCCACCCAAATTTCTTTCTTTCTTCCTTTCATTCTCTCCTCCATCTATTTAATCCATACAAATTTTCCATCTATCCCAGCCCCCAATTTGTACTCCCTTAAATAAAATAGCAACTCTAATTGAAAGGATGAATCCCTCTGATGTCATGCAACTCTAATTTTCTTTCTTTCTTCTCCTCCCCCGGTTTCTCCTTTTTTGCCACAACTACCTCCTCCTTCCTTCTCCTTCCACAATCTCTTCACTCATCTCCCCTTCCTTTCCCTTCACCTGCCACCCAAATTTCTCGTGAATCAGTGATCATGGACTAGAAGTAACAACTGTAACAAAGACAAAATAAAGCCGAAACAGAATCTGAAAGTTGTTGGGGATCCATGGTGATGTGTCGACACCATTAATGAAAACAGAGGGGAATCCAATAACACTCTTTATTACTATCTTATGTTTTGGGCTTATATTTCCGATGAAAGTTTAGTAGAGTAGTAGTACATTTACCGGACCCTTTTGAGTAAACTCATTCCACTACTAGTATCTATTTCGTTTATTCCTTTTCCCCATGTTTAGGCAACTTCTATTTGATGTCATATTGTACCGGAAAAAGTTATTTTATTAGTAAATACAATTAACTTTAATATGATTTTTATTAACCCAATTTTCTTTCTTTCTTCTCCTCCCCCGGTCTCTCCTTTTTTGCCACAGAAACTTCCTCCTTCATTCACCTACCACCCAAATTTCTTTCTTACTCTCTCTCCTCCCTCATCTCCCATTCCTTCGCATGCCACGACCTCCTCACTCATCTCCCCCTTCTTCACTTGCCACCCAAATTTCTTTCTTTCTTCCTTTCATTCTCTCCTCCATCTATTTAATCCATACAAATTTTCCATCTATCCCAGCCCCCAATTTGTACTCCCTTAAATAAAACAGCAACTCTAATTGAAAGGACGAATCCCTCTGATGTCATGCAACTCTAATTTTCTTTCTTTCTTCTCCTCCCCCGGTTTCTACTTTTTTGCCACAACTACCTCCTCCTTCCTTCCTTCACCTTCCACAATCTCTTCCCTCATCTCCCCTTCCTTTCCCTTCACCCGCCACCCAAATTTCGTGAATCGGTGATCATGGACAGAAGTAACAACAAGAATAAAGACAAAATAAAGCCGAAAAAGAATCTGAAAGTTGTTGGGGATCCATGGTGATTTGTCGACACCATTAATGAAAACAGAGGGGAATCCAATAACACTCTTTATTACTGTCTTATGTCTTGGGCTTATATTTCCGATGAAAGTTTAGTAGAGTAGTAGTACATTTACAGGACCCTTTTGAGTAAACTCATTCCACTACTAGTATCTGTTTCCTTTATTCCTTTTCCCCATGTTTAGGCAACTTTTATTTGATGTCATATTGTACAGGAAAAAGTTATTTTATTAGTAAATACAATTAACTTTAATATGATTTTTATTAACCCAGTTTTCTTTCTTTCTTCTCCTCCCCCGGTCTCTCCTTTTTTGCCCCCACAACCTCCTCCTTCCTTCACCTGCCACAACCTTCTCCTCTTTCACCTGGCACGCAAATTTCTTTCTTTCTCTCTCTCTTACCTCATCTCCCATTCATTCACATGCCACAACCTCCTCCCTCATCTCCCATTCTTCACCTGCCACCCAAATTTCTATATTTCTTTCTTCCTCTCCTCCTCTATTTAATCCATAGGGATTTTCCATCTATGCCAACCCCCAATTTGTACTCCCTTAGATAAATCAGCAACTCTAATTGAAAGGATGAATCCCTTTGACGTCATGCAACAGATGATTCCTCGGGTAATTGTAGTTTTTTTTTTGGTACTTCGGAAATATAATACTCCATAGTAGTTAGGCCTCCTAGTTCTACTTCTCGTAATCATGGTTAGTTTTGTTTATATTTATTAGTTGTTTTGTTGTTTAATTTTCATCAAG
Source organism: Vaccinium myrtillus (assembly GCA_016920895.1). Classification (NCBI taxonomy): domain Eukaryota; kingdom Viridiplantae; phylum Streptophyta; class Magnoliopsida; order Ericales; family Ericaceae; genus Vaccinium; species Vaccinium myrtillus. Next base: position 14,542,835 of record CM029278.1, on the reverse strand, counting down.
GTAACCTCTGAACCCCTACTGGATGCCCATCACGGCATTCAACCTACACGGGACGCATTTCGCCTTGCTGAAAACCAACTAAACGCCATGTGGGACCAGTTGCAAGTTCTTTCCCAGCATCACAGTGGAGAACTACGACCATATTTTTAACCTATACCAATTTCTCCAGAACCAACCGGGCTGGAGGAGAGTGGTCTTCATAAATGGTGGCTCAAGTCTTGCTGATCGAGCACAACAGGACATCACCAGATACAGAAACATAGGGCAGACCGTCCATATCGTGTCGGAGCCCGAAGTTCAACACACTGCATCCTCTTCTTAGAAGAAGGGGAAGGCAAAGAGGAAGTAGTCCTCCTGTGATGCAGTAGCCATTGAGGAAGAGTATTTTAGGCATTTTAAGCCTAGGTGGCAAAATCGTAATTATGCTGCTGTGGAATTTTGGGTTGGGCCAACTTGACTCCAAGAGTTTGCATAATCCCCATGACACCAAGAGTTTGCTGACGACACACACACACACACAAATATATATATATAAGTGTTTTGAATGCCGCATATTTGACTTTCTAATCGGCGGGCTCCTTCCTTCACCTCCCTCAGAAATTTCTTTCTTTCTTTCCTCCCTTTTTCCCCACTTCAGTTCCTTCCCCAAAATGGATGGCGCCACCCAATTTTCTTTCTTTCTTCTCTTCCCCCGGTCTCTCCTTTTTTGCCACCGAAACGTCCTCCTTCCTTCACTTGCCACAACCTCTTCCTTCACCTGCCACCCAAATTAATTTCTCTCTCTCTCTCTCCTCCCTCATCTCCCATTCCTTCACCTGCCACGACTTTCTCCCTCATCTCCCCTTCTTAACCTGGCACCTAAATTTCTTTCTTTCATCGTTTCTTTCTCTCCTCCCTCTATTTAATCCATACAGATTTTCCATCTATCCCAGTCTCCAATTTGTACTCCCTTAGATAAAGCAGCAACTCTAATTGAAAGGGTGAATCCTTCTGATGTCATGCGACAGATGATTAATTCCTCGGGTAGTTGTAGTTTTTTTTTTTTTTGGTACTTCGGAAATATAATACTCCGTAGTAGTTACTCTTCCTTGTTCTATTAGTCGTAATCATGGTTAGTTTTTTTTTTATATTTATTAATTGTTTTGTTGTTTAATTTCCATGAAGGAAACCTCTGAACCCCTACTGGATGCCTATAGCGGCATTCGACCTGCACGGGACGCATTCCGCCTTGCTGAAAACCAACTAAACGCCATGTCCGACCAGCTGCAAGTTCTTCCTGACATCACAGTGGAGAACTACGACCATATTCTTAACCTAGACCAATTTCTCCAAAACCGACCGGGCTGGAGGAGAGTGGTCTACATAAATGGTTGCTCAGGTCTTGCTGATCGAGCACAACAGGAAATCTCCAGAAACAAAAAGATGAGGCTGACCGACCATATCGTGGCAGAGCCTGAAATTTAGCACACTGCTTCCTCCTCTAAGAAGAAGGGGAAGGCAAAGAGGAAGTAGTCCTCGGGTGATGCAGTAGCCATAGAGGAAGAGTATTTTAGATATTTTATGCTTAGGGTGGCAAAATCGTAATTATGCTGTTGTGGAATTCTGCGTTGTGCCCACTTGACTCCAAGAGTCAGCATAACCCCCGTGACTCCAAGAGTTTGCTGACGATATATATATATATTTGACATTCTGATTGGAGAGCTCCTTCCTTCACCCGCCTTGGAAATTTATTTCTTTCTCTCCTCCATTTTTCCCCACTTCAATTCCTTCCCCAAAATGGGTGGCGCCACCCGATTTTCTTTCTTTTTTCTCCTCCCCGGGTATATCCTTTTTTGCCACCACAACCTCCTCCTTCTTCACCTGCCACCCAAATTTCTTTCTTTCTCTCTCTCCTCCCTCATCTCCCATTCATTCACATGCCACAACCTCCTCCCTCATCTCCCCTTCTTCACTTGGCACCCATTCTTTCTTTCTTTCTCTCCTCCCTCTATTTAATCCATACAGATTTTTCATCTATCCCAGCCACCAATTTTTACTCCCTTAGATAAAGTAGCAACTCTAATTGAAAGGATGAATCCCTTTAATGTCATGCGACAGATGATTCCTCGGGTAGTTGTAGTTTTTTTGTTTGGTACTTCAAAAATATAATACTCTATAGTAGTTAGTCCTTCGAGTTCTACTTCTCGTAATCATGGTTAGTTTTTTTTTTTTTTTTGATATTTTGGGTTAATGACCTAGACACCCCCTCTAAGTCTACGTTTTCCACCAAACACCCCTGGCCTGCAAGAAAAAAACCTACGACGACACCCCCTCTAGGTATGAAAGCCTCTTGACCTCTAACTCTGTTAACGGAATGAGGTAAAATACGAAGACGTATTTGTCCCCACATATAAAGATAAATGATGTTGCCTAGGACAAAAAAGTTGCATATGCAGCAAATAATTTTTCCTTCTTCCCCAACGTTTTTTCTTGTTGTTCCCCAAATCTCCAAACCCAGCCACAGTATATATATATTTTTTCAGTTTACATAAATCAAAATCAGTGAAATGGAGCCCGCCGCATCCATGTAATCGAAAATCGATTGTGGCTTAAAACGGAAGCCCAGGAGCCAGTGAACTTGAATCGCCGTTGAAATGGATCGAGCTCGCCAGAACTTCAGATTAGTGATTCAAACTCAAATCAAAATCTAACATTGCTTTAAATCAAAATCCCAGAACGATCGAGCTCGCCGGAGCTTCAGATCGGACGTCCTTTAAATCGCCATTGAAATGGAACTCGAATAAAAATTTCTTGAATGGAACGCTTCTTTTCTTGCTTATTTGTTGCAGACAAAGGAATGGGAGACATAAAGAGAGCTCCATTTCACTGGCTCCGGCGAGCTCGATTGATGCAGTAGTGGTGTTTGTTCAGATGGGAGACCGAGATCCACAAAACACACTCTCTCTCTCTCTCTCTCTCACTTATTTTGTATGTGGTTTCATCTGGGTTTGGATGATCTACCAGTGAAAAGACATGAAGGGTAAAAGCTTTGTTCTTATTTTGGGTATTGATTTTTGGTCTCTGTTTGAATTTTTTGTTTGCTAAATCATGAATTGTGTTGTACATGAAGAAGATGGGGAAAAATTACAGTAATTCTTATGGTACTGATGAAGGAGTAAAAGAGTGAAATTGAGCTGTAAATTGGGGAAAGACCTTGGATTCATGACGATATTAGGGAAAGAAAGTTGAGATGGGGTTAGGAGAGTTTGGGTGATTCTTCTGGTGGAAAATGAGAGGGAAGATGGGTGGGGGCATATTTGGTAGATCATGTCATGTTTTTCACCAAAATTTAACGGTAGGGGGTCAAGGACTAACAGAAGGTAGGGATGGGGGAAAACGTATACTTAGAGGGGGTGTCGTCATAGATTTTTTTTCTTGTAGGGGGTGTTTGGGGGAAACCGTATACTTATAGGGGGTATCCAGGTCATTAACCCTGATATTTATTAGTTGTTTTGTTGTTTAATTTCCACGATGGAAACCTCTGAACCCTTATTGGATTCCCATCGCGGCATTCAACCTGCACGAGACGCATTCCTCCTTGCTGAAAACCAACTAAACGCCATGTGGGACCATCTGCAAGTTCTTCCCGACATCACAGTGGAGAACTACGACCATATTCTTAACCTACACCAATTTCTCCAGAACCCACCGGGCTGGAGTAGAGTGGTCTACATAAATGGGGGCTCAAGCCTTGCTGATAGAGCACAACAGGACATCGCAAGATACAGAAACATGGGGCTGACCGTCAATAGCGTGGCGGAGCCTGAAATTCAGCACACTGCTTCCTCCTCTAAGAAGAAGGGAAACGCAAAGAGGAAGTAGTCCTCGTGTGATGCAGTAGCCATGGAGGAAAAGTATTTTAGGCATTTGCCTAGGTGGCAAAATCTTAATTATGCTAATGTGGAGTTTTGCGTTGGGCCCACTTGACTCTAAGAGTTTGAATAACCCCCTGTGACTCCGAGAGTTTGATGACGACACACACACACACATATATATATATATAGTTGTTTTAAATGTCGCATGTTTGACTTTCTGACAGGAGGGCTCCTTCCTTCACCTGCCTTAGAAATTTATTTCTTTCTCTCCTCCCTTTTCCCCACTTCAATTCCTTCACCAAAATGGGAGGCGCCACCCAATTTTCTTTCTTTCTTCTCCTCCCCCAGTTCTTTCCTTTTTTGCCACCATAACCTCCTCCTTCCTTCACCTGCCGCAACCTCCTCCTTCTTCACCTGCCACCCAAATTTCTCTCTTTCTCTCTCTCCTCCCTCATCTCCCATTCCTTCACATGCCACAACCTCCCCCATCTCCCCTTCTTCACCTGCCATCCAAATTTCTTTCTTTCTTTCTCTCCTCCCTCTATTTAATCCCTACAGATTTTCCATTTATCCCAACCCCCAATTTGTACTCCCTTACATAAAGCAGCAACTCTAATTGAAAGGAGGAATCCGTTTGATGTCATGCGACAGATGATTCCTCGGGTAATTGTAGTTTTTTTTTTTGGTACTTCGGAAATATAATACTCCATAGTAGTTAGTCCTCCTAGTTCTACTTCTCATAATCATGGTTAGTTTCTTTTTTATATTTATTAGTTGTTTTGTTGTTTAATTTCCACGGAAGAAACCTCTGAACCCCTACTGGATGCCCATCGCGGCATTCAACTGGCACGACACGCATTCCACGTTGCTGAAAATCAACTAAACGCCATGTGGGACCAGCTGCAAGTTCTTCCCGACATCACAGTGGAGAACTACGACCATATTCTTCACCTAGACCAATTTCTCCAGAACCGACCGGGCTGGAGGAGAGTGGTCTACATAAATGGTGGCTTAGGTCTTGTTGATCGAGCACAACAGAACATCGCCAAATACGGAAACATGGGGCTGACCGTCCATATCGTGGCTGAGCTTGAAGTTCATTACACTGCTTCCTCCTCTAAGAAGAAGGTGAAGGCAAAGAGGAAGTAGTCCTCGTGTGATGCAGTAACCATGGAGGAAGAGTATTTTAGGCATTTTAAGCCTAAGGTGGCAAAATCGTAATTATGCTACTGTGGAATTTTGCGTTGGGCTCACTTGACTCCAAGAATTTGCATAACCTCCGTGACTCCAAGAGTTTGCTGGCTATATATATTTGACTTTCTGATGGGAGGGCTCCTTCCTTCAATTGCCTCATAAATTTATTTCTTTGTCGCCTCACTCGTTTCCCCACTTCAATTCCTTCCCCAAAATGGGCGCCGCCACCCAATTTTCTTTCTTTCTTCTCCTCCCCCGGTTTCTCCTTTTTTGCCACCACAATGCCTCCCTTCACCTGCCACAATCTCCTCCCTCATCTCTCTTTCCTTTCCCTTCACCTGCCACCCAAATTTCTCGTGAATCAGTGATCATGGATTGGAAGTAACAACAGTAACAAAGACAAAATAAAGCCGAAAAAGAATCTGAAAGTTGTTGTGGATCCTTGGTGATGTGTCGACACCATTAATGAAAACATAGGGGAATCCAATAACACTCTTTATCACTGTATTATGTTTTGGGCTTATATTTCCGATGAAGTTGAGTAAAGTAGTAGTACATTTACAGGACCCTTTTAAGGAAACTCATTCCACTACTAGTATCTGTTTCCTTTATTCCTTTTCCCCATGTTTTCAAGCAACTTCTATTTGATGTCATATTGTACAGGAAAAAGTTATGTTATTAGTAAACACAATTAACTTTAATATGATTTTTATTAGTAAACACAATTAACTTAATATGATTTGACGTCATATTTTGTATTTTGTCTCCTAATTAAGTAAGTACCACCTAAGTACTATTAATCATCCCATACTAATCGCCCATCAAGTAGGGAGAAATAGTTGGAAACATGAAAGAAAACCCATAAAACAACCCATAAAGTGCATCCGACGGGTGAGTTTCATCCGGCACACTGTTTAAATAGTGTACCGGATGTATCTCACCCGTTAGATGCACTTTATGAGTTATTTTCTGGGTTTCTTTTCATGTTTCCTACATGGCCTTCCAAGTAGGTCTCGCAAATGAGCCTTACTATGCCATTGGTGGGAATTATGATGCGTTATTTAGTACTCTCAATTATTTACTCAGCGACAAATCATCCGATAGGGAAACAAGGAGAGACCCACATAGTCTGGTAGCAATATTTTACTTTGGTGAGTACTAGGTGACAATGTCACATGGTACTTCAGGAGTACCTAATAATTACTCCAATCCGAAACTCTATGGTAATGAGTTTTCATCAGTAAATTTATTTTCATGCTCATATAAGAAATATTTAATAAACATAACAGTTGCATATATGTCATAATTAAAAATAGGGTAAATCACCTAGACACCCCCCTACCTCTTTTACCCAGTCACCCCCTAAACTAAATAAACATACGAGGGCACCCCCTCAACTATTTAAAACTTTACCCCAAGACTCCTTCTGTCAACCTTCAGTCTCAAAACTCAAACTTCCGGGGTCATATTTTGATGATCCAGCCCATTCAAGTTGTTTAAGACATGTTTTTAGTGTACTTGTAACAAATCAGCTAAAAATATGACCGGGAAGTGCTTGACCTAAAGAGTTTTTCATACATAAATACATATGAAAAACTCTTTGGATCAAGCACTTCCCGGTCATATTTTGAGCTGACTTCTGGCGTGTCCTCTTAAAAACATGTTTTAAACAACTTGAATGGGTTGGATCATCAAAACATGACCCAGAACTTTGAGTTTTGAGACCGAAGGTTGATAGAAGGGGTCCTGGTGTAAAGTTTTGAATAGTTGAGGGGGTGCCCTCGTAGGTTTATTTAGTTTAGTGGATGTCTAGGTAAAAGACGTATAATTCAGGGGGTGTCTAAGTGATTTACACTCTTAAAAATATGAACCAAGTTAAGAAACCGCACAAAAATAGAGAAAGAGGCAAGCTGCTAATAACCTGTTATCAAAATTATAAACTCTTGTCATCAAAATTATCAATGGAAAAAAGAGAAAGAATTAGTCACCCACATGGTTGGTAACGACCCTTGCAGAGCACTTTCATTAATCAAAGCTTGGAAGAGATGGAATCATCTCAAATCTTAACGGGGTGATCAAGTGGGAGTGGTAAATTCCCGCTTGAAATTGCCCATTAAACACCGGGAAAAAAGATACTCATTGACCGTAAAAAACTAGTTACCCATGAAGGATAACAACGATCTAAATTACGAGATAAGCAAATTTTTAATGCCAACGCACCCATATCGGGCATCTTTGTTTAAGTCGTTGGTGGCCAGCAAACAGATGGATAACTCACAATATATAATAGTCTCAAATTTCAGTCATGATCAGTATGATAGCTTCAGAGTTGGTAGAAACCATTAGAAACTAGGATAGTTAACAAGGACGGACCGAGGGGCAGATGAGCTCGGGCGATCGTCGAACATGAGTTTCAAATTTCAAAAAGAACTTTTTTAGTTTTAGCTCAAGAATGTTGGAATTATATGACTTTGTCTGCCCAATATCGTTTTGAACTATCCAACACCCGTTCATAGGCGGCTCTACCTTTATGAAAGTGTGGTCACCTGAACACCTTCAAAAAAAAAAATTGTTTAGAAATACATGTAAAAAATTTAGTTTTAGTGTAGTATAGTGAATCAGTGATTTTTGAACACCCTACTCAAAAATATTTGAACACCCTAATCAAAAATATTTGAACACTTAGCTCAACAAATCAGTCCAAAAATTATATTTATGTAAACAACTAACTAAAGTCTAAAGTCTTCTCGTATATGGTCGATGTACACTCTAAAGCCTTTTATATATTATATTACATGTGATAAATTTATATCGGGTTTTGTTTTAACATTTATACCATGAGCACTCACCAATCCTGGTAATTCACAATAAAATTCTTAATACACCAGTTCAAAACAAAGTGCAATCTTTTTACAACAAATATTAGGAAAATTAAGAAAAAAAAGTATCTATTGTATTGGGTTAAATTTCACAGAGACCCCCCTCATCTATGTCTCTTTTCCATGGAGACCCCTTAACGTTTAAGAACGTCTAGACTGGCCCCCTCATCTATAACCGTTATCCACTGTGACCCCTTCTGTTACATTACCGTTAGTAGGTGTGAGATATATAGAGTTCAGTGGCTTTCTTCGTAATTGTTGCAGCATAAATACATCTTCTACGTGAGCTAGGGGTTTGTACAGCACCACCACCGGCAGCGGCCCAAACCTCCAACCCAACAGGTACCCCCTCCCTCCCTCTCTCTCTCTCTCTCTCTCTCTCTCTCTCTCTCTCTCACACACACACACACACACTCTCTAAGTGTTTGCAAGGTAGTGGGTCTGGGGTTATGCTGGTTTTTTTTTCCGTCCTGTTTGTTGAATTGCTGTGCGCAAGAAAATTTTGTGTACAAGTCGTTTGTGTTTGAGTTTGTTTTTAACTTGGATGCTCAGGACTAGCATGTAAAACACACTTTCTTCCTACTGTTTCCCAAAAAATGTGCCTTCAACCTCCCATTTACGGTTTATAGGCGTCTTCATTGATTGTTTTTGTGTGTGCCAGCCTGCCAGAAAACTGTTATTTTGGAAGGTTTGGCGAAATTAAGACCGACAGTCGTTAATGAAACATGGTGTAGTATTTCGTGAAGGGATGCTTTTTCTGTTTTAGCATTTGTGAATTCTTGCAATACAAATATATTGTGCAACTTAATCGGGCTATAATCTGGGTTAAATGTTTTAAATGCATTTTGTATATTAACAGTTTACTATTTTCCCCCTTTGATTGTGGTTGGTTTGATAAATCTTGACAGAATTTGGCTTTGTGACGGTGGGTTTGTTTCTCACTCATTGTCTAACTTCACATGTAAATCATGGTGAAGCATAACAATGTCGTACCCAATGGGCACTCCAAGAAGCACGTGCAGAACCGTGTGAAGACTTGGTTTAACCAGCCAGCCCGCAAAACCATAAGAAAAATTGGTAATTACTTCCCCAGCTGTTAAAAACTCAAAGAAGTAGAACAAGCCAATAGTGTTTTATCCATTTCCAGCTTAGTTCATCGTGGAGTTGTTCAAATTATGTCTTAAATTCGAATGATTGCCTAAGTTCAATTTCTTTTTCCCTCCATGTTGTAAAACGCACGTTATGAATGCGACTAACTTAGGAGAAAGCAAACAAAACAGGCAATCACACGAGACAAAAGATTTACGCGGTTCCCCCAAGATTGAGCTACGTCCACAGGCAAGGAGAGAGAGAGAGAGAGAGAGAGAGAGAGAGAGAGAGTTCACTATCAATGGTGAAGAAGAGAGACAGAGATCCGGCTCTGATCCGTAACTCTGGAGATGCCACATTATGAGAGATAGCCAAAGGATCCCCAAAAGCCTTTATTTATAAGAAGCACAATCAATAGGAAATCCTAAACACAATAGGAAATCGTAAACACAAAAGCAAATCCTAAACACAATTGGAATTCTCCAATGAAGTAAAATTCAAGGCACAATTCCAACAATTCTCCACCTTAACTTGAATTCCACTGAACTCAAATCACTAATTATAGCAACCCTTTTCTGCCTCTACCTCGCCACACTGCCCCCAAGGGGCGATCAACTGCAAATACCAACCAAGCCCAAGCAATGCTTGAACTTGGCAATCGGAATCGGTTTAATAAACAAGTCCGCCGAGTTATCCGCCGTTCCCACTTTCTTCACCCCAACTTGCTTCTATGAGATAATCTCTCGAACAAAGTGATATCTGACATCAATATGCTTGGTCCGTTCATGATACATCAGATTTTCAGTCAGTTGTATAGCACTATGCAAGTCACAAAATACTGAAGTGACCCCTTGTGCACCAAGCTCGCAAAGAATTCTCCTCATCCACAATGCGTCATTTACAGCTTCGGCAATGGCCATATACTCCGCTTCCATTGTAGACAGCGCGACCGTAGCCTGCAAAGTTTCTTTCCAACTAATGGCACTTTCGGATAAAGTGAACACATAACCTGTCAGAGACCTCCCTTTATCATGGTCACCGGCAAAATCCGAATCAACATATCCAACTACTTTATTACCCGGATTAGAAACCCCATACAAAATACCCATATCTACAGTACCTCTCAAATACCAAAGTATCCACTTCACAGCCTCCCAATGAGTCTTTCCCGGTCGCCCCATATAGCGACTAACGACACTAACTGCATGTGAAATATCAGGACGAGTACATACCATAGCGTACATAAGGCTCCTAACTGCGCTCGAATATGGAACCTAAGACATATACTTCTCCTCATCCTCTGACTGTGGTGACAATTCTGCTGAAAGCCGAAAGTGTGCTGCCAAAGTGGTACTGAATGGCTTCGAGTTCTGCATGGCAAAGCGCTCAAGGACTTTGAGAACATATGGCTTCTGATTCAAGAACAACTTGCCATCTACTTGATTTCTAGTAATCTCCATACCCAAACTCCATTTTGCTGCACCCAAATCCTTCATCTCGAATTCACCACCCAACTGTTGTTTCAACCTGTTGATTTCATATACACCTTTGGCAGCCATAAGCATATCATCAACATACAACAATAGATAAATAAATGAACCATCGGGAAGTTTTCGAAAATACACACAACTGTCATATTCACTCCTAGAATATGATTGGCTTATCATAAATGTATCAAACCGTTTATACCACTCCCTAGAAGACTATTTTAAGCCATATAAAGACTTACGAAGCAAGCACACATGATCTTCCTTACAAGAAACAACAAATCCCTCCAGTTGACGCATATAAATCTGTTTCTCAAGCTCCACATGCAAGAACACCGTTTTGACATCAGGTTGCTCTAACTCAAGACCATAACATGCAACAATAGCAAATAAAGTGCGAATGGAACTGTGCTTTACAACTGATGAAAATTCCTCATTGTAGTCAACACCTTCTTTCTGACTGAAGCCTTTCGCCACTAGCCGAGCTTTGAACCGTGCCTCTTCAACCCCTGGAATACCTGCTTGTGCTTGAAGACCCACTTGCACCCAACAACCCTCCTATTTTTCAGCAGTTCCACCAACTCCCATGTTTGGTTCTTCTGAAGAGACTCAATCTCCTCACTCATAGCAACACACCACTGCGCACACTCATTGCTCGAAACAGCTTCCGCATAGCTAGAAAGCTCATCATACTCCACTGTTTTAGCAACTGATAAAACACAGGCCACCATCTCAGAATAAGCCGAATACCTTTCAGGAGGCCGAATCTCCCTCCTTGGCCTATCTTTAGCAATAGTGCGTGGTTGCTCTGCTGGTACATCATCATTTGTGTCTGAACTCTTGAACTCCTCTTCAATTGGCTGATCACTGCCATTCTTGCCTGAGCCAGAAGATTCACATAACAACCCCACCTGCTTTGGAACCCTCGGTTCCTCAACTGCATCTTTAACCTGCTTAGACCCCTTAACTATAAAGTTTTCATCAAAAATAACATCTCTACTAATTAAAAACATAGAGGTTTTCGGACACCATAATTTGTACCCTTTTACACCTGCTTGATAACCCAAGAAAATACACTTCTTGGCACGTGGCTCCAACTTACCCTCATTCACATGAGCATTAGCTGGACACCCAAACAAACGCAGTACGGAATAATCAGCCTTATGACCCGACCATACCTCAAACGGAGTCTTACACTCAATAGCAGTTGACGGAGACCTGTTCTCCAAATAGCATACTGTGGAAACGGCTTCAGCCCAAAACTCTTTGCCCAACCCGGCATTGGACAACATACAACGCGCCTTTTCCAGAAGAGTCATGTTCATTCGTTCAACCACACCGTTCTGCTGAGGGATTTTCCTCACTGTGTGATGCCTCACAATGCCCTCATCACTGCAAAACTTATCAAATTCGCCAAGACAAAACTCCACACCATTGTCAGTTCTCAAACGTTTTATTTTCTTACCCGTCTGATTCTCTATCAAAATTTTAAGTTGTTTGAATGTACCCAAAGCATCACTTTTATGTTTTAGCATATACACCCAAACCTTACGAGAGAAATCATCGATAATACTCATAAAATATGGAAAACCACCTTTAAAAGTTACCTCTGCGGGACCCCAAAGACCCGAGTGAAAATAATCCACCGTGCCTTTGGTGCGATGAACAGTTGTACTGAATTTGACCCTGCACTGCTTGCTGTAGACACAATGCTCGCAAAATCCAGCTTCTCAATTTTCTGGCCACATAGCAAACCTTGTTTGCTCAAATCTGGCATCCCCATCTCGCTCATATGCCCAAGGCGCATAAGCCATAAACGAGTCAAGTCTGAATCTGAAACCTTTGATGAGGCAACCGTTGCTGCAGCACATGTAACTGTACTGCAATGAAGTATATAGAGGTTGCCACGCTACTGACCCTTCATCAGTACCAATGCACCTCTCGAGACCTTCGAAACTCCACCTCCACCGAGGAATTTACAACCAAGAGAATCAAAAGCACCCAGGGAGATAAGATTCTTCTTCAAATCCGGAAAATATCGAACCCCAAATAAAGTTCTAACAACACAATCATGCATCCTAAGCTGAATCGTTCCAACGCCAACAGTCTTACAGGCCATGTTGTTGCCCATTAAAATTGTACCAGCATCGACCGCCTCATAAGTAGTAAACAAATTTTTATGCGGGCACATGTGGTATGAACATCCAGAATCCACTCGTAACCAACGCAGGTTGGTTCAAGTGGTTCGGCACTTGTTCCCCTTAAGCAAGGTCTCGAGTTCGAGTCTTGTGAATGGAGGAAACTTGCGCTGGGAGAGCTTTACCCCTTCGTGGGCCGACCCGGCTCGCACCGGATTTAGTCGGTGTCCAGTGGGCTTCCGGATACCGGTGGTTTAGACCAAAAAAAAAAAAAAAAGAATCCACTCGTTGTCAGAACGGGAATTACCCGTTGTAACTAATAACACCATATCCGACTCATCTGAGATTTCAGCAACTCCAGCAATATCTTTACCCCCTTTCTGGTTCTCTTTTTCCTTCTCTTTGAGTTTTAAACAGTCAACTTTCCAGTGTCCGGGTTTCTTGCAAAAATTGCACTTCCTTCTGCTTATTCACTGACTTGGATCTACCCCTATTACTCGACTCCTCCCTTTTTGTTGTTCTTCCCCTAGCAACCAAACCCTCTGCATGCGCATCAGCCTTACCAGACACCTTTTTCCTCAATTCTTTCGAATAGAGGCTGGACTTAACATCTTCCATAGAAATTGTGTCTTTGCCATACAATAGGGTGGTAACAAAATGCTCATATGAAGGTGGTAAAGAACATAACAAAATTAGGGCTTGGTCCTCATCCTCAATTTTACTATCAAAGTATTTCAGATCCATAATAATACGATTAAACTCGTCCCAGTGATCCATAACAGGTGTACCTTCATGCATTCGAAACGTATAAAGACATTGTTTGAGATACAACCTGTTTGTGAGCGACTTCGTCATATATATGCCTTCCAACTTTAGCCAAATACCCGCTGCTGAAGTTTCTTCTTCCACCTAGCGAAGAACGTCGTCTGCCAGACTCAACTGAATAGAACTCAGAGCTTTGGCATCCATGTCTTCCCAATTCTCCGGACTGACCCAAAACTTCGCAAATCCTAGCAAAGCCTTGTGCAATCCCTGTTGGGTTAACAGAGCCTTCATCCTTACTCTCCAAAGACTGAAACTGCTGCTCTGCCCGTCAAATTTTGCGATTTCGAACTTAGCCGCCATAACCACAATCGGAAACGAAACCCTAGTTTTTCAACCAAAAGCTCTGATACCAATTTGTTGTAAAACGCACGTTATGAATGCGACAAACTTAGGAGAAGATAACAAAACAAGCAATCACACAACACAAAAGATTTACATGGTTCCCCCAAGATTGAGGTACGTCCACGGGCAAGGAGAGAGAGAGAGGGAGAGTTCACTATCAATGGTGAAAAAGAGATACAAATTAAAGAGCCGGCTATGATCCGTAACTCTGGAGAGACCACAATATGAGAGATAGCCAAAGGATCCCCAAAAGCCTCTATTTATAAGAAGCACAATCAATAGGAAATCCTAAACACAATTTGAAATCCTAAACGCAATAGGAAATTCTAAGCACAATAGGAAATCCTAAACACAATTGGAATTCTCCAAAGAAGGAAAATTCAAGGCACAATTCCAACACTCCAAATGTTGTGAACTTGTGATGATTGTTCTACATGATTTCATTTTTAGCAAGGCATGAGAAGGCTCTGAAGAGTTTCCCTCGGCCTACAGGTGGACCACTTCTTCTCATCATCCATGGGCAGACTTTGAAGTACAATATGAAGCTTAGGGCAGGCCGGGGATTTTCTCCTGAGGAGCTTCAGGTCTCAATTTTTTCTGTCACTAACTAGTATAGTTCCATATTTGCCTGCCTCTGTATGTATTTGTCCTTTTTGGATCTTAATTGAAGGATGGCAGGACATTATAGGGTCGTTCACTAGCCAGTATTGTTACATGATATGGATATGTTACGTAAATTTTGTAGTAGGAAACTTGCGTTGCTCAGCATAGGTAGAGCTGCCATCAGTGTTTGTTTTTGCTAATGATTAATTATTCTCGGGTGATCATGAATAGTTGCATTTAGTTGGGTTGGCATAGACGTATGAATCTTGTTCATCTTGAAAATGAAGCCCTCCAGACTTGTATAGAGGAGCTAGTTTATTTGGCATTTTGACCAACTTGACAATTGTTGAAATGCTTCATAAAGTCTAGGTACCTGGAATGAGTATCCAGAATGTGAAATTTAACGGTTCAGTTTGAACTATTGAATTTCAAATTAAGGGTACTTTCTGAGTACATTTTCTCGGTATGTAGCAGTTGAAAGGGTTAGCAGATACACTAGGTTGATGTTGATCATGACGACTACAGTTGCCCTACGCTTCATGTACTATCTCCACAGTCAAATTTCCATCCATTTGACTCATTTACAAACTACTGCCAAAATGAAGGCATTTATGCCATCCTCTCTGCTCGACTTGTGGAATGGTTCATGCACCCGGGCTCATCACTTGATTAATTCTTACCATATGACTTCGATCTAGCTAGCTTATAAGTTGAGACTTGACAAAACCACACTGTGCGGTTGGTTCGTTACTCTCTCTTCTAAAGAAGAATTTCTGAGTTCAAGACATAGAGAAGGTACTCGAGTCCCGATGTAACCACTAACAATCTTCTCTTAACTTCCTATCATCCGGGGGAAAAAAGGCCAGAATTGCAAGCTGATTCTTTTCATATGGTGTGTTGGACAGAGAATTATTGAAGGGAAAATGGGGGCCAATTAATGAAATAGTGACGAAATATGTAGACGGCATTTCCCCGATTTCTCATTTGAATGCTGCATAGATGCTGAAATTAAAATCAAAATACAACACCTAAATTGAAGCCAATTTTTGTTTTTGTCACGAGTTTGATTTCGTTATGCGATTCAAAATGTGTGGTAGAGGCTGATTGTTTCACCGTGAGTTCCATAACGTGAAATTTATGACCGGCTGTTCCACATAGTTTTGGACTTCAAATCGTAAGGGAAAAAAAAGGATATATTTAAAAGGGTTATATACCTGGACACCCCCTGTAAGTATGCGTTTTTCACCAAACACCCCCTGCAAGAAAAAAAACCTACGACGACACCCCCTCTATCTTCCAAACTTTACCCCAAGACCCCTTATGTCACCCTTTCGTCTAAAATCGTCTAGAACCATCAGTTTTTTTTATGATCCAAACCGTTCAATTTGTTTAAAACATGCTTTTAAGTGTAACCATGGAGAAATCGGCTCAAAATATGATCGGGAAGTGCTTGATCCAAACAATTTTTCATGTACACACCTAGACCGCTCACACTCTCTCACACCCTAGACACAAGGCACACCGTATAGTTGGCAATTCGGATTAAATTATTAAGTATCTTGATGGGGAAACAAGTAAACTTACAATGAATTAAGTCATTTTTCAAGTCTCACCCCGATTGGGCTTGAATTACGAATACTCAGATGGAAAAATTGCGGTGTAATAAGTCGATTCTCAAGTCCTCAAATTCTTTTTTTTTTTTCCTAATAGAAAAATACAAGTTTGAAGTTTCCCAAAAATTTCGAACAATACAAATTCAGGAAAAAAAAACGTATTTGTTTTGTAACATTATAGAGAAGGGTCAGAGTCAGGGTCCGGTGACGGATAATCAATCGACATCGTAGCTGAGACATAGAAACTGAAATGGTGTTTTCGTCATCATCGTCAACATTGTGAGAAATAATATTTGCCATCATCATCAACATTGTCCACTGCAGACTACCGTCGCCGCCGTCTTCCTTATCTCCACTTGATTTGGTTCTGGGTTCGAATCCTATGGAGAGAAGGTCAACCTTGTAGTTTACTAACATCTAACAGCTAACTATATATGTTCGTTTTTATGAAAAACTGTTCGGATCAAGCCCTTCCCGGTATTTTTTCTGCTGATTTCTCGTGAGGACCCTTAAAAATACCTTTTAAACACATTGGACGGTTCGGATCGTCAAGATTTAGTCTGGAAAGTGGAGGTCCGGATTTTAAAAGCTTGCGGGATCCTTGATAGGAAGTGGACTGAGGAACTAAGTTAATATGGTTCGAATGCCTTGAAAAAAAACTTAAACAAACAAAGAGAAAAAGATTAAATAGAAGAAAAGGAAGAAGAAGAAAGGAGATAAGAAGCACAGACATGATTGAGAAAGACAAGAAGGAGATCGACTAACTAGATAGTTAGGAAATAAAACAAAATTCCACTCCAGTCCTAGAATCAAACCCAACCCCATTTGAGTTTTACTCAAATTCTTACCCAAATCAAATCAAGGGAGACCCAGACTCTTACCCAAATTTCCAAAAGCTACTTTTGGCCTTTTGGGTGGTGGCTGGTGGTCGAGGGTGGTGGTCACCGCTTGTTTTGGTGCTGGTCGATGTTCTCCGGTGATCTGCAATGGTTTCCTGTCACCGCAAGAGTACAAAATGTCCGAGAGAACCGAAATTAGGGTTTACGGGGAGATAGGGAGGAGGGGGAGAGGGAGGAAGTGATTGTGGGGCTACGGCGGCAGTGAACTTAGTGGTGAGTTGCGATGATATTGGTGTGCTGGAGTAGTTGTCGTCTTGTCGATGTCCAGAGGAGTGGGTTTTTCGTTGAGGTGGAGGGGAAGGTTTCGAAATTTGGGTTTTCACTCAAATTTGAGTAAAAATTAGAGTAAAAGCTCTATTTGATACACCCTTCTCCAGTGACAGCAACAATGGTGGCCTCTGCAGAGGCCTCTGCAGGATCCTGTGGTGGTTCTTTAGCTTGCGGCGGGAACAAGTTTCAAAAGTGCAGATCTAGTCACTCCACCCTCTTTCACAAGTGTTTGATGGGTCTGGCCTCAACATTGGGTTCTTGCAGCTTTTTGGATTGTTTTTGTTTAATGTTTTATGTTCTTTTTTTGTTGGTTGTAATCTCTTCACCCTTTAGGCCTATGGACCGTGTAGTTTGTATCTGGTTTTTATCAATATAAACTGCATTTTTTTTATTGTTGCTCCAAAAAAAAAAATTAACTAAAGTAGCTTCTTTCAACCCATATTATTTTCCTAAATTTTCGTTGCCTCTCTCTCTCCAACTGCATAAATTATTTTTCTGAACTATTTCAAGGAAAATACTAACATCCACCTTAATGTGTAAAAAGTGTATCAATATCCGCGAAAAGTGTATTGATATCCATGAAATTTATATTGATATCCGAACTTATGTCATTACATGCATATTATCCTCCACCTAAGGGCATCAACAATGGGCTCTTAAAATAGCTCTTAGGTGAGACTTCTAATATTTACTTTAGCAACTCATTCGCTCACTTATGGTCTTCAATGAGCTCTCCATACATGACTTCTTAACATTGCTCCTACCACACTAGCTAAGTTTAGGGAGCGAGTTGGGAGTGAGGAGAAGAGATAGAAAGATAGGAGGAGAGGGAGGGGGAAATGAGAGACTCACTTACATTTTTGTGTGTATAAATAACTTTAGGACTTAATTTAAGAGCCAATTCTAAAGAGTCCATTGAAGTACTCGCAAATCCTTAACATACAAAATTAGACCCACTTTTGCTTATGTGTCCACTTTTGAAGTCAGTTTTTAGGAGTCAATAAGTTTTCCAAATGATTTTGGCAACTGTGTTGCTAAAATCATGGTTGATTTTAGCAAATGAGTTTACTAGGTGCTAAAATCATGGTTGATTTTAGCTTAAAGTCAACCATGATTTGAAAAACTAGGAGAAGCCTATTGTGAATGTCCTAATGGACGGAGGTTAGCAAGACCTCTATTTCAATACAGAATCATTTGCCCCTCTCGCTGCTGCGAATATAACCTTGAAACTTCGATGTACTTTCCATTATGCACATCAAAACCATCTTACCATTTTTTTGATCAGATACCATCCTAATATTTGTCGGACTTGAGGTTTCCGTAATGAGCCAAGTCACTACCCGTAATGACCTCAATTGTGAGCTCTTTAAAATTTTCGTAACCGTTCATTTTTTCCAAAAATTTTGAGCACATTATGATGCAAGAACTTATGATTATTGGAGATTTGTCGACACAATTGAGGCAAATTCGTCTTAACAATGTATTCTCCATATAATATTGGTCATCCATATAAATTGTATCCGCACATATGGCTACCGTATCTAATTAATCTAATATTTTAGAGAATGATCTACTCAATATTCCCGACAAATTATACGATTTCAATCCCAAATACAAATTATAGAGGGCCCACAATTGAGATCCCTACGAGTACCCCAAATCCCAAAAGGAGATGAAGCCCAATTCAATACAACATTGAGTAAAAAGCAGTACAAACCATTTTCAGATCCACCAAAAAATAAATAAAAAAGCTACAGATCATCTGTGGTGTTTGTGTTATCCTTGCTACAAATTTAAAACAAGCCATCTGGAACCATCACAGTATTCGAAAACGGAATCAAAACAGAATCGTAGAAAGAAATCCATGCTCGGGAAAGAAAAAAAAACCTTCAATTGATGAATTTGCCTACAATAATACATTTCGGAAAAAGAAAAAGAAAGATCAAGTTTTTCTCAGCATTTGGTTTGACAAAATTTCAGGACTCCACTTTTCCGATCATCCCAGTGTAACCTGTTACTCCCGTCTGCATTTCTTGACACTGGCCGAACGCTATATAAAATGAGGGTAATGACAATGATCCGTCGTTTTGATGAACATTACTGTGTTGGTAGAATCATCTCAATCTCTTGTTGAGAAGACCGAAGTAATATTTGGTGGAATTACCTCCAAACTCGCAGTGAGAGCACGAAGAAACCCATGAAAAGAGGCTAAAGTAAACCAGATGTTTTCTTTTGGGAACCTAAGAATTTAAGTACGTTTCCCAACCATCTTTTTCTAGCTTTTCTGCTTTCACAAGGACATCATTTTTAGTGTCTTCTAGGTATTGGGACATTCTGCACAAAACGGAAAGCATTCATTATAAATGGATACAAATGAAGAAATGCAGTGTGAGATTATTTTAAATTTGTCTTGAAATCCTAACATCAGTACTTCCCAAACTGGGGCAAAATTGGAAAGTGAAAAATCTGTCCAAGTAATAATATTGCCCCTTAAGAAGTTGGATTTCCAAAGCGGGACTATTAAATAGGAATTGAGGGAGTATCAACATGAGAGAGAGAGAGAGAGAGAGAGAGAGCAACCTTGCTTGTAAATCAGCATCACCAACCCCCAACATCCTTACTGCCAACAAACCTGCATTGGTGGCATTGTTAATTGCAACAGTTGCAACAGGAACTCCCCTTGGCATCTGCATATTGAATCAAAATCACTATTTGCAGGGATATGAACTTAATGTTTTCAGAAAAGCCTCACACAAATGTTGATATAACAAACCCAGACACCGACTTGGAGAAGATACTAATTTGATACAGGTGGGTCTGCATGTGAGAATGACAATGAGATGTGAATAAAAAAAAGTAAAAACGGAACCACGCATCGCATGTTGCATAATCATGGCATCAGGTTGTTGTCAATAACCATCCCCCTCCCCAATCTCCACATGCTATCAATTAGTTATGAAAAGAGTACCAGGCAACAAGTCCCTTCAAAGGCATGGAAAATTAGTAGCCATAGACAATGCAAAATTCTTATGCTCACTAGTTATATCATTTCTCCCAACAGTATCAAGTCTATGAAATGAAGATATCAGCATTAGCCATCCGTTTCAAGAAATGACCAATGAATAGCACAAATTCTCAACATTCTCCCTACATTACATCACAACCCTACTTCAGGAAAAGTTGGGATAAAATATACCTGCACAATGGACAAGAGAGAATCAAGTCCATCCAGTGATGAGGCGCGTACGGGGACACCAATAACAGGCAAGGGTGTTAGTGCAGCGACCATGCCTAAACAAGGAGAAAGAAGCTGTCAATGCTTATCTGGCATTTAAAGAATTGTAAACTGAACATATAATTCACTAACCTGGCAAGTGGGCGGCACCTCCAGCACCAGCAATGATAACCTGAATCCCTCGCTCCCCGGCAGATGATGCATACGAAAACATGATATCAGGAGTCCGGTGTGCTGAGACTATTCTCACCTGCACAACTTAATCCATCAATACAACCGTCACCCATAAGTGACATGTTTACTTGTGATATTAGACAACAAATTTAAGCGAATACAATAAATATAATGTGACCTCATTAGGAATGTCAAACATATTCAATATCCTTGCTGCATCCTTCATGACTGGAAGATCTGAATCAGAACCCATAATGATACCAACACATGGTGTGACTGTCAAGAAAAAAATAAGAGCAGCATGAATGCAACCTCAATGTATCAGAAAAATCAATGGAGGCAGATAATCAAGAATGAAGCAAGAATGGAGAATGGCTTGGTATTTGAATCTCAGTTTGGTGAACTTGTGCACATTATATTGTACTATAATCAACAACGCCAACAACACTGCAATTTACCCCCAAGATCGCACAACTTTGTGACTTGGATACATGCAATCCAGATGCCAAATTCATCTAATCACAAGATCATTTTTTTCTGCTAAACAAGTTCCACCGCACAATTTAGACTTGAGAAGTGCTTCACATGCATGTGCAAATCCAGATAACCAATTAATCCAATCACGAAATACTTATTGCTGGGTTTAGATGTCAAAACGAAAGGTTAAGTTGCTGAAACTATTTTAGACATGGTATTTCCTACTGCTTGAGGATTGGAATAATTAATTTAGATGCTAGAATGTAAGTCAAGGTGCTCAAAATAAGCCTTGTGTGATAGCTTTTGTCAAATGCTGTTAAAGCAAAAGGCTAAGACCGGTATACGGATGGAACTTGCACTATCATGCATTTACGCGGCATTTGATATCTCCTGAATGTATAATAATACTTTCATGCTAGATCCTGAGCGTTCTGTGTCCGTTTCAGCTTTGTCTACTGGGTATCTTGTGGTCTCGGTTAAGAACATAGTAAAGAGAAGTGAACATATGAACTAAGAAAACTGGAACTAAAATGAAATGGGCCTCAATTTTTCAAATATACTTATTCGAGCCGATCTTCAAGGTAACAGTACCGTAATAACTTTGGTCGAAGGTAAACGATTGTAGGGTATACAAGATGTGCCGAACGACCCCGTGGTGGTCTTCACGGAAATACTTTTTACTGAAATACTATTGGAATTAAACTTGATCCATAACTACTCAATTTGTTCAAGTCATCTATCAATTACACTCCTTGAGCCTATGGTTGGTTCACGAATAAAATATGCATTCCTTTTCAGGTGTTCGCAAATTGATGTGGTCCGATGTACAACTCGTGTCGCCTTGTCTTTTAGTCTTGTGAGCTTTGCTCATTGTACCATTCTGGATTTATCTTTAGAGAAGTTTTTTTGCACATATGTGTACCTCTGCTGTTGAAGGTGGCTAGGGTCCGATGCCCCACAACTTGGCAACTTTAATACCATGTGGCGCATAACAGTTTATGTATTTAACTATTTATATATAAATACATACTAGAAGTGGTTTCTGGTTTGGCCTGATATTTTCAGACTCTTACTCAGTTGTATAGTGCAAATAGAAACTGTTTCCACAACGCATTCTACGGTGGTGCCAATAAACCACCCGGGGTTTGGGGCATGACAGGAAAATTTAGTAGGCATCTGTTTCACTTCTTGTTACTTCTTTACATTTGAGAGTCTCAGACAAGCATAGGGACCCTGCGACGTAGTAGGCATTTGCGGCATGTCTTCTTTACTTGCAGAACACACTTCACGGCCACTGAAGTCTCTGTCCATCTAGAAACTGCCAGGAAACGGCTAACAATTGTATAGCAATTGATCTCGTATTGTTATTATTACATACGCCGTATGGAAATTCATTTCTTATAGTCCTTATCAGATCTAAAAGACAGGTTTTAGAAGATAAATTTTGTTAGAATAGCTTATTAGTGCTTATTAGTATTTGTCCCACATTGGCTAGCTAAGTAATGTATCTAGTCGTCCCATAATATAAATAAAGGTTTCATGTGTTAGGGTTCATTAACACCCTACACTTCTCTCTCTCTCTCTCTCTCTCTCTCTCTCTCTCTCTCTCTCTCTCTCTCTCTCAAACAACATGGTATCAGAGCATTCTGATCCTAATCCTTCTCTACCGTCTTAACCAAATTTCCAGAAACCCTAACCCAAAAAAAAAGAAGTCATCATCCTCGTCTGCCATCTCCAGAAATTCTAACCCTACCAGAAACCCTAGCCACCCATCATCTCTAACCCTAGCCATCCATCATCTCTAGCCACAACCCACCAACTAAACCCTAAATCGACCTCTCTACAGTACTATACATCTCAAATCAATACCTTTATCACCTTTAAAACCCTAAACCGACACCCCATACCCAGTCCAGTACTCGAACTCTAAACGGCATCGCATATCCTTCACGTATGATTTAGAAACTCCATATGTTGCACTCGTCCGGCCTGGATTGCTCTTATCATGCACTCGCATTTGCTACTCAGTGGATTTCGAGCATACCCAACTGGTCCTTCAACATCGTTAGTTGATTTCATACCTCGTTGGCTTCTTTCAACACTGTTTGACTCTGTTTCTTCCTCGTGATTGGTATATTGCTGGTTGATGTCTGTCGTTTGAAGTGGGTTTCTCATCTCTGGTATTTATTGGGTTGCTCCTGTGGCATTTCCCTCATCTCGGATTTGATTAGCTTCGATCACCTCTCTGTGGTTGCGTTGTGGTATAGTAATCTGATGAGGTACCTGAGTTCTAACTTGTGATTATAGTTCCGTTACTGCTATTTGGGTTATGTTTTCTATCATATTGATGGCTGGTCTAGTCGATTTGGTGATTTTTGGTTCACATGTTGTGATTTGTGGTTCCCGGTGTTAGTCGTGGTTAATCAGGGCAGTAATAGAGACTTGGTTGATTCGTGGTTCGATGCACATCTTGGTAGATACAGTTGTTTCTGGTTTATTTGACACGGTTGGTGGTTGATCAGTTGATTGATTTTGGCAACATGTCTGAAGACAAGTTTGCTAGTTCTGGTTCCAGTTTTGACTCTATTATTATTTGATGTTGATTTCATACGGTGGCTAGTAACAAAGTTTGTCAGTCTGCTGGTTGTTTGGTTTGGTTGCTAGTGGATTCCGAGTTGGTGTTTGAGTTTGTTTATGATGAAATCTGCTTCAGTTGTTTCTGGCCCTGGATTTGGTGGTCGTGGTTCTAATTTTCGTGGTTGTGGTGGTTTTGGCCATGGTCGCATGTCAGGGGGAGGTAGTTCTCGTAGTTCTCGTCGTGGTAGCTCTAGTTGTGGAAGTTCTGATTATGGTACTCGACAGTGTACCCATTGTGGGGGTACCAATCATACAGTGGAGTATTGTTATGATCTTTATGGTTTTCCCCGGTCTCATCAGGTTGCTATTTCTGAGGATGTTAGACAGTTTACTCATTCTTCTACCAACAGTAGGGTGACTATCTCAGCAAAGGAGTATCAGCAGTACCAAAGCCTACTGTCACTTCAGACAAGTTCCTCCATTGCTACGTTATCTCAGACAGGTTCCTCCGCTGCTTGCATTGCATCTTCTCATTCTTCTAATCATTGGGTTATTGATTCTGGTGCATCTGATCATATGACTGGTACTCCTTCTATTATTTTCGGTCGTAAGTCTCTCGGTAAACCATCTTGTGTCACCTTAGCTGATGGTTCTACCACCAATGTTACTGGTTTGGGTTTTGTTCATGTTACTTCCTCTCTTACTTTGGATTCCGTACTGCAAGTTCCTCGTTTTCCATTAAATCTTATGTCTGTTAGTAAACTTACCAAGTCTTTGAATTGCTCAGTCACATTTTTCCCTCATGGTTGTGTGTTTCAGGATCTCAAGACGGGGAAAAAGATTGATGGCGGTGTGGAACGTGGTGGCTTGTATTACTTTACCGATGATTTTCACCCTAGCTCTGTTGCTCTTCAGTCATCAGTGTCACCGTATCAACATCATTGTCGTCTTGGTCATCCATCACTTCAGAACCTTAAAAGGCTAGTGCCTTCATGTAGCCGTGTGGATGCTTTGCCATGTGAAGTCTGTGAGTTTAGCAAACATCATAGAGTATCTTTTTCTCCTAGAGTTGAGAGTCGTGCGTCGCGTCCTTTTGAGTTAGTTCATTCTGATATTTGGGGTCCAATGCATGTTCCTAATATTTTTGGCTTTCAATATTATGTTATTTTTGTCGATGATTTCTCTCGTGTTACCTACATTTATCTCATGAAAGCAAGGTCCGAGTTGTCTTCTATTTTTAAGTCATTTTATATGGAAATTAAAACCCAGTTTGATACTTGCATTCGCATATTTCGTTCTGATAATGCCCGTGAATATTTTAAAAATAGTCTTTCTCAGTTCTTTGATGATCACGATATTATTCACCAGTCCTCTTGTGCTCGGACTCCACAACAAAATGGAGTTGCCGAACGCAAGATTCGACATTTATCAGAAGTTATGCGTGCAATGTTATTTCAAATGCAAGTTCCTAAGTCTTATTGGAGTGACGCAGCTTCTTTGCTATTTAATTAATCGTATGCCATCTATGTTTTAGAGGTCGATACCCCATCGTGTATTGTTTCTGGTCGCCCTCTTCACTCATTACCCCTTCGAATTTTTGGGTGCACGTGTTATGTTCATGCTCGGATTCTCGACCGAGCAAACTTGACCCCTCCCATTAGGTGTATTTTTCTTGGTTACTCTCGGACTCGAAAGGGTATAAGTGTTATTCTCCATCTTTACGTCGTCATTTTGTGTGTGCTTTGATGTCACATTTAATGAGTCGCTCCCGTTTTATTCGGAGCCTGTCAGTACAAATGATCGGTTTGCATCTGAGTCTGTGTTCCCTATAGTTGTCCCATCGTCTTGGTCTTCCTCCACCAAAACCTTTGCAGGTATATGTTCGTCGTCCTAAACTTCCACCGGTGCCATCTCGGCCAAAGACAATCTCGGCTGAGCCATCCAAGAACCACTCCACCTTCGCCCACCGCTCCGTCTTCTCCTCCGTTGCGGGATCTCACCGACCTTGATCGTCCTATTGCCCATCGTAAAGGTATTCGGTCATGCACTATACATCCTATTGCTCAGTTTGTTTCATATAATCATTTGTCACCGTCCCTTCGTGCTTTTACTACTTCGGTCTCTTCCGTTTTTGTTCCTAACACTGTTCAGGAGGCTTTATCTATGTCTGAGTGGCGGAAAGCTATGGAGGATGAGATGTCTGCTCTTCATCATAATGGCACTTGGGAGTTGGTTTCTCTTCCTGCTGGTAAAACTACTGTTGGTTGTCGTTGGGTATTCACAGTCAAGTATCATCCGGATGGCACTATTGAGAGGTATAAGGCCCGCCTTGTGGCCAAAGGCTATACACAGACATATGGGGTTGATTATGCAGAGACCTTTTCCCCAGTTGCCAAGATAAACTCTGTTCGGATTCTTATTTCTCTTGCTGCTAATCTAGGTTGGCCCTTATTTCAATTGGATGTCAAGAATGCCTTCTTACATGGTGATCTGCTCGAGGAGGTCTATATGGAGCAACCTCCTGGGTTTGTTGCTCAGGGGGAGCGTTCTCGGGTTTGTCGTCTTCGCAAAGCCTTATATGGTCTAAAGCAGTCCCCTCGAGCTTGGTTTGGTCGGTTTAGTGATGCTGTGCTGCAGTTTGGTATGCGTCGTTCCCATTCGGATCACTCTGTTTTCTCTCTTCAGTCAGAGCGTGGAAAAATAGTGTTGATTGTATATGTAGATGATATCATTATTACTGGAGATGATCAGAAGGGTATTGAGGAGTTGAAGTGGTTCTTACAGCGACAGTTTCATACTAAAGATTTGGGTACGCTACGGTATTTTTTGGGTATTGAGGTAGCAAGATCCAAGGATGGAATTAGTTTGTCCCAACAGAAGTATGCATTGGATATTCTTGAGGAGACAGGTTTATTGGGAGCAAAACCTGTGGAGACCCCAATGGATCCTAATGTGAAACTTTGTGTTGATCAGGGGGAGATATTTCCTCATCCAGACCGGTATCGTCGCTTAGTCGGTAAGTTGAATTACCTTACCAATACACGTCCTGATATCTCTTTTGCTGTCAGTGTGGTGAGTCAGTTTATGTCAGCACCTCGACTTCCACACTGGGAAGCTTGTCTTCGTATTGTGAAATATCTTAAGGCTCATCCGGGACGTGGTCTGTTTTATCGGTCTAATGGACATTTACGGATTGAAGCCTTTACCGACGCTGATTGGGCAGGATCACCATCTGATAGACGATCCACTACTGGGTACTGTACTTTTGTTGGAGGCAATTTGGTCACATGGAAAAGCAAGAAACAAACAGTGGTCGCAAGGTCTAGCGCAGAAGCAGAGTATCGGGCCATGGCACACACATCTTGTGAGATTGTGTGGTTGAGAGCTTTACTCAAGGAGTTAGGTTTTGATGTGGAGTTACCTATTCCTATGTATAGTGATAATCAAGCGGCAATACATATTGCTTCAAATCCAGTATTCCATGAGAGAACGAAACATATTGAAGTTGATTGTCACATTGTTCGTGAGAAGATAGATGGTGGTGTGTTATCTACTCCATTCGTTTCTACAGGAGCACAGTTGGCCGACATCTTCACAAAACCATTGTTTAAACCGCGTTTAGAGTTTTTATGTAACAAGCTGGGATTTTGTGATATTTATTCTCCAGCTTGAGGGGGAGTGTTAGAATAGCTTATTAGTGCTTATTAGTATTTGTCCCACATTGGCTAGCTAAGTAATGTATCTAGTCGTCCCATAATATAAATAAAGGTTTCATGTGTTAGGGTTCATTAACACCCTACACTTCTCTCTCTCTCTCTCTCTCTCTCTCTCTCTCTCTCTCTCTCAAACAACATGAATGACCAATCATGTTATCCACCATTATGCATTTGTAGAATTGTAGTTCCTGGCATAATGGTTGCACAAATGCAACTGCCTATCTTCTTATGTTTTCCTGAAATCATAACTATGCCCTATGATGCACCGACACGGACACGGAAATTGACACGGACACGGGGACACGGCAATTCTAAAAAAATGGGGATACGGCCACAGCGGGGGACACGCCACGTGAATATTTCTTTCTTTCTTTATTTATATGTGTGTAAATAAAAAATATAAAAACAAAAAAGAGACAGCAGAGACGAGACAGAGAGAGACCGAGAAAGAGAGACAGACGAGACATAGAGAGAGAGAGAGGAGAGACATACCTGATCGACTTTTTAGTCGATTGTGCTTCCAGCAGCAACAGCAATTTCATTAGTGTTCACAGTAGCTTCAGTATGTGGAGAAAGATGTATATACATGACCAAATTACAATTTTTTACTTCACAATTTGATTAATTTCAAATTTACCCCAGAAAAGTTTTTAAAAAATTCAATTTGACCCCTGCCATGTCCCCATCCGTGTCCCAATGTCCCCCTCCAAAAATTCAAAACAGCCATGTCCCATGCCACGTGGCGGGTCCGGACACTTGTCCCGCCGTGACCCCGTGTCCGGACACTGCAATACGGGGACCCCGAGAGGTGTCGGTGCTTCGTAGACTATGCCAAATAACATGCAGAATTTCCTTGTCTGACTCCACTATCAGAAATGCAACAGACCGCTAAAATATATCTAGTATACTGACCTGCGGTATGGCCATCCAATAATTCTTCATTAAGCATTAACTTGAGTCGTGCTTCAACAATGGCCATAGAAGGGCCAACAATAGTGATGTGACCCATCTTTCGTTGCTTTCTCATTTCTGCAATATCATTAGAAGAAGCAAGATAGTATTGGGAGACAAGTGAAACAACCAACATGATGAGCATAAACTTAATAGTTCTACCTAATCTAACCTGGCTTATCATACCAATGAACAGTCGCCCCTGAAATACCTAATGCCCTTCCAATAAGTCGATGAGCCAGAAGAAAACCTGGTTCTCCCTGGAGGCATGACAACCAGTAACATATCAAACTAGTTAGTTGCTATCTTTCTAGAAGTATAAAATAAAAGTAGACAAGAAGACACTATGGCTGCTTGTAAGTTTACTGATGTAAACGAAGGCATCTTCCCGAGAGAAAATAAGCTACTTGATATGAACTAGAAATTGAAAAGGAGAAGGTAAAGTGAAAAAAATCAGACACGCATAATGCACTGGCGGCACCACGTTTAGCCATAGGTATTCAGATGAATACCCTGGGCATGGAGTTGTATATACATGTAGTTCTAATTATCCATACTAAGCTCAGCTTAATCTGTTCTAAAGACGGAAGATGAATAACCCAGCCACTCAACTTTAAGATTTTAGCACCCATCCAAAGTAAACTTACACATGATTTAACAGTCCAATAACTTCGCACAGATATACATCAAAAGAAAACTTTTAAACACGAGAATGCTAAGTTGACAGTGGGAATGGGGAAAAAACAAAATTACCCATGACCATGGGAAAATATTAAAACGATTTTACTACAATTTACGTAGGATGTGACATGGCCCTTTAGGTGATATTGACGTCGTCATTTTATGTGTCCCGTGATGCATATCCGATGAGTGCAAATATGAAGTCACATTTGATGATATCCAGTTGTAGTCACCATAGCACTATTGAAAGGAAAATTATATAGAATTGCCATGAGACCAGCGATACTTTACAGGACAGAATACTAGCCCATCAAGAAACAAGTGAGCAAGACGAGTGTAGCTAAAATGAGAATGCTGAGATAGGTGTGTGGTAAGACTAGAAGGGACATGATTAGAAATGAAACGATTCGTAAGATGGTAACTATTGCAACTATAGGGAGAAGTTGAGAAAAAAATAGATTAAGGTGGTTTAGAAATATCTACCATAGAACTGTAGATGCAGTAGTAAAGAGATTTGATAGAATAGTTTGGGTAGTATCGCTACGCGGCTACACGGAGGGGAAACCCAAATTGACAATGGACGTTGTAGTGCGCAAAGATACAAGTCTACTCAGACTAAGTGAACAAGTAGCCCTTGACAGAGCTCAATGGAAAAAAGAACCGACCCCAATTGATTGGGACATAAGGCTCGGTTTGGTTTGGGTTGGGTTGATTTAGTTGCCATAACACTACTTTGCAATATGGGGAAGGACTGCATAAACAAATAGGTGGTTGTACAAAATAACAATCTCTCTCAATGGTTAATATTATAACCAAAACAACAAAATCATAAATCACTCTTATTTGGGATTTGAGAAGTTTTAGCTAATCTATCCATTATTATAGATGGTAATTTGTAATAGTCTTGTTTTTCAATATAGCTTCTAAACTTGATGTTTTTGAATGATTAAACAAAGACAAAACCAAAGCGTCCGACAAATAATTTATCAAACCCCCGAGGGGAAACTCAGCTTGTAAAGACCTTGGCATTGTGTATAAGGGCTTGCAAGTTTGAGTCCCTTCGAAGGAGGTTAATTTGGTCGTTAACTTCAGGACACGCAGATTAATCTAACTCAAACACAATCTGGTTTGGCAAGGTCTGTGGGGATACTAGACCTTCTTTATAAAAAAAAACTAAATATTTATCTTTTAACATAACACTTCATGTCAAAAGAACCATTCGTATCAAGCCTTGGTTATTATACCACTTCTCACTATCACATCTCTCTACCCTTAATTTTTTTCCCATGTATACCTTCCAGTTAAGAAACCAAATAACCTTTTTTGAAGGCCAATATTCTCCATTGCAATTTGCAACTTGGAAGACTACCTTTCATCTCGGGTCTGGTTCAATTGGTCATCTAATTTTCCAAAGCTATATCTGCGTCAAATTCTGCATTTTGCCCCTCATTTAAATGATGTTTAATCACTCACCACTCCATGTATGTTATATTTAATGACGTATCATCTACCAGTTAATACAAATCTCTTCTTAATAGCTAATTGCACTTCATATACATTTTATTTATCATTTTATCGTATAATAAGCATAAAGTCAAGGCCAATCTTCCAGCTATAATGTAATTGTTTCTTAGAAGTTAGCTTTGATGAGCTAGTTTTTTAATAGCAACTATAAATGGGGGAAATTTCACAACACAAATGTATTTCACCTCGTCTTCACCCAGAATGTTGTACATAATAGCAGCTTGAGTTTTCATTGATGGATCACCTAGTTGAAGACCAAGAATTGCCCGCAAATGCTGCTCATATTGTGAAGTAAAGCATGACTCAATTGTATGATGGCCACTATTGTGAGGTCTAGGAGCTACTTCATTTAGCAAAATCTGCAAACATGAATAATTTAGAGGAGAACATAACATCAGGAATTTTTTTCTGGAACAACCAACAAAATTGCAGAAACAATAGAAACAACATACGCAACCTGACCATCCTCCGTCAAGAACAATTCCACAGCAAATACTCCAGCACCCTCTAAGGAACTAACTGCTTTATAGGCAACATCAGTAGCAAGTTTCCTGATCTTCAATGGCACATTAGCAGGTGCCTTAACAATGTGACAAATGCTTTCCCTGAAAACATAAAGATCCACAAGCATATGTATTACATTCACTAATGAGTGAGGTCACAAACAATATGCCATCAGAGGTTGAAGTAAGAGAAAATAACAGTTGCAATAACAAACAGGCTGTGTAACCTAGTGAAGCTGAAATATTTACTTGTGAATGGTTTCAACAACAGGATAACAGAAGATAGAGTTATCACGTCCTCTAGCTACAATTACAGCTAGCTCCTACATCAAAAACCGAAAAGAAGAAGAAATTGTAATCAGTGATTCTTCCGCCCCGTAACATGTACATGAATAATAAACCATGAAAATGTTGAGAATGCGCCACCATCAAGAAAGAAAAAGATTTAAAACATGAAGCAACAAACTGCATTGGATTAAAGCATAACCGTGCTAGGAATTGGACGGACTGACGTGCTCAAACTAAAGTTGCAAACACCAAAAAAAAAAAAAAATTTGCATCAAAGCTTTGGTGTGATAGCGGTATCTGAAATTTCCAAGCTTCTTCCCAAATGAACCACTAAAATTGTAGTTTGTTTGGAGCTCATAGTAGCTGAGCTCTTGTATCTTACCTTGGAAATGTATACAACTCAACATCAAAAATCACACAGCAAACAGAAAACAAGCACAAGTTCAGGGACACAAAGTAGATGTGGGGATCATACGACAAATATTACTAAGCAAATGGCACATAGCCGAAACCAACCTTCACAAATGGGGCCCATTGCTCAACGTACAAACCATGATCATATCCTCCAAGGGCTGAGAAGAGAGTAACCTAGATAATTAGGGGAACTGGAAGCAATATATACAAATAGAACAGAGGGAAGTTTGTTAATCCACATCAATGACATCATATTCAATTGAAGCCAGAGGAAGCTCTACGAAAGGCCAAAACAACCATGATCTAGAAGATGGATCAACATCTGCAGTTAAAAATGTCCTAGTCAAGATAAAACAATGTATTGACCGGGTAAGAAACTTTTTTTAAAGATTCAAGGAGACCCCTGGCCCAGCCAAAGATCAGCTTTGGAGATCTTGTTATGAACAATTTTTAGATGGTGACTACTTAAGACATCACAATATGAAATATGGCATTCATAAAAGGGAGGAATACTGACACAGATTGTGAATATGGACTTGGGACATGACAATGTCCAGAAATCAGGATATGTACATGGTTGAGATATGACAATTGTTTTTCAAATTTTTTAGTCATCAATGCAAACCCACAAAGAACCGGACTAAGAAAATGACATAAAAGTAGTTCTACATAATCAATATACGGCCTATCTAAAAGTAGAAATAAAAGAAAAACCTATAGGCAGTAAGAAAGAAAAATTCCCCCACAAATTAAATGGAATCAATATAACAGGTTGTCCGACAACAATTACAGGTAGAACTAAATATAAAAAATTCGGTGACTTCAACATTAAATGGGGTCAGAACTAGGATAAATCAAACATTCAACTACGACTTAACCAACGGTGCAATCGTTTGAGAGAGAGAGAGAGAGGAGTATGAGTATTTCAATCAAGTAGAGCTTCATCCAATCTAAGTCTTCTCAGTCAAAAATTTTGCCTTTTTTAGTATGAGAGAGAGAGGAGTATCAGTATTTCAATCAAGAAGATCTTCATCCAATGTAAGTCTTCTCAATTAAAATTTTCGCCTTTTTTAGTATCTGTACACGGTTTGACTCCCGAAATAAGTTTATTACCATGTCCTGTCATGTCCAACTCAAAAAATTAGTAAAGCAAATGGACAAGCTGTCTGCCTTATCCCACGGTATTTTCTCGTGTACATGCCGTATTAACGTGTATGCCCGATAAGTATTTGAGATGCATCTACAACCAATTAGGCATGTTTGTTATTCATAGCTTTCATGTCTTATTATTTAAGTATCAAATTGGAAAACTGGAAGTGAAAAAAATGGATGGAACTATAATGCCTTGAATTAATTGACTTGGCAGAAAATTTCATAAGGATGAAATTCCATAAACTACATGCATAACCTAAACATGGAATTCCATGAAAAGTTAACTAGTTTAAATTGATTTGAATGATGTCCACGATAAAGTACATCATTAAAAGCATCATTGAGCATGTAAATCGAAAAATGCCTTTCTCTAAACCGTGAATGTGTATGCCGGTATAGTTATTAATATAGTATTATGTGAACCAATAGCTAGGACTTTAAATACTAACATTGCATCATAAGTGTGATTATTATAGACAGAACAATGCAAATCTTGATTTGGATAATGATAAGTTTGATCAAAGACCTTTACGATAGTATTGTGACGTATGTGAAGAAAAAGAACGGGGGAAAAGAACCTAGTGTGGATTCTCTTAAATACTCTAATCAATAGTAGATCAATTAATTATGCACAATTATAGAGGTTATTTTTCCACTAAGCACTACGAAATTATTTCTTTCTTTTCTAATAAATTAAAGAATGGTTTTGAATCAACCATTTCAAATCACATGCAACGTAAAATATGAAGTGAATCTTACTTTGCACCGTGAATTGTAAGATTCATCCTCCAAAATAGATTCTCCTAAAGATGGCATGAATCGGTATTTGTAAGACTGACAGTTTCATACTTGAGAACCGTTTACTTCCCCAACCTATATAACTCAAAGGCTACGTACGATATTAGAGGGCCAGAGTAAGAAGATCGATCTTGAACTTTTTTAGCAAAGCGATCAGAGACAACAGATTCAGAGCTCATGAATCAACCAAAAGTTTGATGCTCTCAAATGGGGAGACAAGATCCTGTGAGTTGGAATCACATGGAATTTGCTAGAGACGTTACCAACAATAAAACAAAGTGGAAACGACAAAACTTAAAATGGAAAATACGTGGCCGATTAACAAAATACTGGGTCTGAAGTAAAATCATTGATGTTTATTCCTTTAAAACTATAACCATGTCATTATTTCAACTGTGGAAAGCAAATTTCCAGATCATTTGCACGGATAGAACTCACCAGAGAAGTATTATGAGGAAGTTCACATAGTTTACAGAAGCAATCTTACTCTGTACTGCAGAAGAGATCTCCTCTTCCCTCTTAGCAACAGCATTTCCACGCCCATCATAAGCAAGCCTTCTGCTCTTTATCATTAAAGGATAACCAAACAGGTCACCTGCCTTCTTGGCACTTTCAGGATCATCTGTCTAAGCCATATTTGTCTATCAAACACAGATATTCTCCACTACCATTTTCAGAAAAAAGAAGAAGAATGTTCTCGTGACAGATTCTTACTAATGGTGAATTGGTGACTAACCTTCATAAACTTAGGAAGTGGGATGCCATGGTGAGAAAAATGAACCTTCTGGAGATATTTATCCTGAAACGGGTAAAACCCCAACGAGAAACAAAGTTCCAAAAGTAGAGTTGGTGATTCCCTAAGAACCATTCAAAACATCTATCTACTTTTCATAAGTCCTGAATAAAGCAACTAAGTAGAATTAACCATGCCTGCATCCATATGGATCATCAACATGTAACAACCAAAATTTAATACATATCTACGGAAAACTTGATTTCTCAAATGGCAAACAATAAAATAGAAGCCCTGACAGATGATTGATGCTCTTGTTAACACGAATTTTATGCAAAAGATGTGATTGATCATTGATGTAAATATAGTCAGAACCAGGACGACAAGGTTATAATTTTAAAGATGCATACCACAAATTAGTTTAGATTCCTTCCGTAACGTAACATATCGAGGTTAGAATGTGCTATCCAATTTCCCCAATGGTTCCAGATTCAAACTTCCAACAACATACCTGTATAATTCGGATTGTAGACGCTTTAGGTTGGACATCTAGCCCTTGCTGTTCAAGCTTCTCTAATGTTGCTACATTAACATGCTCAATTTCGATGGTCAAAACTGAACACCTACATACCAAACTTAATCAGCAACCTAAAAAAGTTGGACAACAAACATTAGATCACTGATCACCAGAATCCCATTCAAACCTAACCTTTTTGCAAACTCTTCAACAGTCACACTATCATCATAACTCCCCAACACATGACAATGTGATAGTGCACCTGCTGGGCAGTTTTCCGTTGGGTCCAGAACAATCACCTTGATTGCCAGTGGGGACGCGGCTTGACATAGCATCCGACCCAGTTGCCCTCCCCCCAACACACCCACAACCATCTCTGACACCCCATGTACAGGTAAATCATTCTTCCTACACAAACATCATCCAGAATCATTCGGGTCTGCAACTAAAAATGTAGAAAATCACACATACATATCAAAATAAACACATAGAAGGATGGATCAAGGGGTGACCCGGGACCACCACCAAATCAAAACTTTCCAAAAGGGTATTCTTATAGTAGTATTGTATACAGATTGTTGCAACTTATATAAGTTCACCACTCCATAATTAATCTTTTTTTTTCTGAAGAGCACTCCATAATTAATCCAAAAAACAAAATCCACCTCGCCAAGTAAGTTTATATTGAAATGCATGAAACTTTTTCTAACATTCAGAAATCCAACTATTCAAAGATGTAAATTTAGCAATGCAGTGAAGCATAAGCAAGTCCCAAAACTTTGTAATATTTATATCGACAATAAGCTTCTCATAAGGGCCCCTTATGGGAGCAAACCATGCGGACCTCTTGTTTAAGCCGTTGGATGAGATCCAACGGCTGAGATTTTAAAGAGCAGCTCGCGGATCCAACAGCCGGGTCGGGCCCCATATCGCGGGTCAAAACACACTAATGGGTCATCATCTTCATCAATCGGGTCCCCATTTCCCCCAAATCAAAATCACGCTCTGGAGACGAGAAGAAGAAGGCGATCGAAGGCGATCTCGATCGAACACCCATACCACGCTCAGGTCTCTCCGTTCTTCCTCACCCAGATAAACTAGGGTTTTCGAGTACCATTTTCCAGAAACCTAGGAGTTTCGAAAACCATTTTCCAGATCGATTTTTTAGTGCTAATCCGTTAACATTGCTTTTCTCTTTCAGGAGGATTTGAGAGAGAGAGAGAGACCTGAGCGTGGTATGGGTGTTCGATCGAGATCGCCTTCGATCGCCTTCTTCTTCTCTTCTCCAGAGCGTGATTTTGATTTGGGGGAAATGGGGACCCGATTGATGAAGATGATGACCCATTAGTGTGTTTTGACCCGCGATATGGGGTCCGACCCGGCTGTTGGATCCGTGAGCTGCTCTTTAAAATCTCAGCCGTTGGATCTCATCCAATGGCTTAAACAAGAGGTCCGCATGGTTTGCTCCCATAAGGGACCCTTATGAGAAGCTTATTGTTTATATCGATATGTAACTATACACATATCCGGACAGAATATATGCATTGCAAGATAAATATAACTAGCATATATATATCACCTGTGATAAGTTCTACAAGGTGTGAGGATTGGAAATTTGGAATCATACAGGGTAACCACAAATGCATTACATATACAGTGTGTGTGCATTGAAATGCACAAACACTTATATTAGAATTTACAAGACCTATTATTCCAAGATAATCATGAAAACAATGCAGGGGAAGGTAAACCAGGTGTTCCAGTGTTTCGAGTAGAAGATCCAGAACTTGAAGGGTATTTCAGGTCATATGTACATGTATGCACATTTATACAAGTTTTATGGAAAGTTAAAGAACCTGTGAGAAGTATTGCACAACTCGTGGGATGCTCCACAAGTAACATGCGGCTTCAGTGTTGTAGAAGAGGAAGACGAAGCAGTGGGGAAGTTGTTTACCATGGGAAACCCAAATGCGGATCTTCGGGGTGTACTGAGAGCTGAACCGAAGGCACAATCGAAGTGGTGGCCGGAAAGTGTTGCTGTAGTTGGAGAATGGCTCAGGTGAAGCATTCTCTCTCGGTTTCCTCTCTACAAAGAGACGACGTGAGACTACTTTTGAACTCAAAAAACAGGTATGGTATCAATGACACATAGCTCCACAGTCGCCTAAACACAATGTAGACATCCAATCTATAATATGATAATTTCTTTGTTATGACATATGCATGCATGTGGGGATTGCATGCACGAACACTTCCATTAGAATTCAGAAGACCAAAATATTCAAAGCTATCATGAAAAACTACGCAGCATGTACACTGCCTTACCATTTATGTGATTTCTTACCTCGTCTAAAAAAAAAATTGCAGTAAAAGATAAACATATTGATGTCTTCAATTGAAGTTCCAAAACTTGCATACTACTATGGGAAATGCTACAATACACACCCCTATTTGAGTATGTATGGCACGCACCCCTTGAGTTTCACAGCCAACATCAAGTCCAAATTTTTCGTTACTACCACAAACGCACCCATGAACTACCAATAAAAAATAACCAACAAAACACTCTGTAACGAATAGACACGACCAAAATAGCTAACAATATCTATCATTTACAAGTAAAAAAAAAAACTGATCAAAACAGAGAATTCTACAGCTATATTACTCAATTTATCCTACAATACCAACCAATAAAAACATTTACCATGACGCTCTAACTCGATTTCATCAAGAATAGTAAAAAAACCAGAAACCGAACCATTATTCAATCCCCTATCCACATACTTTTACCCAAACAAGAACCCTAATACTTCAAAAAGGGAGAGCAAGCAATATGTATGTACCTTTAAACCGATACAAAATGTAGTTGGATGGAACCCAACCAAAACCCCTGGTAACTAATTTTGGGTTCTTCAGCTGGTGGGTGAGGGAGAGAGAATGATCTGTAACGGGTGGAGTGGAGAGTAGGGGTTAGAGTTTTGCCTGCGGGAAGAGAGAGTAGGGGTTTGGGTCGAACAACTCTGTTATCGGACACTGGACGGTAGAGGGAGATCAATTTGTTTTGATTCTTTTGAACTTGTGGAAAATTGCGAAAAAGAAGAGAATTGAATTTGAAATACAAAAATTTAAAATCCATTGATGTTTTTGTATTTTTCTTTCTGTTTTTTTTTTTTTTTGGTGCAACGGAGATCCAAGGTTTTTTTTTTTTGTTTTCCAACCGATAACAAAGGAGTAATGGATTTCAAATTTTCAATTCAATTCTCTTTCTTTTTTGCAATTTTCCACAAGTTCAAAAGAATCTAAACAAATTGATCTCCCTCTACCGTCCAGTGTCCGATAACAGAGTTGTTCGACCCAAACCCCTACTCTCTCACCCCGCAGGCAAAACCCTAACCCCTACTCTCCACTCCACCCGTTACATACCCTTCTCTCTCTCTCACACCCACCAGTTGAAGAACCCAAAATTAGTTACCAGGGGTTTTGGTTGGGTTCCATCCAACTACATTTTGTATCGGTTTAAAGGTACATACATATTGCTTGGGTAAAAGTATGTGGATAGGGGATTGAATAATGGTTCAGTTTCTGGGTTTTTTACTATTCTTGATGAAATCGAGTTAGAGCGTCATGTTAAGTGTTTTTATTGGTTGATATTGTAGGATAAATTGAGTAACATAGCTGTAGTTAGTGATTTTTATTAGAGACGTTCACTTTTTGCATATCCCAACTGCAACAACTCAACCAAATGTTCTCACCGCATTTTGGTTCACCTAATGAAAAAACGAAGTGCAACACGGAAAGAAAAGAAAAAAGAAACAAAGAGAGAGCAAAAAGAAATATCAATAGTTGTGATTTGTCTATATATTCCTATCTCTTTCATTTGGCAGATCCAAATATCTACTCTTTAATGATGTTGATTGTTTATTTAAAAAAAAAAGATGCAAGAAACAAAAATGAATACAAAAAGATGAAAAAATATAATGCAGAACTTCAAGAAATTATCATTTGAGAGTAGTGGATAATGTCTTGCCCAACTTGACATATCTATTAATTCTAATATACAAAGGGAGAACAGTCTTTTGGTATGGATTGGTTTTTTAAGCTGGCTCACTTTTTCTATACCCAAACTTCCTTTTTAACTTCCTCACAATTACCCCCCTTGGTACATTACCCCCCTTGGTACACGTGTTCTCCCCAAATCACCGTGCACATGCATTGTGTGTGCCCCGAGCCCTAGTGAAGTTAAAGGCCAGCCCAAAATAATTGACAAAACCGATTGTATTAGGACCAAAAAGAGATAAGCTCCATCTTCCAGTTACCAACCCCTCAACACATATTTCTTTGTAGCAAATACCCCCAGATTTCCTTTGAAAAAACACATTAAACAAATGTTGATTTCCTTTGAATTAAATCTTACCATGATTCTCTCGAAACCCTCTTTGAATATTCAAAAACATCAATACATCGTAGATTTAACACACATACACACACATGCATTCACGGGGAGAGAGAGAGAGAGAGAGAGGATCAGTTTGAGGGGTTTTACACAAAATCAGTTTTGTGTAAAGGTTAAGGGATGGAGATGATCTAACGGAACTAGAATCATTATACGTGATGTCAAACAATGAAACCGCTTGTGCATAAGCATCATCGTGTGTGTGTGCGCATTCGATACAGTAGCCAATCGACAGTGATGAGATTTCTAGGTTACCTTTAGTGTCGACGAGCAAAAGATGATGTGATTTTGCGGAACACGTTCTCGATCGCATAAGCTGGAGTAGGTTTCGGTGGATTTCCTCGGTATTGAGCTCTCTTCCACCTCTGTATGGATCTCTCTCTTCCACCGCTAGCTGGGTTTCACAGAGGAGGGGAATTAGTAAAGCTAAAGCAATAAGAAGGGCAAAAGCAATTAAACGACACCGTTTGGCAAAGGGAGTAAAATATTTGGCGGGCTGGGGCCAATTTTTTTGGGCCGCTCTCGAAAACCCGCCAAAAAACAGTACTAAATACGGCAGTCTCGTGAATACCGCCGGTTTATGGTCACTATTTCCGGCAGGATTATTAATGCCGGAAAAAGATGCTTTTAACGGCAGTTTCTAACCTGCCGGTAATAGCAACATTTGGCGTAGTGTGGTACTAAAATTGTGTTATGTAGTAATCAGTAATATTCTCAATATGCCTATACAATCCATAATATGGATAACATAAAAGAAGAGAAGAAAACGCCTGCCAAACACACGGATTTTGAGTGCAATGACACATAAAACTATTTACGAACTCCTTTAGGAAATACATAGAAATTCTAGTACCAAAAAGTAGCAAAAGCTCCGCATCCTCTGCTGTAAACTCGTTCCAAGGAGTTTCCTGGGAAAAATAATGCAAAAACACAAAAACGGGACAAGCAATGTTACGGATATGGATAAAACCAAGTATTAGCCACCATCACTCTAATAATGGATGCCTTTGCCAAAAAATAGAAGGCAAAAACTGGGGGAATGATAATACATAAGCCTACTAATTGCTCAATTATATATTGCAAATCCATAAACTTGTGCTAATTCTAAAGACTAGGGTAGTAAAATGATGACAGCTGACATTTGGGAATATCAAGCTGTTTTGTAGTTCAAGACTGTTTGGAAAATTAGAGAAAGACCATTCACACATAAATACACTACTCTTTGTATTAAACTGGCAATCGTACAAACCTAAAAATCTCACATGCACTCTCATTCACACACACTCACTCACTGACTCACATGCACACACAACTTGCGGTGGGGGGAGACCTCTTGGTAGGAGCAGACCAAAGGGGTGCAAGCGGGGGGCGACCTCTTGGTAGGGGCGGAACAAAGGGGTGCAAGCGGGGGCCCGGGCCCTTGCACACCCCCAAATAATCCTAATTTTTCTACTCCCTCCGTCTTAAAATATTGCTCCTACTTAATTTCCTTTTTTGACTGTCTAAAAATATAGGGCCAATTTGAAAAGTCAACAAAAGAAAGTTGATAAAATTCCATTTTTGCCCTTGCTTTGACGTCACTATTCTCTCTGTTTCCATGCATTTCCTATTTGGAGTGGATAATTGAAATGTTCAAAGTGGGCGCTAAAATTTTGGAAGAGGTCTCTGATCTCACATTGGCGTCAAGACTTTCCTGAAAACAGGTTTAAATTTAAAACTCTAATTATTCCTATTTTAATATAGTAAACTAAGAAAGCGCAAACTTGGAAGTTACAAGTTTCAGGATGTTAAGTTTGTACCTTTTTGTACTGTACATAACAAATTGAAATTTCAAAATAGGACAAACTTTTTGGGACAGAGGAAGTACTATATTTTAGGTTTTGTTTGTAAAAATTATGAAGAAAGGTCCCTCAAAATTGTGTTATTAATATATAAAGATAATAATTTGTTGTTAATTTATGGATATACATGATTTGGTCCCTGCTATAGGAATCATGCATCTGCCGCTGCCCCTTGGAGGGACTCCCCACGTGGCCTCGTCTCTCTCTCTCTCTCTCTCTCTCTCTCTCTCTCTCTCTCTCTCTCTCTCTAGGAATCCTGCATCCGCCGCTGCCCCTTGGAGGGACTCCCCACGTGGCCTCGTCTCTCTCTCTCTCTCTCTAGGAATCCTGCATCCGCCGCTGCCCCTTGGAGGGACTCCCCACGTGGCCTCGTCTCTCTCTCTCTCTCTCTCTCTCTCTCTCTCTCTCTCTCTCTCTCTCTCTCTCTCTCTCTCTCTCTCTCTCTCTCTCTCTTCTTCCCACACAAAACCACTTCATAGTACATGCATACATATACAAGACTTGACCCACTCACGACCCCATCAATAATTCAACTCTCAACTATCCATTTCAATTACCAGACAACACCACGTCTATTTCCTTCACTGGCACGACCCCCTCATCACATTCTCATATTCCATTTTATCCCACTTGAGTGGTTACCTAATCCTTGTCCCCTAACTGCACCACATGCCACTAAGTCAAGATTACAAAACTAGGGCAGTAATATAAGTTACCTTAGCATTTTTAGGACCAAAGATTCCAGAGCTTGTTCTGCAACATGACCTGCACACACATTGCAGTTCGACTTTAGAAACCGAGAAAAGCAATGTTTGTGATTAAATCCTTAGTAGGATTTGAATGAAATATTTAATGCCCATACAATACCAACGGAAAATATACAAGGGAAGTCAAAATGAAAACTATACTCACCAGTAAGATCTAAAGCCTCCTTTGTAGTCTAGTCCAGTTCAATGCAGTGGACACATATATCCAATCAGTTATGTGGTTCAAGAACTTGAAATAGGAATGTCTAGACCGACTATTGAAAAGGATAGTGCCAAAAACTCCCCAAAATTCGAAGAAGAAACCAAGCCCCATGCTAGCATAAAAACCTTGACGAATAGACCTATCCTCATCTTGTTCAATGCTTTTGTCTTTGGCATGAGTAGCAATTGGAGTTTCTGTAGCTGTTTCTTCTCCTAGGCACTTTTTGGGAAGTGGAAGCCCACAGAGTTCAGGATTTCCAGAATATGCAGAAGCATTAAAGCCTTGGAGTTGTGTGCTTAATGGGATTTTGCCAGACAAATTCTTACTTGACAAGTTCAAAACACTCAAGAAATTTAGATGATCAAGACTTCTAGGAATATCACCAGAAAGCATGTTTGCTTATAAGTCGAGAGATTCCAACATTTCCATCTGACCGATTCCTTCCATGATTTTTCCTGTCAAAGTGTTTCTCAAGAGGTTCAAGGAATGCAACCCTGCTAGACTCCCAACTTGTTCAAGAATTTTTCCGGATAAACTATTGCTAGAAAGATCAATTGTCTTTTGTAGTCTTAGATTTGTTTCGTACTCTTGGTCTTGTCCTTTCCATTGGAAAAATGCATTTGCCACATATGTGATATCAACAATCCAAATGCCATTGTCTCCTTCGTAACCAAAACTTGTGGTGGCATACGAATTCTTACTTTCTACCAATGCTGTAAAATTGGAAAAGCATGGTGGTATATTTCCTGATAAATAGTTCTTGGAGAAGGTACTAAACGGAGGTCCTTGGTGCTTCGATAACATGCTATTATTACTCAATCGGTGGGAGATGGGCATGAAGGCAGAAGGTGTAGAGTTCAACACGGTAGATTTTTGGATTCAACTCTGGGGTCTTCCTTTTGAATGCATTACTTCGGAGTTTGGAACAGAAATTGGCAAGCGGATTGGGGATGTCCTGGAAATTAATAAAGCGACGGAGAGCAGAGAGTGGGGGCGGTATATTCGCATTCGGGTTAGAATTCCTCTGAATCGACCTCTACGCCGAGGAGGCTATGTTATGTTGGGGATGGGCGATAAATGTTGGGTGGATTACAAGTATGAAAGACTCCCTAGTTTTTGCTTCTATTGTGGTCTTTTGGATCATGAAACCAAGGATTGTAATGTCAGAGGTAAGGATGTGTTGGAAGGTATTGTCAAGGAAAATTCATATGGAGGATGGATGGCTGCAACTCAGAGTTCTCGTAGAGGATTTCGGTGGAAGGAGGGTGGCATGGCTTCTGTTACCAATCGTATTGCGCGCAAAGACATCGTCGAAGGGACCTTGCCAGTTTCTTCTGGTCACTCCGGTGCCAGTGGCAGCCGGAGCAACACCCACTCCGGCTAGGGGTTAAGGAAAGATTCTGTCAATTTGGAAGGGCGGAATTCACGAAAAAGTTTGGATGAGATCGGGGGACAGAATTCACGGCTGACAGAGATTGCAGATGACGCGTTAGTTGCTATAAATGGGAGCAATTT
Source organism: Vaccinium myrtillus (assembly GCA_016920895.1). Classification (NCBI taxonomy): domain Eukaryota; kingdom Viridiplantae; phylum Streptophyta; class Magnoliopsida; order Ericales; family Ericaceae; genus Vaccinium; species Vaccinium myrtillus. The sequence goes on along the minus strand of CM029278.1, from coordinate 14,499,124 downwards.
TCGCATTGGAGATTTGGTTCCGGATTTCTCGAGGAATTTGAAAATTGGTGGGACGCAAGGCAAGGAAAGCGGGCAGATTCAGCCCGTAGAGGAGGTTGTTGTGGGCCAGACTATAAAAACATTGGGTTGTCCTTCAAAAGTAGCCCAAATTCATTTGGACAAGGGAGGGGATAATGGACCTAATATAGAGGATATGGATCATGTTGCTGTAAAGGGGCCTGGTTTATTGGGGGCCGAGTTGGGCCCCCAGGGTCCACTAAATCTTCTTCCTAGTGACCCAACTCAACTGGTCGAGGTCCAAATCTTCAAAGCTGCAGAAAGAAAGAAGTCCTTGGGCAATATTCCAAAGAGAGCCTTGGTCGGATTGTCAAAGGGGAAAGGGAGGAAATTTGGTTCATCAGTAAAGAAGAATATCACCACCTACGGAGCGAGGGTCGGTGATAACGGGGGCGAGGTGCTCTGCATCAAGCAAGGCAAGCGGCGCTTGGAAGCCCTAGAAGCCGACGTCAAGCAAGGCAAGCGGCGCTTGGAAGCCCTAGAAGCCGACGAACTAGAGACTTCTGACGATAAACGTATTTCGCTAGGTGACATTACAAATTCTGTTAGGGTGGAGGTGGCCAACCCCAATGGGCCCCCACCGTGTCAATGAAAGTTATGGTGTGGAACTGTCAGGGTGTGGGGAACCCCCTGACGGTTTCCCGTTTAAAAGAGTTTTGGAGACTATATTCCCTAGATGTAGTGTTTTTGATGGAAACCAAAAATGTTGAGAGATATTTGGTTTGGCTTCAGAAACACCTGGGTGTAGATGGCGGTGTTTGTATTAATCTTGTTGGTTTGGCTGGTGGGTTGTGTGTATTTTGGAGGAAGGGGGTGTCCGTTTTTTTTCTTAGTAGAAATTCTCATCTGATAGATAGTTATGTGTCGATTGGTAGCTACAAATGTCGGGTGTCTTTTGTTTATGCGCACAATAATCCTCAGGAAAGAAAGGGCTTGTGGAGTGAGCTTACGACCATAGTGCAAGTGGAAGTTTTGGACTGGCTTGTAAGGGGTGATTTCAATGCTATTTTGCATCCGGATGAAAAGCTGGGAGGGCAGCATAGGCAAGCATGGGAGCTATCCGATTTTCAGGGATTTGTTCGCAATAGCCATCTATTAGATTTGGGCTATGTGGGGTATCCCTTCACCTGGAGTAATAAACGGGCGGGGCAAGATAATATTCGGGTTCGCTTGTATCATTTTTTGGCTAGTCCTAGTGGGAGGATTCGTCACCCTACTGCGGTTGTTTGACATTTACCACCTTCTTCTTTTTTCCTTTTATCCCAAACCAGTGTGTTTATTTTTTTTTAAGTTTCTACTATTTCTTTATTTTGTTGTGTTTTTATTTTCTTTTTTCCTGGTTTATTGTTTTCCTTTGTTCTTTTTCCTTGATGGAAGCAGTAAAGGTATGACAACAGGTGGCTAGGGGCTGACGCAAGATTTATCATCAGTGGGGTCAAGAACATACAACATACACTTCCTTCGTCTCATTTTGATGGTCCGCTACTAAAGTAGATTCAATTTTCGGATAAAAAAATAAAGTATTTTCAAGGATGATTTTTCTAGTTCTTTCGTACCAAATTAAATATCTTGATTAGTTCTTTAATTTGGTGAGAAAAAAAATTTAAAAATAGTGAACGGAAGTATTTGATTATTTTATCTGAAAATTATACTATGTATATATAGGAGACTATCAAAATGGGATGGAGGGAGTACGTTAGAATACTAAATCAAAAGATATCTATTCAATATATACAGACAAAAAGCGGTATATCATGTTACTTGGAGTAGAGAGTGTGAGAGAACAAAAAAGAAAGATGGAATAGATGGTGCTCAAGAGTCCAGTAGATGACTGGAGCTTTTCATAGCGGTTTTGTAATTTGTTGATCCTTAGATGTTGTTTGAAGTTTGCAGTTAACGGAGAGAGGTTTTGTTTCATTTTTCCGTTAGGAGTGCCTTAGTAAATTTTGGGGTAGAGTGCTTCCAGTAATTTTTAGATTTTAAAAAGGGTAATTTTGTAACTTCATTAAATTTTGGAATGCTTGTATCAAAAAAGGGAGCCTCAAAATCAGCTTCCTAAAAGTTCATAAAAGTTGGGAAAGAATTGATGTAAAATGTGTAATTATGATGTCTTATGAATAAATTGGAATTACTACGCAGTTAAAAATGTAGTAAATTGGAATTACTACGCAGTTAAAAATGGACGGTGAGAGTTATTTGATGAGCTCAATGTAAAGGTCAGAATTAGACAAACTTTCTTTACTGACATGACGCAAAAGAATTTGATTAACTATTAAATTTAACTATGATAGATTAGGAACGCAAATGACAAAAAAAAATCATATTTAACTATGATAACTACAACTCCGAATTAATCGTATTGACTAAAAACAGGAAAAATCAATCAAAATTTCCCTCAATCAAAATTTTACCCCCATAATATCTGTATCATCAGTCAGGAAATATTCGTCATCTAAATCTTCTCCCGATTTTTTCTTGACCAACCAACAAGAAACACGGTGAACGTCTCATTTACGCAAAATTAACCCTCATTTACGGTCGAAACAGAAATAAAAGGAAGAAGTACGGTGAAAGATTATTTTTGTGTACAAGTGGTGGTTAGCTCATGCGGTAGAGTTCTTGGATATCTCACACTGCATTTTGGGATCGAGTCTCATTCCCCCATGTAATAGATTAGGAACGACAAATGACAAAAAAAAAAGAAAAGATTATTGTGTGCCAATGGAAAAGGCAAGAAAGTCAAGCACATGTTTTTATATCTCTGGGATTTCTTGGGGAGCAAAGAATGTGGGACATTTGAAAGCTCAGGAAAATTAACCTAATGATCAATTCTTATATCGGACCAGAGACTCCTTTGTAGGGGAATTGTATATGGGACTTTTTCCCAGCTTCAAGTAGTAAGAAAGTAGGCTCTTACTGGTTTGAAATTGGTCTCCCAGATTAGTCGGCCCATTGAGCCAGAGACCGAGTTATTTCAACATATCCAAAAGCTATAACAAAAAGCGTGGTTCATCATTATTTGTAACACGAAAATGGAAGGGGGAATTTACAATGTTGCATTATTTTTCCCCTCAAACTCAAAGCAATCACAATGGCACACGAAATAAAGTACGTAAAAGTAAATTCCGGCTTCATGTTCACAAAGTGGTGTATTTACCGCGAAATGGAAAATGTTTTACTCAGAATTTACTAAAAATATCTGTTTTTACAAGAGACGAACATCGTCCCATAGAAGATACCTGTCCTCAGAATCACCAAAATAGAGGGTATTATAAACCTAACCTATTCCTAACAGTTCACGAGTTCAATCCCACTATTTTTACACCCACATAGTGTCCACGGAAAGAGGTTAGAACGAAAGAAGGCACAAGACAAAGCGACAGAAGAGAAAGATGCAAACCCTGTTCAGATACTTGTCGACCTGCATCTCCTGCCTCCTCAACCTCGGGCTTCCATTCCTCAAGAAAGGGTAAGCAGTACTCGAGTAAGGATAAGGGAACAAATTTGTGTCTGAGCTTCCAAACATCCTCGCAAATACCATCTACCCAAACATCACCACCGTTGGAAAGATGCCGGTTGTAGTGGGCCGAAATATAACGATCAAATGGGTCACAACTTGGCTCAGATCAATGGCTCAGGCCCCGAACAAGGCGAAGCCTAATCCTAAGCTTAAATGGGCTGAGTCGATATCCGAGACCGTATCGAGACGGCACCGACCGAGCCGAGTCAATATGACCGTACCGAGACGGTGCCAACCGAGCCAATTTGACCCTACCGAGACGGTTCCAACCGAGCCGAGTCAATATGACCGTACCAAGACGATGCCAACCGAGCCAATATGACCCTACCGAGATGGTTCCAACCAAGCCGAACCAATATGACCATGCCGAGATGGTGTCAACCGAGCCAATATGACCGTACCGATATAGTGTCAACCGAGCCCAATATAACCGTACCGAGTCGGTACGAATCGAATCGCAAAGTGAATGAACCAGCGTCTTGGCCGAGACGAGTTTGATCCGGACGATTCATCCGAGTTGGGTAAACCCGAAACGACTCGCCGAGACGAGATTGAACCGGACGAGTCATCTGAGCCAGGTAAACCCGAAATGACTCGCAGAGACAAGATTGATCTGGACGATTCATCCGAGCCGGGTAAACCCGAAATGACTCACCGATACGAGATTGATCCGGACGAGTCACCCGAGCCGAATAAACCCGAAGTGACTCAAGGGAAATGCGGAAGGTAGTTATCCGACACGTCATGGATGATGTCATTTGAGGCGATTACCGTAGCGAGAGGTCATCCGAGCCAAATTACCGATTTGCAACTAAGCTTGGAGCCCAAGTCGGGAGAGCCTATATAAAGGAAGAAAGGAGAACCCTAGAAGGTACACATCACATTACAAATCAATTATCTCTACTTCATTTGGTACTTCTCTCTCTAAGTCTTCTTACTAGACCGTCAAAGTACCTTCCCTAGCCAACTTCCGGCCAGATTGGGTGCTAACAACAGGTTCTTCTTATGCAGAGGTACCAAGAGAGACAAATCTCACTGCTACGGTGGAAAAGAGTCAACTCAAAAGGGTCATCTGAATTTTGGACACCACAATTGGCGACTCCGCTAGGGACCTCAACCCAGAATCCGGTGTTCAACCTCTATATCTCCCTCATTCCCTCTCTTTTTCACCTTTTCCTAGCCTTTTCGTTAAGAATCCATGGGAGAAGAACTAAATCCGACCGATCTAAGGGTCTTTCAACTTCCAAAGACCCAAAACCACCATGTGTAAGGTGGGATGTGTAGTTGTGTATAGTTGTAGAATATTGGAGAGAGAGAGAAACCTTTTTTTTCGTGGGGCAAGTGGTGTTAACTGTTGTGGTTAAAATAGATAGATAGATAGATAGAGAGAGAGAGAGAGAGAGAGAGAGAGAGAGAAGTAATTATGTCTGGGAATATGAAACAAAAGTAATTACCCAAATTCTCAATGACAATGACAACACAACACAACACATGAAGTTGAAAGGGTATAAAAACAACAGATATATATAGGTCGGGTGGGTTGGGTTAATCAGTTTCGCCAAAGCCTTACCCGACACCCGTCCCGAAAATCAATTTTTATGAGACACCTCAACTCGTAACCGACGGACTACTGGGTTCCAAACCGCCCGAATACTTTTGGGTCGGATTGGGGCGAGTCGAGTCGAGCGGGTTGGACAGGTTCATGCTCACCCCTAATTATGGTGTTTTATCCTAAGAGAAAACAATCATGATAAATTTATCATGTAAGTTTAAAAATCTATAAATAAAAATGATAAATTTATTGATGTATGCAATAACTTTACCATTAACGAAAACAAACACAATACATTTATTATATAAGCTATCAAAATGTTAAAAAAAAATTACTCTACAACTATTATGGTAAAAATCTCCTTCGTCCCAAATTGCTTGCCTCTTTTGGAGAAGCATTTATTAAACAAACTATAATTGCATCAATTTCAAATCGTGAGGCATAACTTCTAGACATTGCCATGTGTTCTATACTTCTATATCTATTTTTTACACAACGATGACTGCTTTTTAGGGACAATTTTGGAAAACTAAAAGTTTTTTAGTTCGAATTTTTTAGAGTGACTAATTTTTTGGGACATCCAAAAAATGACAGAAGGACCAACAATTTGGTATAGAAGAAATTTTACACAAAAATTATAAGAATATAGATATCAACTATGGTTATTGTAAAATTAATCATGATTACTGTAAACGTGAATTTATATTTTACACAAAAATTATAAGAATATACTAGCTGATACCAACTATGGTTATTGTAAAATTAATCATGATTACTGTAAACGTGAATTTATGATTAATATAATTTGAAAGTTTAAAGTGGAAATTATGACAAATTTTATCAATTTACCGGAATTGAGCTGAGCTCGGTTAGTATTTAAGAACTTGAGCTCAACTACTATAAATGAAATGAGCGCATGTACATATAATATACGATTTTAGTGTTGATTTTTTGGCTCAAATCCACAACCACAACCATCCAACCACCTCCATTATTTTAAGCCCCCCTCGGCACAGAGGCCCAGGAAGTTTGGGCACAGAGGATCTCGCACCTTAAGGTAGAGAGTTTTTTTGTAATACTATTTCGTACAATTCAATAATTAAATTTAGATATCTCAATTCATGTACGAGTGTGTTTGGTTTTGATGCTTGGTGCACAAAATCGGGTTACAACTAACTTGATTGAGCCTCCTCATTAACTTACTGGATGAACTAAAATTATGTTCGAACTCGGCTCGTTTATTACAAGAACCGAGTCAAGCCTTAAGCTGCTCGGTTGATTTGTTGCAGTAGCGTCATAGCTAATAATTACCGGTAGTCAGACTCAAATAGAATCACTCTTGCATAACTCGAACGTGTAAAGACATTGGTACGTACGTAGGACCCCAAACAACACTTGATCGATAATCCCCAAAGCCAAGTTGGTCCTTTTCCATTGAGTAACGACAAGTTACCGACACAAAGGGATGTCGGGTGCGGCAATGCATAACAGTGTGTGTGCATTGCGTGTTGCTCGGACCTTGGTAACCTATATTTTTTGACTGTATTTTTTATGGAAACTAAAAAGTTAAAGAACCGGCAGAGCCAGTTCAAGGGCAAAGCCCAAGAAGTCAGGGCTTCAGGCCTACAAAAAATGTTTAAAATGGGGGTCTCCAATTTTTTAGAACTCCTATATCTATTTATTCGGTCCTGATAGAGTTTGTTTAAGTTCTCTATACATAAATGATGAATTTTAAAATATTGCAATGGTAGTTTATTTTTGGATAACTATATGTTTGACCTCATTTAATGATTTTGCTTTCGACCCCGAAATCTTTGAGCCGGCTCTGAGAACCGGATGTACGTTGATGATTTTTTTTCACAAAACTGTAAGTTAAATGGTCAGCGATCAAATCGTTACCCATGTCCAATTAACTTGAATTTATACATGGACTGCCTACTCGACGAGACGAACAAAATGAACGGTTCGGATCAAACACGGACCCCCGAGTGAGCCCCGTAACCGCCGCACAGCATGCACCCCGCTCCCAACACAAATTCAATCCCCAAAAAAACAGAATTTAAATTCCCGCGTACTATGATTCCTTTCTATCATATCCCAGAACCTATGCTTACGTGTTGCGTTACAATTATTATAATGTGCACCTGAAATTATGACCCTTGCTTTGGTTTAAAAGCTAAAAATTGGATTATTGGATTATTCGTTTTGTCTTTATTCAAAAAAAATTTGCATTTGTTAGTTTTGCGTCAAGATTTTTTGGTTTCTGGATTCCTCTCGTCAAGACGAATCCAAAGAGTATAAAATTGTGGTCAAAAGTAATAATTTTTTGAATAAAGCCGAAAATAAACCAGTTTATTGGTTTAATTTTGGCTTTATTAAAAAAATTGAGTTTTGACCATAATTTTATACTTGTTAGATTCGTCTCGTCGAGAGGAATCCAGAAACCACAAAATCTTGACCCAAAACTAACAAATGCAAAAAAATTGTGAATAAAGACAAAATGAATAATTCAATAATCCAGTTTTTGACTTTTAAGCCAAAGCAGCTAAATTAGTTAAATCCCAGAACTAGTGGGTATCTATTGCTCAGACCACATATTTTCTGGAACCACGATTCTCAAAAGGGAAAGGTTCTGAAATTTCAGCTTTAAGCTTTCAACGATTCTTTAATTTCCTCGAATTTTGATAAAATAGCCTTCACCAGATATTGAAAAAGAGAATATATTCTTCGCATAATTAGTACTCCACATTGTGTGACAGGCCATACTTATATTACTATTTGATCTGTATAAAAGGAGGTCGAACCCTTAGTCTTAGATAGCAACCAACGCGTTTACCGAGAAACAAAAAAAGGGTAGTAACCAACGCCAGACTGCGTTTTTTTGCCACCATTTGAAGCGCCATGGCGAGAATCGGGTTCAACAAAACAAGGATGTCAATGCTAATTAGGTAACGTATTATTGTGATCCAAAATTATTGGTAATGATTTCTATATTTTCGCATATTTCTATAGAGTTCAAGGGCAAAAATATGGGCAACCACCAATTGTCGCAAGGGTAAAACACAAAACTTAGCTAAAAAGGACAATGTCACAAATTTGAGAGGCTAGGAAATACATAAAACTGTTATAGCTCGTGCTCGTATAATGTGTTCAGACAATAAGTTTAATCATATAAAATAAAACAAATAAATATGTAGTTGATTTGATTCCATACAAAAAAAAAAGTTGTCTTTTTTTTGTTTGATCAGAAAAATAAAGTTGTTGTTCTTAGAGTCTGTCTGGAAGTTGAGGAGAGAAAGAGAAAATATTTAGGAAGGCAAAAGGTAGAGAAAGTTGTGAGAAGAAATTTACTATTGCTCATCTCTCCTCTTTTGGTGAGGGTGAACAAATTTTTTTTTCTCTTTTTCATGCTTCTTATCTCTTTCCACTATCAATCAAATAGAAAAAGGAAATTTTTAAAATTTTCTCCTCTTTTTTGCTTTCCTTTGCACAAGTTCCTAACACATACAATCTTTTCTCTCTTTTTGATTCCTCAAGTGTTTTAGTTAATTTTTGTAGGTAATAAAAGGGTAATCATTGGATATGGCTGGGCCGGCCAGTTTGCGAAGTTGCTACCCAAGTCCACCTGTAGGCGAGGCCTGGGGGGCGTTTCTCTTTCTGGTGGGCTGGGCGGGCTGGCTTTGTCTCAAAAGTTGAAGCCCTATGGGCGGGGCTGGTGGGCCAAGAGGGGCGGGTGGACTAAGCTTTTTTTTTTCTCTTCTAATTAATCAGAATTCAAATGGACGTGCATTTGTGAATAGTAATGGTCAAAATGGCCCAAAAAAAAAAATCCCATCGTTGGGCGTACCAACAGTAGATAAATGATTTTGAATCAGCAAAGTCCCCTTTATACGCAAGTGGTGGCTAACTCATGCGGTAGAACCCTTGAATGCCCAGACTGCATATCGGGATCGAGTCACATTCTCCCCTTCCCCCATGTAATAGATTAGGTATAACGCCAGGGTACCCTATAAAAGTGTCTAAACCTAAACCCCAAGGTACCCTATGAAAGTGCCTAAAATCCTAGGGTACCCTATGAAAGTGCCTAAACCACTAAAAACCCTACAATAGAAAAATGTGCACCCTATACCTAAACCCTAGGGTACCTTATGAAAGTGCCTAAACCTAAACCCTAGGGTACCCTATGAAAGTGCATAAAATCCTAGGGTACCCTCTAAAAATGTCTAAACCACTAAAAACCCTATAATAGAAAAGTGCAACCTAAGTGCCTAAGCCCCAAAAAAGAGTGATTGACCTTAATGGAGTTAGTGGTAATTAAAAAGAATGATTGGAGTTAGTGGTAATAAATATTTATTTTTTTTACCGGCCCGTAATAAAACCTAACAATTTTATGCCATAAGTGGATCCAACCGAATTATTTGAGCAAATTGATTAGATACTCCGTAAATATTACTTCTAGTACTTTTCCACAATTTTTTTTGCCAAGCACTAGAATGTTAAGGGTTAGTGGTTTGTGGACTTTTCTTTTTCATGTTATTTTTTATATATGTTTGTGTCATCAAACTCCTGTGTTTATGATTTGCAAATTTCTAACTATGCGCTCCTCCCTCTCGTTTTTGCTGAAACTAGCACTGGCACACACCTACATAAATGCTCCTATTCACAAAACACTAATCTATTACAAACCCTAATGTTGGTAATAGGGAGGAGTTTGGTACATGCAGGAGACCAAAGCAAGTTGAACGATGCATGAGCAAGCTAGCCAAGAAAGATCTAACGACAAATAAACTCAAGGAGAACTCGATCAAGGGTGAAAAGAGAGGTGATCCATCGAGCTGGGTACCGCATCCTAAGACTGGAATATACTTCCCAGCGGGCCAGGAATGTGTCATGGACGATGTTCCAAATGGCGCAGCCTCATTTGTTGAGAGTTATTGGCTAAGGAACACTAATGGAGTTGAGAAACCAGAAGATGATGCTAGTTTCTATAGAAGTGTTTGAAGTCTTCTGAAAATGTAATGTACAACTCTATGAAATGAGCCTCATATGTACGTAGTTGCTTGGATCCCAGACCATGTGGAGTAATTATTCTATAGTCTTGTTGCAATGCAACGTGGTGTCTAAACACCTTTATCTACCACGCAATCCTATGAAACCCAGTACAATGTGTGATGGATAAACGTGTTGGGGCACCACATAATGGTACCACAAGACCATGAAATAATTGGTCTCTACTAGGATGTATTGGCGTAAAAGAAAGTGTAAGAGAAAAATCACATAATATAGAAAGAAAATTTTATTGATCACTAAGCAATGCCGATACAGTAGACCTAAATGATATAACCAATCAGAACACAAGGAGACTTGCAACGCTATTACATCTAGCTACACAACAAAGACACAGTGAACAAAAGTAAGTTAAGCACCTAGCCAAGCACCATCATCAAAACAACAAACAAAAACTAACCAAAAAACGAACAACAGAAAAGCTACAGAAACCACCACCACAGACACCACAGAAAATACAACCACCTACAAAGGGAAGACCACCATCGCCTTACCATGCAACATCCAACAAGCATAGTATTAACCTTACTCCCCTCCTATGCTCGAACAAAACCGACAATAACCGTACTCCCATCTGCTGCTCCAATACCTACAAAGAACTAGAAAAGTTATAGCAACGAGCAAACAAACCAAGAAAACCGATTGGAAAGAGAAGATTTGAAAACTAGTAATGAAAACCAAAATTTTAAAACACTGATTTGAAAACCAATTTTGAAAACAAAAATTTTAGAACACTGATCGACTAAAAACCACAAAATGAAAACCCATATATAAAAACACTGATAGGCATGCTCGATGCTAACAACAACGATAACGGTACGGCAGGGGGTATGGGCTGGAGGATTTATGGTGATTGTTGAAGGTCCAAAACCCAAGGACCAAGAAACTGCAGAGGCAGGGCCGGCCCAAGGGTTTGTAGTGCCCAAGGCATAGTCTAAAACTTGTGCCCTAAGAGTACAACACTTAAATAATTTTTTCAGCAATAATCACAATACAAGAAAGACAAAACAATATAAAGTTCTACTATTCATTGTATAAGAATGCAAAATAAATGATTTTCTTTTGTATTTGGGGAAACCTTTTCAAATTTCATTGGACGTTACGCGGAAAAAACATACCCAAAATACATTTTTCCTAAGACCTATTCAAAAGATGCAACAGTAATCTTGGACATCAAACTAAATGGTATGCATAGAAAGCAGCAAACATGGTTTACCATTTGTAAAAGCATATTTTTGAACCTCAAGACAAAATGCTACGTATTTTTTTTTTCTTTCTTGATGGTCAGATTTTCAGGTGAAAGCAGACACTAACAAACGAATTTGAAAGCAATGAAAATATTGAGAATGAAAAACACAGAGAGTAAGTTTCTTAAAGTGCAACAGTTGAAAATGGAGAAGAGAAGAAGTTTGGAGCCTTTTGTCTTAGTCCCACATTGAGCATGAAGGAAAGAGGGGAGAGAGAGAGAGAGTGGTGTATAAAATAGAAGGCCCAAAAGAGTGCTCATTATAATTGTTTAGGCCTTTTTTTAAAATCACATTGGGCCTTTTTATTTTTCTTTTTGGGCTAAAAAAGAATCCTACTCAAGCCTACTACTAATATTTTTTGTGGTGCCCCTATTTTTGGGAGTTGTTTGGATGCCCTAGGCCCAGGCCTCATGGGCCTGGGTCGGCCCTGTGCAGAGGTAAGGGCGGAGGATTTACTGTTGAATGAAAGAGGAGCCGAATAATCTTGCAAGACCGGGAACCCACATATCCAAGCGGGTTGAGATAATCTCCCTTACTAGATGACCCAAAAGACAGAGGTGAATCGGCGGGAACCAAAGACGACTGAACCTCACATCTGGCCGGAGCCGGGCTTGCATAGGATGGCCGATGGTGGGAAACAAAGGATCACATGCTTGGGTAGTGCTTGGGGAGGCCGATGGCAGTCGAAAATTCCTAAGGAGGTTTTGAGTTTTTTTTTTTATTATTTATTTTATATATTGAAAAGATTAAAATAAACCAATTGGATTATATTTTTTCTTATTTTGGTGTTTTGGTAAAAATAAAGCAAATGGATTATAACGGTAAAGTATGTAACCACAAATTGAAAATTAGAAGCATTAAATGTAACTCATTTGTCCTGCTGCATACCACCAAATGAAAAATTATACCAGAGGTAAATTGGAAATGGAGGCCAGTCTTATTAACACTGTTTCCCAAAGAAACTTGAAGCCTCAATTAAGTCATCACAAACTAACGCGCGGTAACTAAATTTGATTAGAGAAAAGATTCTACCTGCTATAGTATGGAAATCGAGTTTCTAAATTTGATTCACAGATTTATTAGGAAACCCTAAACCTAAACCCAGACTCAATTTGGGCTAGTAATGATTAAAAACAATTTAAACATTTTATTCAACAATAAGTTATTCTCCACTTTATTTTTATTTTTTATAACTCAGTTTGGGCTAGGTTACGTGCACTTCGACTAATCTTGGGAGACCAATTCTGCCGTCCACTTGCGTGGATCCTAATTAAAGTCAAAGCAAGTTCCGAATGGACTGACCCCTGAGGAGTTGGTAACACATGAGGTTTTGAATTTCAGACCTTAAGATCCCTAAGTCCCAAGCCCTGACCACTAAGCCAAGCCCTTCGGGTTAAGCTACTCTACAATTCATCTTACGAGTTATAACCTTAATGAGATAATCCTTCAAAATGCTCGGCGCTCTTGTTCTCAATCTCCACTCTCGCAAATTTAAGCAGTTCAACATGTGATTCAAAGACACTTTCATGCATGCTCGCGTTAGCGCTCCCGCTCACACAAATGCATTCAAATTATTTTACTATTAGCAAATTTGTCGGACAAATAATGTTTTAAGTGGATAAGAAAGAACGGTGAATATGTTATAAGAGGTGATTAGTCAAGGAGGGGATGATGGAGAGATGATTTGTTTAAGAGATATAATAGAAAAAAGAATATAAATACACACACACATATGCTTGGTTTGTTGGTGGATATGAGTAGGTGGATGAAAAATTTAAAGGAAAAGAATGTCAATTTCATAATAATTAACCGGATAAGAGGCAGGGGGATAAATTAGTGAGGAGATGGGGCGGGATTAAACAGTCCTTGAGGAGCACTATTTTAACCCCCTTCTCATTGTTCTCAATTGCTACCAAACACTCGATTAGGAGGAAAGAGGACTACTTGTGGTGAATGGATATTCTCCATTGTTTCTCTGTAACTTGGATTGAGGGTGGAGTAGAAGATGATCCTTCTCACGAGCTTTGCTCCTGCACACTGAACGAACTTGTTAGCACCAATCCGGACCGTGGAGTTCGGAATGGTACTTCGACGATCAAGTCAGTACTCTGGAGAAGAAGAAAGGGAAAGTACTGAGGTCTAGGGTTTTCTGAGAGATGTTGTGTGTACCTCTTTGGGCTAATAACACTACCTTTTTATAGGGGAGGCCTGACTTGCTTTCCAAGGTCTATGTGCTCCTTATGTGCGGTAATCGTTTGGGTGACGTCACTGTAGACGTAACCGAGCATTATTGCATAGACACATGCACCCAATTCCATTATGACACGTGTCCATTATGTTATATAGAAGCTTCTCGTGACTCTTAAAAGAGGAAGAGCCATGCAGTTGGGTGAAAACCAACTCTTCTTGGGTCATGCGGACCAAACCCACACCTGAGTACCCGCTGTCCATGACCCTGGCCCTGAAGCGTTCGGGTCATGAACACGGTTCTTCTAAGTCTACCGCTCAATAACCCATTTGGGATAATTCCCTTATTGTTCGGCTTGGGCCTTGGTTATTCCCAAGTGGGCCTCCGTGCTCGGAATGGGCTTTTGGTTCTTCTGGTATTATTCGGGCCCTTACACTACTCATCTTAGGTTATAACCAAATAGTTTGAACTGCTATTATTAAAATAAAAAGTTATATCAAACATGGATGTTTACAACTTGAAAATTGCTACGATACACAACTATTGAAGGTGTGTACCATATGCACCTATTGTATGGTCCAGATTGTGCCACCTCATTGGCAATTGTAATATTTTTTAATTTTTCGTAAGTTTTCTGCAATATGATTCGTAACATTTTGGTGTGTCTAATACCTTTTATAAAAAAATTTGTACCTTTTATAGGGCCCCTTATATCATACACACCCAAATAAGAAGTGTGTATTGTAGCATTTTCCTTAACTTATATTAAGTATCTCTAGCAACTAGTAAAAAAAAAAATCTACAACTAAATTCCAGGTTATAAGGGCATCTCTAGTGCACTACTTAAAAGAGTTCCCTAAAGTGCTCTAACTAGTTAGCTAAGAAAAACTAAAAAAAATGGTCTCTAGTGCACAAAAATTGACTCCCTAAAATCATAGGTGACACCCCTCACTACCTAAAGTGCCCTAAGTGACTACCTAAATTTGGGGAGAGACTTAAGGAGAGAGAAAGAGGAGAGAGATAGAGAGAATGGAAGGAGAGCAGAATTTTGTGGGACCACTTGGCATCCCTCACCACTTAAATGGGTCTCACTCTAAAAGATAATGAACATTTTTAGGGAGTCCCATTAAAGTGCATTTCTCCTTAGCTTGCTAACTAAGTTCTTAGCACAAAAAATAGGGTTCCACATGTGCTTAGGTGTATACTTTACCAAACATTTTTTAGATAGTGCACTAGAGATGCTCTAAGTGATAACAAATGAGATCAACCACTAATTAATTATCATTGCTCCCCAAAGAAACTTGCAGCTCAAGTCATTCATCACAAACTAACGGTAAAGTATGTAATAATCGCAAATTGCAAAATTGGAAACATTAAATGAAACTCGTTAGTCCAGCTGCATGTATACCAACAAATGAAAAATTAAACCTGAGGTAAATTGGAAATTGAGGCCAGTCTTAACAAAACGGTAACTAAAGTATGTTAATAAGAAACTTGATGCTCACGGTAACTAAAGTTCGTCCAGCTGATCTATGCGATCAGAGAAAAGATTCTACCAGCTGTTAGTATGGAAATCGAGTTTCTAAATCTGATTCACAGATTTATTAGGAAACCCTAAACCTAAAGCCAGACTCACTAATAAGCTTAATTTAAATTTTTAATCACAGAGGTAATCAAGTTTCCTAATACATGCAGCATGTAATTTATTGTTTAAAGGCTATATATAGGAATGAAAGTCAGTATTGTGGGATAACTTACGTTTCATTGAGTTTTGTATTGAAGGGAGAGAGTAGTTTTGTAGTAGCTGATAGTATTTTTTGTGATCATGAAGAAATCATCAAGTAATTTGTTTCAAATCAGGCCTTCAGTTCACGGGGAGCTTATCACAATCCTCTCCATTGATGGTGGTGGCATTAGAGGGCTTATTCCTAGTGTTATGCTCAGTTTCCTCGAAGCCCAACTCCAGGTATACTATTATATATATATCTACTAATTGTGTTTAATATGAGAAAAAGCCCCAAATTCAAAATCTATTTTACTCTCTTAGTTTTTGTCTTCTATGGTAATTTGTAACCACTGATCAAACAAGCAGTTATATTCGAGTATTTTTTTTTTCATCTTTTTGTTAATACTAGTCGCCGTCATTCTACCCGCCATGGCCGGAGCCATATAGATACAAGTGGGGTCACTTGACCTCACTCACTTTGATTTCTCGTAAGAATATTTGATGCTTTGTAATCAAATTTTGCTAGCTATTTTGACCCCACAAAAAAATTGTAAATTATCCCAACTGACTTCAAATTAATAAAAGTCACATGCATTCTCTTCCTTCTAAGAGTTAATAGTATTGCAAATGAGGTTATTGTGCATTGTTTCAAAATATAAAAAGTCTCTAAACCAATTATAAAGCAAACTTAAATTTATTAGTGTATATCTACATTATAATTAACCTCTTAGTTTAGTTAATTTTTGAATTAGTAAATGGCTTATTTACCTTTTTGGTCCTACAAAGTATTAGCGAGTGGCCAATTTCGTCCCCAATCTAAATATTTGTCCAATTTCATCCCCAAAGTTTAAAATGTGCGTCAATTTGATCCCTAACCCTAACGCCGTCCCCCCTGTCCGTTAAAACGGAGGGCATTAGTGGTATTTACCTAAACACTATAACAAAATGAACTTAAAAAAAAGAAGAAAAAAAAGACAAAACTAAAACAAACACCATGAAAGCCAGAGAAACAGAAGTCGATCTGTAACTCTGTACATATGGATTTCTCTCACCGCCATCCTCTTCCTCCTCTCCCTCTGCAAACCAAATCCCCAAAATTCCCCCACCAAAAATCTTCCCCCTTCCCCAAAATTCCCTCCTCTCCCACAACGTCGCCGCTGCCGACCAAACGATTATCCAACAGGAGATCCAGATAGATATCGGCAAGGCCGAGCACAGGATCGTGTTCTCGGATCGACCCGTTAAGCTGATTAGCTCCCACATCCAGATGGGCCGCTGGCGTTGACGGCAACGGCGGAGGGTTTTGCTCTCGGGGGTGAAACCACCTCCTCCACCGCCTCCAATCCCCCTCCCCATTTGAGTAGAGATTTACAGACTGAAGGTTTTCGAGTTGGAGAAGCTTAATTCATTGGTATTTGGTAGGGATTACATTACCAATGTTTGAAATCTGTCAAAACTGCTACGGTATTGTCTTGTTGCATCTCATCTTGAATTAAACTTAGGGAAACAGAAAAAATGGCCATCACTGCAACCCATAGGTTTTATTTGAGGATACACGACAATAGGAATTGTTTTACCTCTAAACTTCCCCTTCAACAAGTGTTGTTTATTTAGAAAAAAATTATTTTTATGCTGAATCATGGTCTTTCTTGTCAGATTGAGCAGTCAAAGAAAAAAAAAAGGTTTCCCCTTCTCTATAATTAGGTAGTTTCTTTGAATTTGTACAACTATTCGGCAAAATATTGCTCATCAGTCTTTTGCGTACAGAAATTTCAAGTTTGGATTCCACATGGTTTCAAAGCCTTGAGTGGCAAATTATGTGAACCAAATAGGGATAGATGTGAACGAAATGGGGATGGATGGGAAAGATCAATTTTTTTTGTTTTTTTGTTTTTCATTTTGTTATAGTGTTTGGGGGTAAAACAGGACGGCGTTAGGGTTGGGGACTAAATTGACGCACAAAGTTGAAAAATTGGATGATCAAACGCCTATATCATTTTGAAAAATTCTACACTCGCCCAGTGAAGAGATTTTCAAAAACTGATGTTAATTCTGGCAAATACTTTTTTTGAAGTATTATTTTGCTATTTAAATAGATAGAGATACACAAAGTTGCATAAAGTTATAATTAGGACCTGAGTTTTCTTGAGCCTTGATTGCGAAATAAAAAGAAAAAAAGGAATCAAAATTTGGAAAACTTATATTCGATAAAGACGCGGACCCAAGAGGTGAATTGAGTTCCTTTCTTGTTTCTATATAATACACTCTGTATGTCACCACCCGGGAATGTACTCTTTTTGTATCCAAAATTTAGTTTGACTAATAAAGCCATAACGTACTGTTCTGTGGTTAGTCGTTAATATTTATCAAGTTCTGATTGAAGTTGTGTTTCCGGCTTTGTGCAGAAACTAGACGGTGAGGAAGCAAGAATTGCAGACTATTTCGACGTAGTTGCAGGAACAAGCACAGGTGGTCTTGTGACCGCCATGCTCACTGCACCTAATGAAAATAACCGCCCGTTGTTTGCCGCTAAAGATATCAAGGCTTTCTATCTTGATCACTGCCCCAAAATCTTCCCTCAAAACAGGTGATTACTTTGATTCTAGTATCAGATACGATTCCTAACTGTGGGATTTTGTATAACCTTTGACATTTCCTAACATACTGTTGCTATCCCTTGTGCAAAATAGGTCCATATTTGCTAATGTTACGAAAGTACTGAGAGCTCTCTCAGGACCAAAATATGATGGCAAATATCTCCACCAAATTATTAAGGAAAAGCTAGGAAACATACGGTTGCACCAGACATTGACTAAGATTGTGGTGCCGACTTTCGACATCAAGCGACTCCAGCCAACCATTTTCTCTAGCTACGAGGTTTCTGCCTTTGTGTCAAAATGAAGAGTAATTGTATCAATGTTGAATTCTACATATTGAGCTTATCGTGTCTTTGGTTGATTTAGGTGAAGAAAAACCCAAGTCTAGATGCCTTACTTTCTGATATATGCATCGCCACCTCTGCTGCGCCAACATATCTCCCAACACATTATTTTGAAACCAAAGACGACTCGGGGAGATCAAGGGAATTCAACCTCATTGATGGAGGAGTAGCTGCCAATAATCCGGTACTTGTATCCTTTCTCGAACTCAAACTACAATAGTTTTGGGCTCTTGTTAAGAGTTCTCTCATAATTCTTTCTTTCGTTGTTTTACTTGTTCCAGACTTTAGTAGCGATTGGCGAAGTCACCAAGGAGATATCTCGCGGGAATAGTGACTTCTTCCCCATAAAGCCTACAGAATATGGGCGTTTTTTGGTTTTATCATTAGGAACTGGTTCAGCAAAAACTGAAGAGAAATATGATGCAGAAAAGGCAGCGAAATGGGGACTTTGTGGATGGCTAACTAGTGGTGGTTCAAGTCCACTAGTAGATACATTTACTCGAGCCAGCGGTGATATGGTTGATATTCACCTTTCTACAGCTTTTCAAGCCCTTCACTCTGAAAATAATTACCTACGAATACAGGTATACAACCATACATGATGTATAAATACTGTGGAGATTATTCAAGAAAAATGTTTGGTGGTTTCATTGGTTCTTTTCTATTTTCTTTGGCTTTTCCTTGCAACGTAGTTGTACTGATTCATTGGCCTATATATGCAAAAACCTGTAGGATGACACGCTAAGTGGTCGAGTATCTTCTGTCGATGTTGCAACTTCAAAGAATTTAAGGAAACTTGTGAAAGTTGGTGAGAGATTATTGAAGAAGCCAGTTTCGAGGGTGAACTTAGAGACGGGTATATATGAACCTTCTAACCAGGGCACTAACGAAGAGGCCCTCATAAGGTATATAGTTAACTGTTCTTGTAAAATCTTATTCTTCTTCTAGTTTAAGATCACACTTATTTATACCGTCATTTGATACATGTTTTTTGCGATCTTTGTAGGTTGGCAGAAATACTATCCGAAGAAAAGAGGCTTCGCGATGCTAGATCATTACAAGCATGACGTGTATAGACTAGTTAGATGATGTTTTGTAGGTATCATTCATGTTGTTCAAATGCACGACGTGTATAGACTAGCTAGATGACGTTGTGGGTATCATTCATGTTGTTCAAATTAAAAGTAAGCATCAGGCTTTCTTTCTTCTTGATGGAATACAGGTGTAACTAGTTAGATTATAGTTGCCAGGCATTGTAACTCAATCCTGTATTCTTTTACTCTATTGTAATAAAATCAGATTCATTTCTATTATTTCTCCGTGAGCAACTTTACATGGTTTTGTATATTACTAAAATTTGCTTCCATGTTTTGACGGGTGGGTATTGATTACTGTTTCACTGAATTTCTAATTTGTTAAAACAGAATTAAAAGGAAACAAAAATCTATGTGTAATCATTGTCAATCAACTATACACTTGCAAGTTTTACAGCTGTATTACAGAGCCAATCAATTTTGCATTCACAAAATGGAATTGCTAGTAATCAAGTGTTGTTGGTTTTGTAGTTTTTCATTATTGTGAAGTATGTTCTAAATTGTTTTTCTTTTCATCTATTTATCTATTTGGTTCTGCAGACAGATGGCCGACAATCCCAACGGGCTTCCAAAGTGCTCTCTGTCCCTTTGTGCTTTTGCTGAATCTATTAATTCAGTTACTTATGCTTCTTTGGTTTCTTTGTGTTGAAATACTGCGCCTGATATTTTTATAGTGCTGGTAAGCTTTGAAAGACTATGGATAGAGTTGCGGATTCTTGTTTAAGACTTCTGAATTTAAATAGCTTACTGCTGTATTATATGCACATTGTACTTGTGTATCATATTCAAGCTGTCTTTTCTAGTGTTGCATCCTTTTTTATCGGTTCCTTGAAGTTATTGGGAAGGATAATCTGTCGGTGTCTGTCCTGCAAGAAACGTAGCAGCTGTGTTGATAATGTCCATGTTTTCTTTTTGTCGACATATCAACATCTTTCAAGAAAATATTTGTGGCCACTAAGGTCTTCGAGATTGCATCAGTTAGGGTAATATATTTCGGGCTGAGATAGGTTCAGTACTTATGATAACTATTCCCATTGTGCAGGATGAGGAGCCATGATCAAAATGAAACCCTAATTACAGCCCGGTCCAGTGATGACATTTTGTTGAAGCAAAACAGGCCAGCAGTTATCGTTAGCAGTACAAGGCTAAAAGCTGGTGAGATGTCCTATTTTGTTTCTTCATTTTGAGAGACTGTCTTTTTGTTATTCAGTTACAAGCGCTCCTGCCCCCTATGATCCAAATAAGGGGAGGTTATTGAGTGCTCTTGGAGTAATGCCCCTCACTGCTCACAATACACCACATACCATTTTATCCCATAAGATACCAACACAAAAGTCATTGGACGCACTGGGAGTGCCAAATGGCCTGCTCCAAGAGCGTTAACGTCTATCAGTTCGGTTTTCCGCATGTAATTGGTTGTGGAATAGATCTATCAGGCTAGTTGGGTGAGTGTTAGTCACTGAGCTATATGAGTGTAGAATTAGAATTGTTACTTGAACACCTGCTCATTTGCAATTCATGGACAATAATTTTGCTAGGTTTTCGCGCTTGTAGTTCTCTGAATAATTTGATTTTTTGACTTGAAATGCTTTAGCCAATTTGTATGCGAAGGACATAACTGTGGCTCTACCAAACTCAAAAAGATTTGGTGAGTTTAATGCTGCAAACCTGCAATTCCTTACTTCCGATTACTTCAGACTGGAGCAGTTTTTCAGTCATCCTGCCCTTCCTCCCAAATGCATGAAGTTTGAGCTTCGTATGACAGGTGCTGGTTGATTATGCAAGGTCATCAAAGGAGGCCGAGGAGGTTTGAGAAGAGGTAAGTGAGAACTCCCATTGTGGGTGATTTGGTCAATGACTTTTCATGTTCTACTTTAGGTTGTGGGCACTACTGCTTGTTATCTTTTGGTGATGTTTACACTTAATGTTTTCTGAAGCCAAGAATGTTCATGAATAATCTCCTTTAAATTCTGTGCACACTGTTGCAACACTTCCTCTTATACCACCACTAGACAGCCATGGCATGTATCATCACTGCACTACCACACCCATACTAAATATTGTATAGTGTTCAAGCATTGTTCCAATAGCATTCTTTCAAGAACTTAACTACTGTAGAAGTAAAAAAGCATGAAAGTTGTACCAAGAATTAAATCCACCATCAAGTAATACATGTCCTCTTTTGTCCTTTTATTTCTTCTTTTGTAGAGAGGAATAAATGAAATCCTTGAATTACAGAGTAGGCAATGTATGTTTCAGTTACCTTTGCCCTTTCCCTTTAAATCTGAGCCAACCTAGCTCCCAAACTTGCAGCCCAAAGAGTGCTTACCTTTTACACTGACATCATTATATCCTGCATTATAGCCTGTCTAGCTCTCTCCTTGTTTCTCTTGGTATAACAGTTCATTACCCTTCCCCCCCAAAAAAATAATAATAATAATAATAAATAAAAAAACCCCAAGGTTCCTGCATCCCTCTGCAGTCTGCACCGATCCCACCTCAACCACATGCAGTAGGAGATCACAATGCAAAGCCAACTCTGTTGGAACATTTCCAAAATATTTAATGGAAATTAAATGTTGTAATTGGTGAACGGTTTTAATCCAATGGGTGTGTCTATTCAAGTTAAATGAATAGATACAACTGTTGGTAAAGTATGTAATAATCGCAAATTGCAAAATTGGAAACATTAAACGAAACTCGATCGTTAGTCCAGCTGTATACTAAGAAAGGAAAAATTTACATTATCGCTCACTTGAATATATCTGAATCGTGCATTCAAAATATAAACACACACATCGAAAGATTCAAGATGAATTGCATGTTTTCGTGTAGAATAGAAAGTTCACAAAATGTGTGCCGCACCCAAAAAAAAAAGAAAGAAGAAGAATGGTCTAAAAATCTGATCATATACAAAATTCCTCAAAAAATTGAACAACTCAAATCTGTTATATGCATATTTTCTATGAGCAAAGTAATAAGTTGTATGTTTGTTAATTTTGGCACTTTTAGCTCTTCTAATTTTGAAAAAAAAAATTACATGCATAATTTATTTGTTCATTGTGAAAAAAGACTTTATTAATCGCTTTTCCGTGCATCGAACGGCACAGACGCTGGTATTAATATACTCACGAGTATTAAAAAAAAGTGATTAATTGCCTGCAAACAAATTTTGTTGTTAGACCATGGAATTGTTTTGAAGTAATTATTCTATAGTCTTGTTGCAACGTGGTGTCTCAACAATACCCTTATTTATGGATAAACATGTTTGGGCATCATATAATGGTACCTTGCAAGACTATGGAATAATTGGCCTCTAACTAGGATGTATTGGCGTAAAAGAAAGTGTAAGAGAAAGATACACATAATAATGATTTCTCTTATTTATGAAAAGATTAAAATAAACCAATTCGATTATTTTTTTTGTTATTTTTGAGTTTTGGAAAAAATAAAAGAAAGAATTATATTTTTTTGTTTTTATTCAAAAATAAGTAATAATTTACATTTGTTAAGTTTTTATTAAAAAAAAAGTAATAATTTACATTTGTTAGTTTGTCACAACGAGGGGAATCTAAAAAGTCAAATACAAAAATATTTAAAAAGCTCACTAAAGACGAAAGTAATCCCAATTTTTTGTTTAATTAATAATTGTTTTGGGCCACTTAGCCAAAAATCCGAAACATTTTATCATTTTAAGGGTAAGGAGAAGGAACTTTTGCAATCGAACATAAAAACAAAAAATATTTGACATTTTTAAAAGGAATGACAAGAAACTTTTACCATAGAACATAAAGACAAATCACTAATTTTTAAAATTTCAAATTTCGTACATAAAATTCAAAAAATTGCCACCCCACCTCACGCTGACCACTTCCGGCGACCAAAAAAATGAGTGAAATGTCACTAATTTTTAAAAATTCTAATTTCGAACATAAAATTCCAAAAAAACACCACCTCACCTCCAGCCAACCACCACCCCACCTTTGGCCGACCACTTCGGTGACTAAAAAAATTAGTGAAATGTCACTGGTTTTAAAAAAATTCTAATTTAAAGCATAAAATTCAAAAAAACACAACCCCACACCAAAACAATTAGTGAAATGTTACTAATTTTTTAAATTCTAATTTTGAACCAAAAATTCAAAAAAATCACCGCCCCACCTTCGGCTAACGAACACCCCACCTCTGGCCAACCACTTCCAGCAACCAAAAAAATTAGTGAAATGTCACTAATTTTTAAAAATTCTAATTTCTAACTTGAAATTCAAAAAAAATCATCACCCCACCTCCGGTTAGCCAACACCCCACCTCTGGCCAACCACTTCCGGTAACAAAAAAAAATTAGTGAAATGCCACTAATTTTTAAAAATTCTAATTTCGAACATGAAATTCAAAAAAATCACCACCCCACCTCTTGCCGACCACTTCCAGCCACCTAAACAAATTAGTGAAATGTCACTAATTTTTAAAAATTAAAATTTCAAACTTGAAATTCAAAAAAATCACCACCCTAGCTATAGCCAACCACCACCCCACCTTTGGCCAACCACTTCCGGCGACCAAAAAAAATAGTGAAATGTCACTAATTTTTAAAAGTTCTAATTTCAAACATAAAATTCAAAAAAAATCACAACACCACACCACACCACAAAAATTAGTGAAATGTCACTAATTTTTAAAAATTCTAATTTCAAATATAAAATTCAAAAAAATCACAACCCCACACCAAAAAAATTAGTGAAATGTCACTAAATTTTAAAAATTCTAATTTTGAAGCTAAAATTAAAAAAAATCACCGCCCCACCTCTGGCCAACCACTTTCGGCAACCAAAAAAATTAGTGAAATGTCACTTATTTTTAAAAATTCTAATTTCAAACGTGGAATTCAAAAAAATCACCACCCCACCTCCGGCTAACCAACACCCTATCTCTGGCCAACCACTTCTGGCGACCAAAAAAATTAGTGAAATATCACTAATTTTTAAAATTTATAATTTCGCACGTGACATTCAAAAATATCACCACCCCACCCCAGGCCGACCACTTCCAACGACCAAAAAAAAAATTAGTGAAATGTCACTAATTTTTAAAAATTAAAATTTCGAACATGAAATTCAAGAAAAAAATCACCACCCTAGTTCCGACCAACCACCACCCCACCTTTGGCCAACCACTTCTGGCGACCAAAAAAATTAGTGAAATGTTACTAATGTTTAAAAATTTGAATTTCGAACATAAAATTCAAAAAAGTCACCACCTTACCTCCGGCCGACCACCATCCTACCTCAAGCCGACCACTTCCAGTGACCAAAAAATTAGTGAAATGTCACTAATTTTTGAAAATTTTAATATTGAAACATCCCTAGTTGTACAGACTTGATTCCACTTGCAGACTCATGAGGAAAAACCCAATTTTATTGATGTTACTGAAAAATAAAACTATATTTTCATCTTCCAATTCAGGTATATAAAGGAATTGTAGGCTCCTTTTTTATTGTGAATTATTTTATTTGTTTGTTTAGAACAGAGGCTATTCATCGAATACATCCAATGCAATCACTAGATTGCCGAGACCTGCTATCAACAAGAGCAGACCCCCAATCAAACTCAACAAATCGTGGCCTCTTCCTCTTCAATTTTGATTTCAGTGACGTCGCAATCGGGAATGGGTAAGGAACAACCAAAGGGCAAAAAGATTGGGTAAATGCTTACGATCTTGTTGGGCCGGGAATCGTTTCCCTCTAAAATTCATAGAGAATTCAGGCAGCAGATCGTCGTCGGCGTGGGTACACTGGGTAGAAGATTTTCCTGATGTTTATCGTCAATGTTTTGGAGCCTTTGTCGGCCAATTTAAGAGCAGGGGGGTGTTTTCTTTATTTGAACTTTACCTTGTCCTTATAATCAGTTGGAAATATCCCGTGTCCTTGGCTTAATAAAGGTAAAAGATGTTGCATTTTTCACTAATTTTTTTCTTTTTTGATTTTTTTTTGTTGAGACGAACCAATAATTCACAAAAGATGACGCAAAATTAACAAACGCCAATTTCCTTTTGAATAAAGACAAAAAAAATCCATATGATTTATTTTTGCCAAACTAATTTATTTCTATTTATTGGGAGCGTGATCCTCTACAAATACACAAACAAAATGACAGCCGTTGGTTTCCTATATTTTCTTTCCTCAAGTACTCCCGTTGGATATGCATGCACGCATGTTTTTGTATTTGTTTCCAAAAACAAATATGTTTGTTTACTAACTTAGGAACCAAGTATGTATGTCTTATGCCGTCTTATAATTTGTTACACGTCTATCTTTACACCAATCTGCCGCCCTTATATTCTGTATAAATATACCCTATAACATGGCAGGTTCTCAACAACGTCTCATACAATTTCTCAAGTAACAACGTGTGAGATCGAGCGTACGTATTGCAAGAGAGACTAGCAGTAAGATCGGAGAGAGCAAACAGAGAGCCGTCTAGCTCCAGGAGATATGATTATACCTCTGGGCTATCTTTTCAAGCCTACTGATGAAGAACTTCTTGTGTTCTATCTTGGAAGAAAGATTAAGGGCGTACCGCTGCCTTGTGATGTGTTTATCGAGCGTGACATCTATGGGGTTGGCGACAAAGCGCCATGGCAGATTTTTTTCGACGAAGATCTGTGGGAGATATGCAAGAACGGAATGAAGATAGAAGGTACCATCTATGTGTTCACGAACTTGATCAAGGCTAGCAAGAACCGGATCGCCAGGATAGCCGGTTGTGGTGTGTGGCATGCCGAGACCGCTCTTGAACAAGTGGTGGATGATTACGGTCGTGTAATAGGGTACAAGAGAATGTTGCGCTTTCAGATTACGAATGAATCTGGAGTTATGGACAAGAGTGTGACAAAAGGCCACTGGATCATGCATGAGTACTCTCTAAGCGGTGGCGGTGACAATACTAAATATGTTCTTTGTAGGATAAAAAGAGACGATTCAAAGTCCACCAAGAAATCCCTTAGGAAAAGAAAGAACGTTGGTGTAATGTTATAGTCCCGAAGCCTGGAAAGAGAATTAGAATAGAGTTTGTTCAAGAACAGAAGGCGGATTGTGATATTGCTGCGGCACCAGCAACAGAATTTTTGGAAGTGGAGAAGCAAGCAGAGTAGTCACCGATGCATTCTGACATGGTTGATGGCGATTTTGAAGAACTAGAATCTCTAATCTCTCTATTGGAATCGGAGAAACAACCAAGTTTGGGTCTTGATTGTGATGCTTATGGCAATAATTCATTGACTCCCGAAGTTGTTCCGTTGGGCCATGGTTTAGCCTCTTCAGCATCGGTGGCACTAGACACTTCTCAAGACATGGTTGCTGGCTATTTTGAAGAACCAGTTTCTCTATTGGAATTGGAGGAGCAACCAAGTTTCGATCTTGATTATGATGCTTTTGGGTATAATCCGTTGACTCCGGAAGACACTTCTCAAGACTATGGGGAAGAGTTCTTGACTTACTTATTGGAGCCATATCAAGAAAATTTATGGAGTGGAGAGCCAAATTGCTTTGGAGTTGGATTGTTAATTTAATGTTAGACAAAGTCCAAAGGATCATTGTGTAATTTATTCCTTGAACCCATTCATTATATTATACCATGAATGTTTTAATCAATACAGAGGTTCTTCTGTTTGCCTAATGATTTACCATAGAGTGGGAGATGTTTCATATTTCAGTTTGGGGTGAGTTGAGTTTCGTCACATATTGGCATGGATGATGAAAATACTCTACTGGCCATTTTCACTTGATGATGAAAATACTCTGCTGGCCATTTTCACTTAGTGTTTGATGCAACTCATTTCACAATCGTTGGAACTTGGTAATGCATAAGTGGAACCCGTTGCACCATCGTTGTGAAGTTGTTCCATGTTGAATGAGAAACTTGGAAAATCAAACTCAATTGATAGCATCACATTCCTCAATGTGAATAGCAAGATCCAATGGGATCATTAGTTTCTTCATGTATGTTTGTAGGACATAAGGTGCAGTATACATCTGATACCAGTATGTTGGCTTCGAACTTGTTTTAGTCATAACACAATATTTCTCCACTGGATCTCTCCTATTTACTCTCATTCATTTGCGCCACGTTTCTTTTGATCTTATGTTACTCTTATTTATTGATGCAGGGAAGAAGACCACATTTGATGATTAGTAGGGGATTGGCAATGAAGGATTCCTGAAAAAGACTTATGCGAGAGCTCCTGTTCAAAATAGAGATGGTTGTTATACATTTAGTTGTGACCCATTTTGATGGAGTTGCAAAATGAAAAACTTGTTAAAAATTTGAACTCTCTAGTTGGTTTTTTGACTCATTTTATTTTATCCCTTGTTAATATGGTTGGAATTTCTTGTAGTAGTTGAACTAATTGGATGCATCTAGATTCATTCACTTACTGTGAACTTTTTAACTCAAGTAATTTGATAAAGAGTAACTTTCTTGGTAATGAGGCAGGTGCTTCATTTGCAAAGCACATTTTGCACTTATATTCTTATCACACAAAACCTAACATTCAGAAGCATTTCGAGGTAGGCTCATAGAGAGGAAGGTGCTCCATTTGCCTCGTTTGCTTCTTTGTACGGTATGTAGCACACAACCGCTACAATAACAAAGGGATAGGGGGACTCACTCTGTCATTTATTTTTTCAAATGGTAGTTTACACCAACAGGATTTGGCTATCTATTATGCCAACGAAACGATATCTGATGGAAATGTCATGAATGGAATGAGGCTGTTGAGTGGGTGAAAACACCTGCTGCATAGATGTTGGTCCTACATAAACAACAATAGAGATTTTATTCTGAAGGAAATTATTAACTGATAGGGGCTACGATTATCTTCCTAAATGCTCCTTAAAAGTTGTGTGAAAGGTTGCTAAGCCATCAATTATATGCACTGCTTGTTCATAACCAGGATGCAAGATTGTATGGCTTCCGATTCTTTTTGAACCTGTGCTAATTGACGCCTATAATTATGTTCTATTTTCCATTGATGTGTTCAGATGTCTCAAAGTATTTGTCTTGTTCATGAGTACCCTATAGGCACGCTGGTCGTTTCAACTGGTCATTAAAGAAGTAGTTTCGGATGTAGATTGATACTACGAATAAGTTATGTGAGTAGGTGTGCATTCGCCAATATTCAATTTCCCCTAGCATAAGCTTTATTTGAGGCTCAATTGTATTAGAATTCCTCGAGACGAAGTAATAGGAATGCTGATTCTCAATTTGTTGGTCTTGTTCGACTCTTTAAAATGGCCAATGTCATTCTATTTTGAAAAACTCTGTTAAGAGTCATACATGACCGATTTTTTTCAGTGGGGTGGTGGGGCATTATCTTGGTCCATTCACACTCCTTCCATGCTGAGGGCCTGCTGCGCCTCTGACTTTGAGCTATTTTGAAAAACTCTGCTGCTGCGCCCATTCATTCCCTTCCCTTCCAAAACTTGGGTGGTTTAGACATAACTTGGGTGGTTTTCAATCCCTTCAAAATGGACCTTATTTTCTTTTTGTGTTCTCAACCTAGAAATCTCATCTGCCTAGGCCACTTAGGTCATCTCAACACTAACCTCCTCTTAATGGTATCTAGAGGTTAGATCACTAACAATTGACCTTTTTTTTTTTTGATCGGGAACAATTGACCTTTGTAGTACTCAACAGATATTCGCATGGTGATTTTCTAGATTCCCATGTGATAGGGACACTTGTCAAGAGGGGGCCAAGGAACCTGACAATCTGTTGGTACATGTGGAGTGCGATATCCGGTCAATACTCGGCCGTTTAGGATGATTCTTGTGACTAAAGAGAAAGTCTCGAAGTGCTCTACAACTTAAGGAGTCTAAACTCAAAAAATGAAACGACTTTAACTAGAAGGAAAATGACAATTAATGAAGGTAGTTGAACTACTTGGAAATAAAAAATCGAGATAGTACATCAAAATTTGACCGATTTGTCTGATTCTTGTGCCACAATCGGAGGTCTCGATGCCCTCTACAATTTTCATTAAGAAACCAAAGCCTACAAACTACTCTAAATAGGAAATGACCATCGAAAGGGGTACGTGATAATGTCAAAATGTGGAAATGGTGGTGGACTGGTGGTCTTCTTCTTCTTCTTCTTCTCTCTGTCTCTCTCGCCATGGGAAAATCAAGGGAAAGGGTGTGTAACTGATTTAAAAATGAATAGAGTGGGTGGGGTGGTTGGATATAAGGTGATGTGAGGTGGTGAGTGATGGATTGATGGAAAGATGGCAGGTGATGGGATGTAAGAGGATGGAAGAGATAAAGTGGAGGGATTAATGAGAGAGGACAGAGGTCATGGGGATAAGGGATAAGGTGGTGATGATGTTTGATAGAGTGAAAGAAGTGTTGGGAGGAAGATGATGGATAGAGGAGTAGTAGATAAGGTGGAGAAAAAATAATAATTAAGGTTAGGGTTATTAAGAAGATTAGGTTAGCATAATCTAATTAAAACATGAAATGAAATTTAAATTAAATTAAACATTGCAAAGTACATATTAATAAAATATATTATTAGCCAAAGGTTGTAAAATACCTTGTTGATTTTAATGGTAACAAAACTGGGCAGTTAATTAGAGGACCCATACAAAAAAAAACGTTATGATTTCATCCTATAGAATTCGAATTGTTATGATCCCATCTTGAAATATAAAAAATACCCAGAAAGCCCTTGTGTAATATTTTGAACTTTTAAATTTCCTACATTTTAGTAACAGTTTTGGAAGACTTGATGGTCCCACAATCCCATAAGTATCGGGAAAACTTAATTTAATGGTTATGGAAAGCTTAATGGTCCCACGATCCCATAAGTCTCGGAAAAAACTTAATTTAATCGTTTTGGAATGTTTGGAGATTGTTATGTACTGTTTTCCTTATCAAACACCATCCTAAAATCGTCTCAAACACCCCATTCCCCTGTGTATATGTAGAAACCATCCCAAACATCCCAAAACCCTCTTCGTCCAAACCGTCCCAAATCCCTAACTCCACAACCCCAATCCCTACTCTTCCGGTGATTCAAAATCCCACAACCCACATCCCTAAATTTCTGGTGAAACCGTCCCATCCCAAAATCCCCAATCCATAACCAATCGGTGTAAAGCTATCCACTACCCACATCGTCCCATCCCACCACCCCACGACCCGATTTCGCCGGAGACACCAACATCCCCTTACTCAGACGTCGGCCGACGGAGGAGAGGAGTCGGAGTCGGGTGGCTACCGAAGTGCTCACCGGAGTAAAGCCCTAACAGTCTACGTCTTTTCCAGTCCGACTAATGGCTCGTAAGTCTTCTTCCGTACTCAACAATCGGGTGGTTTGAGTATGATTTTTGGCAATGGTAGTCAGTTCTGGAATGTTTTTTGTTTGATTATGGTTTTTGAATGTAGCAATGGTAGTCAGTTATGCTTGGTTTGATTATGGTTTTTGAATGTACCATGGTACACTAAACACTGAATAGTAGTTGTTTGGGATGCTGAAAGTAGTGATATATGGTTGAATTGATTATGGTTCGTTAATGTGTCATGGTTATCTTCTAGTTGTCGGGATGTATGTGTTTCATGATATGAGACAAATGGAACACTATTTTACCATTTTCATATTCATTGGAAGTTGAGTTATGATGTTTTTCTTAAGATTGATGTATTGTTTGTGGGGTTTTTGGAAGTATATTTGGGGGGTTTGTCTATGGTTTATTAATAAACCAAATGTGGACACAAATAAATTATGGTTTTATTTGTTCATCTTCGTTCTGATGCATCGAAGATTTCCGTCCCAATTTTTTTTTTGGGTTGGCTAAACACAGAAGATTAGTTGTTAGTTTGGGGCATCAAAAGTAGTGTGAAACCATAAAACTATCATTCAACTTCTGCTTGAATTGGATATGGTGTTTGGATATGGTGTTTGAATATGGTGTTTGAATGTACCAAGGTAATCCACAAGCCTTGACCAATGGAATTTATCATAATTTATGCATGACAAATGTGGTGAAATATAAGATCATAATTTCTGTACGAAAAATGCCACCGGTGTATTAATTTTGTGTGACAATCTTATAATTATGTGTGACGATGATTTCCGGATTTCCACCACATTTGTCACACCAGTGGTATCGAAATAATTGGAAAAATTAACATATGATGATGAAATAAGACATCATATTTTCTGCGTGCCAAATGTGGTGAAATACAAGATCATATTTTATGTGCAAAAGATGGCACTGGTGTATTAACGTGTGATGATGATTTCTTCATTTTTCATCCATCGAAATGGGCTTCATGAACCGCAATTGTATCACGGAAAAAAAAAAACAATGATGATATATAATACATTTTTCGATACCGACGAAATTACTTGACGAATCGCTTGAGGAATTGTTGAATCCCAACTTTCTGGATCCCACAACTGGCGTGACGAATTGAATTATTCGAACAAGAATGATCAAATTGGTCTTGATCTATAACTAGCCGAACTAGTATTGAGTAGGATTAGAATATTTGAAATTCAAATGGAGCTTAAAAAAAGGAAAGCAATCAGCTAGATTGAAACATGGAAAATCTTGATCTAACAAAGGAAAGAAAGGCAAAATATATCACTTTGATTTTGAAATCCGTGATTTTAGACATCCTAATATGGTTTAAAAGATTCCAGTCGAGGGACTGTTATGGGATGACAATCATTTCCGGATTTTTAGTCCTACCAATTAATATTGATGGTAACATAGGATATCATGATTTCTGTGTGACAAATGTGGTGAAATAGAAAATCATAATTTCTGTGTAAAAAATGCAACAAGTGTATTAACGTGTGGTAAAAAGCATCAACATTAACGTCTGATGGTAACGTAGGATATCATGATTTCTGTGTGACAAATGTGGTGAAGTAGAAAATCATAATTTTTGTGTGAAAAATGCCACTGGTGTATTAACGTGTGTTGATGATTTCTTCTTTTTTCATCCATCGAAATGGGCTTCATAAAGGGGAACCGCAATTGTATCACAAAGAAAAATCCAAACAATGGTGATATATAATACCTATTCCGATACCGACAAAATTACTTGGCGAATCGCTTGAGGAATTGTTGAATTCCAACTTTCCAGATCCCTCGACCGGTGTGACGAATTGAATTATTTGAACATGAATGTTCAAACTGGTCTTGATGTATAAATAGCCGAACTAATATGGAGTAGGACTAGAGAATTTGAATTTCAAATGAAGCTTAGACTAAGGAAAAGAATTCGGGAAGATTTTGATAGTTAAGGAAAGGATATAAGTTTTGATTTGAACACCGATAATTCAGTACCCATAATGGATATTTAAAATATTCCAATCATGGGACGTTTAAAGGATGAGTTAGTTTTCCGGATTTTTTGGCCCTAACATTTAACATTTGAAAAAATTAATTAACATATATACTATTTAAATACCTAATAAGGGCACAATTGTCCGGAAATTATATTACAGGATGAAATCATAACATTTCAAACTACATAGGGTGGGATCATAACAATATTTTTCGTATGGGATGGGGAATTAAATTTCTCATTTTATTAAATGAGAAATGTAATTAACATTGTGGGTATTGGTACTCATTTGAATATTTGTCTATCTTGTAGGATTTGGTTGAGGAGTTGAGGTACATAAGGAGGAAATTGTTAACCCAAAGGATTTGGTTGAGATACATAAGAAGACTAGTGAATGACTCGTGCCTGGAGGCACTCACCGAACGAAATCTGATCATGAATAATTGCATGTACTAAAGGCACTTCTTGCGTATATAATCTCACTGCACAACCTTATCATATAGCCTTGCCCCATACCCAACCAATAAAACTTGGCCCCTTTCAAGAGGTCTCAAGACAACAAACGCAACAGCTAATAAAAACACATTTAATGAACCAAAAAACAACCGTGAACAAACATAACATTGTTCACGGATATACATCACAGGTATAGTAACTTTTCTGTTTGAGAATGATACCAACATTAATACGACCAAATTGAACAATAATCCGACCCATAAAATTTTAAACTAATACCACTTTGCAATCGTAGGATCCAAATTCAATCGTGACACTAAACACTTTAAATAAAAGTCAAGCCCATACAAAAATGTAACAAAAAAGGGGTGCTCTACATTAGTTGTATTCAGCAAACGAATCATTGGACCAATAGTTTGTCTTCGTCACTCTTTCAACCATCCTAAATCCCGTCCATTCGTCCCATCACCATCGGTGTACGATCATAACCTTTATAGATTTATTTGTAAATATATTTAACACATGAATAATGATACATACACAAACTCTCAGCCACAACCCACCACAACCCCTCTCACATGTGGGGTGGGGCCCGCTCAGGGTGGGTCCCCCACATGTGAGAGGGGTTGTGGTAGATTGTGGCTGAGAGTTTGTGTCTATATCATTTTCGTTAACACATTTCAGTCCAGAATGTTCTTTCACGTTGATATGAATATCGGATCTGTGTAGCACCACATCCCTATTAACAATTGGTTGACGAAATCTCAAAGTGTACTACACCTGATGAGTATTACATATGATACGAAAAAAATTATGATCAGACCCTTTAAACAGTTTTTAAAAGAGACTGTGTGTATCATTAGAGAACTTAAGATCTATATATAACAAAGTCAAATCTTTTCTCTACGTGCTTAGTATCAAAACCAACTTCCAAAATAATTTCTAAAAACTTAAAGAGTATCATACTACTTGAAATGCAGTTTCTTTTCCGTACAATTTGCTTTACCTGAAGAGATTTAGTAAATAACATTATCTGGAAAAAAAATCAGGGAATATGTAATGACAACACTGATAGGCTTACTTCGTGAATTCAAATTCGATTAAGTTCTTGCTCATTGCGGATCACCACAATTACATTTATTTCTCCAAAAAAAACTTAACCTTTATACCAAAAATAAGAAAATTGAAAGAATGAGAATAACAATCAATAAATAAATATGTATTAAGCATAGAAATTGAGTGCGTTGATCTTACAGTTTTCTCCAAGTCAACACCAAGCTGCATAAGAAAATGTAGAATGAAATTAACTGCACATGAAACAAAAAATTCGATAACCTATGATCAAGCTATAAATGAAATGGATCAACTCACATAGCCATAGATGGTTAGATTTTTTTTTTTTGAATAAAATAGATGGTTAGATTGTCCATGATCAAAAGTTTGAAGAAATAACTTGAAACATATCAACATTAATACATTGTTGTGGGAATAACAAAAAAAAAAAAAAAAAAACTTTGCCTATCAAAAAAATACAATATAACCTCGGAAAAAGTGGGAAAGCTTCTATTGATTTCTTGTGAAGGTAGAATCCGCTCAATTTCAGTAACGTTGTAGAGAGGCTGGATGAAAAAGTGGGAAAGCTTTTATTGATTGAATTGGTTTCCAGAGAAGATTGAATTAGGCGATTGGGTTCCCATGTCAGGAGGAGGAGTGGAAATTTGTGTTTCCAAATCAGTGATCATGAGAAAGGAAGGGGGGACAGAGAGTATCAAAATAATTAGGCAACGTTTTTGGGTTCCCAAGTATGGCTAAACATTTAGGCGGGAAAAATCTGAACCCAAAAATGCATCTTGACCGTCTATTAAGAGTTTATTCGATCTGAGCCTTTGAGGTCTGGTGTGAAAATCAATCTCGACCATCCATTGAATCCAAGGGATGAAAATATAAGGGATTCAAAAAACTGAGCCCTTTTATAATATAGATATTGACAAAGTAAAATGTTCAAAGTTCATGGAAATATAGACCAACTAGTATTTTGAAAACTTTTCTCTCAATTCAAATGGTTAGAAATCTTTACAAGGGAAGTTTGCAATTCGAGAATCACGGAATGGATCCTAATCAAATTCAAACGGACAGTGCATGCACTAAAAGGAATGGATTATCATTGTCTTATATTTGTTTCAATCAAGACAATATGGATCGGCTAAATTCCATACTTGGAATGGGACAGTTAGAACATCAATATGTGGCTTAACAATTTAATTTTAAAGTTAAAGTAGAGAGCAAATTCCTCCAAAACCTCAAAAATCAGCATCACCAAACAAACTCACCAATTTGAAGATTTCTTAACTTTGTTACAGTAACTTAACAAATTTGGTGACCTACTGTTCACTCACTAAAAGAGGAGGAGGGAGGGAAGAGTAAAAGTTTGAATAGAGAGTTTGATTATGTGAGTTTTTGATAAAGTGACATGCTAAAGTTTGAATAGAGAGTCTGATTTTGTGAATTTTTTGAAAAGTGACTTGCTAAATTATAAAAAGGTGTTTTGAGGTTAAATTTGGTGTTTTTTTTTTTTGGGTGTGTTAGATAAGAATGCCCTTACGTACATATATGTTGCTACAGATAAGGTGAAGGTAGATTGAAGGTGAATAGAAGAGAACTCCCATGGAAATGTATTTGTGTGCCACCTTGTTATTCAGCTCAAAGCTTCATCTTGAATTCATTCACGAGTTTGAGTGTTCTATTTTGAACTATCATTGTAAAAGGGATTATACACCCTTGTTCGTACGCTTACAAAAGTTCATCTTTTTGTGAGTGGTTTTGAACAGAAAATCACTAAGGGTTAGGTGTTACTAGCATCGGAGTCAAAACTAGTTGGGTTAGGTGTGACTAACACTAGAATAAAAGATAGTTCGAGCGATTGTGGATAGTAGGGGTGTCCACGGATCGGATCCGGACGGATCGGATACGGATCCGATCCGATCCGCTCAGAGCGGATTATGGTTTTTAAGATCCGGAACCGAACCGAACATTCACGGATCGGTTACGGATCGGATCGAGTCGGATCGGGCGGATTTGACATATTAAAGAAGGATTATTGAGCGGATTGAGTGGATCGAGCGGATCCGATCCGATCCGGATCCGGAACCGTCAGATAAGAAATTCTCGATCCGGAACCGAACCGAACATTCACGGATGGATCAACGGATGGTTCAGATCGGTTCGGATTGGTCGGATTGACGGATCGGATGATCCGCTGGACAGCCCTAGTGGATAGATTGCTCGTTGTAAAGGTTTGTCTAGCACTCGCAAAGCTAGAAGGTGTTACTATTGGAGATAGTGCAACAAATCCCGAGTTGGATACTTGGGAAGTGGACTAGGCCGTGAAGTTGCGGACTGAACCACGATAAATCTTTGCGTTTGATTTCTCTATTCCCTTTACTCTTTATTTACTATCATTTATTATTGGGTGTTGCATTTAGTTTTTAATTCCACATTATATTTGAGATACGCCCCCCTCGTGTTGCTATATGGGCCATCATATATATTAAAAAAAAACTATCAGGTGAAAATCTGTGTCGTTGCACATTTAGACCATTGACTATAGACATGGATCACTATTGTTAAAAAGAGGAAGTAGAAAATGATAATGATACTAATAAATTTTTCCTCTCTCTTTTTTTTGATAATTTTTATCACATGAGTGGGGGCATTAATTTTTATCATTCTATACTTTATAGTTAATTTTTCGTCTACTACTTTGTTAATCTTACTCATCTGTACCTTTTTTTATGATCCATTATTCCATTCTAAGCTGTCTTAAAAATAGGGTTGCTAAAAAAAATCGGTGAACCGTGAATCCGGTCCGGACCGAACCGATCCGCATGTTTTGGATTTTAACCGTGGATTAATGGTCTGGACACTGATTCAAAGAATAAAAAACCGTGACTCGCGTTCTGGACACGGATTTTGATTTTGAAACCGTGGATTAACCGATCCGGACCGTGAGATTTTTATTATATATATTTTTTTTTATAAATAAATATATATGTATTTTTGTAGCCTACTTTGTTTGGAATTCCAAAATGATATCTGCGTTTTGTGCTTGTGACTATTTATTTGTATGTGTTTATTGGCATGTTTAACAAGTTTGATGTTTATAAATTGCAATGCTCAAACTCAAATTTATAGCCTACTGTGTTTGGAATTCCAAAATGAATTTTGGGTTTGGTTTTTTTTGTCTATGTATTTTGATTCCATAATGTTCAAGTTTAGATTTGTTCAATTAATTTGTTGGAATGTTTAACAAGCTTTCAATATTTCTTTCAGCTCTTTCTATGTTCTTCTTGATGTTTTATATTCTCATCTACTAGGTACACTACTGGAATGTTTGTTTCAATGTGGAGTTTGGGTTTTTGAATGAGTTGATGATTTTTTTTAGAATAAGTTGAAAATCCGTGGATAAATCCGGAACTGATCCGTGACTCACGGATTGGATTGGAACCGAACCGTGAGACTTTTGGATCGGACACGGATTTATTTTCAAAAAACCGTGACTCGCAGATTAGGATTGGATTCATGCCATTCTGGACCAATCCGGACCGTGAGCACCCCTACTTAAAAAGAGTTGAAAAGTTGGAGGTAAAAGTTTGCACATTTCCCATTTCACCCTTGAAAGTAGATTCAATTTTGAAAAATTAGTAGGTAAAGTGTAATAATGATGTCTCCATCAAACGCAATAATGGAAAATTGAAAAAAAAATTGTAATGACGTCTCCATAAAAAGTTGGATTTACAAAATCGAACACTTAAAAAAGGATGGATGGAGTGTTGTGGTTTCTACTTGTTTTGGGACTATGTAAGAATTTGATCTGAGCCTCTATGATTTTATTATATATCTCCATCACAAAATAATATTAAATTCGAATTGTTTAGGGCAAACATTTGAAACTTTCTACTTAAAAAAATTGAAGACTTTCAAACAAGGGGTACAAGCGTTTATGAAGTGGAAGGACCAAATGTTTGTAAGAAAAAATAAATTTATTTCTAAAGAGATTATTCATACACTTTATAATACAAATATACAATAGTTAATAAACAAGGATAATGTGGTAAAAATTGATTCATAATCTATTTATTATCCTACCGAAAACTACTCTACAGATTCAAATCTATCGGCCTGTTTGGCAGCCGTATATAGAGGAGGGATATAGAGTTGTCCCTGATATAGATATCAGGGAGATCCATGTCCTGCGTTTGTTTGATTCTCCATGTCCGGATAAAATTTTCCCAAGATTCCTATATCCATATGCAGGGGCCTTAGATTTAGGCACCCCTCCCCCAGTCTAAATTATATCCTGGCAAACATTACCAAAACACCCCATGAACCTTGCTTTGGTTAGTTCGGAGGAATCGGTTGCTAACAAATATAGCTAAATTCCAGCGGGGCCTTATTCATTCCTGGATCGGTGATATTTGCGGCCAACATGACGAATCGACAATCCATGCCGTTAAAGATTGTTCGATCACGAAAAACTTATGGAAAGGTATTGTGAAGGTGGAATTTTGGAACGACTTTTTCTCACTTCCTATTCAACAATGGGTTGATATGAAACTTGCCGACCCTCCCTGGTCTAGAATTGAAGGCAAGGGATGAGACACTATATTTACTACAACTTTGGAGAAGATATGGTACTGGCGGAATAAGCAAATGTGGGATCCGGAATTTGTATATCCCCGAGAGCCAATATTGGAGATTCGTCGTTCAGTGGCCGAAGTATTTGATGCTCTAGCCTTCCAACAAACTCTCAATAGTAAAAGGGTAATAGTGAAGTGGCAAGCTCCTCCTAGTGGTGTTCTCAAAGTCAATGTTGATGGCGCCTCCAATGGAATTCCAAGACGTGCCTCGGCGGGAGGGGTAATTCGTGATGATGGTGGGAATTGGATTGGGGGTTTTGCTTGTAGAATGGGAATGTGGATGCTCTAAGGGCTGAACTTTGGGGTATTTAGAGAGATCTCAAACTTGTGTAGGATTTGGGTTGCACCGTGTAGTGTTGGAAACGGATTCACAAGTGGCTCTCCGGGCAATTTCGAATCAGCATTCCTTTGATCCTAACTATAATCTAATAATTTACCCAAAAAAACTATAATCTAATTAAGTTGATCAATGAGCAACTTAAGATGGGATGGACTTGTGATTTAATTTTTGATTGGAGAGAGGCAAATAGTTGTGCACATAATCTAGCTAGATTGGGTCTTCAGTTGGACCAAGGTGAGCAAGTGTTTGATAAGCGCCGCTAGAAGTTCTGGATGATTTAAGCAACAACCGTGATGGACCTGATGGTTGTCACGATCCTAACCCGTCCCCTCTAGGCTCCGGTCACAACAGAGCGCCGGTGAAACTATCACCAAGGTCTCTTTGTACATATAACACCTTATAATCGTAAAATTAAGAGGGGCCAGAGTGCGTAATCAACGAAAGCCTGACTAATAATGTATAGCTTACCAACTCAATCCATTTGCAAGGAATTGCAAACCCTTAATAATACACCTCAGAGTTGTGCGTAATTAACATATAATAAGCATTCCTATTAATTACAAGAACATAGCACCTTGGATACCACCTTCCCTATAACCGACATAAAATCAAATCGTCATATGAGCTGTCAGTCCACATTAAGGGTAACACATTGCTCAGTCCTTCACATCCTAAAAGGTGAAATCTATATTACATTACACAACGCTTTTGAGAAATGTCCCTCTCACAAGTGTCCTCCGTGGCACTTTGGAGGGCCGTGATCGAATTTTAAAGTTTCTTATCAACTAATCTGATGGCTCAAATTACTTTCATTTCAAAATTCAAAACCCAAAATTAAAGGAATTATCTTTTACGGCTGAGATTGAGAGAAACTAATCAAGCGGCTTAGAGGGATTTCACTTAATTTGATCCCACCTAATCAGGGATTCCTTTTACTGCAGACAAGCGGCTTAGAGGAATTATCTTTTACTCCATCAGGCATGAACCCAACAATGGACGCCCCTCTCTCTCATACGTTCCTCCATTCCTCTTCCCCCCTCTCTCTCATACATTCCTGCAGCAACGGCGTACGATCAAATAATTGGTGTGATTATGATTTGATTTTGGGGTTCTTCTGTGAGTATTCTAAGTTCTTACCATCGTATTTTTGGGTTCTTTTGTGAATCATTTAGATGAGCCTTAAGTTTTGACCTAATTAAGGCTAATCCATATAACGAATCAGCCTTAAGTTTTCACTTGATTTTTTGATGAGCCGTAGTAACCTAGGAGCAAAAAGAAAAGTGACTACGGTTCTTACCATAGTATTTTAATGATTAGGTGATTACGGTTCTATCATTGGGTGGATCATCTAAATGATTAGGTTACTACAGTTCTTACCATCGTATTTTAATGATTAGGTTACTCATTGGATTTCCACTTGATTTTCACTACAGCTCATCCAAAAATGATTTTCACTTGATTTTTTTATGCGATTTCGTTTTCACAGGTTAGGTTACTACGGCTTTACGATAGGCTTCAAGCTCTCTCTCATTGGATTTTCACTTGATTTTTTGGTGCGATTTCGTTTTCACAGGTTAGGTTACTACGGCTTTACAATTTTAGGAAAATCTATCTGGACAGAACACACTCATCCGTATTGCATAACCCAAAGATAATCTGTATTGCATAGCCCAGAGATAATCCGTATGACTTCGAGATTCTCATTTTTTTTTATCATAGTCCGATTGATCTCTATCTTATTTTTCTATCATAGCAGGCAGAATCACTACTACCATATTTATTTACTAGGGTTTGCCCGTGCCTAAAGGCACGAAGCAACGCGTTCTGAACACAGTTTAATTGAATTAGACTTCTCTAACCTACCAACCAAGCCGACTTCTCCTAGAAGTAGTGTTCTTAAAGAAGTTTTGAATAGAGTTCATCTAATAAACGGACTTAGCCAAGTGCAGAACGTATCAATTTAATGCGGCATTAAATTAAAAGTTGTTCAAAAAATAGCACATTTGCTGTTATTTCCTGCCTAAAGACATAACACACAATTTATTGGACACAACCTAAGCATAATTTTCTATTCTGACGAATACACTATACTTATCGCCAAATAAATTTTTTCTTATAGACCTCAAACATGGCCCATCAAATTAATTTCAGCAAAATTGAATTCCAAAACAAAATAAAGAAGTATGTTCCAACCAATTAAACAAAGCCTATCTAATTTCATTCAATGCACTTAAGCAAAAGCAAAACTATGGGTCTCTATGCTCAGCATGGGCGCCTCTAATATTGAGTAGCTTCAATTTCTTCATCGTTAATCAGAACATCTTTGTATCCCATTGCTTCTTCATATTAAGTACCTATTTGGAGGATGCACGACAACCTAGTTATTACAATTATCATGAGATATGTGCAAGACTGTCAAGCAAATTTAAATATGGTACTTGACACGCTGAAAATTATAAAGGACATGCCTACATTGTATTCTTTCAGCTAAGAAACTTGAGAGAGAGAGAGAGAGAGTCGACACAGTCAATGGTGGTCATATCTGTGTCAGAAACGCCAGTGACACGTGGGGATATGTATAGGAC
The DNA here is from genome assembly GCA_016920895.1 of Vaccinium myrtillus. Taxonomy (NCBI): domain Eukaryota; kingdom Viridiplantae; phylum Streptophyta; class Magnoliopsida; order Ericales; family Ericaceae; genus Vaccinium; species Vaccinium myrtillus. The sequence continues at coordinate 14,457,300 of CM029278.1, read as the reverse complement.
ACGTAGAGTGGCGCGTTGATTGTTTAATCCCTCCCTCTCAAAATGGTCGGGCTTTTTCGGCAACCGTGCATTTGCACGGGAAAAAATTTAAGGGCCTAATTCAATAATCGACACCAACAAATTAGAAGCATAACCTTCACGACTAAAAAAATGTGGAACTTTTGAAATATAAAGCAGATGAGGTTTCATTCTTTTAGTTATATGGATTAGCAGGAAAACTCAATTAAAAAGGATATGATCTCATAGTGAATTTCCCAAAGAACACAACCTCCAAAATAAAGAGAAAACACCGACACATAGTGGTTGTTGTATTCGTGTTAGACACGCCAATCGTCGTCGTATCCCTGCCAAAAAACCCACCTTCACCAACTTTTTGTTTTTGAAATTAAGCTTCAAATAGGGCTTATCAAATCAAGTTCTAAAAAAAAGTAGAGAGAGCAATTCACAATGGTGAAACATCAACTATCTAATTCAGTAAGTGTGTTGGATAAAGATGGGCTTAAAGCAGTTACCTTTATGCTATCCTTGTTTTATTTATAGAGTTTCTATCATTGAAATCCCAAAAGATCCGGTAAACTAACCTGTAAAAACGAAATAAAAAAGGAAACAAATAAGTAGGCAAATAGGTTCTCAAATGTGAGCATTTTGAGATCTTAAATTGACTTAAAACAAAAAAACTAAAATATGAAAACCAAATCTTATTTTCAATCAAATGGTAGTAGTGTCGTTTTAAAAAAATGAAATGGTAGTAGTGATTCTCTCCTAACTTACACTCAACCTTTTGGATTCCAATAATTAAAGAATTAAGCTATGATAAAGAGAATTGCCTCTTATCCCGCAACACGTTGGTTTAGTAAGACAGAGATCAATCGATTATGATAAAAAATGAGAATCTCGAAGCCGTATACTTCAAAAATTAATTTTTTTTCCACCAAGGTTCAAATCTGTTATCTTTGGGCTATGCAATAAAGAAGGGTGTGTTCTGACCGGATAGATTTCCTTAAAATCGTTAAGCCGTAGTAACCTAACCTGTGAAAACGAAATCACATAAAAAAATCAAGTGAAAATCCAATGAGAGAGCTTGAAATTTCAATGCACGTGTTTTTTAGAAGGCTGACATAATAGGAGATTGCTAGCTTGAAGGCTGATTAGCAATCCACGGCTGAAATTTAATTGGTAATGAAAACTTAATTAGGTAAAAAACTTAAGGCTCATCTAAATGATTCAGAGAAGAACCAAAAATACAATGGTAAGAACTAAGAACTAATAATACTCACAGAAAATCTGATCGTACGCCGTTGCTGCGGGAATGTATGCATGAGAGATGGGGGAAGAGGAATGGAGGAACGTATGAGAGAGAGGGGGGAACATGAATGGATTTTACGTTGCAGATGTATGACCCGTGTTGACAGATCAAGGAGGAGGGGCATCCATTGTTGGGTTCATGCCTAATGGAGTATTTTGTTTAGAGAAAGAGGATGGAAGACAGAAGCGTATTTAGGGGTCTGCATCTAATTAAGCGGAATCCCTGATTAGGTGGGATCAAATTACAGTTTGATTTATTTCTCTCATTCTCAGCATAAGATAAGTCCTTTAATTTTGGGTTTTGAATTTTGAAATGAAAGTAATTTCAGCCATCAGATTAGTTGAGAAGAAATTTTAAAATTCGATCATGGCCCTCTAATGTGCCACGAAGGACACTTGTGAGAGAGACATTTCTGAAAACTCTTGTGTAATGTAATATAGATTTTTTAAAATGGCACTACTGCCATAAGTAGGTTAAGATTTAGTTTTTCATATTTTAGTTTTCTTATGAGAACCTATTTGCCTACTTATTTGTTCCCTTCTTTATTTCGTTTTTACATGTTAGTTTACCGGATCTTTTGGGATTTCAATGCTAGAAACTCCACAAGGATAGCATAAAGGTAACTGATTTAAGCCCATCTTTATCCAACGCACTTACTCGAAGCTTAATTTCAAAAACAAAAAGTTGGTGGAGGTGGGTTCTTTGGCAGGGATACGACAACCATTGGCGTGTCTGACACGGATACGACGACCACTGGCGTGTCTAACACGGATATAACAATCATTGACTGTGTCGGTCTTTTCTCTTTATTTTGGAGGCTGGGTCCTTTCAGAAATTCACTATGTGGCCTTATCAAGATGTACATCTTTTAGTCGTATAAGTGTCGTTCTACCTCAGGACGAGATAGATTCCACCACAACAAACATAGTTTATCCTGAAGTTTTGCTTATAGTTTTATGTGCTATTGATACCACTATTATGCGAAAAGGTGTAATTTGTTTTTCAAGTTTATATTTATAGATTGTCAGCTGAGTTTTTAAGAGTACCTATTTAATGATTTAACATTTCAATTGCTAGGTTGAATAAGTTATGGACATTGAGGGGGTTAATGTGACTGATAACCCCAACTCCTTGCAAGCCTGGTAAAGCCTCTCTCTCTCTCTCTCTCTCTCTCTCTCTCTCTCTCTCTCTCTCTCTCTCTCTCTCTCTCTCTCTCTCTCTCTCAAGTTTTTGGGCTGAAAGAATACCTGTAGACATGTGCTCTATATTTTTTGTGTGTCGGGTACCATAATTAATTGTCTATGAATCTTTGTTTTGTAATCTGCGATAAATTAGTGTTTGAGTGGTTGAGAAATTAGAGGGGCAGATGGTGATGAACCCATGTAAAATATGTTGAAAGGAAAGATGCGATAAATTATGTAGGTGTTTAAGAATTTATGACCGTATCTCTTAGTTTTTTTTTAACTGGGACCTAATCTCTTAGTTGGTCCCCTAATTTCTTCTTTAGTATTGCTAATGTGTATTTTTTTGGGTAATATTAGATGTTTAAGAATATATCATTGAGTTCGGAAAGTTAATTGTGTTTTTTTTTGTTGTTCCTAATATTAGATGTTTGTGAAGTTGTGTCTTTGTAATATAGATGGGAGACGCGGTTAAAAAAAAATCTCATCTCAGAAATCATAATATTTGATGTTTGTGAGATCAGCTTTTAAAAATACTAATTTCATGATTTAAGTTAACACTTTCGTTTTCTAGGTTGAATAAGCTATGGACATCGAGGGGATATCAAGTATCTTAGCTAAAAGAATACAATGTAGGCATGTGCTTTATACTTTTCGGCGTGTCAGGTATCATATTTAAGTTTGCTTGGCAGACTTCCCCATTTCTCAGGATAAATCATAGTCTAAAACTAATATATACATGTTAATTACAATAACTAGGTTGTTGTGCATGTTCCAAATAGGTACTTACTATGAAGAAGTTGATACGAAGATGGCAAGGAGGTACAAAGGTGTCCTAAATAACGATGAAGAAATTGAAGCTGCTCAATATTAGAGGCACCCATAGTTTTGCTTTTGCTTAAATGCACTCAATGAAATTACATAGGTAATGTTTAATTGGTTGGAAACTACTTCTTCATTTTGTTTTAGAATTCATTTTTGCTTAAATTAGTTTGGTGGGCCATGTTTGAGGTCTATTTGGAAAATTTATCTGCCGATAAGTATAGTTTATTTGTTAGAATGGGAAATTATACTTAGGTCGTGTTCAATACATTGTGTGATGTGTCTTTAGGCGGAAAATTACAGCAAATGTGCTATTTTTTGAACAATTTTTAATGCCACATTGAATTGATATGTTATGTACTTGGCTAAACCCATTTATTTGATGAACTCTATATAAAGCTTCTTTAAGAACACTACTTCTAGGAGAGGTCGGCTTGGTTGGCAGGTCAGAGAAGCATAATTCAATTAAATTGTGTCCAGAATGCGTTCTGCACTCAATGAAATTACATAGGTAATGTTTAATTGGTTGGAAACTACTTCTTCATTTTGTTTTAGAATTCATTTTTGCTGAAATTAGTTTGATGGGCCATGTTTGAGGTCTATTCGGAAAAATTATTTGGCGATAAGTATAGTTTATTTGTTAGAATGGGAAATTATACTTAGGTTGTGTTCAATACATTGTGTGTTGTGTCTTTAGGCGGGCAATTATAGCAAATGTGCTATTTTTTGAACAATCACCTGGACCTCCTATAACCAATGAACCATGAAAATATGATTAGGAGATGCAAAATGAGTGTAAGCATGCCTAAGATGAAGTCCTAGAGGTGTGCAAAGTCAGACTTGAGGTGTACAGAAAAATCAGGTTTTCCCCAGCTGCTACCGGTATTACTAACCCCAAACCCCTCCTTCCATGGATACAATCGACTCATTAAAAAAACTAAAGTAATTAGAACCTAAGATTCAAACGCTAAAAAAAACATGAAATTCAACTACCTAAGATATGGAGTTATACTTGTTTAAGCTTCAATCATCGGTACACGAGAACCCCTCTCAATTCTCCCTTTTCTTCTTCTTTTTCTACGGTTTCTCTCAGTCTCAAACGGTGGGAAGGATAGGAGCGACAGAATATTGTAGAACCCCAGTGTCTTATTAGGCCTTAAGGAAGATCATTTGGTGTGGTCGATCCTCACCCTCTAATATGCACCCAACCTCCATATGTGTTCCACTAAGCCAATTAAGGACTTGCAACCACATATGTTAAGTTAACACATAATTTAAATAAACTAATTAAACCATTAACCCACATAATCAGCTAAGACTCGACACGTAATCTACTTATACCCATTATTACAATGGTCTTGGAGTTCCTCGAGCAACTGCGGCAAGTGTTTATGTTTCTTAGGATCTAGGCCCTCTTGTGTACAAAAAAAAGGGGGGGGGGGTTAGTGTAATTTTGTTTCGATTGGTGTCATTAGTGGTATAATAACAAACTAAGGGTTTGAGTTAGGCAATTTTCTATTGACATTGTTGACTTGCATTGCAATATTCACATTAATTTTTTTTATTTTTTTTGCACCAAATTGAACTACTAATTGAGATCTTTAATTTGATACAAAAAAAATTCAATTTTTTTTATACTTTAGAATTTGACATTGTTGGGGAGTAACATAAAAATTACTAATTAGTCATTATAAGTAAAAAAAACAAGAAAAAAATTAGATGGTACGCATAGTTAGAAGAAAAAACAAGAAAAAAATTAGATGGTACGCAACATTATTAAAATGAAAAGTTAAAAATAATAATTAAATACTTTGATTTTAGATATAATTAATAAAAGTAATTATTATATCATATTTATTGAAAAGTATAATTAATTTAATAAGTTTCGTATTTATGTATTTATTTTATCGTAATATTTAATATTACCCATGCACAAGGGCAAATAATTCATTTGCCAGGTTTTTACATCATCCACCCAACTTTATCACAAATTCATCCAAACCACGTACTCCTACTATTTAATCAATAGTCAATAGTGATAGGTACACACCCTCTCAATCACTCTCCACCACACCCTCTCCCAGTAGACCCACCACACATGTGAGAGAGGGTGTGGTGGTGAGTGATTGAGAGGGTGTGTAATTATCATTTTTGTTATTTAATCCCTCTCCATAAATATTACATCAATGTGAGTCCACTCTTACTAACTAATATCCCTTACTATCTTATCCCCTTACTATTTAATCCCACCAAAACTTATCTCGCATCCAATCGGGGGCTGACGGTCCTGTTGTAACAAACTTTTACGCGGAGTGGACAGTCAAGTCATTCAGTCATCGTCCTTCTACGCGCTATTCCCCCGCCTCTTTCTCCTCCTCATCCTCTTTTACCCCCCACCGCTCTCTCTCTCTCTCTAAACCTCTGCGATTACCCAATACATACAGACCACCACCACAGACATACACCATCGATACATACACGAAAACATATTACCCGTACACACAGAGAATAGGGAAAGAATAATCAAATATGTTGCGATCGTGTTACAGGCCGATAGAGAGATGTCTAGGGCGAAGGAGCGGTGACGGGCTTTTATGGGACATGGACTTGAAGCCTCACGCCTCCGGTGACTTCTCGATCGCCGTCGTTCAAGCCAATTCTAGCCTCGAAGATCAAAGTCAAGTCTTAACCTCGCCGTCCGGCACATACGTTGGCGTCTACGACGGCCACGGCGGACCTGAAGCCTCTCGCTTCGTTAACAGACATCTATTCCCTTTTCTCCACAGTAATCTCTCTCTTTCTCTCTAAACCCTAATATATATTCCTTTCTCTAAATAGTCATTGTTTGACTTTCCGTCGGTGTGTTTGATTATGTTCTTTATTCGATTGTATACATGAGACCTATAAATGATTTAAAACTTGAAATTTTAGAGAAATGTTTGGGATTTTTTTTTAAACAAGGTAGTTGCAGGCAGGGGCCAAATCGTATGAGATTATTCTGGATTAAGCTGAGAAACTATTATAATATGTGTCCGCGCCTGAATTTGGTCAGAGATGTGTAATTTGCACATGCTCAATTTTGTCATTATTGGACTCTAATGTTATTTCCAACTCTCAAGTAGTGCAAAACTTTGCTCATCTATAGTGTTCAGTTTGCTGGAATGATTGTGGATAGACATTAGCCTCCCAATGGAATGAGCATTCCACTAAATTGGTGGATGATGGTTCCATTTGAATTGTAAATTTTATCATTTTCACATCAGAATGAATTTTCAAAGCGATCATTCCTTATGTACATTCTATCATTTAAATTTGGACGTTACTCACTTTGTGTGTTTGCAACAGGGTATTTTGCATCTTGTTAATGATCGTTTTGCAATTCCTGCAGAATTTATGGCGGAGCATGGGGGATTATCAGTGGATGTGATTAAAAAGGCATTTAGTGCCACAGAGGAGGAGTTTCTTCATTTGGTGAAGCGATCTTTACCGGTCCAGCCCCATATTGCTTCAGTTGGGTCATGTTGTCTAGTCGGTGCCATTTCACATGATGCATTATACGTGGCGAATCTCGGAGACTCCAGAGCAGTTCTTGGTCGGACTGTTTCCCCAGGGCAGAAGAGGAAAGTGGTGGCAGAACGTTTGTCCAAGGATCACAACGTTTCTTGCGAGGAGGTGAGGAAGGAGGTCAAGGCTCTTCATCCTGATGATTCTACTGTAGTACTAAATTGTCGTGGAGTTTGGAGAATCAAGGGCATAATTCAGGTACCTGGAACTGCTTGTCTGCTTCATAATTTATGATTTTGGTGATTGATTAGTCAGGGGGCTATATGTTGCCTACTCTTGAAGAATCACATGCCTTTTGGACCATCGGTTCACCCTCTCATGTAGCTAAGGTCTACTAAAGTTGTCTTCCATGCATGAGAAGTTCATGGTCTCATGGACAATAATGTGACTTTAGCTGCCATATCTATCACTCTTCCTTTCCATCTTGCCACCCGCAAGAGGCTGTAAATTGACATGAAGATCATTACCCTTCCTAAGGTCTTGTATTGTTGCGTCGTTCAATTTTTGTGTTAAGTGATTATTTAATATTCTGTGTAGGAACTGTTAGGCTTACTTTTCATTCTCTCATACATGACTTATTCTTGATCAGCATAAAAGCAAGTGATGGAAGATTCTGATTTGTATCATCTTGTCTTTTTCAGGTGTCGAGATCTATTGGAGACGTATACTTGAAGAAACCTGAGTTCAACAGAGACCCACTTTTCCGTCAGTTTGGACACCTTGTTCCCTTGACACGACCTGTACTGACTGCAGAGCCCTCAATTCTTATAAGAAAACTTAGGCCTGAAGACTTGTTCTTAATATTTGCTTCAGATGGCCTGTGGGAACAGTTGAGCGATGAAGAAGCCGTTGAGATTGTCTTCAATAACCCAAGAGCGGTGAGTTCCCATCTCTGAATGATGGTATTCCTATTTTTCTACTTTTCCATTGCGGCAACCCTTTGACGGTTTTCCTCTTTTATGGTGCATTTCCAGTTGGTCACTTGCTTAACTGATTGTATAGTTCGGCATTAATTAAAGATTTACCCATTTGTTGTGTGCGTTTGGGAATCAATTCACTTAATTGTCTATCGCATATTCTGAAGCGTTGCTTTTCATTTGACCTTGTTATGACTTTATCTTTGTGGGGAATATTTCATGAGCGATAAAACAATTTAAAATAATTGTTCTGAATGTTGAAGATAGAATTTATTTGCATTCGCCTGGACAAGTCTGAAGAGCATTTTGAATACTCGCAGGGAATAGCCAAGAGGTTGGTGGGAGCTGCCCTTCAAGAGGCTGCAAAGAAAAGGGAGATCAGATACAATGAAATTAGAAAAATCGAGAAGGGTGCTAGGCGTCATTTCCATGATGATATCACCGTGATTGTGATGTACCTTGACCATCAGAAAGGCTCCACCGGTGGTAGATTTAAACGCGGTGCTCTTGGCTGCACGACTGCGCCCGTTGACATCTTCTCTAACACGGATGAAACCATGGAGGAATTTGATGACACACTTCCATTAGCAAAGAAAACCCAACAAAGATTGAACTGACGAAACAGTCTGTTTCAGATGGTATTAGATGATTTTGCTTGAATTTGTGGGAGGTTTGGGAGTAATACAGAATGATGTACATTTTCGAGGTCCTGGTAGACGTACGTTGATCGAGCCTATATTATTATACACTTGCTCTAAGGCTTATGCCGATACCTCAAGCAGCGAAGCATGTTTCGCTTGGAGTATTTGGGAGTTTTGGGAAGTATACAGGAAGGATGGATGGAGATTATCCTGTTATTGATTGGGGTAGGGTATACGAGTTACGAGCTCTTACGACATTTTTTTGTTCCTCCATTATTGATCATCTTGTTATGAATAATAGCTTTACAAGTTCTGAACATCTTGGACTTTCTTTTTTCACTTCCAATGATACGTTTTGACATCGCAGGGTTTTCTGACTTGAGAAAGAAACTTTTATGTGCATACTGTATACCTTCTTTTTCCCCTTTTTTTTTTGTGTATCTATTGTCTCTATTGTATACCTGAAATTGGGATTGGAAGGAGGGGAAATGGCTGAATGCGACATTGTTTGCTCTCTCTACTGTTTCTTTTTTCTCAGCCCATATATTAGGCTCCGTTTGATTGGATACAAGCAACAACAATAACAGAACCCATTTAGTTTCTAATCATTGAAATTTGGGGAGAGGGGCGGGGATGATTGGAGACAGATTTAACCTTTGGTATGCACAAAGTGGTTGCCATCAAAATACCACTAAAACAGTGCCCCCCTTAAACCTCCAAGGACCGAGGAGCTACATGGACGATTTGCTGTAGAACCATATCCCCAAATCAAAGCCGAAAGGCATCAGGAATGGCAAGCCTAGAGACCCAAATCAATTTATGTGCTCATTACCATGTTTCCTTCATTCATGGTCCCGAAAGGCTCCGTTTGACTGGATGTAAAATAAAATATTTTGCTACACGTAATCGGAATATATTTTACATGAAAAAACATTTTATATTTATATTTATATGAAATACTTTCCCGGTGTTTGGTAAAAGTCCAATTTTATTTTGTCCAAACCAATACCACATCGCTCGCATTCTGTTTTGCATGAGACAAAATTCTTCCAACTGATCCGACGGAGACGGAGGTGATCGAGGAATGGGCAACCGGATGGCTATCGGGAAATAACTCAAGGGCTTTTGGAAGGCTATTGAGAAACAACTCAAGGGCCTTTGGACTGAATTATTTTACATCTTTGGATGTAAAAGATTTTCCCAAAAAAAAATCACTTCCTAGACAATACTACCGAACATCGGAAATGATGTCCCACGCTGCTTCCTGGGATCAAGTCTCATCCTCACCTTCCCCGTGTAATAGATTAGGAAATGACGAATGACAAAAAAAAAAATCATCGGAATTGATGTAAAAAGTTTTTGGAAAGAATATTGTATTGGCAAACAAACGAGCCTAAGATTGGATCAAATGAGATTTTCCACTGGAGTTACAAGAGGATTTTTGCCATCTATGTCATTCCAAAGAAGCAAACCACACTGCCCTCGCAAAAGGACAGCGAAGACTGAGGAAATAGGTGAAGAACCATTTCCATCTCTGTGGTACACTTAGGGCAGCCCTCGTCCACCATTCGTTTCCTCAAATTCACCCGCACCGGAGAAATGTCCAAACTACGCTTCAACAAAATGTGCTCAATTTTTCCGAAAAACCTAAATTTGAGTTCTCCAAAATAGAGAAAAGAGCACAATTCAGTTTTGTCGAGTTTTGGCTAGAACCATGCAAACTAGCACACACGAGTATATACACCCGTGTATGAGTGCATTCCGATGTACAAGCATTCGTGGCTTTAGACTTTTTCCAGTCTTGAAGGTTCAGATTCAGAAGCCTATGGATATAGTGTTGAGGGCTAAAGCGTTCACAGAGAGATCTAGAGTTCATAGAAATACACTTTTTCCTCTAAATGCTGCATAAAACTGCTCTAGAACATGAAATGATAGACAAACCAGTAATTGAAGGTCCCTACAAACATTACATTCCGAAGCCTACATATCGATAAGAACAAAAGAGCTCCATACAACCAAAATAGAGCAAGGCTTTGTATGAAGGCATCTGGAAAGTAGTACAAATAAGATCACTACATCGCATTTAGGGCATTGCCAACCAAAAACCGATCCCCAAAAAACAGATTCATGGGATGACTTCCAAAATTCAATCTCCATTCTCCTGCAGAAGGCTCACTTCAGGAAGTGAGGACTGATAAGTCCCCCAATCTCAAGAAACCCAACTTGTTCTTTCCCTGCAAAAATTTTCTTCAGCTTCTCATCACAGACAATGACCTTCTTGTTTTGAGGATCCTAACAAGATAAAAAGAACAAACCATGTTAAGATAAACATCCAGTAAAATAGGCTAAAATCAAAAGTAATTTCTAGTTTTAATGCAGAAAAAAGGATATCAGAGCACAAAAATCACAAAACTAGAAATCGACGATACTATCTTTGCCAAGCTCTCCATTGACAGAATTCTGATAGCAAATACACGCCGAGCAGCGCTTTTTCCTACCAACTCCATATAAGTATTACTCACGCAAGTACCGTATCACCTAAAGGAATAGCCTTATGATTCTTCAATGATGGTAGACTGCACTTAGATAAGCAAGGTATTTGACATCAGGGAATAGCTTTTTCTGCCACATGTAAAATGCTACCAAAAAGATTAAGCAATTTATGCCACATGTAAAATGGTACCAAAAAGTTTCTCAATTGTTTTAAGTTCTATGCCACATATCTGCACATGGTTTTGTTCTTCTCTCAATCGGAACAAAACCACTTGTTAGCATGAAGCAAAGATGAAAACCTATAACTGTGAAGTAGAACGTAGAGACAATAAAAATAATAGGCATATAACAAAATGATAGTTCTACAAGATCAGTAGCGGAAATATATCTGCAACCTCAGCCAAACCCTAAAAAAAAGTAGAAAGACTAGATTACCCTTACCATAAAAGGTAAACAACAAGAAAAGTACAACATACACAATAATATATCGGCACATCACTGATTAGCATCAGTCATGCTTTGAACAAATTTAATGTATCAGAAACAAAATCTCATCTCTTAGATGTTTTGAACAGAGAGTCTACTGAAGAATTATGTGACTAGGATTCACACCCCTTCATAGAGACTATGGAATTTCATCTTTTCTACAAATCACCACATTAAAACAAACTATTACAAAATCAGCATCCAAGAAAATCTGAAATCCAAGTGAAAGTAAAAGAAATGACAACTTTTTCATGGTTAACGTCCCCAGTTTGTTAAAGCACCCAAATTAGTGCGGAAACAAGGCCAAGCTCAATCCATACACACCAACAATCCGGAAATATATACATAAAAAACCTACTGTGTAGTAGACATTTATCTGCTAATGAACAGAACAACACCCAAATCCATCCCAAAAAAACCCTAGCAATCTGCTACAGATACAGAGAACAATAGAAGTGTACAGCATAGTCCACATGATAGGTATAGGGCCAGCATAAATTGGAGGGTCCCGAATACATCTGTACCTATGTCTGAATCTGTGCATTTTCATATGTATATCTAGCATTTTTACATATAAAAGAACCATAGAACCAACATTTAAATCACCCAAACAAATGGAGTAACTGCTAGGGTTTCAGGATGCTATATAAACAGAGTACGTTCTCCCCTGTTTGTGTATATATACGCAGAGAGAGAGAGAGAGAGAGAGAGAGAGACCTGAAGATTGTGTTGTTTGATATAAGCCCAAATCTCCTTAAGGGCTTGAGTACGAGCAATCTCTGAGACGCCACCGAGGAACGCTTGCATTTCCGGCGATACTCTACGTGGCTTCATTATCCCTTTCGGCTCTCCTTTCCCGGTAGCCGCCGTCGCCGGCTTCGACGCGGCTGCCGTTGTGACGGTGCGCACAGTGCGCAGGTTAACTCCAGACGGAAAAGGAACTGAATGAACACCCAGAGAACCCGATGATGACTTGGTAAGCGACGCCGTTTCGACGGCTAAGAAACTGGAAAACACACCCAGAGAAACCGCCATTTTTTGCCCTTTCTTTCTCCCTCTCTCTCTCTGTGTGCAGTGGAGTGGAATGCGAAGAGATAAGAGGCGACGGGTTTAACTTTTTGCGCGTGTTGAATTGAGTTAATTCCACAAATGCCCCCTCAACTAGTAGTAAGTATCACTTAACTAGGGCTGCAAATGAGACGAGTTGTTTGCGAGTAAATCGCGGCTCAGCTCGTTATGGCTCGACTCTATACTAATCGACCCAAGTTCGAGCTCGAGTTTTGGGCTCATTGATTAAGAAAGCCAAGCTCAGCTCACTAAAGTTCAACTCGGCTCGTTTATAGAGGCTCATTAAGTAAATTAGTATGGCTCGGGTCGTTTACGACTGAGCAAAGCTCGCTCGAGGTTGGGGCTCGTTAAGAAAACGAGCTGAGGTCGAACACTACAAAGTTTGGCTAGGCTAGGCTTATTTGCAACCTTACACTTAACACCATCAATTAAACAGATCCCTATCCTTAACTTTCGAATGCCATTTTTTTTTTAATAACTCATGTGTCCAGGCTGGTTATGTGCACCTTGACTAATGCTAGAAAACAATCTCTCCATCACCAACAAAGGTCCCAATTAAATCATGATTCCAATTCGCAAATTGTATTTAGGACAAAATATGCTTTCTAAACTCGTTTGCCACTATGACAACAAAAAATATATGTAGTTGCCTTCCTAAGGAAAAAAGATAATCCTCAGTTGCCTTCCTCCAAAGTTCAAAGTGACCAAATCCAATTAATAACTGATTGAGCAGTGAGCACACAATTGATGAGTTGCTGTTTTCAGCTAAGGCTTATCTACTATTTTAGTCCGTACAAAATATAATTTTAATTTCATCTTTACAAAATATTTTTTGTCAATTTCGTCCTTATAGTTTTAGGCGAATTTCAATTTTTCCCTTCCGTCAAATTACTGACGGAAATTGTTTATGTGGCAAGCAGAAAATGCTTAAAAAACCGGGAAAAATGATTAATCTCTAAAAAAAAATGACAAAATTACGAAATTTTTAAAACACTGGAAATAAGTCATTAAACAAAAAGTTTATGAAATTTGTCTAATAACTTTTTTTTGAGATTAATCATTCGTATCGACGAGAGGAATCAGAAAAGTATAAAAATATGGGGCAAAGTTAAAAAAAAGTTCATATAAGACGACACATTTTTTTTTTGAAACAGCAATAAAATTTATTAAAGAAAACTTGACAATGGGTACATCAAGTTGGAGGGAGAAAAGAGAGGACTCCAACCAAGGTTGAAGAAATTAAAACACCCCTTGGGCCAAAGTCGACACTTTATAACAAAAAGAACAGCTATTTGGTATTCTAATTCGGCCCATACTTTATCGACGAGAGGAATTACTATTTTTTTGATATAAACTATCGTCTTATATGATTTTTTTTAACTTCGACCCATATTTTTATACTTTTCTGATTCATTTCGTCGATACGAATAATTAATCTCCAAAATATGTCATTAGACAAATTTCATAAACTTTTTGTCTAATGAAATTTTTCATGTATTTTAAAATTTTCTTCATTTTTCGTCATTTTTTTGGAAATTAATCATTTTTTCCGATATTTTAATCATTTTTCTGGTATTTTAAGCATTTTCTGTTTGCCACATAAGCATTTTCCGTCATTAATTTGATGGAAGGGCAAAATTGAAATTCGTCTGAAACTATAAGAACGAAATTGACACAAAATATTTTGTATTGACAAAATTGAAACTTAGTGTATTTTGTAGGGACTAAAATAGTAGATAAGCCTTCAACTAATCCAATATATAGAATCCACCATCTTGGCAAGATTACCTGTTAATAGGTTCTTTTTCTCACAATAGGGAGTCATTCGACCTCAAATAGAATAAAAATATCACAATAAAAAAAAAAATCAACATGTTTAACCTTAACCCAAAGTATTGGCTGTGGCGGAGCCAGAAATTTCATTCAAAGGGGGCACCTTATCACAATAAAAAAAAAATTCACAGTAAAATATTGGGAATAAAGAAGCTCCAAGAACAAAAGTTCAAACATTCTTCATTAGGCACAAAAGTTTGTAGCATAATATTTTGAAACACTTCTAAATAAAGTTTGTTGGTGTAGGAAAGGTCAATATATTTATAGTTGACAAAGTTAGAATTTAGACCACCCTATCAGAAGAAGACACGTGGCATCTATAAATTAGCGACACGTGGCAGAGTCGCAAGTGGCCCCGCGAGAGCAACCCCCATGAGGGAGCCTCGCACTTGTCATTCCCCATGAACAGCAGAAAGAAGTGCACAAACTCAACATAGATGCATCCGAGGGTGGGAGAGCTTCCCGAGCCCGAGAAGATTAGCGCTAGTCCGAACAGGACGAGTAGCGCGAGAGAACAACTCGAATGAGAGTTAGTAGTAGTCTGAACAAGATGCTTAGCGCTAGTCCTAAAAGAACGAGTAGCGCGAGACAGCGACTCAGATAAGAGTCGGCATGAGTCCGAATAGAACAGATGGCGCGAGTCCGAATAGGGCGAAGCGCAAAAGATCAACCCAGACATCCGTGCCTGCTCAAGTCGAAAGGCAAGACTTGAGGGGCCCTCAGGGGCTCAATTCGCGGTATTGGCATGGATGAACAAGCTATGACCTTGCCCACATGGGAATGGAGGGGGATTTAGTGGTTCGGTGGATTGAGGAGAAGGGATCGTTGCAAATGGGGTTTGCGAGAACATCGCCCCCCGCGGCCGTACAGTACGGAAGGACACATGTGTCGAATATTTACTAGGCCACTTGGCGCCTCAGTGTTGGCCATAGTAGTCTATAAATATGAGGCACCCCTTGTAACACACAAATTCGAGTCCTGCAATTAAGACAAGAAAAAGATGCACAAAATAATAATTTTATTAATTCGATTTGAATGCGAGAGGTACAATCTCTAATTAATGCTCTTTTTACGGTAAAAGAACAAAAAAAATCCTCTGATTCGATCTCCGGTACGTTTCTACGGCTTGAATGCTTGTTGTTGAATCGCACAAACGATAACTTTCTTTGAATCTTCAAGTTGAATGAACTGAAGAACAAAGTTTGAAGATGGCTTTGATTTATTGAATGATTTGTTGGATGAAGAACTTGTGAAGAAATTGGCACGTTCTTGGTGCTTGATGATTCTTTGCAAGTTGTTGCTCTTGTATTCTTGTGTTTGAAGATGACCTTGATTTGTTGAAGGATTTGAGTTGTTGGGTGATGAACTTGTGAAAAAATCGACACGTTGTTCTTGCTGCTTGATGATTCTTCGCAAGTTGTTGGGGAATTGCTTGAGAGCTCTTGTAGAATGCGAGGCCCAAAAGGTCCTTTCTTCATAACAAGAGCCTCTATTTATAGGCTTAAGGCGAGATGTCTTAACTTGGAAAAATCTTCCTTGATTTATTTTCTTTCCAAATAAGAATAATTTTCCCTCTCCTTATGGAAATTAACTTAGGTCAATGTTAAAGAAATCATAATATATAAATATATATTAGAATTATTCATTTTGACCCAAGGAAAATTTGACTGGGCCCGTATCTTTTGGTTGGCCCAATTTTGTCACCCTCTTGGCTAAATAAGTTAGCCCATCTTCTTCTGGTCCAGTCCATGATTGAGCTCGTATTTTCGTGGGCCCATTTGACTAATTTAAATTAGCCCACTTTAATTTGGCATTCACTGTATCTTAAATGGATTGAGCCCATAATTTTGACGGGTCCAAATTTATTTGAAGGCTTTGACCAGCTTTGACTTTAATTAATCCAGACAATTTTATTTGTCTCAATTAATTTGGACGGCGATTAAATCACGTCAAAATTTTAGTGTCTACACCCCTCTCACAAGTCCTCTCAGATTTAGGGCGACAGCTTGAGAGACTTATTTTCTATAGAGAGAGAAAGCCTCCAAGTGAGGGCATCCCACAAGAGATAACCTAGAGAGATTCTGTCTAGGTCTCTTCCATACTGTTTGCCTTCTTCTCCACCCCACCAAATCAATCCTCCATCATCTTCTTCTAAACACCAACCATTCTTTACCTCTCCTAGCTCATATTCTTATTCTTGAATATTGACTAAACAAAGAACCTCACTTACAGTTGGTAATTTTATTTACAATTGACCCCGACAAGTTTTCATTTTTCAAAAGTTTTGCATAATTGTTTCGTTACTAATCCCATAAAAACATCTTGCTTCAAGTATATTGTCAATGCATGCCGGCTCAAAGACTCTAGATAAGCTCATTTTTGAAGAAATCGTAAAATTATGATAGCTCGCTTAACTATTTGATTCTTAATCTGTGTGACAAACAAAATTAAATCAATTGTAATAAGGATCACTAAGATTGTTTTCAATTTTTTTTGTTTCAAAATTAGTGAGACTGGAATTAATGTATGTGCTCTTTTTCTTGTCCCATGTGAAAAAAGAAAAAAGGAAAAGGTAAAATCCATCAAAAAAAAATTACCACCAGTGCACACCACGAAGGCTCGAACCCAGGCTATTTGGGAGGACAAGCATGCACTCGTGCCACTGATACAACAAGCCACTTGTTATGAAATGAGATAATTATATTATATGTAGTAAACTTAAAGCGAGTTGTAAAAAAATAAAAATAAAAATAGCAGCAGGCGATCAAAATCCAGTGGGGGCACGTGCCCCCTGGTCTTAAGCTGGCTCTGCCCCTGAGTATGGTCCTAATCCCCAAATATGGACTAGTCTGATACCCACAATTCCACCCAAATTAAAAGTTATAAGTCGAAAGATGAAATTTAATTTTCTTCCAAAACTACCCTGCAATTATAAATGCAAAACCCCTAAAATAGCATTCAATATTTGTGCGGAAGCGTTAATAAACACATAAAACAAATGCGATTTATGCTATGTAATTAAACAAACAAGAGAGAGAGAGAGAGAGAGAGAGAGAGAGAGAGAGAGAGAGAGAGAGAGAGAGAGCAATTACAGAGAACACAGAGATTTCAATGGTTCAACAATGAATATCTACTCCACGGGCTATCAGATGATCAAGGATTTCGCAAACAAGCCAAAAAACTTTAAATCTCCACCTTGGCGAGATTGCTACTACTAAACCAAAAAACTTCAATGCAACAACCATAATTTTTTTTTATAGAAAAAAAGAACTAGATAACCAAAGAAATAGATAACTAGATCACCCAACAAAATCGTGCCCGGACTACTATCAAAGCACTCAACGACGCATGCACCTGAAGGTGCTTAAACTTGCTGCCCATGGATCAGGTCCACGCAACGAACTTGACCCCAGAAACGACCTTAATCATCATATTAGCCGGACTGTAAGCAGTACCAATCTTCTCCAACAGAATACCACCTTCATCAACAATCTCACGAACAAAATGAAAATAAACATCAATATGTTTGGTCCGAGCATAATGCTCCTGATTCTTCGCAAGATGAATTGCACTCTGATTATGCTAATGAAAGATGACTTGATTCTGCCCAAATCAGCCGTCAACCAATACAACCAGATCCCCTCCTTTATGGCTTCGTTGAGAGCCATATATTCGGCCTCAATAGCAAAAATGCAACTGTTAACTACAAAGCACATCGCCAACTAATCGGTCCTCCTGCCATGGTAAACACATACCTAGTTGTTGAACAACGCTTATCCAAATCACCTTCATAATTCGAGTCCCTAAAATCAGAAAGTAGATAACCAATAAATGCGCACCTCTCGAACTTCAAACTCAGATTCACGGTCCCTAGAACATACCGGAAAATCCAAGGCCACAATAGCATCGTGAGCGAATAATCACTCAGCAGATAACTCCTACCCACTCATCCTTACATTACAAACAATTAACAGTTATATCAAGGAGTGAGTAAATAAGAAAAAATAGTTGGTTTCACTAACTAGCCTTTAACTTAAGTGTTTTTTTTCCTAAAAATCATTACACAGTGATTTCTCCTTCCCATGTCTACCCATTGTACTCCGCCTCACAACATAACGTTGGGCCCCTGTTAGCAACCATTCATTGTCTAGGCTCCTATTAGCACCCATTCAATATCTTGGCCCCCCCCGTTACCACCCATTTTAACATCAGGGCCTATTTTAGCACCCATTCACAGCACAGTCTTCCAACATCTCACACATGCCTTAAACCTAGGGGTGAAACGGAAAACCGAAAAACCTAATCAGACAGGGTACCAAACAGAACCGGCAGTTTTTCCTCCAATTTTTTCTCCCTGATTCAGTCGCGGTTTAAGCATTTTCTCAAAACTAATACCGATTTGGTTTTCGATTCATGTGGCTAAAAAGCCGGACCGGATCGGTAGTATATATATACTTAACAACCCCTTATTCTCAATCCCGAGATCTAGGCCTTGTTCTCTAATAAGTAGATTTTAGGTAGATTTTATGAAAATCTCATAAAATGAGCATTTTATGGAGAGGTGATAAAATGGAGTTGTTTTCCCAACTGATAAAATGTAGTAGTTTTCCTATAGATTTTAGGAGGATTTTATGAAAATCTCATAAAATGACTTTTACATTTTATGTGTTGAGATTGGAGTGTCATAAAATGTGAGATTTTATTTACCTAAAATCTATTGGAGAACAAGGCCCTAATCTATTCTCATCTCTTGTCTCTCCATACTCTCACCTCTCACCTCCAGTCATCGACTCACCACCACCACAGCCACGCCACCGTCCACACCTACGTCCACACCTTTTACGCTAGTAAGATCCACCTTCTCCTTTGCCAAACATCATCGTCGTCATCACCATAGTAAGAGACACCATCGTCTTATTTCGTCTCTCTCTCTCTCTCTCTCTCTCTCTCTCTCTCTCTCTCTCTCGTGTTTTGGTTTGGATCTGTATCCCAGTTGGATTGGTTTGCGTTTCGCTGTAGATTTTTCGATCTGTAGGTTTTCCTCTCATGATCTGTAGGTTTCTTTCTTTTATATGTATATATAGAGACACAAACACACGTGTGTGTGTGTATATGTATTATTCTATCAATTAATGTATTTTTCCTAAATCAAGCATTCTCTCTCTTGTCGTCCAAGGGGATTTCTATATATGTATATATGCATATATATGTATTATTCTGTCAATTAATGTATTTTTCCTAAATCAAGCACTCACTCTCTTGTCATCGAAGGGGATTTCTCTGGGTTTTTTTCTTCTGTTTTTACTTTATGAGCTTGTTTTTGCACAACCATGTATGGCTGCGAGGGATAGTGAAAGGAACTTTGATGCAATCAGCAAAAACTAGGTTGAAAACTTCGAAGTAGTTTACAATTTTGTAGAGCAGTAGAGGTAGAGAACTTATTTATTTATTTTTTATTACTGGTTATGGAGTTTTGCAAAAAACCGACGAAACCGGTCAAATCGGACCAAAACGACCAAACGGATTAAAACGGGACCGACCTAATTTTGTTCGGTCCCGGTTTAGACTTTTCCAAATTGAAATGTCCGGTTCGGTCCAAAAAAATACGTCCAAACTGGACCGAACATGACCGGTTACACTCCTAGTCTCCTACTTGAACCTACTTTTCATTTATCTTTGAACTTAACAAAATCACAGGATCACCTACGTACTTGCAACCATCCCGGCTAGTGAACCTATTGGTTCATTCTAATATTCCATCAATCAAGAAAAGTCTATAGTAGCATAAAATGAATTGAACAATACGATGGCTGATAACGTACAAATAAGACACATAAGTTGCTCGCGATTGATCCATGTGACTTTTGGATTTATTGGGAGTTGGCACATACATCTATTTTAATGACTATATCATTCTTTAAGGGTTCAAGTGTTATCTTCGTCTGTTCAAAAAAAAAGTGTTATCTTCGTAATCATTTCAGTGATTTTAGATATTTTTGAAAAATGGATTCAATGTGTAGATTAGTAAACATAGGGGTGGATATGGCTGTCCAACGGATCATCCGATCAGCCAATCCGACCAATCCGAACCATCCGTTGATCCATCCGTGAATGTTCGGTTCGGTTCCGGATCGAGAATTTCTCATCTTGCGGTTCCGGATCCGGATCGGATCCGCTCGATCCGCTCAATAATCCTTCTTTAATTTGTCAAATCCGCCCGATCCGATCCGTAACCGATCCGATCCGATCCGTAACCGATCCGTGAATGTTCAGTTCGGTTCCGGATCTTAAAAATCATAATCCGCTCTGAGCGGATCGGATCGGATCCGTATCCCATCCGTCCGGATCCGATCCGTGGACACCCCTAGGGGTGGAAGTGTAACTTAGTAAAGTGTGGGGTAATTAAACAAAATACAAGGGTACTTTCGTAACTCAACAAGGTGTAGGGGTAATTTAGTAAATCGCAAAGCACGAGGGTAATAATTTGATAAACTCTAGTGGTAAAATCATACTTTCAAAGCCAAAGGGGTACTATGGTCATTTTACAAAGACTAGGTTGGTATATAATATTTTATCTCATAATGTTCTAAATTAAAGGGAAGTTAATTAGGGTCCTATTCTGAAAACTTACTTATGTTTCTATCCTTGTTGGTTTGAATCATTAAGTTGGCATCCTTAAATTCAAATAACTCAAAACTACCCTTTCTCTCTCCTAATATTCTAAATATTTTTCTCTCCAAATCTTTCATAATTTATCTCAATCTCTCTCCTATCTTTCAAATTATCTTCTTTCATAATCTTTTAATTATTTCACTGTCTAACTTCTCTCCCCTAAAATCAAGAAACTACGCAAACAAATAAAAAAACATGAAAAGCTCCCTATGGTAACATAAATTAATTAATTTTTTGACAGACTATGAAAAAAATGATAAATTAATGAAGACAAATAAAAATACGATAAATTAATAAACCATGTTCATTGTATGAATTACCTGACATGGTAAATAAATTAATCATGACTATTGTGTTGAAATTCATGAGAAACAAAACATTTCAAAATCTTTATTAATAAAATAATTTCATTCGAGAAAAAATGGAGCAAAAATTTAGGTCTTTACACCACATCTGGGCAAAACATTTTAGTTTCAATTCAAATAATGCATATGAGTCACCTCTCGTAACAAATGGATTATTGAAACCTCAACGTAACTCCTAGCTAGGCGGAGCTGAAGTGCGTGTTCTTCACTTAGTCTTTTTGATAAATAATCATGGTGTCACGTGTTCTAAATTGATAAAGTATATATTAAAGCATAAAAAAATTATGTTCTTTTAATATGGAAACCAAGAATTTGAATCTCGTATCATGTCAGTGAGTGACATTATTTTTTTTTGCAAATCTAGTACCCTTGAATTGGTTTTCCCGTTAGGCTCAAATGCACTCCGCACGAAGTTGAATTATTTTCTATATACACAATTTTCTCATTTTTTGATGTAAGAAATAACAACAATAATAATATAATATCTGAAATGATAAATTTTTTGATAAAGCTTTACTCTGATTTTTTTAAAAACCTGTGGTGAATTGTTTTCAAAATCTTAACCATGAAATTTTTATTGCCAATTAAGATTATACAGCTAACAACTAATCTTGAATTATCTAAAATGGTTATAGGCACCAATTTTTTTTATAAATATTTATGCTACAGTTTCTTTCTTCTCTAAACACAATATTGGAGTATAATAAAAAGTGTTGTCAAAGTATTGGAGTATAGCCATGCACACATTTTTTAAGATTTACCTGCAACGTGTCATGTACGTAGCTGGTAAGATGGGGAGGGTCTCGTGTTGTAACTTATCAGAAAGAGTAGTAAATTTGTCATATTGTTTCCCATTTGCTAAAACGGGAATCTCATAAAAGCAAGTGGGTGATTTTGATAAATGAGGAAATCATTTACTAAAATCAACCCATTTTACAAAATGAAAATGTGTTGATTTTACGGGATTCCCATTAAGCAAATAGGAAACAAGGCTGCTTGTAAAAATAAAAAAAAAATGCTCAAAACTACTCTATCTACTCACTTTCTCCAGAAAACGCCTTATTTTGGTCATGGTATTCAATTTGAAGAATGAACGGCCGGATTTAAGACAAATATGAATCTAATGGCTAAAACTACTTTAATCCTGCACACTACAGGATTTCAATTCCGGTATACTTTACTACCTTAAAGCTAGGGCTGTTAAAAAAAACCGGTGAACTGTGAATCCGATCCGGACCGAACCGATCCGTACCTTTTGGATTTTAACCGTGGATTAATGGTCCGGACACGGATTTAAAAAATAAAAAACCGTGACTTTTGGATCGGACACGGATTTTGATTTTGAAACCGTGGATTAACCGATCCGGACCGTGAGATTTTTATTATATATAATTTTATCACTTTTATAATTATAGTTATATAGTTATTGTTAATTTAGCAGACTTACGGTTTAGTTGTACTGTTGTAAGAGTTATGGTGCGAATATTGTTATCTCTATAAAATCTAGGGGGTAAAGTATTATAAGTGCTACTATAAATACTCTCTGTTTGTGAGTGAACTGGAAGTAACCATTTACTATTGTCTTTGTGAGTAAACCGGAAGTAACTTTCTGTTATCCTTTGTGGTAATATAAGTTTATGCCTTTGTTTGTTCAGTTATATAACTATTTGCCTAACTGCCTTTGTTGTTTTTTATTGGGATTTCCAACTTTGAACTTTCTATTTAGTGCATTTGCTACTTGCTAGTGTCTTACTGCCTCTGTTTGTTGTTTTTTTCCGAATAAGTTGAAAATCCGGGGATTAATCCGGAACCGATTCGTGACTCGCGGTTCGGATTGGAACCGAACCGTGAGATTTTTGGATTGGACACGGATTGTATTTTCAAAAAACCGTGACTCGCGGATTAGGATTGGATTCATGCCAATCCGGACCGATCCGGACCGTGAGCACCCCTACTTAAAACCTCACAAGGTACGGCAGAAATTTCGGCCGGCAACACACCTCCAGTCAAGCCTCGCTCCAGTCTTGTTTTCAGCCGGAGCTTCTCCGTGATTCGCAAATCTGTAATACCACTGAACCGAAGCTGACGAAGATAAAACTGCAATCCCAATCGATTTCGAAACTCATTCGCCAGAACCAAAAATGGTAAATCATGTCAACAACAGGACTCTCCAAGTTTTTTGCATCGGAACAGCGGATACGAAGCTTGATGAGCTCCGATTCCTCTCCGATTCCGTTCGATCCAATCTCAACAACTTCTCCGCTCATTCTTTGTCCAAGGTCATTTACGTATCCCTCTTATTTCTCTCTCCTCCTTTTCTTACCTACTCTGCATTTCTACATATATGTTTCTGTGATCCATGTCCGGTTATGGATGAAATGGGCGATCACTTATAACTTGAGGATCTTTCTACTCATTGCCAATTGATTTTGATCCACATGGAATGGAATTGCCAATTGGTTTTGATCCACATGGTATAGGAGCGTCCCATTCCATCCTAAATCAAAATTAGAAATAGCCTACACTTCATGATAACAGACCCACAAAAAGCTGCACGATGATAGACAAAAAATGTGGCTACTGGCTACACGTGATAGATCTAAATGCTGCTGTGCGTGAAAGGTGTTAGAGAGTAATCCCATGAGTATGGAATGAGAGATTACTTTATAAGGGACTTCTCTACTCATTGCTAATTAGTTTTGAGCTGGATACAAGGTTTTCAAACATACGTTTGGTATTATTATCTACTTGTTATCTGGAGAAGGAAAATGGGATCTTCATGGTCTGAAGGTACTGGTGAAACTTACAGATCCATATTCGGCTCTGCTTTTGGTATTGTTTCACTTTTGTTTTGTCCCTAATTTATTTCCATCCGCCACTCCACAGTCCATAGTAGTTTTCTGCCTTATCACATGGATGAAATATTGTGTATTCCAATATACCTTAAGAAAATAATAAGCAAGCCTGCAACACGTGACAAAAATGAGCTTAAAATAAACATAAACGTTTCAAAATAAACTTAATCATTAATTCCCATCATTTTTGAAATTCATATCATTATATCATCAAAATCTTCTTGTGAACTACTAATACCATTCAAAATTTTGGAACTTAAGATAACTGACAATAGAAGAAAACAAAGTAAAGTTAGGGTTTCTTTAGAATTTAGAGAAAGAAAGAAAGAGAACAAAAACTAGAGAACTCAGTCTTCCAATTTTTTATTTGAAAAGAAAGAGAGAAAAAAATAACAAAACAAAATATTGGGCGCAATATTTTTTTTTACGCTTTCCTCATTAATTATTTTGTCGTCTCTTCCCTTTCTTTCTCTCATGGGCCATTGGGAGATATTTTAAGATTTTGACTTTTAGATCGTGAAGTATAGATTTTGAATTTGTGTGAGAATTTGGATAATATGTGTAGAATAAATTTTGTATCAGATTGTGTATAAATTTTGCTAACTCCGCCTGGGATGTGCTTAAAGCCTTTATCTTTTTCCCAGACGGTCCCAAGCCCGTATAAAGGAGGAGGGGTGTGCGTTAGGTAGTTGACAAACAAGACGTAAAAGCCCCGTCAGATTTATATGACATAAATCCTACCTTTGACAGAGCTCAATGGAAAAAAAGGATTCATGTAGTCGACCCAATTGATTGCGTAGTGCTTGGAGTAAACCTGACGAATAGATTCTGAGTATTTTTTGACCATGTTGCCCTTGTTTAGTAATTTCCAGGGAAGTATTTCATGAAAATGTTGGGGGTGATTTAGTACTGTGTGTCTACTGTGTAGGCAAAGGCAAAATGAGAATGAAAAAATGTCATGGGATGATTCTCACCTTGTCTCTCATTTGTTTAGTTTTGATAACATTCCATAATTTTCTCTCAATGCCCAAAATTCAATAATGCCAAATGGAGAATGTGATATAGAGAGGCTCCCAAACACCCCCTAAGTTCCAATGTTTTGTTAAAGTAAGGTTGCAAGAGGAATATGATGAGAATCCACATGAAATTTGGAGAAGGTAATGCAAGAGAACAAAAAATATAAGAGCATGAACAAGTATTTTTGTTTTGTCCTTTCCCATTTTTTATTTGGTTTAGCGTTTCAAATTTTGGGTCATAATGTAATTAGTTAGAATTTTCGGGTGTAATTGATGCATGACGGTTTTAGGACGCTCAAGTATTGCCGCCTACACTATGAAACATGGTGGTTTTTGGTGGGAAATAAGAATAGAACTTCAGAGAAAGTGCACAAAGAAGAAGAGAGAAAAGAATGAGAAGAAGAATAAGAGGGAAAGAGAGATAGAGGTGCTTCACCCTCGCAAGGGTTAGGCGGTTTCTGCAAGGAAGGATCACAACCCTATCCCTAATAGGAAAGGACCGCAGCCCAAACCCCAATTACAAAGACCACAACCTTGTCACTCAATTCTTTAATCAATCAACGCTCTATTTCAAAATGAAATATTACATCACAATTTATAAAAGAACCTTCTAATTCCTAGAAGTCTAAATGAAATGAACCTAATTAATGAATACATTGAATAAGATATGTGAATGAACCTAGAAATTAATGCATACATTGAACCTACTAACAATTAGTAGATGCAATGAACTAGAAATGTGTTTAATGTATCTAGATATTGATGCAAGTAGTTAACTCATGTTGGCCCTTGGCCTTCCAACTGCCATGGATGACTCTTGAATGACAAATCCTTGAACGACCCATGCTGCCCTTTGATTAGGATCGTTGCAATTACCCAAATTTCTATCCTCATCTGTAATTTCTTTACCCCTTATTCCTGGAACAAGGGAGGCGCGTCACATCCTCTCTTTTTTTGTGAAGAAAATGCAACGTATAAGGCGTTAGTGAATGTTAAGACTTACAGATTGTCTGTTATGCTATCTGAATTGTTTGGAATCTTGCAGTTTCTGTTTATTTCATCACTTAATGAGTGGATATTCTGTTTACAATATTTGGCAAGCAATATTTGCAACATGTCTTCGCTCGTATTTGAGCACGATCTCTTTTTGGTGCATGCATGATGGAGAGGGAGATACTGGATGTGGGAGGTGCTTCATCGGAGTTACCCCTTTGAGCTTGGTTCTGCATGGAGAGGTGGTGAGATGGTTGAGCTGCAACTGAACCCTAAATGCTGGTCTGAGAAGATGACCTGCACACTAAGCACCCGTGTTAGTGCCAAGCCCAGACCGTTGGGAGTTTGGGAAGGCACTTCGACGGTCTAGTAACTGATCAGAGAGGGAGAAAACTGAAGTCTAGAGAGAGAGAGAGAGAGTAGTTTCTGCGTGTAAGAAGAGAGTGTGTAGGGAGAGATCCAGAGAGAGGTTGGTGAGCCTCCCTTTTATAGGCGGGGGTGACTTGCCCACCAAGTCCCTCGCGTGTCTCACGCGTGTCGTCCGTACCTGACACTGCACGTGGTCGGGGCAGAGCGTCTCGGGCAGGCTTGCCGCTTTGGTAGACGCCAGTCACGTCACACCTAACACACTTGATAAGTCAACGAATTTGGGAGGATTATCACGTGGTCCTGCAGTCAATACCTGATGACCTGCCACCTGACAACACACTTGGTATGCCAGGCATGCTTGATGCCAAGTCAACAACACCCATTGGTTTGGTGGCTCGACTAGGTGATAGGCGAGGCGACTGACACTGATCAAGGTGTCTCGGAACCCATCGGTTCGGATGACACAGCTCGGGGGAACTGGATGATGATCTAGAGGCTACTTCAATGTTCTTCCGAGTCGGACATGCCGACATGACGCATACCGAACCCACCGGTTCGGTAATATAGTAGCCCTATGTGTGTTTCTCGTTTTGGGTGTCAAGCCGAACCATGCCGAGAGCATCCCCGATTCGGTGATGCTGATGGGGTTCAGTCCCCTAGTTGTGGTTGAACTTTGGGAAGGGTGGACCTTCCCACTACTTCCGTACGGCCAATGGGCTTGGCTTAGCCCAATGGACCCTTGCTAATTCGACCCACTACACTGGATATTAGGGGTGAAAATCGGTCGGTTCGGTTCGGTTCGGTTTTCGGGGTGTTCCGGACCGAACCGATCGGTTTGGGGTGATTTTTTCGGGAACCGATCCCGACCGAAAAAAACAATGGACCGATCGGTTTGGGGTGGTTCGGTTTTTTCGGGTTTTTCGGTTTTTTCGGTCCGGAGTTAAAATTGAGATGGACGGCTGTGATTTGTTATTTTTTGAGGGGTCAATTTCAGGAAACCGAGATATGGGTGGTTTTCGGCCAAATAGGGGTGGTTTCGGGGTAATTCGGTCCAAATCGGGATGATTTTAGGGTATTTTGGTTTGGTCTAACAAAAATTCCGGAAAACCGAAACCGAACCGAGATGCATTTCGGTTTTTTCGGTTCGGTTTTTTCGGTTTTTTTCCAGGCTGGACCGACCGAAAACCGAACCGAATTTTCGGTTTTTCGGTCGGTTCGGGTCCCGTCGGTTTTTTTTTTCACCCCTACTGGATATGGTAGATATATCTTTGCATTTCATGCTTTAATAGTTGCTGGCATGGAAGTCATTCAGACTTTATAATCCAGGTCCATAAACCTTTCATTCACTAACCTTACTAAGTTGGACGAAGCCGGGTTGTTGTTTCAAGGGGAATCAAAAGCATTTCCAGAAAGGAAAGTTGTTGTATATGCACTAGCACAAGCCAGTGGTTGTGGTATGAATATCAGTCTTTCCATAAGTATAATGCTTACGACCCAACTTTGCATTATGGAATAAGATTGCCCCGAAGCGTAGGGGTAGGTTGCGCAAAGCATAATACCCGGAAGTCCAGGGTCAAATCCACAGAGACCGAATGCACCCGCGCGTGAGAGTTGACTTGCAAATGAGTTTTCGGTGTTGAAGTGGCCAACTTTTAGTTTATGATTTGGGGTTGGAATTCTCTTAACTTCGAGAATGACTTGGAAGTGATTAAAAATACTAATTTAAAACGAGGCTAAGTCTAGGGGTTCATAACAGTCATAACCTAGGTTAATTTGTTCCTCTCTTGAAAACCGGCTTGGGACATAATCAAACGCCCCGAACGGAAGATTTAGAAACTAAAACTATTTTACTAGAAAGGGTGTTTAACAAAGATTAGGGTTCTTTTAGCCAATTGGACAAACATCTAGATTGACGTCGCTCAAGGCGAATCACCCTTTGGCTACGAGAGATCAATGAGATTAACAAACCTAAATTTTGATACATGAAATTGAACCTAACTCTTTATGAAACAAGCGATGTTTGCTTTTTGCCGAGAAGAACGAATTAAACCTAAGTCATGGAGTGCTAATCACCCCATGACTGAGCCTAGAATAACTACTCAAACATGGTATTGAAAATCATGACTAGAAACATAAAGGAAATAAAGAACATGAGATACAAGAAAATAAACTTGATTTATAAGACGATCTGACGATTACAAGAACTATTAGTGAACGAGAAATTAACCAACTATGAAAGCTTACTTGAATTCTTGAAGGAAAACTAAAGCTAAAAGCTCCAACCAACAACGGAGGAGAAAGAAAAAAACGACTTAAAGGAGGGGCTATTTATACAAAGCCTAACAACTCCTACAAAATATCCTAAAAACATACTATAAATGGAAACTTTTTATAAAAGAAAAGCCAAAGAGTAGCTAAGAGTTAGCAGTAAAGGCCCCTGTATCAATACCAAGGAACATAGGTATCGATACAGCTTCTACAAAAATTCCCCGTAAAGCCATGGGTATCTACGCGTTCTGTTCAGAATAGGATAAAAGGTATCGATACCTCTCTTTCAAAGGTATCGATACTTAGCCTTCTAGGCTGGTTCTTCTTTGGTTGCCACTAGGGGTGTAAGCGAACCGAGCCGTTCGCGAGCTCAACTCGGTTCGGCTCGCTAAGAGCTCGTTCAAGCTCGGTTCGGCAAATAAACGAACGAGCTCGAGCTGATTTTTTTGGCTCGTCAAATTATCGAGCCGAGCTCGAGCTTACAACAACTCGGCTCGAGTGGGCTCGCGAGCCTACACATAAGCATATGCACACATGCACATACACATGTATGTCCATGCACAACTCACGCATGCCTCATGTTGGCTACGTGTTTACAGCTGGCAAAGGCTTTGGATTTTGGATTCCCAGGCCCATGTCTTTTATAGACAGACTTCATGGCCTTTGGAGTATAATTTTCCGATGTGGGATTGTTGCAAGTGAAGGCACAAGGGGAAGCTGAATTGCTTCCTTTGCTTTTCCCTATCCCACATCGCCCAATCTTCAAAATCTCAGAGGCAAGGACTCTTATAAATAGAAATCCCAGCCACCTACGCATCTGCAGCTCTGCTACACGAGCTAGGCGAGCCGAGCTTGAGCTTCCTCGAATGTTGGCGAGCCGAGCTCGAGCCAAATTTTTAAGTTTGTGACGAGTTCGAACATGGCATAACTCGGCTCGGCTCGGCTCGTATACACCCCTAGTTGCCACCCTTGGCCCTTGCGTACTTCCGGACTTCTTCCAAAGCAATTCAAAACATCATGCGGGCTTTGGGAAGGGTGACACTTGGTCTCATGGACGCTTGGGTACTTCCGGATTCTTCCGGGGATTATTGGGAGCTTCCAGATATGCCGTTTTAGTCCATTTTACCTAAGTCCAACAAAAACACCCTTGCGCGGAATATCAATACAAAACAAAGATTATATGCGTGCGAGTGTGACAAAACTAGGGAATTAGGCACTCACATATGCAATGTTGTGTGCCTATCATATAAGATATTTTCATGAAGTGACCAAGGAATTTTAATCAGGACAAAATGGTTAATCAAGTAAAAAAAGTATCAGCCCATAGCATGTGATTATGGTATGGATATCATTCTTTGCATAGTTGTATGATATTTCACAAGAATGACCAAGTGAATTTTAATCAAGACCAAATGGTTAATCAAATAGAACGTATCAGCCAATCAAAATATTCATCAGAATAGCAAAGGCCCTTGCTTTGAGCGATGCATGCCTTTTCATCAAGGCTTGGAACCTCCAGAACGGTTGGGTGGAAAATGGAAAAGGCCAATCTTATCGCTTGAATGTCTGAGCTGGTTACGCCATGGGATGCTGCTGGTATTATTTCTGATATCTTCAGTTTCTTGGTTGGCTTCGCTTTGGACTCACAGGGAGGGGAATGAGGCAGCACTTTGAATGGCATCTAGAAATGCAGGCTCTCTTTCCAACGATAGTGAAGGTGTACCTGGCTAGATTGCATTTTTTATATGGTTCTTTCTTTTTTCTGCTTCTCCTTGTATTTTGATGTTCAAGAAGGTAAATAAAGAAGTGAAAGCTTAATTGTTTTATCTTATTTGAAACTATTAGTAGTTTGATGTTCAAGAAGGTAAATAAAGAACTGAAAGTTTACTTGTTTTATCTTATTTGAAACTATTAGATTAAACTAGATGACAAATCAAGTGAATTGTCAACTATTGTGCTCCACAAGGAGAATTTCCAACTAAAGTTCGCAAGACTTTTGGGCGGAGTAATTTCAAAGGGAGTTCGGTGAAACACTAATAGAACTACTATTATAATGGTGGTGATTAAAATCTCAATGGGGCAGGGCCACCCTTGACAGTCCCTATCCTAATTATGTATGTGCTGGAGCTACTATATGTATATTGGACATTGATGTTATGAACATAATTATTTGCATATGATTTTAAGTTTCTCATTCCCATTGCGGGCTTCTGTAGCTTTCTTTATATGGGAGGATGTGTGCAGGTAGAGGTGACAGTTGTTGATGTTTCAACGAGCCAGAAAGAGGCAGAGAACTGTGGTGATTTCAACTTTGTGTCGAGGAATGATGTTCTGTCTTGCTATTTTGGATCAGGGGAGAAATCGCGTAGCCTCCCAGATGATAGGGGTGCAGCCATTGCAATGATGAGTGAAGCTATCAAATGTTTTCTAGCGAAAGCACACAGGCATTGTGTTCTTGCTGGTGCTATTGGACTTGGTGGAAGCGGAGGAACATCTTTGCTATCATCTGCCTTCAGTTCTCTTCCAGTTGGAATTCCTAAGATCATTGTATCGACTGTAGCTAGTGGTCAGACTGAACCATATGTTGGAACATCGGATCTGGTATTGTTTCCATCAGTTGTGGATATTTGTGGCATTAACAAGGTTAGTGGGGCCATCCTGTCCAATGCTGGAGCTGCTTTTGCTGGAATGGTGGTAGGAAGGCTCCAAGCATCTTCTTCTTGCAAGGATGACAAGTTCACAGTCGGTATAACCATGTTTGGGGTTACAACTCCTTGTGTAAATGCTATCAAAGAAAGATTACTTAACGAAGGTTATGAGACCCTAATTTTCCATGCCACTGGGGTTGGAGGCAGGGCTATGGAGAATTTAGTTAGAGCAGGCTTCATACAGGTACGTCGCCCAGTTTAATTCTCTCCAAAATCTCAATCTTGTTGTGATACTAGATTTATGTTAGATCCTGCTACTTTATTGCTCGGATGTCAAATGCTTGAGGATTCTCATTACCTCAGTGTTGGATCAGAACTAACTTGTTATACTTGTCTATATTCCATTATTAGGACTTGGATCAAATAAAATAAATAGATTGCTTAAGAATTAGGTGGTCTTGGCTCAATGACCTGTTACCAACTTATACTTCCGTGTTGATGCACATGCTTCAAGCATACCGAGATTCTTGTTTAGTTTATGGCCATGCCTTCTTCCAAAGATTTACATTTAGGAAGAAGTCGTTTAATCCATGCTTTAATTTTCATGTTCATTTTTCCTCAACTTGGTCATTAATTTATGAGATTTGGACGCGTCAATTTATTGTAAGCATTTTCATCAATATTCTTCCTGGTGATTGTTAATATCCTACTACTGATGTAACCAGTTTTTACTTTCAGAAATCATAGCGCCGTATATCTTTTCGCTTTTGTTCAGGGGGTTTTGGACATCACGACAACAGAGGTTGCAGATCATATTGTCGGAGGTGTCATGGCTTGTGACAGTTCACGCTTTGACTGCATTATAGAAAAGAAGATCCCTTTAGTTCTGAGTGTGGGAGCATTGGATATGGTGAATTTTGGGGCCATAGATACCATACCTTCTAATTTTAAGCAAAGAAAGATATACAAACACAATGAGCAGGTACTGTGTTCTTTCTTGTTCTTTCATTTGTGAGTCTTCGTTGCTTAATTTTTTAGCATCGTTTTTAGGTATATG
Organism: Vaccinium myrtillus; assembly: GCA_016920895.1. NCBI lineage: Eukaryota > Viridiplantae > Streptophyta > Magnoliopsida > Ericales > Ericaceae > Vaccinium > Vaccinium myrtillus. The sequence continues at coordinate 14,424,746 of CM029278.1, read as the reverse complement.
TAACACTTGGATGCATACTATATTAACATATCGGTGGATCCAACTTGATGTCGAAGATTGTGTTTATCGGTGGTATGATATAGGTTACAGTGTACCTAAGAAGCAAGGATACAGTCACGGGAAAAGACACAACATGAACGACCAAGCGGACAAGTCATTTCTTAACAAATTAGGACCTGGACACGTCCAAGAAAAACTATGTTGTAATGTATATTATGAACCCATATAAAAGTAAAAACAGTGTTTTTATCAAATTAAAATAGGTACCATAAATATCATTAACATGACGAAGATAAAAATCAATGGTAACTAGTATTCATGAACTAACCATACAACAACAACAACAACAACAACAACAACAATAACATAACCCATTAAGTCCCCAATAAATGGGGGTATGGGCGGGGGATGGATAGGAGACAGACCTAACCTTTGGCAATAAATGCACAAAGTGGCTGCTCCCAGAATACCACTGAAACAGATGGATTGGAGATAGACCTAACCTTTGGCAATGAATGCACAAAGTGGTTGCTCACAGAATACCACTGAAACAGTGGTCCCCCTATACCGTCGCGTTTGCTACGGAATCATGCCCTCAAATCAAAGCCAAAAGGCATTAGAGAGGGCAGACCCAAGAATCATTTTGATTTATGTGCACATTACCATGCTTCTTTCATTCAGCATCCAGAGCATTGGCGTTGCACAGTATTCATGAACTAACCATCCATGAAAATTTTGACCCTGGTCAGTTTTAAACTTGTATTTTAACCTTCTAATGTTTCATTAATGTATCCCAAGAGTGTCCCCAACATGTCCAAGGAAAAATATATTCGAGAAGAATCAGACACCTAATTGGGCTTGTAGGAGACGTGTCTCTACTTCTCACCGAGTGAACCGAAGGATGTGAATTATGTTGCTTTGTCTTTGATTTATCATTGAAACCAAAAACCCTCTAGATTCACTATATTTATGAGGTTTATGTGTTGAACAATGTTTGGTAATTCAAACTGTAATGCAATACACCTGTCACATGGATTGGTACATCTTCTGCAGGTTTCTTTGATGCGAACTACAGTAGATGAAAACAAGAAATTCGCTGCCTTTATAGCAGAAAAACTGAACAAGTCATCTTCAATGATCTCTGTTTGCCTGCCAGAGAAAGGAATATCTGCTTTGGATGCACCGGGGAAGCCCTTTCATGATCCTGAGGCTACTGGTGCTCTTATAGATGAATTGCAAAGGCTTATTCAGACAAATGACAACAGGAAGGTAAATCCTATTGCTCAGTCGGTGTATATACGCAATACGGTTTCCTTCCGTATGTGATCCGTAGTTTGTATGTTTTGTTTTATGACGATAGTTTAATTGATTCACCATCTCAATGTACTAACAGGTTAATGTGTTTCCTTACCATATAAATGACCCTGAGTTTGTCACCGAAGTAGTCAACTCTTTCATTGAGATTTGTAAGAATTCTGAAGCTTCCACTGATCCTCAACCACAAGCTTTTGTCGTGCCTTACCCGAATGTCCAAGATGGGTCTGTTTCCTTGAGGACTATACCTTGCCACAACACAGTTCCTTACAGCTTGGGCGACTTTCCCAATGCAAAACCAGGTTAGTGTGTTTCATTTCTGTTATGTTTATCATCAATTTCTTGGATTGGAGTGTAAAATGGTACAAATTTAGAGCATAAAATAGTAGATTCATATTTCATACGAACCGAGACATTTGAAAGATATTTTCCGTTGTGCACCTGCACTGGCTTTAGTGCCGTATATGTGCAGTTTCAGTAACAACTGGTCACCCCATGGGATAGCTACAGTATCAATAGGTTCCCTGTTCCTACTTATATAGCCAAGACTTCAAGTTTAGTCCTTTGTCATGTGACTCAGCACTCCGGCAGGTTGGGGACAATCTGTATTATAGGTTCATGACAAACACATACAGGTATATGACTATATGTAAATTGTATAGGATAACAGTTTCTAGCATACAATGATGAGACAGTAAAGGGAGACAATTATGGTGATCAACGACGAACAGTCCTAGATTAATCACCATGATATACTTCTCCCCATTGCTTACTCTGATTATGGCCTAGCTTGCCTCCAACATTTGCACTCCCTCGTTCTTTGTATGATACACTTAGTTCCTTCTTGCCTATATGGTCGAAATGAGCCTAGCTTGCCTCCCGACATTCGCACACACTCCGACATTCTTTTTATGATACTCTCAGTTCCTTCTTGGCTATATAGAGGTTTAGTTATTTGTGTAAGAATATCCTTGAAGTTGTCTGGTGTTTGAACAGAAAAGTTTTACCTTAATCACCCAGAAAACATGCTTCCCAAAACCTGTACATAAGGGCCGTAAATGGTCTGTGGTACATAAGCAATGCCTTCTTGGTTAGCTACTAGCTAGTGTTCCATTTGAGATTGCTTCAGAAAGCTGCCTCCAAATCTCTGTTACTCCATTTAATGTCATCTTCAAACCCCTTCCACCCTCTGTAAGAAAGTATAGATGGTACTCCACAAATATAGATGGTACACGCCAAATGTCCTTCATCTAAATGTAAAAGGAAAAAAAAAAAAAAAAAAAAAAAAGAAGAAGAAGAAGGTTTGTGATGCATCATGTATTATTTGAAGTCTGGGCCAAGCCCGATACAATGTGGTAGTGGCTGAAAGTAGTTAATGATGGACTAGTTCAATCAATTACTTCTATCAGGGATTTGATTTGAGTAGGTGAGTTATCATCTATAAACTAGATTTGTTTTTGTTATGTGCACAGATTTATTGACAAGTCAGATGCGCTATATCCTATTTGGTCAAAGCCGTATCAGGAATTTTTTTTCTTGACAGAAACATTGCAAAGAACTCAACTGATATTGCAGCAACTGAAAGATCAAATAAGGCAAGGCAAACCCATTATAGGGGCTGGTGCAGGGACAGGCATATCCGCAAAGTTTGAGGAAGCTGGTGGCGTGGATCTGATAGTGTTGTACAACTCAGGGCGCTTCCGAATGGCAGGAAGGGGATCCCTAGCAGGTCTGTTACCTTTTGCTGATGCAAATGCCATTGTCGTTGACATGGCCAATGAAGTCTTGCCTGTGAGTATCAATTGCTTGCTCATTCTCAGTTCACTTAAACTCCAAGCTACGTAGCATGGACACCGACACGGATCCACAAGCACCACGATATAAAAATAACATAATCTTGGTCATTTTATTCACATGGTTAATGAAAAATAATACATTTGTCTTCCAAAATTAGTACAATACACTAATTGCAGCTACTCTCGTAGAATCCTCCAAAATGTTAATGCTGCGCTGTCACCCTCGCCTTTGCCGCCAACCTGAAAAATAAGTGTAGTTGGAAAGTATACAATACGACGAGAATAGAAGCAGCTCAAAAATAAACGAGACCAACCAACGATAAACATGGAGTCAAATAATTGAACCACACAATAGGACCCTTATTTGGCCCTCCTTAGTATGCAACCAGTGCCCGGCCTCGCCTGCCTCACCAAGCCAACTTGGGCTTCGGCTATTGTCCAAGCTATTGGCAAATTCACTAAGTCACATACTAAATAGTTCCACGGCACACCACCTCTACCCACAAACGGCACACAGCCACTATTCATAAATTAATCACGTAATACAGCTCCACAAGAATTTATTGAATTCAATGAACACATCTCAAAAGGAATTGAAACCAGGACCACAAGGAATTACTCCGGAGATTGAGAATGCATATTATATACTTCCGGTACCTCAAATAGGATCACCACAGTCCGCAGAGTCGATCGGAGAGCCCCAACATGTTCTGCTCTTGGGCCAGTTATCTATCTCTACTGTCTCTCATTTTCCATGTACAACAAGAATAATCTCTTACCTAGGGGTATTTTCGACTTTTAGGACCAAATTTTGGCGATCCGAACCGCTCAATGTTTTTAAAACGTGTTTTTAAGGGCTCCCGCTAGGAATCATAAAAAAAAATAATCGGGAAGGGCTTGATCCAAACAGTTTTCGATAAAAATTATTTATGTATAACTTTTATCAAAAGCTGTTTGGATCAAGCCCTTCCCGGTTACTTTTTTTTATGATTCCTCGCGGGGGGCCCTTAAAAACACGTTTTAAAAACATTGAGCTGTTCGGATCGTCGAAATTTGGTCCGGAAAGTCAAAAATACCCCTAGGTCCGCATGGAAACTTAAATAAGGGTCCCTTATTAGAAGTTTATTGTATATATATACAATAAATATCCAATAAGGGCTCCCTCACTTTCTACGGTGCGAGAATTTTTGTTCGAGATTGAATTTCGACGATCCGAACCGTTAGATGTGTTTAAAACTTGTTTTTAAGGTCCAACGCGAGGATTTGTAAAAATGATTTAATTTAAGGGAGAGAGAGAGAGAGAGAGAGAGAGTATATGTGGGACACATGTATCCATGCCGTGTTTCCTACGTGCCCCCTCCAAAAATGATTTAATTTAAGGGACACGCCACGTGGCGTGTCCAACGTTTGTCCACATGGACACATCGACCTCTAGGAGTTTCGGTGCTTCTAGGCTCCAAGAGTCATGAAATCAGTTAAGTGCTCGGACCTGCTTGAAACGTTAGCGAACTCTCGTGAATCAATTTTCCTTCAACTTGTAGAAAAGTTGACTGGTCTTGATCGGAGAGAGGAGGGAAGAGAACAAAAATTTCACGTTCCACTCCATGGTTCAAACATAGTTTTTTCCTAGCTAAAAATTCTTCATTTCCAGTTGTGTGGGGAATATTTATTTTTTTGAAAAAATTGATAGTTTTCTTAGATGCGTGTGGGACCCATTCATCACTCCTCCATCGACTAATCTTGTAGACAACGGAAAAGTAGATAGAAAATATGGGCAAATTCTAGATACAGTTAGATGATCACTTCTTATCTCTTCATATTTTCCCAGAGTCTTTCAGGGTGAGGCTATTCTTACAACAGTTAATCTCCTTAATCGTTGCCCTCTCCTCTTGTTTCTAGAATCTCACCTTACTTCAGAGATGAAACTTTGAGTATTTAGAGATACCACTATAAAAAGACAAATTTCCAATAAGTACATTCATAACCTTGTTCCCCCAGAGAATGAACCCCGAGAAACTGGAGTAGAAGTTCATATCATGATAGATTTCTATAGAAAATTCAACAAAAAAGAAACTAGAAATAGTCTTTTTATATAGATAAATGATAGACCTTGTACGTATCTATACATATATAATAAAGATAAAGAGATGAGGAATTTTTTGAAACCTTACTGTGCAATGTAACTCTTAATTATATTTTTTTTGTCAATTGAGAGAGATGGCTAAGTGGACCAAAGCGCTGGATTACTAATCCATTGTACGAGGTCAAGTTATTTTTACTGAGGTTTCGAATCCCTCTCTTTACCTTTTTCTTATGACGATATTATTTATCTTTCAAATTTTGCCTATCCCCTTCTCTTTTTTCGTAGTTAAACGTGCGAAATGGTTAAAAGCGTAAGAAATTTGAAAAATCTAACGAAAAGGAAGTTGTTTGGTTGAGTTCCCAACTACTCTTTGTTGCATGTTTTCTGTTCAGCATGTTTTATCCGTCTTAGGCGATAGCGTAGTAAGCTCAATGCGCTCTGCTCTTTGTATTTTCATGGGGTATGAGATTACTTAAAAATAGACGTATAATTATCCACTTAAGAGTTGTATGGTCCGTCATGTTACCTTTCTTCAGCTTCTCTCCTAATTCACTCTTCCTCCCACAACAGCTGTGGCCAAAGAAAACTCAATTCACATTGATCCTTTCCTTCTCATTTATGTACCTTCTGAGGAGTACACCGCTGCGCTTAACGTATTTTTTATTCCCACTTCTTCTTCTCTATCCATCTTTCTCTCCTCCCACCCTACTACATGGTTTATTCAACCAGTCATGAAGATTCTCTCTCCCAGCATACCAACTCTACTGCCTCTCAGTCCACTTCTTTGGATTCTGATCCGTCTGACCATCGAAATCCTACTCTTGAATGTCCTCCACGTGTAAAACTTGATTTTATGAACACTTGTCCTGTTCTTCCTTTGTTCTTTTCTTTCTCATGTACTCACTTACCTTGAACCCATGTTGTGGAGAATATTGTAATGATCCTAATTCGGTAAGTGCCATGAATGACGGGTTCACTGCTCTAGCAAAAAGTCACACTAAGAATTTTGAGTTTTTGCTAGACCAGTAAACTCGAGCCAATACTAGCACAGATGCGACTTTTGTCATATTCGTCGTGCTTTCTGTTGCCTTCATCAGTCTGTGCTTGGTATGAACATTTTTAGTACGTTGCTAGATAGATTGGATTCTAGCCTAGAACATATGATTATGTTCTTTTTTCTTGCTGCACTTCTACTGGTTTAGTTCTCCACTATTATTTGTAGTTATGATCGTTGCAAGTGATTCTGCTACTATTAGCGACGTGAAAGTCCATCTGTTCACAAATTTGAAATGAAAGATTCAGGTGCTCTTCGTTAGTTTCTTAGTATTAAAGTTGTTTCTTCTCCTAAGGGATATGTTTCTTAAAATTAAGTTGTTGATATTCCTATTGATGCATGTTAAATTCTCTGCTTCAGATTGTGGTCTTCTTGATAATCCTATGGGGTATCATGAGCTTGTTGGTTGCTTAATTATGTTAATTCTGCCTTGTCCTGATATTTCTTATTTGGTCTACATTGTTAGTTGGTTTGTTTCAGCTCCTCGCTCATCGGCTGCCTTGCTATGCATCTTGTGTTATGTTCATGGTACTATATACCAGTGTTTATTGCTCTTTTCCACTTCATCCTCTCTTCCACTTTGAGCTTGACCCTTCCGGCTTATGTTGATTGGGTGATACGTCTGATAGGAAGTCCACCTCTGGCTCTTGTGTTTTCTGCGTGATTCTCTCATGTCTATAGTTTTTGATTTATAGTCATTTATCTTCCATGTTAAGGGTAGTCTAGTCTTTTAGCTTTATTGGGGTTTCTGAAGATTGTTAGGGTTAGCATATAGCTTTAGCTCTCTCTTGTAAGATTACCTTCAGCAATACAACTACTCTTTGCTTTTCTGCCTCTATACTGTATCATTAGGAAGCCGAAAATAGGCCTCAGTTTTGGGAAAAGAGTTGGGTTTTAAAGACAAATAACGAATTGAACATTTGGAAGATCTTTGCTGTGTGTGTGTGCGTGCGTGTCTGTGTGTGTGTGTGTCTAAGCGAGCACACACACACATACTGAGGCAAACACATTTGTCATTGTTTCCGCTCTTCTATTGTTTTCTTATCTATCTCCATTTGTCTTTTTCTCTCTCCCTTCTTATCTCCTCTGCATGTTCATTTTATGAGTTATTTCTCCTCCATCTCTATGAACCAAATTCACATTTTTTTTCCCCATCACGGCTTTGATGGAATCCTCGTGCAATCATTGATAGATCATTAACATTAGGACTTTTATCCAATGACTGGTTAAACTGATTCTTTGAATTTCACCTTGCAGTAAATTAACAAGAAGATATGCTCTTTTCCTGTTGTCCTACTCTTCGATCCCCTGCTTGTATTACAATTACTTGTTCTGGCTTTCTCCTTTTTATGTTGTAGTTAATATATGAAGACACCAGTTTTGGTCTGAAACTAAACTATAAAAGATAATTATTCCTGCTCAAATTCTGCATGAGCCACTGGAACTTTTCAACTTATGCATGTAATTGTCTCAAACGAGTAGGTTGTGAAAAAAGTACCAGTTCTTGCTGGAGTCTGTGCAACGGATCCATTTCGTCGTATGGATTACTTTTTGAAGCAAGTGGAGTCAATAGGATTCCATGGAGTGCAGAACTTTCCAACTGTTGGGCTCTTTGATGGTAATTTTAGACAAAATCTGGAAGAGACAGGAATGGGATATGGGTTGGTACTAGTCTCACTCTTTGTTAAACTCTGTATGCTTCCTCTAAACCAAGAAGACTGGGAGTCTCTAACTGTTCGTTACTGTTTCCGTGTTCAGCTTGGAGGTTGCTATGATAGCAGAAGCACATAAAATGGGCCTATTAACAACCCCTTATGCTTTCAACCCAGATGAAGCTGTTGAAATGGCAAAAGCAGGTGCTGATATCATAGTAGCCCACATGGGTTTGACAACTTCAGGGTCAATTGGTGCAAAGACTGCTCTCTCCACGGAGGAAAGTGTAGCTCTTGTGCAGGCTATTGCAGATGCTGCACACAGGATCAATCCTGATGTTATTGTGCTTTGCCATGGAGGTACCATCTATATATACCTTCGTTTTACAGTGGATTTTGGTTATCCCAAGTATCAGTCATGAATGTTATTGTCTCTCCATGGAGGTTCAATCTGGTTACTTAGCAAGTTTTGGTGGTCTGTTCCTAAGATTGAGATGTGGTGGCATGAAATGATTAAACGTAAAATGTCTTTTTTATTTATTAGAGCATCCCCAACCCAATTCTTCATTCCGAAGAGTGAAGATTACTACTTTTATTCAAGAAGTGTGGTTGAAGGATTTTAATATTTCATTCGAAGTCGAACCACACGTCTTCATTTTTATCTCCAAGTTTCGACAACACTTTCATCTCTCTTCAAATCTCAACCACTTCCTCATTTATCCTCCAAATTTACTCATTTCATTTAAATAACTAATTTTCCTCCAAAATTTCGATTACTTCATCTTATAGTTTCAATAAACATACTAAATATTTGTCTTATTTTGAGGATGATGTCCATATCATTTCAATGGACCAATTTTTGTGGTAGTTGGATCAACGTAGTAAAAGTTTATGAATATTACATAAGATACCACAAAGTACGAAGTATATAATAGGTATTAGAATTTAACAAAAAAATGTAAAAGAGAAAAACAGGAATTTTGAATGTCTTCATTTTCTAGTATGACGACTCAAAATATTGTTGGGTCTCCATACATGGAGAATCAAATGTTAATGTTCATTTTGAAGAATGTAACTGAAGCATATTGTTCAAAATATTCTCGGTCTTTATGTTCTTTTGTCAAAATAGTTGTAGAAGTTTTAACGTTGATTTGGTACCACTTGCTACTTGCTAGTGAAGTATGATATTTTTTCCATTCTAGTAACTAGTTTCATGGACCAAAAAAGTAAGTTGCTAAATTTGAGCTGGATTTTGTTCTCAGATTTTTCTCCTTTCTATTTCCCCAATAGATTTACCATACAAGTGCTCATGTTTGGCATTTACAGGCCCTATATCTGGTCCAAAAGAGGCAGAATTTGTTCTGAAGAGAACCAATGGAGTTCATGGGTTCTATGGTGCATCGAGCATGGAAAGGCTACCAGTTGAAGAAGCTATAACAGTCACAGTCCAACAGTACAAATCAATTGCTCTAAAGTGAAAAACATGGTTTTTGCTCTTCAAATATACTCTCCTGTGCTATCTGTTCGTTTATTTTATTTTCAAGGATTTTACAACAGTGCCGGAACCTTTCTTCTTGTACCAGTATCACAAGAGTTTTCTCTTAAACTTTGTGATTTCTTATTGTCTATTGTTCACTTATGCGTCATTCGTAATGTGTTTTCACTTGTGTGTTTCTGAAAATTATTGCTTTCTATCATTCGATGAACTTTTCTCATGCTCTTAGAGAATAATGACAGCACTCTCGTCTGATGATGATCCAAGCACTTGAAGAGTAAATTGGCAATTCTCCCACATCTGTTCAATGTCACACGTTTACCAGTTTTTTTAGGACTGAACTTGCCAGGTGCTTTTTGACACCATGATATGCAAAGCGAAAGAGCATCTCCACTTATCTTTTTGCTTACTTGCTACAGTATCTTTACGGACGTCATGTTATATTACCGGGCAGCCCACTATTTGTTCATTTGGACTATTGATTTCTCTTTCCTGAATCATTTCGGGGAAACTTTTCATGTTCCCTAAACATTTCCGTACGTACATTGTGAAGCACGTGATGGCATAAGTAAAAAGCAAGAGGTTTAAAAAAATCATGCAATTTTTAAATTATGAACAGAGTAATCTATGAGAGTTGAAAACTATAGTTTCTGAAGGTCAACATTAGAATCTAACAGTAAAAAACTGTAAAAAATGCTAGGAAAGGAGAAGGAAGATGGGGTTAGTGTATTTAGCTCCTCCTAACCTAAATTATCATATATCCTATTCCTGTAGCCCTGGTTATTTTAGTTACAGGTTGTTGGGTTTTATATCATGTGATACACAGATGTTAAAAAAATTGTTAAACTTTCATTCTTTTGCAATCTTACGAAGTAAGTAATAACACTGTTAAAAAAGGAATACTACTCAGCGCACGAGAGTACTCCTACTGCTACAACAGGGGCAGATCGGGGGTACGAGGCGGGTGTTTAGCGGCTTTAGCCCTTGCACTCTCCCAATTATCTTCCTATTTATAATATACTTTTAAATTTTTTTTGTAAAATTACTGAAGAGCTCACAAACTAGGTGAAATTCGCAATTCTGCATCCGCCACTGACTACAAGATTGAGAGAGAATCAACGCTTCTATAGGTACCGACCGCCGGTACTGACCACGTACCACCGACCGGCGTCGGGAACCCTGTTGTGGGTCCCAAGCAATCAATCCGAACAGTTCATCCTTCTCAAAATCGAATTCCGAGTGGGCCTATGCGAGAATCGAGGCAATCGGACGGTTGTATGAGCTCGATCCAAAATCACCCCATTTCATTCACAAAATCAGAATTTGATTTTGAGAATGATGAACGGTTCAGATTGATTGTTTGGGACCCACAACGGGGTCCCCGACCCATCTGTACACTGTCTATACACATGGGTGTACCCCTTGTTTTACCGAGAGAGAACTGAATATATGCACTCAACCCATCTCGGAACCAGCAGTATCGAGATACATGCACAAAGCTTCCTTTCAGAAAGCAATGTAAAAGTCTAGTAAAGACCTTATTTTGGCACTCCAGTAGCTGGTGAAAGTGGCTCCCTATTAAGCATTAAACGTCAATTCTCACATTTTGCTCCTACTTGCCCATGAAAGTGGTCCGAATTTTCTTTTAATTTTTTTACTTTTGTATAGCAAAAGTAGAGAGTAGTATTAGAATGTAAAAATAAAAAAAGTGAATAGTCAAAGAGTGTACTATTTTTTGTACCGTCAACTAATTAATAAAACTAGTAGTGTTGGAGATCGACACTCCAACACCCAAAAGTTCCATACTCGAATGAAACAATATTAAATTTTCTCATATTGTTTACTCAACCAATGAACTCAACAAAATGATTTACTCTAACCAGATCAATGGACTCAACGTGGTTTTCCACATCAATATATTACCACCAACTCCAAAAAACAAATAGTATTTATTACCACTAACTCCAATTATTCTTTTTAATTACCACCAACTTCATTAAGGTCAATCACTCTCTTTTGGATTTAGACACTTAGGGTGCACTTTCCTATTATAGGGTTTTAGTGGTTTAGGCACTTTCATAGAGTACCCTAGGGTTTAGGTTTATGCACTTTCATAGGGTACCCTAGAGTTTAGATTTATGGTGCACTTTCCTATTATAGGGTTTTTAGTGGTTTAGGCACTTTCATAGGGTACCCTAGGCTTTTAGACACTTTCATAGGGTACCCTAGGGCTTAGGTTTAGACACTTTCAGAGGGTACCCTAGGGTTTAGGTTTAGGGTGCATTTTCCTATTATAGGGTTTTTAGTGGTTTAAGCACTTCTTTTTGTTGCCCTTTGTTGATCTGGATTTCAAAACATCATATTATTAGTTGGGCCGAGTGGATTTTTGGTCCGGCTTGAGTTGCTATGTTTGGTCCGCTGGAGTCCAACACCATGGGGAAGTGGAGCGTGAGGTACATTTGAGTTTTTTTCCGGAGTTTGCGGTACAGGCCCTCCACAAAGTGTAGCGGCCTGGAAATTGCTCTTTCCACATCCACATGCTTGTTCCATGCTCGAAATCGTATACCTAATATGAAATTAGATCACCAAGGTGGTGAACCTTGATTTCAGTACAAATTAGATTTCACAATCCAAAACTTCAACTAGAGCCAAAGAATACAGTGATTATTCAGTGTTACTAAAACACCCCACGTCGTGCTCCAAGGATTAACATTGATGGAAAACACGCGTCAATGCGTGGTGAAGAAGACCCCTGTAAAACCACGTATACAATTATTTTGTACAATGAAAGGGCTGGAGCTTTCAATACAGAAGGGCCACCATGAATGAAGAATTCGTATGCATTAAAGTGAGGGAACTGCACTATGGCATGAAAATTAGGTAATTAATAGTACTATTCTCCATTTTAATGATCTGATGTGATGAATGATGATAGAGAGGAGCCAATTAATGGGATAGCCAAGTGATTGGCCATAGCAACCCCTCTTCATAGGGCATGTTCAAATTAATGGTCCTCTGATTGATGAAGATGGGCTAGCTGAAATGCAGATAGGTGTCTTTTTTTTTTCTTTTACCCCTCCGCCCCAAATTTCTTGTCCACTTGTTTTGTGAATTTCTTGTCCACTTGTGCTATTCACAACACCTCAAAAAAATATTTAGATTTTCAAATGTATAACGTTGTATGTACTCCCTCCGTTCCAATTTTATAGTCCCTCGTTCTATCCTAACCGGATAAAAAAACGATTATATCTTTATATGCAATATGGATCTTGTTTGATAGATCTTGATTTAATCTAATAAACAAAGTGTTCAAAATCACCTAAAACATTGTAGATTATAAGTTATAACACTTTGAAAAGTGGCACGAACTCCCAAAAGGGACTATAAAATTGGGACGGAGGGAGTACTAAATATGGATCTCGTTTAATTGTTCTCAATGAGTTCTATTAAATAAAATTTTCAAAATTGTGAAAAGCATTATAGATTGAAGAATATAGTTTATTTAAAATCCGCACTGTTGGACATTCGGGATGTGCGCCGGATACTATCACATGGCCCGCATGGTGCCCTACACACACCCAAATTATTCTCGGGTCAAATTATGGCTCCCAAATTAACAATGTCAATACCTCCCCCCTTACTCATCTTCTTTGTCAATCCCGGCAAATCCCTAATATTAGTTAAGTGTTCTTTCTCTTACTTCGTAGTTGTCGATGATAGGTTTAGGTATTTGAAAGGTATGCCTTTCTTCAACTCTGTTCTTTCAACGGACTTCTCTTAATACGTCACTCGTTGAGAGTACCAAATGAAAGTACGAAGGAGCGTTACAAGTGGAGTGGTAGGCACATTTGACGGAGATTCAAACCTCACTAACTACAATTAATAATACAGACTCTTACCGAAGTTAAAAAAAAGGTTCCGGGGAGTGTTGAATAATTACTCGAGGGCCCCTCAGCTTGTGAGCCAGGCACAAGACCCGACCATGGGGTAAAAATGAAAAACCTGGAGATTTTTTTAGATAGGCAAAGCTTTTAAAGGGACACACAAGATTTTATGATTGAGGTGGCGAATAGTTGTGCAATAACTGTCAGTACTATAAGGTTGTATTATAACTATATTCATGTATTAGAAGTGAAGTTTACACTTCTTTTACTTTGGGTTGAGTTAAAATCAGAATGAGTTTGGACTAAATTAATTTTCGTTATATACAGTCGATATTAGTATTTAAATTTTACTTACCTTTTTTTTTTTTTTTTTTCCACCCATGACTTTACAAGGGAAAAAGTATATATAAAGAAAAGTTGAAAAAAGTTCATGTAAGACAACGATAAAGAAACTAAACGCCTTTCTTTTCTGTCTATTTCAAGCTTTTTCTTTGTGTCAAGTGAACTATTATCAATTTCGGTACTTTTTGAATCCCTCTCGTCGAGACGAACAATTAGTCTTAAAAGAATTGACGAATCTAGTAAAAAATTAAGTTTTTTTTAAAAAAAAACAAAACAATAACACTCCTTCAAAAGGAATAAAAACTTTAGGCCAAAAGGGGTTTAGAGTTTCTAAATTTCTTCGCACATAACGAACAAAAAGTAGTAGTGTATTACCTGGTATTTGAAAAAAGGTTTTGTTAAAATGTGCCCCTAGGCACATGATAAGGTTCATTAAATGAGTCTACTTTTTTTTTTTTTTTGATAATCGAAAAAAATGTGCTCTGGTGTGGACTTCACTGCACCTTGAGGCCCTGGCCCTGGGGTCACCAGTTGATAGCCAGATTTAACCCAACCCAATTGGAGGGACCTACCACCAGGGCACCAGTGGAGTGCTTCACACCCCCCAGCAGAGTCCAGGAACGGATCTTTAACTCTTTCAAGAGTCGAACCTGGGACAAAGCTGGGGGAGGCAGATGCCTCCACCACTGGGCCACCCCCTAGTGGTAATGAGTCTACTTAAATCCACTTTTATAGAAAGTAGTAAAAGTAATAGATAGTATATTATTTAGACATGGGTAACAAAATGGACATTATTTAGAACCTTTGAGTAAATTCCGACAAAGGAAACCTAGATTTTTTCGCGATTAATGGTGTTGTCTGCTTGTGATTTTCCCAATCAAAATGATAGGGCTAATTTATACACACCATGAATGAGACCTTACCCCCAAAAAAAAGGCTAATAACATAAAAAAGCCCCCTCATCAATGGTGGAATTTGACCATTCAGGGACACCATCATACCAAGGGAAGCTTCCCCACCTCAGCAAAAAATCAATTCCAAGTCCAAAATAATAATAATAAATACTACAGTAATAGCGTTGGACTACAGAGAGCCGTTTATGTGATTATGATCTTTCAAAAGTGTTTTCAATAGTTCAAATTTGAACTAGATTTCTCTCAAAAAGAATAATTTCTTTCAGGAAGAGTCTTTAAAATTTAGACCGTTGAATGCAAAGATGAACGGTTGAAATGTTGGTACGAGACGCCGAGGCAGGGTGTCAGAGAGAGAGAGAGAGCACATGGGGGTGGGAGAGTGGGGGAGGCTTTTACCTCGTGGGTTTGATGCAATGATATTTCTCACAGAAGCCTTTGCCTCAGAAACGATGCAAAATCCCACTAGGGCTTGGGGGTCAAATGGTCAGACAATGGAATTTAAAAAAGATGTACTACTCCACTACATAAGATTATACATCTACTGAGTAAAAAAGTTGCAATAACTGAGAGGGAAAAAGGGCCCCAAAGGAAAACTCTTGGCCACTTTACAACCAAAGAGCAATAGATGCTGTCTAGCACAAAGGAAAAGAGACCATCTGTAGAGAAGGGGACCAAAAAACAAAAGGAGTAAAAGCCAAAGCAGGTCCAAAAAAGATGGCTGCCAGCCTGCCACTATATACAGTTCCCAAAAAAAAAAAAAAAATGTAATCCATTTCTTAATCCTAAGTTAAGTCGAAGTCGTGACCTAAGGTTAAGTCGAAGTAGACTAAACTTAGGTCACGAGTTCGAATCATACCTTGTACGTCCTCTAGGTCACCTCATGGTATAGTTTGCATAATGAAAATGATAGTAAGAAACAGGAAAAGAAACATGAAAAGGTAGCTGGACGGTTGTGATCCACTCGGTGTGCGCCAATCAGCTGTCTTTTCATGTTCGTTTTCCTGTGCCATACTACTCTTTGCATAATTATCCCAAAAGATGTATACCAGAAGCCTTATCATCTAATTTCCGAAGTACCAAAAAAAAAAAGAAGCCTTATCATCAAAACAGTAAAATCAATCACAAAGATCCATGTGAAAGTGAAGACTGAAGAGAGAAAGATGCTTCTATCTGCATTCATTAGCATTCAATATGAGAGAGACAGAATTTCAGTTCACAACTATACTCAGGCAACACTGCACTGACAAAATTACAACTAGAAAACCTCAATAATGCAGCAGATTTTGCTTACCCAGTCTTCTACATTTATCCTACTAACCACACAATAACAACTTCACCAGCAAGCAAAAACCACGCCAAATTAGGAATAAATTTGAATTAGCGAACTGCGTTACTGCAATAAACGCAGCAGTGTTCTTCTTGTCACTGCCCGCCGCCACTGTATACATCTAGGAAAAGTTATTAGTAGGATCAAGTAAGGTAAATGGTTCTGCTATATAGCTAAGCGTCACCATCTTCCTCATAAAACGGAAGGTAAAACAAAAATAAACCTCCACTGCTCCATCCTTTACTGGGAAAACCGAGCTCCAACTCCATAGTTGGATTCTGCGTTAAGAGTGTAACGATCCATCTAGGCCCCCGGTAGAACCTGTGAATGATTATGCTCTCTTTACAGACTGATAAGAGGCATACCCTAACTTGTAAAATTCCTAAACGACTCAATTCCTACGTACCTTGTGATGTGTCATTCGAGTAAAATCTAGAGACCCTATAAACAATTGCTCTAATTTTCCCTACCCTTCATTTAGAGTTCCATCTTCCATACCATCCCATCAATGTTGCAGTCATGTGGTTTCTCCAGCGCAGCAACCTTAGCACGGTGGGCTGCAAGGGCAATCGTACTCTTTCCCCTTTCTTCTCGAGGGAGTTCACATGCTTCGCTGATGGAACCAGATCTCAAATCAGCCGGAGGAATAAAACAGTCTAATGACAACCCAGGAACATTGAACGCAACCTCTTCAATAGTCCAAGCTTCTTCCATCCTTGTTTTGGAGTGGCTCATCGCCATCTCGCCGAACCTAAAGAGGGTCACTACAGAATGCCCAGAGTGAGCGATCATGATCCCCTCTACAGGCCTGTAATCGTCAAGGAATGAATTGATTGTGGTTTCCCAATAAACTGCATCACTGCCACTGGATTGGATGCGGGTCAGATGAGAATCCTCCATGTGAACAAGAAGGCCTGTCTTTTGGCTAAAGTAGCCAAACAAAACGTGCCTTATTATCTCTGCAGGGCCTTCACTTCTTGCCTTCAAGGTCTGAGGATCGGCACTAAGCTTGAGGATAAAGCACTCCTCGCCATTGATCTTTTTCTCTCCAATGCATCTTGCATCAGCAAACATGCTAGCAGTTGTTCTGGGGTCAAGACCCTGTACAAAGAACATTGCCCACCTCAAGAAAGAATCAAACTACTAACATTTCCTGTGGTCTACTCGTTTTTTGCTAATTTTTTTCTTGTCTAAACTTTTTTCTTTGAGTCAGAACTTAAAAAAAAAAAAAAAGAAGAAGAAAAAAAAGAGGACCAAATATTACGAACCCAATCCGGAAAGACAAAAACAAGCAAAACTTAGTCTAAAAGACTCTAGCTGAATCAGAGGAACAAGAAAAGGAACGCAGTTTCTTTTTTTTTTTTTTTTTGTACTTCGGAAATGCAAGGAACGCAGTTTCACCTGAAGGGCACGGCGTAACGGCCTAACAGGCCCTTTGGCAGTATGGGCCCCAAGCCACGGGGTGTGCCTCCAGACAATCTTACCATTGCAGCCTGCGTGAACCTTGCTTCCTCCCACAGAAAGCTCCACATACCACATGTCTGGATTCATCTGCCACAGGACAAATCCGCCTGACTCGGTATCTCTTGTAGCATTCCGGTTCTTCATTACTCTTCCAGCAGTTTCAAATTCGGCAGCTAACATCTTCACCTTCCCCAAAGCATATGCATTTCGAATGGAGTTTTGCAACTTTTGCCCTCCTGATGCAGCAGTATATTGCTGTAATATGTACTGAGCTGATGAAGTTTCCTGCAGTACCACAAGGACAGAGCAGACAAAATCTCATATTTCCAGGAAGTGACGAGGAAGAGGAGCCCAATAAGCAGAAGTTAAGAGAACATTTTGGCCTCAGGTGTGAGGCCAAGTCCTCATCAGCCAAAAGCCAAAATTGAAAATTCGGTTTTTACAACAGACAATTTGAGCAGATGATGCCAAAAATCATACCTTCATTTGATTGATGGATAAAATGACAAACAAAATTTAAGTTAATCTGGGGATCCTTGTAAAGGACAGTATGCAACCCCAAAATTACACTGTGAAACTAAGCTACCAAAGAGAAAACAAGAATAACAGGAAAGCCACATATGATTTATTCCTCTTTCCCCAGCTTTCCCAGCAACCAAATAGAGAATCACAACCAATTGATGGGAGAACATGTAGAAAGGTAAATAATTCCAAGAAAATGTATTTCGGAGGTTGATAAAAACAACGCTTGTAGTCATTGGTTCAGCCAGTATCAAGAAAATCTACAAAAATCATCAAATCCAAGATACTCGGCTGCAATCAGAAAACAAATACTTAACAAATGATGCCGTGAAATGGATTATTTACTCAACTCAAGCCCACCAAAGGGTCTATTTTTAACTGTCCAAACTCAAATAACCACAGAACTCTACAAAAACGAGATTACGCCAAAAACAAGAACTCCAAAACACGTTAAGAGACGAAGATCGCTTTTAACAAGGATCAAGGGGTAAACACAAATTACTCAGGTTTGGTTGAAAACTTACAAAGAGCTTACAAATGTGTTCATACTTGATTGGTCTACCTGTGCAGCTAAACTCAATTGAGCTTCAAAGCCATTCAAGAGCTTTGACTAACTCAATTTTTCTAAACTATACATAAGCTAAATAATCAAGCTAACTAGTGAATTGTTTAATAGTTCAAGCTCAATTTGAAAGCTCAACAACCTTTTAACAAGTGTTCCAAACTGGGTTTTCTATGTAAAAAAACGATTCAAAAAAGCTTTTTCACGAGCCGAACATGAGTCGAGCTCGAATTAGTAAGCTCATCTCCAGCCCTTACCCATTTTTTACTCAAAGTCTCAATTTGAGTAAAACCCCTTAAAGTCTAATCCAATCCTTGACTCAAAACTACCCCACTTTTACATAAATTGACTCAAAGTTTGACTCAATGACTCGAACCTATCCGTTTTACTCAACCCAAGAGACTCAAATTTTTTTACTCAAGGATATTTTTTCTCCTTCCAAATTTACAATGATGCCATTATTGAAGTTTCTACTCAAATTTGTGCTAAGACTAGAAATTGCGATTTGGGTTTGCCCATTAGAGTCCAAATGTAGAGAGAGAGAGAGAGAGAGAGAGAGAGAGAGAGAGAGAGAGAGAGAGAGAGAGGCTTACAATGGGAGTATCCTTGACACTGAGGTGAGGCAAAGGGTCATTAGTGCTAACGTGCACAGGGGCGAGAGGAGCGCCCATAACACCTAACAACAGTCTCAGATCAGACCTCTTGTAAGCAGCAGCATTCGAAGAAGCTACAGACGGAGCCCTAGCCAGCTGTCCTTTCACCCAGTGTCCTAACCCTGACCCGACCCGTTTCGAATCCCCGAACTCGCCTCCATCCGGATCCGGACCCTCCATCACCGGCCTAAGACTCCCGGATCTCCCAATCAACATCGCGTCGGGATTCTCCACGTGGCGGCGGTTGCTCTTCCGACGCCGGAGCAACGCTGTGATCGGCGAGGCACTCCTCGCCGGCGACTTCGCACGTGACCTCGCCGGCGATAGTCCTCGGACCACCTCGTCTTTTAGTGCTGAAAAGAAACCCTGCTTCTTCTCCATTTGTGAAGAAAACCCAAGACAATGAGACTTTTAAGGATTGAGAAAAAACAAGAGTCCTCAGTCTGTATATATAGATATATGCGCCGCTATAGAGAGATATGCATATACATTGCTATACATACGAGGAGAGATTTTGACTGAACTACTGCTACAATATCTCGGTAGAAGAAGCTACCAAAAGACTGATGTTTCTTTTGAGAGGAAATTTGGGTTTCTAGAGAGAGAGTGATTTTAGTGGGAAGCAACAGCGAGGAACCGGTTAGAATGACGATTTCTAGGCAGTGGTGGGATTTAAGAGAGAGAAGAGAGTGGGGACAAGCGTGTATTGGAGAGAGAGGAGAGTGAGGGGAAGAGGTGTGAGTGTGCGACCGTGAAATGCGAATAGGGTTGGCTTTTTAGAGAGAGAGAGAGAGAGAGAGAATGATGTTGGTCGTAGAGAGAGAATGTGTGGGCGGATGTGCAGTGTGGTACTACAGTCCGATTCAATTTGGATTTAGGTAGGCTAAAAAGTCAAAAAAATTAATAATAATAAAAATTAAAAAATTCATAAGAGAATTCAAAATTTTATGAATTATTGAATTTTTTTCAGTTTATTTTAAAAAAATGAGATTTTACTCTTTAGATTTCTCTGGTCAAGAAAAATTAACAGTTCACAAAAATCAACACAAAATTAAAAAAATACAAATTCTTTTCGAATAAAAACAAAAAAATAAACCATTTGGTTTATTTTGCCAAAGCACCCTTAATTATGGCCTGACAATATTAAGGAGCCCGTGAATTTTCACCAAGAATACCTTCTTCTTTTTTGCTCAGTATACCATC
Organism: Vaccinium myrtillus; assembly: GCA_016920895.1. NCBI lineage: Eukaryota > Viridiplantae > Streptophyta > Magnoliopsida > Ericales > Ericaceae > Vaccinium > Vaccinium myrtillus. Next base: position 14,404,481 of record CM029278.1, on the reverse strand, counting down.
TTTTTATTATAATCAAAAGTGAGTATAATTTTTATTAAATATATTTTTATAATACATGTAAGAGGAATGACTCGTAGAAAATTACCAAAAATATTATTTATGTTGAATTTATTTAGAAATAAATGCACTGAATTGGAACCATTAATTTTGAGATAAACGTGTATTGATAAGTCATTAACCGGTGTTTACTTATAATTCAGTTCAATGTACGTGAATTTTAATCACAAAATGAAAGTCGGCATAAATTCCAATTAAAAGTGGACCACCTAACCTCACGCCTTCTTTTACTTACCATGCGGTTTCTTTTATCTTAGAGTCCAAAAGCAGCAAGTTTTACACAAAGTTGTTAGACTGATCCATAAGAGCTAAACCAAGAAAAATGATAGAAATAGAATAATTATGCGATGAGATTGAATCAATCCTTTATAGAGCGGCTTATTATAAACCGATACGAACATCACGAACTTTCCTGTAACAAAACTAATCACCGCTGCTACTTGTCTCCGGTTTACTCAACATAACCTTACAAAATAAACCATTCCGATTATTGTTTTTACCCTGAAATGGACTCTTAAAAACTCAAACAGGACCTGATGATATGAAGACTGTTCACACCCCATTTTCATTCCAGTAGAAAAATTGTTCACACCCCATTTTCTCGGACCTGACCCCTGTTGTTGGTGTGCACCTTTGTATGCACATTAGGGTCGTTGATATCAATAATAAACGGTCTAGATTTCACTTCGACAATGAACAACTCGTATTTAAAAAGTGTCGAGACGAAATCCTAGTCGTTGAAAACACATCCGATGACCCTGATGCCACACTTAGAACCACGCACCAAGCGTGCACATAAGCACCCTTCCTATTCTCCCACCACATTACTGTGAAACTCATACACTTGCTCTTGTGTCTCGCACCAATTTGTAACGATTGGGGTCTTGGAGGACCACATGGCGCACTGGCAATTTTTATCTTCCTAGGCTCAATTCCGTTGGATCAATATCGTTGTCGTCTTTCGTAATTGTTGAGAGGTCCTTGTTTAAGTAAAAATTAAAATCATTACTACAGTATTATTTATTTTCCACACTAAATAAGACTATTATCGAGTATTTATGAATTTAATGATATTAGGTCGATCAATTTGATTTTTATAGACATATTCTTCTTTACAAGATGTTTAAAGTGACCTTTGATGTTCAAATTGGATTCAAGACAAAACACATAAAAGATAGTTTTGCCTTGTTCCATCAAATAGTCTTTTTTGAAAAACTGTCTTTTAAATTCTACGAGATAGGTTATTCACATTCTACGAGATAGGTCATTCTCTTACTATACATTAACTAAAAAAATCAAAAAATAATCGTAAAAGACGATTTGTTATAAAAGAGAGTTTTTTGGAACAAAGCCTTAGAAGAGTTGGAGGGATGTGGAGGCATGGGGTTGCTGTTGTGCACCATCTGAGCCGTCCGTTACCGAATGAATGGCCCATATTTCATCTCGGCACCTTTACATCCGAACCATTCGTTGTCGTGTGTGCAAGATAAAATCTAGGCCATCCATCTAAGCAACGAACGGTTCAAATGGTGCACAATACCTTTTGTGCATCTCATGCACAGCAACAACCCCAAATCCGGGGTTATAGAAGCGAGATGGACCCTTCGAAAACATGGAAAATGAGGCGAAGGGGTTGGCACTTGGTGTGACAAGAACATGAAAAACAAGAAGAGAAGCAGTATTATATATTTATATTTCAATTGAAAAAGCAGTATTCTATATTTATATATTTAATAAATAAGCCAAACATGAACCTGATAGCATTCGGTTCGATTAGACTCGCGAAGCAGTATTATATATTTATATTTCATAAAAATCTCATATAGAACCTTGAATATGAATAAACTTTTTATACGAGCATAATGAAAATATTACTATAACTTGTACATGTATAAACTTTCAAAAGTTCTATTAATTTAAATTTTGATATTTTATGTACACATGAACTTATTTATATAAGTACAAAATTAAAATTTTATTTGAAATTCTAAACATGTATAAGAGCATAAATATCTAATATTTTTTACTCATAAAGGCACATGAATAGGTTCAAGTTCGATTCAAACCTAGCCAAGCTCGACTCGCCAATTTTTCATTGAGCTCAAGCTCGGTTCGCGCGAGTTCATTTAAAAACTTAATGAATGAATCTGAACATTCTAAAACTCGACTCGATTCGATTCGGCTTGTTGCAGCCCTAGGTACAACATGCCAGAAATGGGAGGAAAGAAGAAAGAGAAGAAGAGAGCACTATTGTGTGGGTCCCATTTTAACTCTCTTTTTAATCTTAACAAATACGCTAAAAATACTCTAACAATGTCAAATGTATCACTTTCTCTTTCTTTACCTAACAACTCTCTACATAATTTTTGTGTTCCGCACTTTTAACACTTTTTGTCATATAACAAACATTTTTAGAGTGAGTTAAAAAAAAATTGAGTGTCAAATGCGGATGCTCTAAGGTAGTTGTGGTCTGCGATTAATTACATAGGGAAAACTATATAGGTATCCCCTCTTGTCTTGGGATACCGTATCGCCCTTGGCTTTCACCATGAGAAGGCATAATATTAACCACAAAGAAGCCGCGCGTAACAAATACCACAAATGGCGTAACAAAATATTACTTAAATGTGTCATAACATTATCCGAAGAAGGCATAACATTTTCACCATATCATGCATCAAATTTTTGAAAATGGCAATTAGATTCACTGCAAAATGGTATAACATTCGCCACAAATGGTATGCCATTGAACAAGAAATGAATAATATATGTTATGTTTTGGTCGCACATAAGCAGGGATGGCCATTTTAGATGACCCGCTCCAATCCCCGCCCCATTTGGTTAGGGAATTTGAGGATTTTTTCAAGGATCGGATAGGATATGGTGATAATTTTTTTAAAAGTTCCAGAGATCGGGTGGGGGATGATTTGAGATCGTCCTCGCCCCAAAATCCCTATTACTCCCTCCATCCTTATTTGTGGGTCTTTTTGAGAGTTAGTGCCACTCTTCAATTAATTATATCTTTTAATATGGATCTAAAAAAATATGCAATGTGGATCTTATTTGATAAATCTTTATTAGTTATGTTATTCAAAGTTTTCAAAATCATGAAAATCATTATAAATTGAAAGATATAAACGTTTGAAAAGTGACACAAGCTCTGAAAAAGGACCAACAAACACAAACGGAAGGAGTATATAGATATGTAGGCTAGGGTTTCATACTTTTATTCACAATTTAAAACTTCTTTAACAGTTTTACTTCTCAATTCTTATTAGCGCCACACCCCTTACCCCATGCCTCTCATTTTAAGGGCGTATATGTTTTATGTACGGGGAATAAATCCACGTGTGTTGCTTCCTTCTTTCTCGTGAAATAAAAAACGTGCTTCTTCGCTGGAATCCTAATGTTGCAAGACAATCCGTTCAAAAAAAATAATTTGTTGCAAGACAACAAATGGTTAGAGCACCTTGTTTCTCGTCGACAAAGGCCCTCCGATGCTTAAGTTAGTAATGCATTACTAGATAAGCGAATTCACGCAGTGCATATAACAATGAGTTACATCGTACCTTTCTTCATGGGTTTGACGCCTTATTTATAAGCGTACATTACTTGTTGATCAAGGCTCCTCGTTGCCCTGGTTTCCTTATTTCGTTAGGAAACCTTTCCTTGTGGAGTCTCTTCCCAGAAGGTAACAAAATTTGTACTGTAGATGACCTTTCCTTTAATTGGGACTCTCTTTCCTTATGGGATTTGTCCCTTAAGGCAAAATAGTCCTTAATGAGTTAGACTTTCCTATTCGCTGGAATTCTCTCCCATGCATATCTTTTTGTCTTATGACAACATGATCAGGATTCTCTTACCTGCCGAGATCTTGTATCCATGTTAAACTCATTGTCCGATATGGAATCTTAATGCTGATCCCTTAAATCACAGGATTACCTTTTATTGAGTAAAAGGCTATTCCAGATGTTTATAGGACAGCTTACCGCCCTATTCTCTTTAAGGTGGTTTAGCCGAGCTACTATGCCTTGTTCGGCAATGCCATTGCATGCCTACATATGACGAAGCCGAGCTATAACGTGCTCGGTATTTAGCTCTGTGCACCTTTTCGTGGTACTACCATCATTCAGTGATGTAATCCTGACTATATACATGGCCTACCTTGTTCGGTTATGACTTAGGGCACATTTAGGGCACCCTTACGTAGTCCCCCGAGCTAGTCCACCCTCACGTGATGTTTAATGCTGATCACGTGATTTGCACGTGCTTGAGTATTTTCCTAGGTAAATTGGATTTTACTCTCTCCATTTTAGATTGAATCTTATATCTTTGCTTTGAATTTCAACTATTTTTTAAAAAATTCAATCTTAACTAAACCGTTTGGTAATTTCTTGTTGGTAAGGTTTGGATCTCTGATTTTTCCGTATTGGGATAGGGATTGAGGTTAAAAATAATCGTCTGGTGGAGATCGGAGAAAGAATGGGAATTAAAAGGAGTTCGGAAATCGAGGATAGGGACAGTAATATCTATCCCCGCCCCGCCCCGCCCCGCCCCATTGCTGTACAATAGCCTTTCCCTAATTACACAGTAGTCCTCTTTCCATAACAATTCAGGGGGCAAAAAGAAAATTACTGTAATATACTCTTATCTTTCTGAGATTCGACGTCAAAGGAATTTGATTAATCTTTGTACGTTCCAATCAAATACAAATTTACTTGTGGGACTAAAAACAACTAATCTCGTTTTGAATTTTGTACGTCCCAATCAAATAAACAGTAGTTTGTGGGACCCAACAACTAATCTAGTTTTTTAAAATTTTGTAGTACGTTCCAATCAAATGAGTAAAAGCTAATCTCGGTTGCAATGCCAAAAGATAGTTTCCGTGTTTTGAGGGCCGAAGACCCGAGTTTTGGTACAACTAATTACCATGATCCACTGATTGTATGATACTCCCTCCGTCTCATATTTATTGTCCACTTATACTATTCACTATACCTCAAAAAATAGTTATATGTTCAAATATATAATGTTATATATATTTAATATGGGTCTCGTTTTATAGTTCCATGATCGATGAAGTACTATTAAACAAAATTTTCAAAATTGTAAAAATGTATACGTTATAGATTGAAGGAAAATCTTTAACGCGTGTCTTTCAAAATAAACATTATAGACACACGTTAGCAAGACCCATAAAAGAATAACATTGCAGCAATTTCCCTCAAAGAACTTTTAAAAAAGTCGTCCAACATAAATGCTTTAGGCATATGTTGTCATTTTCAAATGAGAAATTGGGGAACATGAGAATATGACTTTATTTTTATACTCCCTCCGTCCCATATTTGTTGTCCGTTTACGGGTATGCGTGTCATTTTTCAATTCCTTATATCTTTCAATCTTTTATTGTGTCTTTTAATCGTAACATGTTATGCTTCTAATAGTTTTTTTTTAATGCTATGTCTTCTAATGATTTTTTTGTTAAATGGCGGAGGAACAACGCTACAGTAAGACCCTTTGGACCTTCTATGTTATTTTTTTTAATCGGCAGTGTATAGCACTAGTTCCCCGGAAAGTTTGGGTTGTGCTTGGCTTGGCTTTGAAGGTATCATCATCGTTCCCTTTCTTCGATTTTTCTTAGTCAACTTGACTTGTCAGATATACTCACACACACACACACACCACTTAAATTAGGGTACTCACCCAGAAGAGAATTGAATGAATTCTTTTAATTTGTGACAATTTTTTATTTTTTCAAACAAAAATAAATTGCAAACAGGTACCACATACTCTGTTTTTGCTCAAATCAAAATGATAAGATAGAAATACCAAACAAATAAAGGAAAAGAAAAACTATATAAGAATACAACATATGACCAAAATGAAAAATAAAACCTACATTACATGGCTTATTTTTTGCCCAATCAATTTGGCCAGCAAAAGATGACCCAACCCAACTCTTCTTGTCGAGACCACAAGTGTTCAATAATTTTATTGTGGATTGTGTGATGGGGTGCAGTAGATTGAATCATATTTGATGAGTAATGAACTCAGTAAATACAGGTGTCGATCTCGTTACACCTTTACTCGACTAGCCACGTCATGTGGATCTTGAAAGTCCTCTCGCTCATCTTCAATGATCATGGTGTGCTAAGTAATGCAACCGTTAACGAGCCGAGCCTTGAACAATAGAAGAAAAATAGGTAATGGTGAAAATAGCTAGACCACCATTGGAGCAACATTGTTAGAGCAAAATCAACAGCTAGGGTATAAATTTGGGTAAAATTATTGATGAATAGTGCATTTAGCTACCCAATTTCTCTCAACACTCCAACAGCTAGGGTATAATGGAGATATGAGAGAGAGAGAGAGAGAGAGAATGGGCCAGGTGGCAGAGGGAAAGAGATGAGAGAGAGAGAAAGTACATAGATAAAAGAATAAAAAAATGAGTTGCTAATGAATAGTGTCAGACTTCTTTTACCCAAGCACTGTAGCAAATGTTGGAGTTTCGGTAGAATAGCTCACTGTTTACCCAAGCTGCTGCAGCATCTTTTTGTGATTTTGGCTGGGTATTATACCTAAGATGCTATTTTACACAATCTGTTGTAGTTGCTCTTATAATATACTCCATCCTTCCCAAAAAGATGGTCCTACTTCACTTTTTTTACTACTCAAATAATTATCTATATCTCACAACCTATTATGTTTTCTATGATTTTGAAATTAGAGTTTAATAAAATTAATTGAGATCTATCAAACAAAATCCATATTGGATATATAAATCATTATAAATAAGAAGATATTAACAATTTTTTAGAGGTGTGAATAGTGAAGTAGAACTATCTTTTCTGGACGGAGGGAGTAACAATTTGGCACTATTCATTGCTTTATTATACTCCCTCCGTCCCTTTTTAAATGTGTTACCTCGTAAATCCAACTTATTAAAGAAACATCATCATTACACCTTTCAAATCGACTTTTTCCTCCACTTTACACTTTTCACATCAACTTTTACCCCTACTTTCCAAAATTATCCTCCATTTTTACCCATTAACTCTTTACCTGCTAACTTTTCAAAGGGCAAAATGATAATTGTACAAACTTTTACCCATTAACTTTTCAAACCACACACTTATTTAGGGACAGCCCAAAATGGAAATATCTACATTTAAAAAGGGACGGAGGGAGTAGCAATAACAATCCAAATAACATGCTAACTATTGGAGATACTCTTATATGATTTGTTTAGATCTCCTAATTATGTACTTTGATGTGAAGCTTAAAAATTCAAATAAAATAACGTAAAACTGATTCAAAATGACTATATATATTTGAGTAGAAATTTTTTAAGCTAATTTTCATTTCAATTTGTTTCCAAAATCACATATGATGATTCTATAGCAGCCTCGGCTATCGAGCACACCGCTGCATACACAACGGCCAATCGGCAACTGGCCTAGAGTTTGGCCGTCCGATCCCAACATATCACGACCATGTTATCCCGCCGACCATCCACTCTCAACGTCTTACATGCCACGTCCCCATGATCTTATCAACCATGGCCACGAAATCCCAATCCCCTAGGCCCTAACTCTCTTAAAAAACAGGCCCGTCGGAGGGTTCACGACCGACAATACCACGGTCCTTGGACTTATTTTGCAAGAATCCTTCGGAGTGCTCGGAGCTCTCGTCCGAATCTCGACACCATCAACTAAGATTTTAAAATCGGGATACGTACGTATCGTGTATCATTTTTCTTGTTTTATACTTCGGGATACGTACCATGTATCTTAAGATACGTTAACCATCGTTCAAAAAAGATACGTTAACCATAATTAATATTAATATACAATTAACAAGTATTTATACCTAATAACACCAACAAACTAAGTTTTTAAGTTGCAAAATTTCAAGTCTCTCAATTGGGATTTATCAGATTGAGGTTTCTTGTTACCTTAGTCAAGGACAGAAAAAGAAATCCCTAATAATTTTCTCCCAAAACACAACCGAAGTATGGTTTTCCTTCTATTCAAGCCCTATGTTAAGATTTGATATCTTTCAAATGGTTTGAATGTCGCTCAAACGACTTAGATTAATGCATTTGAGGTTCCACTTGTTACAATAATGTTTCAACTTCTTCCATTAAGTAATTTAGGATACATACTAAATCGGGTTACACATATATATCATAGGATACGTCATCGTTTCGTAGGATTTGTATACAAAAAGGATACATATCGTTTTACTAAGGGGATGATACGAATCGTAGGATACGTATCGTGTATCAAAGGATTTTAACAACAATGCCATCAACACCTAGATGTGTTGCTTCACCAACTCCTTATTAGTTTGCTAATTTCCTTTGTTTTTTTTTTTTGACGCCTTATAAGTTGGTGGATCATGCTTTTGTATGTTGAGGCATGCAACGTTAATTTTTTGGTAAACCAAGCTTGAAAATAAAAGGGGCTAAACGAATATACAGCCTACAAGGGGCATACCCCAAGGAGGACAAAACAAAACAAAAGAAAGTAAACAAGAAAATTAAGGGATGGCCAAAAGGCTACAAGGGGGAGAAAGTGGAAAGGAAGTAGATCTAACACAATGGGTAAAATGAAATTGATAAATGTTTCCAACCCATCTAAGAGAGGGGCCTGAAACACCTATAACAAAACGAATTTGCCAACTGCCAACTGACTTGAGCCATTGACCAACCTCGAGGTCAAGATTTTGAGGAAAGCCTGAATGAGGCACCACAATGAACAATCCAAAGCTTACATTTTGATAACTTCAAGTCTTCCTTTGCATGATGGACATCCCCACCAGGGTAGGATGCAATATATAACAAACAAACTGATAGACATCTTGAAAGAAGGCCTGGACTTGAACCAATCCTTGATTAGATTTGGCTTGGACTTGATCATTTTCACAGGAGGACACCCCCCTCCCAAAGGGGTATCAACAACGCCTAAGGACAGCCCCCCAAGGCTAGGCCATTGCAAACCAAATAGGCAGTCTTCTCTAGCAACTCTGCGCAGCAAATCAACACATAGCATGAATCTATTAGAGAACTAATCTGGGAACACAACCAGAAATGCAGCAGCAAGCAAAACGCAGCAACAAGCAAAACGCAGCAGCAGACATAAGTGCAACAAAACGCAGCAGTGGATAGGCCAACGCACTGCTGCAATTGTTAATACAAGCAGTAATAGACCTTAGAGTAATAATACAGCATGTACAGACCAACACTGAGAACCATCACAGAGCTCAAGTTCTACATAATAAACAGTACCCAACACGACAAGGTATAGTGAATAACAATAGCAGACACTAGCAAGGGTTAAACATGCACAGCAGCAGCAGGTCAATTAGTAAACCCTCACATCTAATAAATATAGCAGCAGTGTGGAACAGAGACTACCACAGAGCTGACACCAAGCATTGTATTCTAAGACTCTGAATAGTCAAAACCAAGAGAGACAATAGATGACAGAAGCCATTGGCCAAATTCCCAGGATATAGTCCTCGCCACCTGTGCACCCTCGAGGCCTGACCTCCCACTCTCTTTTCACACAGCTTGAGAAAATGGGGAACCTCACAGTCACTCCTCTCAACAAGAAAGGCAGGGGTATCTAATCTCACAGGTATCCCACATATGGTAGATCACACAACTCAGAGATGATTTAGAGACCAGTGAATGCCATTTGGCAAATGAAGACATATTATACCAAAGAATTTGCACACCAAGCACTGAATGCATAAGATAACAAACCTGTTTAGTTAGGAGTAAATAGCAAACCATCTCTGAAGTCTTTGCAAAGGAATAAGAGCAACCACCATCTTAAAACCTTGCATACACACACTGCAAACGCAACTATCCCTGCAACCAAACACTGGTCCCAAATGGGAGGTTAGGGATAAACACTTGGCCTCCAAGGTTGCATGCATTGGGACACCTATCATTGGAAGCATTGTCAGTAAATTTCACATTGAGGGAGTAAGTGTACAATTGAAACTCAACCATAATGCAGAAGTTAATTGTTAGAATGGGTTGGAATACTCCATGATTCATAAAGTGCTCTTGATCCAGGTGGAATTTTGTGAAGGGACAATAGCCTACATCTTATCTTAGTGCAAATCTTAACCACCAAAGAAGGGACACTAAACTGCTGACCTTGAAATTTCCTAAGGTTCCTTTCAATCCAGATTTGGTAGAGGGAAACAGTGAAAGTCAGCTTGGTCAAGGTGGTCTTGAGGCTCTTACCCCTAGCTGTGGAGACAAGATTAGCAAGATTGGAGAGAGTTTGGGGTTGCCACTTGAGGTGAGATTTAAGGGATACAACATCCCACACCTGTTTGGTAAATGGACAGTTAAAAAACAGATGGTCATGTGATTCCTCAGCAGGGCAGAAGCTACAGCAAGATATGCTTTTAATGCCAAACAGAACAAGTCTGTCCTCAGTGGACAATCTATTCTGGATGGCAAGCCAACTGATCAGACTACATTTAGGGATATGCAAGGGAAACCAAACACTTTGACTCCATACAGCAGTGGGAAACTTAAGTCTCAGCTGTTCCCACAATGATGAAATGGAGAACAAGCCATCAGATAAAATATATTGAGACCTCAAACTGATTAAATTTTTTATCCGGACATCTTTGTTTTGATATTGAGGGGGTGTTCCACTAACCCAGTTTTTTGAAAAATCTAATTTTTCACGATTTTTTATGTGATGTGTTGTGAAAGAATGATCCGTCTCGGTGTTTAGAAAAAACAGTTTTTTGTTAGTGGAACACCCCCTGAATGTTGCAGTACTACTTTTCCAAGTAAAGTTTCATCACCAAAGCAACGATATCTTATCCATATTGCTTTTAAAAAATTAATGCTTACATCCACTCAAACCCATATCACTTTTGAATATAAAAATTGTGATGATGAGGTCACAAGACTCCTTCTATATATGGCAAGTGCACAGACACTCATATAGACAAGAAGGGAATGTTGCTTATGTTTTCGACCAAAAAAAAAAAAAAAAAGCTGTACAAATACTTAAAAATTACTAAATACTACGAGGATCAGGGCCGGCTCTGAGCTAAAGCTCAGTAGGTCGGCGTCTTAGGCCCCCCCAAAAAATGAAAAAATAAGCCCCCCTAATATTTTTTAGCACCAAGTATGTAGGCCCATTTTAAGTGATGATGGTGGACGATGCTTTTGATTCTTATAGTATAATGTATTTTTTGGGTTTTTTTCATGTTAAATACATGCATGTAGTTTTGAAACGGTGTTTATCGACTTTACATTTAGTTTCGCTAGCATTTTTAAGGGCCTTCATTTTCAAACTTTGTCTTAGGCCCCTGAAATGTCAGGGCCGGCCCTGACGAGGATGAGAGGTCTGAGATCAGCCGGCTTAGAATATAAGCCAATAAAGCCGCGACTTTGGGCCTTCAAAATTATATATATATATATAAAAAGGAGAAACTTGTACGTAAGGCCCTCATATATACATATATATATATATATATATATATACACCGGTGATCCTGTCAAGGATCCCGGATTGAAGCTTTTTCGGTGTTTTGAGGCTTTTAAAAATTGTTTTTGCAAAATCCGATCCGTCCAATGTGTTTAAATATATACAGTTTTTGTGAAAAAATGCTTGGATCAAGCCCTTTCCGGTATTTTTTTTTGAAGATTTCCCGCGTGGACCTTGGAAAACACCTTTTGAACACATTGGACGGTTCGGATCGTGAAAATTTGATCCGGAACTATGAATCCCGGATCCGGGATCCCGGACTAGATAAGGACTCTATATATATATATATATAGAGTCCTGTTCTAGTCCGGAGTCCCGATCCGGGACTCCACTTCCCGATATTTTTTTGACGATCCGATCCGTCCAATGTGTTCAGAGAGGTGTTTTCCAGGTCCACGCGAGAAAATCTTCAAAAAAATACCGGAAAAACTTGATCCAAGCGCTTTTCGCAAAAACTTTATATTTACAGTTTTTGCGAAAAACTACTTGGATCAAGCCCTTCCCGGTATTTTTTTTTGAAGATTTCCCGCGTGGACCTTGGAAAACACATTTTGAAGACATTGGACGGCTCAGATTTCCCAAAAACAATTTTTAAAAGCATCAAAACACCAAAAAACCCTTCAATCCGGGAAATCCGGGATCCTTGACAGGATCGCCGGTGTATATATATATATATATATACCGAACTTCACATCCAAACTCCCTGACCTTCTTAAGTTACGGACCTCCACCTTCCCAATGTTTTTTTGAAAATCCGAACCGTTAGATGTTTTTAAAAGGTGTTTTCAAGGTCCAACGCGAAGATTTGGCCAAAAAAAATACCCGGAAGGGCTTGATCGGAGCTGTTTTTCACAAAAACGTTATATCCTTGAAAACACCTTTTAAACACATCTAACGGTTCGGATCGTCGAAATTTGGTCCGGAAAGTCGAAAATACCCCTAGGTCAGTAACTTAACAAGTTAAGGGAGTTTGGAGGGGAAGCTCACTGTATATATATATATATATATATATATTAGTTCTACTTATTTTTTGTTTAAACTTGCTACATATAAAAATAGGCCCATTGACCAAGCTTTAGGGGCCCAAAAAACCAGTAGTGAGATTGCAATTACTGGTAGCTTGAGACCTAATTTTAGAATATGAATAAAATAAATGCTCTAACCTTCAATGGATTTTGAAGTATTGTGAGGGTTCTTTATTTTTTGCTATACAATTAAGTTTTTATACTGGTAAATCGTTTTAATGGTTTTTTTTTATAAGAACGATGTTGATCAAATTTTGTAAACATACATATAGGGTTTGAAAATTTCGCTTCGAACGTTCGAGCCGGCACTGTGAGAGGTAGGTTAATTAAGTTTTGTGAGTTGCAGCACTAGGAGTGTTTTGTTCGATCTTCGGAGTTCTTTTAATACTTTCTTTTCCTATTATTCTCGAATTTTTTTTTTATCTATATGATAATGAAGTTTTCCTTTGTAAAAAAAAATAATGAAAAAAGTTGATTTTGAATTCTCATTTAGAATATGTAACTTTTGTAGCAAACACACCCTCCACTATTGGCCCAGTTGGGAGGGGCATGCATGTTTCAGTGATGGACAGATTTGGTCTTGCTTCAGAACGAAGGATCCTTATCAAACTCTTTTTTTGCTTTTTTGCACATTCTAAAAGGCATAAAAATTAAGATTAGGATTTGCAACTTAAATTATGGATCCTGCGGGTACAAACCATTTTGTACAGAAAATGTACAAATCGCTCTCGGGGACCCACTTTTGGGTCCCACACGAGTGATCCGAACCGTTCATTATTTTTAGAACATTTTTCCAAGGGGCTCCACAAAATTTCAGCTCAATCGGACGGTTAGAAGTGCTTGAACCAAAATCACGCTGTTTCGTGTGGGACCCAAAAGTGGGTCCCCGAGAGCGATTTGTACATTTTCTGTTTAAAATGGTCTGTACCCGTACGATTACCGTTAAATTATTCTTAACACCTTATATTAATTAATTCGACCATCAAGTATTAATGTAGATATGCCGTTGTGCGTGTCATTGAATTGAATATAAATCAGATAAGATCGATTTGTCCCGGCCCCACTGTGTTCATCAACTGCGAAATTAAATACTACTACCAATACTTTTTGGCATGTTGCTATCGTACATGCCTGGTGGTGTAATAATGCAGTAATGGGTAACTATTTGGATGGATTTTCTTACTCAATGCTTGTGTTCCAAGTTGCCGTACGTGGTTGCGTAGCGAGGTTAAAACTTAATCTTAATTTCTCAGACCGCGCGGTGGAATCTAAATTTTATCCCGATGTAGGTGCGGTATGGTTCTTTGCATGACTGTATGATGGCGACGATAACCTTAATAATTAAACGACTTATATGCATAACCATTTTTTTATTGAGAAATGTTGCCACTATATACTGGTTTTCTTGGCTTGAAACATCCATTCGTTTCTTTCGTTAGCTGGTCTAACAGAATTATATAGTACATTTAATAGTTGATAATTCAGGTGTCCGAGTCAGCTCATGCTCATCTTGACTGTCCTCATAACTCAATTCCCCGACCACTTGCGGGAGCCCAACTAAATTTTATACATAAACCAGAGTACATAAAGCATCGGGACCGAGAACCTTTCCCTTTCGGCTTTTCCCTTTTCTCTTTCTTAACCAATCCAACAACCTTCTGATTTCCACAGCAGAGCACGTGTTGAAAGATAGCAGTAACTTTAGTGGGCCGAACGGCCTAGACCTTAAGGGCCCTATCAATTGCCAACCCGGCCAACCTCTCGAGTCGGGCCGGACAGAACGATCCGACCGAACTGACCAGGGTCCCAGTTCCACGGTTCCCATCCATTTGTTTCCTTCCTTGTTATGCATATTTTTTAAAGTTATTTAGGTTTCTTACTCATTAAGTGTTGTAGCCTACATAAAGGGCCCGATTGAATGGGGTTAAAGGAAGAGGGATAACTTTTGGAGGTGGTATAAAGTCTGATGTGACACATTTAGCATGATTTGGCTAGGCAAAAATACAGGGGGATAAATTTTCACCCCTTCAAAAGTTATCCCCTGTAGGGGGATAGAGGGGTATAATTTTTGGGCACCCCTCCCCCTGCCTAAAAGTTATCCCCGGGTATAAGGAAAAAATAACACCCCTTCTCCCTTATTTCAACTACAAAAAACCTTATTCCCCTATTTTATCCTCCATCCAAACCAAGTACTATTTTATCCCCCCTTTTTTAATACCCCATCAAAACCAACTATTTTTTTATTCTTCCTCCATAAACATCACATCAATGTGGACCAACCCTCTAAAAATAATACCCCCTCTTATCTTATACCCCCTCTATAACTTATCCCCCTAGAATTTTAGCATCATCCAATCAGGGCCAAAGGGTTATGTTTTATACACATTAATGAAAGAAAGTTTCTCGTCAATTCCATTTTCTAACATGGTATCAGAGTCATAAGTTCCAGGCCCCGTAGATTTTTGCTCTCCATCGGGCACTCAAAATATGCTTACATCCACCATCGTAAAGTAATCTCAATTTACACCACCATTATCATTCACCATCCTCCAATTAATATCCATTGTCGTCATTGTCACCATCACCACAGTTTTGCCTACTTCCTTTCACTCATTTAAATCTCTTCTAACCCAGCTCTTGTGGTTCTTCTCCACCGGGATCTCAATTTTGATCAAGCATCACCTCAACAGCAGCAACATCACTGCAATTTTATCTATATCTCGATTTTGATCTTTCTTTCTAGTTTCTCCTGACTTCTCCTTGTTTTTTTTCAAACCCAAGTTGGTAGAATAATATTTCCTTATAGTATTATTCTACTCCCTCCATCCGGATTTGTTGGTCCATTTTGGGGATTCCAATTTTTTTCCATTACCTTTTGAGTTTGTTAATTTCCTATTTTATCCCCAATCCATCCATTTAATACTCCCTCCAATCTAATTTGATTACAAAATTACGTGCAATTTTCAAACTAAAAAATAATGTAGTTACAAAAAGAAAAATTTAATCAATATGGATCTTGTTTGATAGATCTCATTGAGAACTTTAATACGGTGCAAAAAAAATTCAAAAATGTAAACACATTATTTTAAAAAATTAGTTTTTGAGTTGTTATTTTAAGTTTTAGAAAAGGGGCAAAAAAGTAAATTTTGCATACTTTATCCTTTAACTTTTGAAAATGGACAAACATTTTAGGACTTGAAAAAGTATGTTTGTGGACCAACAAATCCGGACGGAGGGATTACCATGTTTTTTACATGTTGTTATTGTGTTTCCTGTTTAGACTAGGCTATTATTCATGTTTTCGTGTTAGGTGTTATGCATGTTTTCCTAAGTCATTTAGTTTTCTTAGTCACTAAGTATTTAGCTATATAAAGACATGGTGGGATTATATTTTATACATATCAATGAAAGAAAGCTTCTCATTAATTCTAACACCATACGTATAAAACATGGAAATACTTATGACATCTCATTCTCATTTACCCTCATGATCACACAGATTCACAATCATCCAAACAGAGCCTAGGAAGAGATGATTAAGTTAGAGGCAGTTTCCACTTTGAGCAGAGGGCGAACACCCTGATTTTTTTTTTTGGGTAGAAATACATGTAAAATTTCTTCTTTTTTTAATTTTTTTTATCTTCAGACACGGACACAGACGCGGGTACACAATAATTGATTTAGTCTAGCCCTCTCTACATTTGTGTGTATCCGCTAGCTTTGGTGTTAGAACTCCATCTTGTTTTTATCTCGTTGTCATCTCCTACCCATTCTTTATTCATAATAGATACGTCGTTGCTTGAGTTTTACTACCAAAATAAAGGTTTGAATTCTTACTCTTGCATGCTTTTCTTTAATTTCAATTTCTTATTGTGTTTTTTGTTTTTTGCCCTTACCTTATTCCACCACAAGTTCCCTCAAAGTGATCGGCCACAACGCAAAGCCCCACAAACTATGCAACGGTTTCAAAATATGAAAAGTCGTCGAGGGCAATTGTAATATGCTAAATACGTACTTTGTTATTTTTTGGTGGCATTGTTGATATTAGTAGAATTTTTTTTGTTTATGTACAGTTATGATTTCTGAACACCCTCATGAGAATTCCTGGAGCCGCCACTGTATTAAGTGTCCCCTAGGCACCTCCACAAATATGTTGCTCTGCAGAGGCGGCTCCAAGTGTAGCCTAGGGTGGTCACCCGAACACCTTGAATTTTTTTTTTCTTTTAGAAATACATGTATTTCTTTTTTTCTTTTGTAGTTTTTTGTCATTTTGAACACCCGAACCAAAATGTTTGAACACCCTCTTTAAAATGTTTGAACACTCTACCCAAAATGTTTGAACGCCCAATCCCAATACGGATACATTTTAGCCCCTCTCATACAATTTTATTTTGCCTAACTCATTTAAATTTTGGTCCAAACTTGGCCCAACCCACAATCCAGGGACTGAGTTGTAATTAATCAAAAAGAAAAAAGATCTATAATTTATAAAAAGGGGTAGGGGACGAATCTAGAACGTCTATCTTTATTCTTTGGACTCTCACCTCTCCAAAAATACAAAACGAAAATGGAGAGAATCAAAATATGAAAAGTCGTCGAGGGCAATTATGCTAAATATTTTGTTATTTTTTAGTAGCATTGTTGATATTACTAGATTTTTTTTTATATGCAATTATGATTTCTAGAGGACCGTAGTAGAATTTGTGAACACCCTCGCGAGAATCCCTGGAGCCGCCACTGCCACTAGAGGCGGCTCCACTTGGAGCCTAGGGTGGTCACCCGAACACTCTGAAATTTTATTTTTTTTAGAAATACATGTAAAAAATATTTATAAAATTTTTGTCGTTTTGAACATCCTAATCAAAATGTTTGAACACTCTACCCAAAATGTTTGAACACCCAATGCCAATGACCGATTGCTCATTACTCATATTGAGAGTGATGTATTTGACACCATTGATAATGATGCTATTATGCAGCCGTTTCGAAATATGAAAAGTCATAAAGTGCAATTGTAATATGCTAAATACTTCGTTGTTTTTTGGTGGCAATGTTGATATTAGTAGATTTTTTTTTATTTATGTACAGTTATGATTTATAGATGACCGTAGTAGAATTTCTGAAAATTTTCACGAGAATTCTTGGAGCCGCCACTGTTGCTCTGGATAATTTTGCCTATGGGGCACCCCTTTCCCCTTTTATCAAATTGGGTAGTCTATCTAGCACGACAATTAAGGAACCAAAGTGGCATAGGTGCAAGATCAGTACAGTATTGTCATGAAGTTGAAAAGTCATGAAATATGTACTTGTTCCAGCCTTTGGCTTTTAATTTTTCTAAATTTGAAGCTATTAATTCTGTACTCTGGACCCTAACGTTGTTGAGTCAAAATCATCTTCCCCCGTTACCCACTGGTAGGGTTGGCCATTTCCTCCGACCTGTTCGAATTCGATCCGATCTCCGATTCGAACGGATCGGTAATATGGAGATTGGATAGGATATGGAGATTTTTTTTGAAAATGTTTGGGGATCGGGTAAGGGGTGGAGATAGGCATGTCACCGCCCCGAATCCGCTCCGAATCCGCTCCGAATCCGATCCCCGATCCATCCCCGCCCCGCTCCGCCCTGTCCCCGATCCACCCCGTCCAAACACATGGGGTCACAGTAAATTTTCTCCAAACATTTTATTATAATTGAACTTTGTAATACAATAAGTGTGATTAAATAAGAAATGCATCACTATAATTTGAATACATCCCAACTAGGTTGACATCTACTTAACTATCAATCATATGCATTCCTTAAAATAAACACAAAAAAATGCAAAATAAAAACAATATTTTTCCAATCGAGCCGTTGATTTTGTTGTTCCTATTGATGAAATCAATTGTGTAAACTTTCTTCTCGATCGAGTTTAGAAAGCTTGTCGATCGGGACCCAATTTGTGTTTTTTTAATGATACTTTTCATCCAATTAAATACCTACTGATACACGATCCACTTAATTTTTTCTACTACTGATGGATACCATAATATACTATCTTGCTTGTGGTTCCTTTATTTTTCAAATTAGAAATCTAGTTAATACTTGATACAACTTGAATTGAAGCTGGCAAACACTTACGCTTACACATGGATACCGTGTCGTACGCTTACACATGGATACCATGCCAACGATAAACGTACCGTGCCGCTGCCGGCCCGGCCCATTCGACACCTCTACTTGTAACTTGATTTGAGCATTTACTTTGTAATTGGGATTCTATATTTTTAGTAATTTTTTTTTTAAATGATTGGATCCCCGTTCTCCATTTGGAGTGTGGATGGAGGATGAAAATAAAGCCCCGTTGGGGATCGGGTAGGGGATGGATATGGAGAAGGGGTTTGGGGATTGGGGGTGGAGATAGTACTCTCCGGCCCTAATCCGTCCCCATGCCCATCCCTACCCACTGGAGCACTTTCATGTATATAAGATGGCATAACTCTGTGGCCCTTGTGGTCCTCCATTCCTTTATGGTGTGAGAAAAGTAACATTGCTCAAAATACCAAACCTAATTTATGGTGTGAGAAGTAGGACAAAAGAGCAAAACAGAAATGCGTTTGTCTTTTTTTTGTTTTTGGAAAATTCAAAAATCAAACTACAGGATTGTCGTTAAGGTTTAAAAAGTATATTAAAATATGTGAGAAGTTTATAGAATTGAATGAAAGTATATTAAAAGATGTAAAAGTACATTGAAGTGTGTGTGTGTGTGTTTTTTTGTCTTTTTATTTACTACATTGTAGCTCAGTGAGTGGGTCGACAATAATGACCCTTTTTTCAAAAATAAAAAATGTCTCTATTGATTCACATCGAGTTACAAAACACACCAGTCCTGCTCCTGCAGTAACTACAAAAGGGGAAGTTAGTAATTCTTTTTCTTTTATCTACTATTTTAGTCCCTATTGTTATATCTTGGCTTCAATTTGATTCTCAAAGGTTTAAATGTTTAATTGACTCAAAGAATTACTCAATATTCAATTTAGTCCTTAAACTTTTATTTGAGTCCATTTAGTCCTTGAAGTATTCAACATGTGTCAATTAAGTCATTTACAAAAATATCTATCAAATAAACGGCTCCTTCTGGTACGCGCCCAATGGGCTGACGGTAACAATTGATTTTTCATTGATGGGAGGAACTCTTCATCAAGTCCATGTCTGTACGCCTTAATTTTTAAAGTGGGCAACTGTTGTCCCTAACTCTTTTCGTTAAAAGACCATCTTATCTTTTACGTATGATTAGAGCAGATTTGTGCCACAAAATTTTTCTTTGAGATGTCTGCTACTGAAAAATTCCTCTGGACTTAGGACTAAAAAAATTGAAAATGTTCATTATTTAGTTTCCATTTAAAATATCAATTGGGTCGATTAAATTTTGATAAATATGATTTTGGAAATAACCATAAATCAATCAAGTTTTTGTTAAAATGAAAGTTAAGGCCGCAATCTTTCTAATTTATTGTTCTTTTTTTATTTATATTATTTACCTTTTCGTAAGTTGTTATTTAACTTATCGTCGTAATTTTTATAATTAATTATTTGTCTCAATGAAAAAATGAAAAAAAATATAAAATTTGGACCAAAGTTGCAAATTTCTCTAAGACAACACTAAATATGAAAGTTGTTTCAAACTCTTTTTGTCTTTGGTGAAATAATTTTTACTAAAAGAAACAGTAATGCAAGGGACACAACATCAACTACAACTCTCACATAATAGGTGTGAGACCTACGGGTCGGACCCACATATGGGTTTCATCCCATTGTTTTTTTATAACCAGATGTCCGGGTTAGCTTGCACGCACCTTGACTAATTCCAGAGCTCTGGACATAACAACTGGGCGTAACCCCTAGTGGTCCCAAGAGTTTGTTGGCAAGGGGAATCAAATTTGAGACCTTAAGTTGGAGCAAACCCATAAGTCCCAAAAGGCAAAACCACTTTGTCAATCCCTCGGGGTTGGTTTCATCCCATGTTAGTGATGTGATTTGTGTTGTGGTTGGTTGATGTGTGCCAAGTGTTGTTGTATAAAAATAGATTTATTCTAGGAATTTTTAGTCATGATTTTTTTCCCCTTCCTCTAGCGGTCCAGGAATCAAGGATCTATAACAGAATGGATTTAAATCCATGGTGATAGTCCTCTCGTAATCTATTATAACAGGATTTTTTTTTGTTCAATGGTCAGGAGCTGTTCGGGTTTGTTTACGCACACTCCGACTATTTTCCTCCCTGATCCGACCAAAGGCAGGCCATCCACACTAGGAATAGGTGGTTCACAAGAGATTTCTCTCTTGCAGCCTAGCCCCAAGAGGTTGTCGAGTTTTGAATTCAACATGTCTAGGTTTACAACTCATCTTTGTTGCCACTTGAGCTATCACTCGGGATTATAACATAATCCTAAAATTCCTAAAAGAAATTTATGTATGTGAGGAGAATGACTCTTCTCAAAATCTGTTTTTTTAGGAGTTTTAGGAAATGAGAAATTAGTTAGAGTTGTTGTTGTACGTGAACGGTGGGGAAGCTGATCAAAATAAAAAAAATATTAGCAGGGAGAGAGAGAGAGAGAGAGAGAGAGAGAGAGAGAGTTGTATGGGTTACTTTTGTAATTTGATCCAGTTATCATCAATCACTTCAACGTATTATTGAGCGTGTTCTACCACTTCCGACATTTTGCTGAAACAAGAGTGTATTACAAAATTGTCCGCCCTTTGGGTTGACATTAGATCCTGCCTTAATAAATTACAACCACAAGGACAAAAGTTTTGTCAAATCATATAAAAACCCACTATAATCCATAATAAACTCACATTTGGTTTCCTTTTTAGTATTAAAGCCTGATTCCAGCATGATACTATTAAAAAATTATTCAAGAGCATAAGATATACTCCCTCCGTTCCATATTGTTTGCCCCTACGGGAGTGCGTGCATTTTGCACACAAAAAATAACGTGTTTATGAGAACTTTTTTCGAAAAAGAATTACACCAATTTTTTCTTCTCAACGAGATCTTTAAATTGGTGTAAAGTTTGTTGAAAAAAAATTAATACTTCCTACATTATTTTTTGCGTGCAAAATGCACACACTCCCATAGGGGCAAATAATATGAAACGGAGGGAGTAATACATATTGAATAATCAGAATTAGATAGTTTAAGTCATAGTACCTTTCTGCAGATTATAATCAAACAAAATAATACTTTAATAATATTATTTTGTCAAAAACAATAATTAGAGATAATTAGCAAAATAATGCATATAGTAGTTAGTAAATTTTAAAATAAATATTAAAGTAGCAATCGAATCTACACCTTTCTGACTCTCTCTAAACTAATTTGCAGCCTCTCTATCTTTCTAAACTTCAACTTCAAATCTAGGTTTTCCTGGGGGAAGGGAGGCAGCGCCTCCTCCCTTTTCTCCCCCTCCTCCTCCTCTTCCTCCTCCCCTTTTCTTCTTCTCCTACCTTAACCCTCTCCTTCTCTATTCGAATCTCCCTTCCTCTCGTCTTTATTTCCCATCATCATTGCACCCGTTGTCTAGCTGTGGTGGTCCCTCTCATTCTTGGATCTCGGTGGGTTTTTGGTGGTAGGTGGAGACAGGCCCGGTCCTGAAATTTTCATGGCCCCAAACGAGAATGTAAAATAGGGCCCTATGTTTTCCCTAAAAGAAAAAAAAAATTAATGAACCAACATTAATTTCAAATGATAGATACTTTGTTCTATATTTTGTCTTTTCTGTAATTTGTGTTGTTATGTCAATAAAATTTTTTTTTGGGTCATAATTGCCTACTATTACTACAACAATCAGAAAAATAATTGAATCGGCAAATTAATGCGAACATTTTACAAGTACGCACGAAGTGTTTGATTACAAGTACGCATGAAATGTTTGATGCGAAGATTTTCCTCAAATTATGGATGTAGTGGAAGTATATGTTCACACAATTGAGTTCTTATAAGATTGTAGTTTTGAACTTAGCAGTATAATAAAAAAAAATACAAAAGGAAGAAAAAAAAAACATACAAAAGGAAGAAAAGATAGCCCAGTGCCAAGACTCGAACCCTAGCAAATCCCATGATAGTCAGAAGGTTTCCCACTACGCCAACGAGGTCTTTGGCAATTTAGGCGCTACAATAAATATTTATTCCTTGCAAACATGCATACACCTAGTTGGGGCCTCATTTTGGCCCAAATTTTGGTGGGCCCCAGATCCGGGTGGAGATGGTTGCGAAGGTAGGTTCTGGAGTTTTGGAGCCGTGGGCTGGTCTCTTTTTTTTTTCCAGTTCTATCTCTTTGTTTCGTAGTTGGGGGTTTCTGTTTGGTTTTGAGTGTTTGCAATTTATGAGTTTTAGAGGGCTTGCAGATGAGATTTAGGCATTTTGTGATGGTGATAGGATATAAGCAAGCTGGTTTTGGATGTTTGGGTGTCTACGGGGCGGTCTTTGGGTGAGCAGTGGTGGTTACTAAGCAGGGAGGCAGCGGCGAGGATGTTTTGGAGGTCAGCAACAGTATGGAGGTGATCGTATTTGGGGGTTTCCAATTTGCTTTTGGGTAATTGCGATTGAGTGGTTTTTGAGGGCTTGCTAGGTGTTTGTGGTGTTGGTGGAATATTGGCAAATTGGTTTTAGGTGTTTTGGTGTTGGTAGAGCGATATTTGGGAGGGAATTTTTTTGGTGGGCAGTGGCATTTTCCTACTAGGGAGGCAACAATGGGGTGGGGATCGGCAGCAACGAGAAAGGGTGGTAGTAGTGGGGTAGCCGTTGCAGCGGCAGCAACTGCTCTTAGGTATTTCCAGCTGCTCTTGAGGCAGCGGCGACAGAGGCATGTTAGATGGTTAAGTTAGTTTTTGGGATTATTGGGTTGGGCTTTGCCCATTGGTGTTTCAAGTGGTCGTGGAGGGGCGACCAAACTGTTCTCCAGCGCAGCAACATGGGTTCCGACGATGCTGGTGGCAGTGGATCGTTTCTTCTCAGGTGGCCGTGGAGCGCCGTGGAATAGTAGCTTGACCGCTGAGTGTTGTTTAGGGTTTTATTGGTTGGACTCGGCCCATTTTATCTGGGCATTGTTAGGCCCTTTGATATTTCTTTGTTAGGTGGGCTTTGCCCGAATGGGTGTCGTCTATTGTTTTTTTTGACAATCATTGGGTTAGGTTTCGGATTAGATAGACGATTGCTCCCTGAGCATGATGTTATTTCCTTGTTCCTAATAGTCTTATAACATTTTCAAGATTAATGGAAGTTTTTTGCTGTTCAAAAAAAAAAAAAAAAAAAACCTTGAGGACGAAGTTGAAACATTGAAAAGCATAAGGACCACATTGAAATCTACATATAAGAACAAGGACAAAATTGAGACATTTAAAAGTATGAGACCAAATTGAAACTGACCTATAACTATAAGGCGCAAAATAGTAGATAAGAATTTTTTTACATTGTTTTATCAGGGGACAAAGAGTAGTCGGTCAAGGCCAGAAGCCCAGTTTTATTGATCGGCCGGAAGCCCAGTACCAGATTGCTGGATTTAAATTTTACTTGTATCTGAAATTAAATTGAGAAACCAATTAGTCCAACAAATATTTTGGGTCAAGAACAAATATTTTGGGTCAAGAAGACCAAGGCCCAAATTATCACTTCGAAGCCCATATTCCTTTTAGCCCAAGCCCATCTCGTTTCTCAGACATGAATCGCCAGCACGACGATGAAACCGTAGGTCGATCCGGTCTGATAATTTCTGTGATTTCTTGGTGTTAGATTCTCCCTCCTCCTTGTTGTTGATCTGTACGTATACATACATGTGTATATTTGCTTCTGTATATACGCACCCGTACGGAACAGAGGGAACGCCAACATTGCGATGGCCGATTGTGTTCCTGGATCGAGTAAACAGTCATCGTCTCCGCCAGGATTCGAACAAAGGTAACTCCTAATTGTGTTTTTCCCTCATCGCAATTAGTGCAGTTATTTGCTATAGAGAGAGAGAGAGAGAGAGAGAGAGAGAGAGAGAGAGAGAATTTGTAGTTTCAAGGTAGCTGAAAATGGTATTGCAAGTGTGATGAATTCTGCACTTGGTAACTGTTTACTTTCATGTTGCCGTTCATTCGATGCTATAGACAGAAGGAAACGAACGAAAAAAATCTGAAATTGTTATAGATATTTTAATAGCTGGGAAATGGGTTGAATATTCATATCAGATGTTGATGATTGTCTTGAACCACCGGTAATGATAGAGGCTACCCACTGTACGAGGTTCCTGCTACTGCATGTCTGGGAAGGCTTGGATGTAGCAGCCTTACCCCCCACAAGCGGAAAGGTTGTTTCCGCCACTCAAGCATGATCACCAAGTCACATTGGATAACCATATCCTTCCTCCCAGGACGCCGTTCTATTGTATAGCCAATATAAACTTTTTCTATGGGTTGCTATTTAAAGTCAACGATTCCGCAAATGCTTTTAGTTACGGTGATTCTGGTCTTGATTCCAGGTACATTAATTGTTGCTGGAGGCATGGTGTGGTGCCTAATAAAGCTCTTTTGTCAGCTTTCTTCAAGGTTTGTGGTTGTTACATCCTTCTTTGTATTCCTCAACCATTTCTTACCTTCTTGGTAATACTTTTTTACTAATGCTAACTTTTAGTTTTTGCATTGAATTGAAATTGAATTAGTCTTGTCTAGAAAAGCTTGGATATAGATTAGTCATGCGTCTTTGTTGGGGGGGGGGGGGGATTTACTGCAAAAAATTAAGTTGGCATTTTGTAGCTCATTGTGCCTTTGCAACCACAAGAAAGGGTTCTTCTGAATTTTCTAATATTTGAAATTAAAAGGGAATGAATTCAGTTAGGGGGCTTAGCAGTTGGAACATTGTTATATGCACAAGTGTATGTTGGGTCCGTGGTGATTCGAATCATCGTTCTTCCGGCGATTACTGGTCCTCTTGTCTCATCATAATTCCCTTCTACTGATGATTGTTAGTTTTTACCAATTTGATTGTTCTTGTTGGTCACTCAGAAATTATCTACAAGCAAACGGCTGCTTTATTCATTTTTTGGGTTAGAAAAATTGCACTATTTCCTTATCACGAAATTTGCCTGGCTTTGGAGACAATGTGGTATGAACATTTAAAGCAGTCTTATCAAGCATATCCTGTCTTGTGGGGTTCGATCAACTGCCCACATCTTCAACAGTGAAGGTATATGTCACGATACATGTGTTTCAATGAATCCTAAGCCTCCTTGTTGGTCCAACCACATGAATATTAATAGTTTGCAAGCGTCATAAAATGTAAGTGGAGAAATGGTTTCAGTTACCATAAGAAGTCCAACTTTAGCGACATTCTGGCATATGAAAATGAATCTATATTTGGGATGTTTCTGTGACCAAGACCAACTACATGTGGCTCCACGCAAGTTGGGCGATGGCATGACTGACTTGTAACAAAGTTTTGCTACCAAAGACATTTCCTAGAGGAAGGTATGTCCTGTGATTTTGGAGGTTTGTAGCGGATCATTTTTCTCATCTTGGAATAGGTCACCTTTTTTTGCTACTATGTGGAGCAAGTTTTTAAAACAATTTAAGACGAAACAAGAAAGTATAAATGAGAGAGGTTTGATGGAATATTGAAGGTTTGTGCAGCATTTTCCCATTTTGAAATAGGTCAAATTTTTTTTTTTTTTAAAGTTAGAAGTGGAAGTTCCAGATGAAAACTAAACAGGTCAACACAATAATGTCTTGAACCCTATTCTATTTATAGATTCCTGTGTGATCAGGAGTAGTTTATATGGAAAAAATCTCATTGATCAGTCAAATTGTCCACTATTTCTCAAATTTGTCCTGGTACTTACATCCAACAAGTGATTCCTGAATGTTACCTTTTTCTCTTTGTTTGTGCATACTTTGGAAATTGTGGTTCTGGTCTTTCTGGATATCCTATATAGTATATACTACAACAATTCTGTGGTTTGTTTGTTTTTCAAGCATCACTAAGCATAGTTCCCTAACATAAGCTGTTTTCTTAGTCAGGCTGAGGCTAAGAAAGACCGCCGCCAGCTTTGCAGCCTTGTGGTTTTCTTGGACGACTTGAAAGATGCTGATTTCCTTCCACTTCTTGATATGTTTATGGAAATCGACACTTCTGATATTGATGCAGTTGATATATTTCATTATTCATCCTGTGACTTGAATGGAGAGTATGTTTTGTTGTTGTTGCGTGCAATCAATCAAAAACTTAGAGTTGTCAATATCAGGGATGCATCCTTCGGGAAGGAGTTCTTACGGTATGTGTTGGTGGTTAATTGGATATTCCTTGATTGCTTTGCAAACATTTCTTTACTATATTGTCATTTAAAGAAAGTATATGTGGATTTACTGACTACATTATCGCTGTGGGAATAATATATATACTTACCAAACGATAACATTATTGTTCCTCATTTGGTAGTTATTACTGAACTGAAAATTATGGGTTTTTTTTATTTATTTTGGTACTCCATGGAGAATGAAATATGATGATTAATCTGTTGGTGTCAAAGTGGAAAACCCTTTTGTAGTTTGCTATTCTAATTTTCTAACGACTCTTAGTTTCTGGGTGCTGTAGGGATCTTTCTCAAAGAGGGCTGACATGCCAAGTGCTAAACTTGAGGTCTTCCCATTTCCGGAAGCTCAATATGGTTGGGAAGTTCACTCATTTACGCTCCCTTAACCTTGATTTCAGCAGTTCGCTGACAAGTTTGCGGAAGGATTG
The DNA here is from genome assembly GCA_016920895.1 of Vaccinium myrtillus. Taxonomy (NCBI): domain Eukaryota; kingdom Viridiplantae; phylum Streptophyta; class Magnoliopsida; order Ericales; family Ericaceae; genus Vaccinium; species Vaccinium myrtillus. The sequence goes on along the minus strand of CM029278.1, from coordinate 14,377,112 downwards.
TTTTACTTGTATGCCAAATCTGAACTGCCTTTCATTGTGTGAGACAAGAATCGCAAATCTCTGGACAACTAGTTCTGCACTATTGAAGCTTCCTTCTTTGGTGGAACTCCGCTTTCAGAAGTGCTTGTGTTGCGATGACACAGGGCCTTGTCCTGCTTCATTAGGTAGGAAGGGTACTGATTTAGTTCAGATGGACAGTGACATTCGTGTTGGAGCACCATCCTCTTTTGACGAAGACTATTATCACTATCTAAACACGGAAGAGGTTGATATGTTCGATGAAGTTGAAAGCACTTATGAGTATTCATCAGATGATAGTGAAGTGGATTTCACAAATCACAGTCAGGAGCCTAGCCTGTTGCGTGGATATTCTAATGTCACTCATGGGTGGAATGGGTTGGTTGATTTGCAAACTGAGGTAAACTTATGCAATCATGTATTTTGTTCATAATGAATCAATGGGAAAAGGTGAAGGATGTGTGTGGATGCCCCCACAAATTGTACTAGTTTTGTTTAGCTTGGTATGATAGTCATTGAAACAGATTTATGTTGTAGCACGGGCAAGATTATTAATTGGATTCCAGAATGGTTATGTTTCATGTACTCATTATGTACTTTTGTGGAGGTGATTCATCGTTGGTATGTTTTCCAGCTTTAGTTCCGCCATTCTAAAGGATAAACTGTGTCTTCACATGCGGCAAGTTTTAATTTGCTTGTGGGCCCAACAACCTCCTACTCCCGCATCGTTCTTTCGGCTTGATACACTTTGTTGGCCTCAGTTTCTAACAACTTAGCTTCTAGAATAATTGGTGATTTAATATGGTATTAGAACTTGAGGTTCAACGAGGTTTTGGCTTCAAGTCTATCCAGTCTTCTTTTCCTTCTCTATTTGTATCCTGCTTCTCTCTATGCACAAATTTTTGCATCTTCGTTAAGCTTAAGCTTTTGGGGTGCGTTGTACTTGGTAATGCAACTTCTGTATCTGTTATGGCAGAACTCTCTTGGGACGTTGGTAATGCAAGATGAGGATGGGTCCTCATCAAACTCCAACTCTCGACATGTCACGTCTACAGTGCCGAAGAAGTATATTGCTGGTCATCCTTCACCAATATGCTATGAGAAACATTACAGAGAGTACATGATAGCTTCACTACCCAGTTTGAAAGTTCTTGATAACTTGTCCATCGGAAAAATTGATAAAGAAAGAGCCAACATTATCTTTTCGGAACACTTTGAGTACCTTCCATACAGGAGGAAGAATAAGGATAATGTTGTCAGTATCTTACATAAACGTGAAATTAGAGCAAGCTGTACTAACTCACAAAATTGGAGGCGGAAGCCATTGTATGTTTCGGCGAAGTCTCAATGTTTTTTTTCCAGGTCACTTTCCGCTGCAAAAGTTGGTTCTTCTGCTTGGCCTCTGTTGCATCCGCTTTCTATTTCAGGAGATGAAAGCAGAAGTTTCCGTCCTCGGCAATTTGAATACCATCCTTCTGACTCAAGTCTAATGGCTTTTGGTACTTTGGATGGGGAAGTAGTTGTCATCAATCATGAAAATGGAAAAATTGTTAGTTACATCCCATCACTTGGAGCAATGAGTAGTGTGCTGGGACTATGCTGGCTCAAAAGGTATCCATCCAAGGTATGGTATCTTTTAAACTGTGTTCGATCAGCAGAAGTTAAACTTATCTTGGTTCACCACCACAATATTATTATAGTTTTCCCTTTGCAAATACACTTTTGGCGGGTTTGAACTTTAACAATCATCTTAAGTCTCGAGTACAGGGTTATTCAAAGTGTTGCATACTAGGTTCAAGAATGTGGTAGCTTGAGGGCATATTGATTTTCACACACACACACTCTGTAAATCCCAGCTTAATAATGTTCCACGGAAAACTGGCATGTTCATCTTTTCTCAAAGGTAACATAAACGTAAAAACTCGAGAGAGAATTTTGTGAGTCTGATGAACATGCACACTGTTGAGGAAGTGGAAGATAGCTATTAAGGTAAGAGGCTACCTCTGTTGATTTTCTCGGCTGGTATCATGTTTATCTGGTCTCAATCTGATCCAGCTAAGGTCCCAAGGGCCAAGACAGTTTATGCTCCTTTCTGGCGCCATCTAATAGAAATATGAACCTTTTGGGAAAAAAAGTCTGTCAGTTACCTCTAGATACTTTTATAGTTGGAATCAATCAGGAGCCCATCGATTGTAAGTAAGATCAAAACTCCCCTCTGAAAACGGGCTTTTTCTGGATATTCAAATTGGTTATTTCATGGTAGAATCTGATTAATCCCAAGACACCCCTACTTGCCTCCCTGCAGTTGGCTTCAAGTTTCCATCTTTGAACTTCATCTTTGTATTGACTAATTGCAGCTCATTGCGGGTTCGGACAATGGTTCACTAAAATTGTGTGACATCAAGCGTATTTCTTCAAGAAACAAGGGAACCAATACCAGTGCTCATTCTGTTACCTTTGACGAGTTTGATCAATTGACATCTGTTCATGTCAACTCAACGGATGAATGGTTTCTAGCAAGTGGGTACTCGAAAAATGTTGCTTTGTATGACATTAGCTGTGGAAGACGCTTGCAAGTGTTCGCTGACATGCACCGAGAGCACATAAATGTTGTTAAGTTTGCAAACCATTCTCCTTCCATATTTGCTACGTCATCATTCGATCAGGATGTTAAGATGTGGGATCTAAGACAAAAACCAATTTTCCCTTGCTATACGGCTGCAAGCTCACGAGGAAATGTGATGGTTTGCTTTTCCCCGGATGACCACTATCTTCTTGTGTCAGCCGTTGACAATGAGGTAATTTCTGTGAGAACTGAGGATCAACTGCATGTGTTTACATTTCGCATCTAATCCACTATACCAATCACTATGACCCCTTTGTTTTGATCATTGGACATTGTAGCTTGTACCTTTTTCCTCTTTCACCGTCTTTATTAGCCCTAGTTATTTTCCCTCATTCTTTTATTTTTGTCTTTATTTTCTCTGTTTCTTTGTTTTTTGTTAGCTTCAATTGTCGTTCCTATGTGTACTTTGATTTTTAATTACCAGTAGAAATCAGTTACTTTTGGTGGGACAATGTGATATTTATATTGGATTGGTTACTCTGGGGATATTTAGCACGAGTGTAGCCACCATGATGGGTTGCATCATGCCTTCATTATTATTGTTTATTAACATCATGTTGTCAGGTTAAACAACTATTGGCTGCTGACGGGAGGCTCCACCTGGACTTTAATATAGTTTCAACTGGAAGCTCACAAAATTACACTCGTTCTTATTACATGAATGGAAGAGACTATGTCATCAGTGGAAGCTGTGATGAAAATTTAGTACGTATTTGTTGTGCTCAAACTGGAAGACGCCTGAGGGATTTATCATTGGAGGTAAATCTTCTTGTTCCTCTTGAGTAGCACTTCCATGTGTAAATCTGCTGTTGGATGATGAATGAAAGATCGTCTCATGTCTCAATGTGGTTGCATATATTGCATGTTGTAATGCACACACAAACAAAAATTCCAGTGTTCTAAAACTCGGTCAAGTCGGCCGACTAGTCGGCCCAAAGTCCCGATTTGATCGAAACCCGACTAGCCGGCCAAAAGTGGGCGATTAGTCCACCAAAAGTCGCCATCGGCAGCCAACCGACCTGTGACCAACTAGCATCTTTTAGAACCTTGGAAAATTCTCCTCTTGTTTTACAAGCTTAATAGAAAAAGGTTTTCTTTGAAACTTAGTGTATAATTTCATAAGGTTGTGGAACACATTATATCCCTGGTAATCTTGATAATGAGATGGCTATTCTGCCATCTTTTGTTTTATTTTATCCACTTTTTAGTGTAGTGTGATGTGCAAAATATGTTGTCTTGTTATTATACATCCAAATAGCACTGAAATACAAGGAAGATGTTCTGTGTTTTTTTCCTCAAGTTGATTAGGGATTCCAAGAGCATTTGGGTTGCCAAAGTTAATTGGGTGGTTGTGTAACTTTTTTAGTGGCTTTATATTGTTCGTAAGCATAGGAACTAGGAAGTAATGTTGATTTTATTATAGATTTGTGATATTTTTCTATTATTTACCTTTAATATTGTGGCTCTTTTTGTGCTCTAGTCATATAGGAGTCCATGGTTGGGTATTTAAAAAACAAAACAAAGCAAATGGAGCAGTTATATATTGATGTTGCATGTCATAAATTTGATATACTTAGTGGTAGTTCCTTGCAGGGATTTGCAAAATACCCATCGAGGAAGTTTCAATTGCCACATATAAGCAGCACTTATGTTGTTCAAGAAGTATATGCAAAACATGGGTAAAAAGATTAGATTGATGAAATTAGCAGAAATGGTATAATAAAAATGAGTCAGCGACACCATACTGTTGAATAATGTGATTTCTTTGAAGCAGGTATGTTTTAGGGTAGTGAGACATTATAATCAGTGTCGTGTCCAGCGCTATGTTATGGAAGTATTTTTGCAGTGTGAAAAGTTTAGCCTGGACAGCTAGCTTTTAGTCAGTGGAAATAGCAAAGGCTATTGTAGTGTAGTTCCTGGAACTTTTTTCTAGACAGCCAGAGGTGGAATTGCAAACGCTGTTGTGGTGCAGTATCAAATGAAAGTGATCTGCACGTCCTGTAACTCTTTTATGGCTTATATGAGTTGTATTATGACCATTGTGACTTTTATCCATACATATTGTCTAGTGGGCTATGTATTGTGTAGTTTATTGGTGTTGTGCAATACTCTTCGCCCTTTTTAAGCATCAACTCCCACACTCCTCTTGGCAAGCGATCTTTCTGTCTCATTCTTGGACTGTCTAGAGAAACCATGTTTCTCAACCAGAGGTCCTAACGACAAGTGTCTCAAACTTTCTCTATTCCATTTTGCCCATACAGTAGAGTATACTACAATGCAGGAAGCCTAACAACGGGAGCACGAGTGATAACTTGATGACTATGAGCAGGAACTGTAATCAGTGTTCAAAAAGACAGTCTGGGCGGCTGAGTACTCACAGCCTTGGCGCTAGAAGGCCCCTCGCTGACTAGCCCGACTAGTCGCCTGACTAGCCCAACTAGTCGCTTGACTAGCCCAACGGCCCCAACCAGTCGCCCGACTAGCCGTCGAGTACTCGGCCTGGAAGCTAGAAGGTGCCCGGCCACCTAGGAGCACCTAGCGATCTTAGAGCCTTGACTGTAATCGAGTAACATTTAGTTTGTTTGCGCTGCACTATAGGAAGAGAGTTTCCCAAAATATTTAAAAAAGAAGACAAAAATGGGGCTCAAAATCTACCAAAAGAGGGAAAGGGGGCACTCTTGCAATGCTTCATGGGCTTGTACATGTTGTTAACTACCATTGCTGAGTTCATTCAAAAGATTGAATGCAGAAGTGAGAAAAGCAATCTTCAAGGTCTTTAGAAAGTACGTGGCAATGCAATCTGTGGCCCCGTGGTATTTAATTAACAATTATTCACCTTCGACCACACATCCTACGAGAACGTCAATCTACCAAGAGACTGAGGCATCTTGCTACTAAATTTGCTATATGGTTAAATTGTTGAACTGGATTCAATGTTAAAGTAAATATCCACCATGTTAATAAAATAGACGAACAAGAAAAATAGTTAATCAAGTTTGATATTCATGAGTGTTAAAGCATCCAACTCAAAACCAATTGGCAATAAGTGGAGAGGCTGCCCAGGCTCATATACTAGACTCGGAGGTTATAATTAACCAATGTGGGACAAGCTCTAACACTCCTCCGCACGTGCGACCCCTGACCCGCACGTGGAGAGTTAAACAATGGATCCACAACATTGGGATCACAACGAAATAAGGTGCACTTATGGCACAAACAATGGGGCAATAACCAAGAGAGTCTTGTCCAAAATCCCCCAAGGCCTAGCTCTGATACCATGTTAAAGCATCCAACTCAAAACCAATTGGCAATAAGTGGAGAGGCTGCCCAGGCTCATATACTAGACTCGGAGGTTATAATTAACCAATGTGGGACAAACTCTAACAATGAGAAATAAGAATCTCAAATGCTTATCAATTTTGTGGAAGTGGTACATCTTGTTAAGTTGTAGAGAGAAGAAGACGTGATAATAATCAGGTGTTAGGTTTCCCCTTTCTCATTTCACAATATATATGGACAAAGATACATGTACAAGACTACCCCTAGGAATAGATAAGACTAACAAATAAACCCCTAACTTAACACTCCCCCTCAAGTTGGTGCAAAGATATCTATCAAGCCCAACTTGAACACAATGGGGTGAAAAATTCTACTACTAAGACCCTTGGTAAATACATCAGCTAACTGGTCTTCGGATCTCACAAAGGGCATGCATATCAAACCGTTGCTCAGCTTCTCCTTGATGAAATGCCTATCAATCTCAATATGCTTTGTTCGATCATGTTGAACAGGATTATGAGCAATGTTTATGGCAGCTTTGTTATCACAGTAGAGCTTCATAGGACCACGATCAGGGAATCCCAAATCACGCAAGAGGGTTTGGAGCCATAAGAGCTCACAAACACCATGAGCCATAGCTCTATACTCAGCCTCTGCACTGGATCTAGCTACCACAGACTGCTTCTTACTTCTCCATGTAATCAAATTCCCTCCAAGGAAGGTGCAATAGCCAGAAGTAGATCGCGATCATCAATAGAACCTGCCCAGTCTGCATCAGTGAAAGCTTCCAACCTTAAGTGACTCTGATTAGAGAACAAAATTCCTTTACCTGGGGCAGATTTAAGATACCTCAAGATACGATAAACTGCATCAAGATGACTAGTACGAGGTTCATGCATAAACTGGCTCACAACCCCCACAGCATAAGAAATATCTGGTCTAGTGTGAGATAAGTATATCAGGCGACCCACAAGTCTCTGATATCTCTCATTTTCTGTAAGCTCCCCCACATTGCTACCAAGATGATGGTTGGCCTCAATGGGAGAATCGGCTGGCTTACATCCCAACATACCAGTTTCTTCCAAGAGATCAAGGATGTACTTCCTTTGAGAGATGAAAATTCCTTTGTCAGATCTAGCCACCTCCATTCCAAGAAAGTACTTCATAGACCCCAAATCCTTAATCTCAAACTCTTGAGCAAGAAGAGCTTTAAGGTTCGTTTATTTGTTAGTCTTATCTATTCCTAGGGGTAGTCTTGTACATGTATCTTTGTCCATATATATTGTGAAATGAGAAAGGGGAAACCTAACACCTGATTATTATCACGTCTTCTTCTCTCTACAACTTAACACATCTGGAAGTATGATCATTGAAATTAATCAAATCATCAGGAAACTGAAGACATGAATTCCCTTGGAAATTGTTAGCTTCCTGAATGGGCAAGGAATTTTGTGTGAAATATGGAGGTGATTTCGGGTCCTTCTTTTCCTTCTATTTTCTTATGGTGTGGGGATTGGGTGAAATAACTTATAATTCTGAGGTTTTCATTGGAAATGGAGGATAAGGGATCCTGCAAAAGAAGAGAGTGCAAAAGTGTGGAGGCCGGTGGTGGCACCGAAATGTATGCTGCTATTTTATTACTTATTTTTTCTGGTACTCATTGAGTTTCCTTTCTCCAAGGTTCTTAGGATCTCCATATTTTCCTTGTACGTGTGCGCTGGGGTGTGTGTGTGTGACGAGAGAGCTCGTATTAAAAAGGAAAGCCATTTGGATCATACAATAGTAAATGGGTGGGATATCTTGTAGTAGAGGAATGGAGAGTCTAATATGTCTCCACTCTCCATTCCTCTACTACAAGATATCCTACCCATTTACTACTATATGATCCAAATGGCTTTCCTTTTGAATATCAGCTCCCTCCCTCCCTGGAGAGTGGAGACATATTAGTTGTTGATTCAAGGTGTTAATTTGCCACCATATATTGTGTTATACCAATCTGTTGCCCTAATTATTACAATTTGTGCATTTACAATAACGGAGTTTGTATTTTTTGCTGTTTTGCAGGGTAAAGGGGCAGACGCTTCGATGTTTGTGCAGTCTTTGAGGGGTGATCCATTCAGGGTGAGTTCTGCACTTTGTTAGACTCTCTGGATTTCTTTGCTTAAAGTTTTACAGTGATGTAGTAAAAGGAATTCCAATTCATCTCACTATTTGCATGTTAGAGGACGAAATTTGAAGTTTGCCTGGCATAATTTTTACTCCACGTCGTCTTGTGTTTCTTCATCTTTTTACCTTACCTTCGCTGCCTCCTTCTCCCACCCCCATTTCCTCTAGTAATTTTTGCAAAATGTGGTTTCTGCTCCATTTCCTACTATCAATTTATTGCCAATCCTTGCCACAGTAGAAGGAGCCACAGACTGGAGAATGATGGGATTTTCACAAACCACATTCCATGGATATACTTATTCTGAAGCACAAACTTTTTGTTGCTAGTGTTTATACTGATTCGCGGTTACTCTGCTCGGTTGAGAGGCAACTTTTGTCTCTAGTCAATGTCTTAGCCGATTTTAGATGCTTCGCATGAGAGTCCTTACCTCCTCACTTAAAAAGAAGGGATGGACTCGAGATAGTGATGCTGTTGTATTGCTCATGGTGTAAGTATCCACGTCCAAAATTTTGATGGTCATAAGCGATGCTCGTGTGGTACAAAATGCCAAGGTTACAAGTTTGACCATGGAACCGTTTTAATACTATATGATTCTTCAATTTTCAAGAGAGATAAGATAGACAAATCATTGAACATCAATATTCATGCTCAACTGTGTTCCAATCATTTGTACTAGTCCAAGTATAAGGACTGTTTGCCATTCTTAGAGAGGAACAAAGGTAGTATTATTGTTCGACGGTTTTGCCAACCATAGTATTGGGAGCGACCATTGGTCAAGGAGAGCGAACTATGATATCGATACCATTTATGGTGCCCGGCTGCAACCCCCCCTCCCTATTTCACCCCCTCTTCTAGCTTCTTTAACCGTCCCCTAGAACCGGGGATACCATTCGAACATAACATCGAAAAACATGTCCAAACATTTCATAGAAATCATGTTCCCAAATCATATTCCATGGTCTAAATCCAGCCATAGTGAAATACCCATGAATAGGCCACTTTCCGGTTATTCACGGTTTAATAAAAGTATCAAGTATCATAACAAAACAAATGGTTCCCATTTTCCAGTATTTTAAAACAAATAGCATTTCAAGTCAAAACATTTAAACAAAAAGCATTTAACCAAGGTATTGCGTAATGCGTACTCACCTTTAGGTCCTTGAAGGTTAGACAATCAGATTTGATCGCGTCCTTTACTTAGGCCTGAGACTGACCTATTTCCCAATGAACTCTTGTCATTATCCGTTACAACATAATCCAAATACTTGTACGCTGGCCTATTCGGCTTAGAGGTAGCTTGGCATAAAATTGCCATTTTTGCATTCCAAATAATGTAAAATTAAATTATAAGATTCTTGTTAATCGTAGGGTCGATTGGTGATATAGTGGCCACCTAATATTTTAGTAGCATATGCCAGTTTGTAATAGAATTCTCATAGTTCTAGCCGAAGTTATATGTATTCAAAAGACCCCTATCATTGGAGCTATAAAAATAATTATATAGGATACAACAGTAGCTTCATAATTTGATAGGAAGGAGAATTTAGAGTGTAGCAAAAGCTTTTAATTAACTTGATCAAACTTCTACTTTAACCAAGTTAATCAAGGAAGGTAAAATCGTAATTCCTAATTGGGCTTGTGAAGCATACACGATATTATACATACCTGCGTGTGCGGGTATATGCTCGACAACGGCTCTGTATCCTCGCACCAACACTTGTGTGCGGCGTACACACATAAAGAACTGCACGTACATGAAAAAGGGAAAGGCATCCGGGCTCCATGGCTGACGCTGCAATGTGCGGTAACTGTGTGTGTTGAGGTGAAGAGAAGAGACTAGGGAGGAAGGAGGAGAGAGATTACCCAAGGGAAGAGGTAACGGCATGCGGTGGAGGGAATTTGGTGCACTTCCAAGGGTTGCTGCCCGTTTTTTATTTTGTCCTTTGTTTCTGCTAACTTATCTATGTATGTATATTAGCTTGTATAACGGTGAAGGCTGACCCATCATTTCTTGGGTTTTTGGGATGACACCTATGATCCCATTTAACCCAGTCGCGACACGTGCCGCCGCCCGTCCGATCATTGCGTGTTCGAATTCCGGTCTCCGAAAAATTTCGAAAAAATTCAACATAAGTTCATTTAAATACGAGGGTCCTCATGTTGGATTCCTGCAAAAAAAAAAAATCTCATTGCTAATCTCATAGGTCCCAATGAACATAAATAGATACTATTGTCACATAATTAGGAATTTAAAATCGAGATTTCACAAATTGATTCCCGCGTAAGATTACTGAATTAATCGAAACACCGAAATAAAATTATTCTAGGTATCAATTTCCTAGGAATTCAATTCCCAGTAATCATATTCTTACTCCTACCCAAAAATATTCCCAGGAATTTAATTCCCAGTCATCTAGGAGGAAAGGAGAGAGTACCCCTTTTGCTCTTTTGTTTTACTGTCCGAGTACTGAAGTTGGGAAAAAGTAATAGGGGCAGTGTATCAAAATGTGATGGAAGGACCAGGTTTTGACTGATTGAAAACACTGCAATTGATGGAAAAGAGTTCTTGTGTCTCAGAATGCTTGCGTGTGTATGCCACTATGGTCCACCCATTGGGCTGTCTGTAGAAATATCGTATTTTGATATACTTGAAACTTGACCCACCTTTTGCTATTTTCTTCACCTCTCCATATTCGAATATTGGGTCTCTTTAGGGCATTGAACATGGTATCTCATAAAGTTCATCCATTTTGGGCGTTCTTTTTGTTAGTCTATTTGTAGTTATTTATACAGGATTTATGTTTGGGTCTCTCTACTAGTATAGTCTTAAAGGGGAAGACCCAACTTGACATTTGATGTTGTAGTGTGCAAAGATATGAGTCTCCCGAGTCTAGGTGAACAAGTAGCCCTTGACAAAGCCCAGTGGAAAAAAAGGATTCACGTAGCGACCCCAATTGATTGCGACATAAGGCTTAGTTTGATTTGGTTTAGGAAGATGACCATAAAGGACTATGGTCTAGGTTTTTTCTTAAATGCATTTATGCGCACTTGTAGCTATTGAAGAAGAGTAAATGATGAACTTGTTCAAATTTGCGGATGTGCATGATGGGTAAATAAAGGTAAAGTTGCTGAACCGCTCCTTTTGGTTTAAGTTATTTCGGCTTACATGATTTCAGGTAAGCTCCTTAAATTAGTTTTCTAATTTTGAACTACTGTTGGCTTAACATAAATGTTGTCTTGATAGTGGATTACCACTTACTACAAATTGAAGAGATGATTTCCTAGGAGTGTATTTTCAGTTTCATCGATGGAACAAATTTCTATGCATGTAAATGCTTTATATGCCATGAAATTCCTTTAATCGAAGATAAATGAGTCCCCAAAAGCATATAACTTTGACCCAGCGATGTTAGCTGAATTTGCAATTGTGTCTGATTCCCTCAATCGTGTATCAGGTTTAATGTTTAGATTTCTTTTCCCTCCTTTTTTCTTTCTCCCAGGACTTTAATATGAGTATTTTAGCAGCCTACATACGTCCCAGTTCAAATTCCGAAATTGTCAAGGTAATTCTTTGGCTTCACTTTTTTTTGTTTGCCCTCTTCTTTTTGTTGATTTTTCAATCTTCTTTTGAATCTTTCAACCTTCATGTTATAGCTGAAGTTTGTATTGTGCAGGTGAATTTGCTTATGTCAAGCGACTATGCCAAAGAAGACTCTGATGGCCTGCATTCTCGACCGTCCTACAGCATGGGAGGTTGATAGGTATGCTCACAACTACAAATGCACATAATTTTTTATTACACATTCTCTGCTTTTCTCTCTCATAATTTTGTTGTAAATAGTTTTGCTAGGTATCCTCGGGTTCAGATATCGAAGAAATGTCTTGTATCTTTAGTGTTTTGTGTATAACGGGCTTGCTTCTTTTTATTATCAGACCAGTACTATTTTAATGGCCATGAATTTATGTTCTGCACTATTTGTGCTGTATGTTGATAATATACTTACTTTTTTCCTTGTAAAGTTGAACTGTCAAAATATAGTGCCCTGCATCTCATCTACGATTTTTGTTTTTATCGGCATCTCATCTACGATGTTGAAGAGTTTAGAAGGGGATCAAGAACACCAGTTACACTTATATGTCCCTGGATTATTTATGTTGCCAGTTTGTTAGCTTTTCCATTGTGTGATATCCTTATAAGATGTTCTTGCTTTAATGCACTTCAGGCGATCATTATGTTTTTTAGAAGTACAATTACCTCTCTCACACCATTTGCTACATCTTGTGTTATTTTTTTAGCTGCCTTTACGTCCCAACACCCGGTAAAGAATCGTATATACTGAATGTGTTTTCCTACATATCAAGTGGGGAATTGGTCTTCAGGTTGTCATAGATTATATAGAATCAGTCTGATTGTATGCATCGCGAAACTGTATTGGAGTCTTCAGGTTGCCATAGATATATAGAATCAGTCTCTGATTGTATGCATCGCGAAACTGTATTGGAGGATTATGACCGAATTTGCATACCAATCAGACGAACCAAGATTGGTACCAACAGTTGAACACCACACGATCTGTATCATATATGAAGGTGGAACTACACATCAGGTGTTACTCGATGTCGTGATAAGATTTCTCATGTGCATGTGTGGAGTTTTGGAGATTCAAATCAGGACCTAAATTTGGCCCCGCGGGATGTTAATGCATGCTCTTTCAAGTTCTAATTTGAAACTAGCGCAACGCTCATGCTGCAGCTTTAGGGATCAATATGTGTTACTGTACAAGGCTAATTGGCCGACTGTTTCGGGAATTCTTCAGGTTTTTACAGCAAAAGTGTTGACGATCAAAAAAAAAAAAAAAAAAAAAAGGGACCGGGATATGAGAATGGTGTTTCATTTTTTTTTCTAAAATCTGAGAAAGTAGTGATTATTTCCAACCATAAATGTGAGTAAAAACAGGGAACAAATGGAAGGCAAAACCATTAATGATAAAAATATGAAACTACTGAGAGCTTCTTCGGTAACTAGTAAAAGGAGTTCTATCAGCCAAATTCGGCTTAAAATTCGACAGTTGGGCTCTCCAATGGTTACTTAAAAGGCTTGGCAGTAATGAAGCAATACTGTTAAAATATGATAGAAAATTATTCTGATTCATTGGTAGATATTATCGGTAACTAGCCATTTTAGCAATTTAATCATTGGAGCTGCTCTAACTACTCTGCATTTCACTCCTTTTTTTTTTTTTTGGTTAGAGAGAGGGTCCCTCTACATCTCTCTCCTTCCTTTCCGATCTCCCTTCTGACGACTCCTTATCCACGGTTCAGATCCATTTCGCACTTGCAACCGCTGCGTCTCCAGCCATTGCACCACCTCCCGTCGCCATTTCATTCTAGTTCCGTCGCCTCCTCAACTCCATACCTAGACCTACTCCCACCTGCCTCCTCCACTGCGACGCTGCCTGACCCGAATCCAAACTATTCCATTCCTTCTTTGTGGGGTGAGAAAGGGAAAGAAATGATGCAGGGGTTAGTCTGGCTTTACTCACCGGCGAATACAATCACCCGGTTCGACGGCGACGATGTTTCTTTTCACAGCTGGTGCTCTTCGTTTTTGTTTGTTACTCCATCTGTCCCAATTTATTTGTCCCTTTTGAGAGTTCGTGCCACTTTCCAATTGATTATATATTGTTATTTACATTGTTTTACGTGATTTTAAAAATATTGTCTTATAGAATTAATTGAGATCTATCAAACAAGATCTATATTGCATATAAAATTCATTACCAATTTAAAGTTTTAACAAGTTTTTTATCCGGTTAGAATAGAACGAGGGACCAAAAATTGGGGACGGAGGGAGTACTTAGTTGTTGTCATTTGTTAATCCTAATCTACTCTATCCTAGGGGACTTGGGTAGGGGGATGGGTGCTTACGGGAATCGAACTCTGCCCATGTGCATGAGAGTATAAGGGAGGCACCAGCTGCACTCCACTCCACTTGCGAGGGAGTACTTAGTTTGTTTGGTGATTGTTTACCTTCGTTTCTTTTCCTGCTCTTGGTGGTGTTCTGTAGTCCTTGGGGCGTTTTCCTTGTTCCAAAAAAACCCCCTCTGTCCCTTTTTAAAAGATCCATTTGGGAAACGTGTATTTTTGTGGACGTTAAAAAATGTACTTCCGTAGAACTTTTTTTTTGCACCAAATTAAAGTGGAAAACAAATTGAAAAATTATATAAAGAAATATATTTTTTTATATGTTTTAAATAGTACGTATTCCTACAGTAATTATATAAAAAGGGATGGAGGGAGTAATAATAATGAATTTGGTCCCTATGAATTCGTTGAGATGCACATTCCCCGATCCGATCATCCTAAATTAAAGAAACTTCCCTAAATAACCCTCTTTCCATCAATCCACATTTTTTATTTGCTTTTGATGATTAATTCAAAAAACTACGGCGAAAAATTAATCAAAAATTACCAAACAACTAATTTAGAGAGAAATTGATGGTATATTTTAGTAAAAACAAATGGTATTTTGACATTAAGCTGAGGCAAAAAATAATTCCTGAACTCACCCGTAAGGGCATCTTCAGTCGTTATGACAAAGATGTGGTGTTATATGACACAAAAGTGTAAAAAGTGGGTCCTAGATTTGTACCTTCTCTCTCTCGTTAAAACCGAACAAAAGTCTTAACGGTTAAAAGCAGCCGGGCCCACTTAAAGCAAGGTTAATCGTACAACTACAATTCTACACCTGCTTATACCTGCCACTATTTTCTATACTTAAGCAATACTATTGGAACTAAATTAAACCCACAAAAATGTTACTGTCTTATTTCTTACACTAGTTTCGAGTTAATGTTGTTACTGGAGATGCCTAATAGGCCAAAATCATGTCAAATTTTAGTTTCAGAATTTGACATACTGTAATTTGACAATATTGGCATTTTGGCCCTAATCTTTAAACTTTCTCGCTAAAAGCACGTCAAATTTTGGGGTGTTCCACTAACAAAAAACTATTTTTTCCAAACACCGAGACAAGTCATTCTCTCACAACACATCACATAAAAAACAGTTTTTTCAAAAAACTGGGTAAGTGGAACACCCCCCAGGTTTCAGAATTTGGCATACTATCATTTGACAATATTGGCATTTTGGCCCTAATCTTTAGACTCTCTCACTAAAAGCACCTAGAAAGAAAAACCAGGTAATAAAAGGTGCCAAACACTCTTCCCCTCCATCCTCTTTCAATTTTTGAAACCTTTCAACGATTCGGAGGGATATCTGCAGCTACTAACGTCAATGGAGGTTCCAAAGGTCCAAGAGGTAAGCCTCTCTCTCTCTCTCTCTCTCTCTCTCTCTTTCTACGATCAGCGTATCTACATGCCTGTTTGCTGCTGCATTTGCAATGCAAATTGATGGTCAAATTTGCAGATAATAGAGAAGCAAGTTCTTACGGTAGCCAAAGCTGTTGAAGACAAGATCGATGACGAGATCGCGGCCCTAGATCGGCTCGATCTCGATGACATCGAGGCGCTGAGGGAGCGTAGGCTTCAACAGATGAAGAAAATGGCGGAGAAGCGGAGCCGTTGGATCGCCCTCGGCCACGGTGACTACTCTGAGATCCACGCTGAGAAGGATTTCTTCTCCGTCGTCAAGGCCAGCGACCGCGTCATCTGCCACTTCTATCGCGAGAATTGGCCTTGCAAGGTATCCTTTCTCTGGCATTTCTTTTCAATTAGGATTTCCATTTTTAGCTCTTTCACTCGATTTTTTCATTCAATTTGAGCAGAAAGTTTATCCCTTTAATTTTAAAACATGATAAAGCCTGGGCTCATGCCATGGTGATGCTAATCGTGTTGTGCAAAAGATGGAAAGAGGAAAATGTGTTGAAACCTGTGATGTGAAAGTAGAAAGGAGGGAGGGGAGAAAGAAATTTGGGGTAACCGTTCTTTTCTTTCTTCATTGGAAGATTCTTTAAGTATTTGAAGGGGTAGTTTAGGTATATAAAAAAAAGTGTTAGCCAGCTTCAAAACTGACGTTCAAATCATAAAGGGCTTTGCCTTCGTAATAGTAATAGACAAAGCATCATAATTGACAAATATGGATCTTAGCATAAAAGTGGGTAAAGGCTAGGTGAAATTGTAAATTAAAGCACTCAAGAAACCATGAAAATGTTAGAAGCTTAGTTCAAAAGATGAGAAAAACTACTCATTTTGAGATTAGATTTGACTTTTGAGTTAAGTAGTGGGGAGGGATTTGGATTTCGTTTACGTAAACCTGAGTTTGAGTGAGGATTTGAGTAAGGGCGGGAGGAAGTGCCCATGAGTTGTTTTGATCCCGTAGTACAATGTTTGATTGCTGACAATTGAAGAAAACGAAAAGGAAAGAAAGGAGAATGGAACCTCTTAATATCAATTTTAACTCAATATGATTTATAAAGGAATGATATTTAAGAGATTATTTGATGTAGTTTCAGAAAGTGAAATGTCATAAAAACGGGAGAATATGACAGAATAAGATAGGAAAGCTCCTGCCGGGGGGCAACCCAAGTTTCTATCAATTTTTTTTAACACCAAGGTGATTCAGTTAGGCACCTACTTGTATCCAGACAAATTCGTTTTTGGTACAGATAATGTGAAGATTCTTTTAAAAAATGAATGTTTTGGATCATAACAATAATATCTAGCCATGGAGATCTCAATGGCTTGCATTTGAAGACCACCAGAGAGTTGGACCTCACACTTAAATTTTATTTAACAAAAATAAGTGCCAAAAAAATGAATTATATGTATATATCCGTAACCTTCCTCTTAATACTTTTATTGGACGACATGCAACAACAAAAGTGGACTCTCATCAAACAGTGACACTCCCGAATTTAAATCCTGGCTGCTCCACTGACCCAAACATCAAGATTGCAGTGGAGATACATGGCAATTGGCAACCAATTGGCCTAGGACTTCTAAGTATTTCTCCATTAGCTGATCCTACCTCTAATGTTCTTTTCATTCACCTTGAAAGGGATTTCTTATTCCTCCTACTTCGACCAAAGACTATGTAGTTACTTTCCTCCATAGACATTAGACAGTAAACGGTACGGGCACCTAACTTAGATGGATAACCCGATGCATGAAGCTGGTGGCTGCAAAGCTGTGGAAAACTGGAGTTAAGAAGACCTCTTCTAGATGGAGTAGTAGTAATGAAACTTCTCTAGGAATTGCAACACAAGGCAAGAGAACCCTCATGGCTAAGGGTACAGGGTATCACCGTGTCAGTGTGCGTAAACATAGATTTTTTTCATTTTTGTTTTGGGAGAAGAGAACCTTCATGAGCTATCTTTATCACTCCTCTTTTTGAGTCTCTTGTTCTTCTCCATACCTTCCCTTGTATATGTCCAAGTGAGTAATGAAACATGTGTCTTTGTAACTTTGTGAATTCTCATATAGTCGTAATTGCAGTTTTCTTATGTGTCTTCGGGATTGTAATTTCAGTATACATGGTTGAGTCACTTTGTCAAGTGTACTGATATTGCTATTCTTTTGGGTGGAACTCTTGAGTGCTTTGAAATAACATGAATGCTCTTTCAGTTTTGACCCTTAAGGAATAGATGTTATTGAATTTTACCTTGGTTGCAACTGGCATAAATTTAATCTCCATTAATGCCCCATTCCAGCAGTCTATCCTTTGTAGCCTACCATCAATGGCATAGGATTGATAAGACAGACACAACTTTAGGGATATTCTGAGGGAACCAAAGAATCTTATGCCGCTTGATGGTGCTGTTGGATTTTTCTTTGATAGCTTCCCAAGTAGTTCTATGGAGTATCCTCCAATTACTGGTGGAGAATGTAAACACTGCTTGAACTCTATTACGCTTTGGCTTGAGATTATTAGGAGGAATTTCCAGACTAGGATAGGCTGTTACTTTTCTTCAACAGAGATCTTGAGAATTGTACTGGACTTTTTTTTCAGATTGGGCTTCCGCCCGAAATAGAACTCATTCAGAGTTTCTTTTGTGATCTTAAAAGTTTGTGTTTCTTCTCCACCTTATGAAAAGATATGCGATGACTACAGGAAGGTCCTTTGACTGATTGTTTTGTGCATAAGAGCTGAGAAACCCTATGACTTTATAATGAGAAAGAGGCGAGGAGAAACATCTTTTGGTTGTTATACAGTCTCTGAATTCTGATCCTCTCAATAATAACAGAGTCATGCCCTTCATAAGATTTAGACCGATAGCCCATCTGGGTGGAGCCTCATCATATGATAGGTCCTAACTAGTTTCTACATCAAGTGAATAGGATCAGCTGTACAGCCTGTACCTGTACTCCTTCCCTTAACAAAGGCTGCTTCAGTTTTCCTTGTTCTTTTTGGAAGGTGTTGAGAGTGTTTTTGAGATGCTACTTCCCCATCTCCTATTGGAACGGGTAGGAAAGGAAACTGAGGATTTTCTTTGGCTCTGGCTTCAATAAAGTGTTAAGAGACATATTGTTATGATGGTTCTACATTCATGCAAGATGTTGAGTCATTTGATTCTTGATTCCCTGGCATTAATGCAGTGCATGCTCATATCGGTGTTCTGGTGTTTGATTTACATTAATTGAAATCTATATCGACTTGGTTTCAGTGTGCTATCCATGCCAAAGTAGGGGACTAGGATAAGATTGGTGGGTTGAAGTCATTTTTACATAAGAACATATTGTTTGTCAATTGATTCTGGATTCTTGACATTGAAGTCCTTTAAGTGTGATAAAATTATCATATCCAGATGGTATGGATCATGTTAGCCAGTGGCGTAGCCAGAAATTTGTAGCAGTGGGGGCACAATTCAAAATAGGCAACTTTGTTGGGGAAATAAATTCTATTATCTTCTTTTTAAGAAACACACCTTGATTTTTAAATTTTTTTTTTCGAAATATTTGTTCGAGGTCTCTATTTAAAATAAAAAAAAAAGTCTTAACTATCAGGTTATCTTAAAGTAGCTAAGTAGCTACAAAGAAAAAAAAAACCCGGAAAGTATAGTGGATGAAAGATGACTTGTGAGTTATTTATTATTCAGCCACTATGTTGTGCTCTAGCACCCTTCTTCATCACATATTTTGGTGAGACTTGTACATTTAGTCTTGAGTTCCACATGAATATGTCATCAAGAAGGGATTTGGGACAATATGTGACGTTGCCTCAAGAGCCATAATAGGTTTTTTCTTGTTTGGAGGTGCTATACTTCAATTTCTAAGATATTATTTACAATTGAGAGAAAAAAAAATCCAGTGGGGGGCCAGGACCCCACTGGCCCTTAGCTCTCTCCACCATTGATGTTAGTTATGTGGCTGTTGTGTGGACTTACATCTTCTTTACCAAAGGACAGACGTTGTGCATGGACTTCACTTAAAAGACCACTTGCTTCATAGTCCATAGTTAACCAGTTTCAAATATCTATGGACAAATTTTTAACATGGAATTGCTGAACATTGCCTTTCATTTCAAATTCTTGAGTTTTTGACCACCTGGGAAACTTCATCATGAGTTTTGCATGTCTTCTTAATGCTTTTTATAGTGGCGGAGGGTTGACTGATATGTTGTCTATCCTAAAGAAATTTGTAAAAACTTTCTAGCTTATATAGTTAAAGGTTGACAGTAAAGACGACGGTAATGCTGACAGTCTAATTGCAGGTAATGGATAAGCACTTGAGCATATTGGCAAAGCAGCACATAGAGACGCGTTTCGTGAAAATAAATGCTGAAAAAAGTCCATTCTTGGCTGAGAAACTCAAGATTGTTGTATTGCCAACCCTTGCCCTTATAAAGAATGCCAAAGTGGATGATTACGTGGTATGTTAAATTGGAAGCTTACATAGATTTGAGTTCATTTTCGTGTGTTACATGCAATGCTATCATTTGTCATTTATTATATTAAAGTTCAACTTAATACACTTCAGGTTGGATTTGATGAGCTGGGTGGAACGGACGATTTCAGCACAGAGATACTGGAGGAGAGGTTGGCTAAAGCTCAAGTTATCTTTCTCGAGGGTGAATCATCTCTAAAACCTTCAAACTCTAATGCAAAAACCAGGAGCGTTAGGCAAAGCACCAAGTCATACAATTCAGATTCTGAGTGATGTAGAATTCATTGTCCCTCTTGTTGTAATTCTTTATTGCTTTGGTGGCGAGGTCTGCATTTAGAGAACTTCAAACAAGAGTTTTATCAGCTGTTCGTGGTTGGCATTGTCACCTGCCAATTGTGGTTTCCAATATTGTCTCCATATGTGTTAGATCCGCAGTGTCTCCTCAAAACCATATCCTCGATGGTAATGGGTGCTTTTAGTCCTTTTTGCCAACTCAAATTTATTAACTCATCTCGTTACTTGTTTTCTCTTCGAGAGACATTGTAGGTCGTGGAGAATGCATCATGATTCCCATTTTTTGCTTGTTCTTTTGGCTTACAGTAAAGGATCTGGGACCAAAGCTGTAGCTTATGTCTTATGTCTGTGAGTCTGTCCAGGAACTTTGGTGATAATGGAAGGATTGGTAGAAAACGCCAATTCAATCTGAGGCCTTCTAAAATGCTCCTTTGTCAAGAAGATACCCTTATCTATCGTCTGGCCTCTTCAATTTTAAAAGCGCCCAAACGGATCACCTCATCTTCAAACGTCGACCAATTGGAACTTTTTTGTTAGAAGACTGTTAAGTGATGTTGGGTTTAGGCATTATTAGTACGAAAATAACCTTGTTCATTAGATACAGACATCTTTGCCCGCTCTCTCTTTCCCTCTCCCCTCCAGTAGCCATGGGGACGATGAATAGAGTGTTCTTGATTCTGTTTTGAATCTGATGGATTTCGAGCGAAATCAGAGAAACGATTTGTGTTACTTGAGCACTGAATAATTTCTACCGGCAGTTAACGTTACTTTGGATTCGTGAGTTGTGACTGCCACAACTCTTCATTTGTTAGTTCAAAATTATCAGATTATAGCCAGGGAGAGGGAGGGAGGGAGGGAGGGAGGGAGAGAGAGAGGAGAGAGAGAGAGAGAGAGAGAGAGAGAGAGAGAGAGAGAGAGAGAGAGAGAGTTTAAACTAGTTCAAAATTTCTGTTTCTGTCCCATAAATTGGGTTTGACTTTTTGAAAGTGAAGGGATTTGGATATATAGCATAGTCATGCCTTGTTCGTGGGACAAGCGAGAGATGTGGGTTTCATATTCAGGAAAAACCATCTGTCCCAAATCCTCCATTTTCCAGTAATCATGCCCTCCTTTACCCATGTAAACCGCAATTTCCAGGCGAATTTATTGCGAAATCAATTCAAACAGTTAAGACCTAACAAAGACTCATTCACATAAGCTCATGAATACACTTAGTGGAACGGGACCTTAATTGTCATACTATATACTCTTCCAATAATTGAAAGAATCACTAAATAATCTCTCATTTGCAATAGAACGCTCAAGTCGTTTGTTCAAAAGTTCCATTAGTGCTGAAATCCCGAGTACAAACAGTATGATAGAATGATTTTCACAGAATATGAAGTCTCACAATTAAAATTTGAACTGTATCGATAATCTTACAGTAACAGTCGCCTAAACCTCCAAAGGGTTCGTTGAGTGCTGTTCCCATCTTCAAATCTTGCGGGGTGTTCTTGTAGACTGATGAGTGGACTGCTTGTATTCCATACCTTTCTATTTGCTGCCCCCTTCCACTGCTCTTGCTATTAGCCCATTAGCTATGGCACCATATCTAGATCAAAGTCAAATTGCAAAAAGAAAAAAACTCTGCTTTGCAAGAAAAGTCAATAAATGGGGGTTCACCTTGAAATTTACCCAAAGTTAATCTAAGAGCATCTCCATTTTACACAATATTTGTGCAAGACAGTGTTGTTTGATAAAACTGAAACCTGAAACTGAAAGCTGAAAAATCAAGTGTTGAAAGCTGAATGATGAATTTTTTAGGTTGAAAAGCTGTTTGAATTAAGCACTGAATTAAAACAAATGATGAATTAATTTTAATTTCACTAGCTATACTGATTCTCTTTTACTTTTATTAACAGCCACCATGCAATTGTGGTAGTGGTGGGGTAGTGATTGTGGGGGCGGCGGTAGTGGTGGTGGTGGTGGTAGTCTAGGCGGCGGCAGAAGAGTGTTTGTGGTAGTAATGGGGTGGTAATGGTATTGGTGACCGCAACAGCGACAGGAGTGATGGTGGCGGTGATAATGGTGGTAGCAATGGTGGTACTGGCGAAGTAGTGGTGGTGGTATCTTTTTAGTAGCTAGTAGTAGTGGTGGTGTGGAGTATGGAGATGGTAGTGGTGACGACAATGATAGTAGAGGCTGTGCAGAGGTTTGTGGTGGAGGAGAAAATAGTTGAATGCAAGCACTCATGAATTCAGTTAGAATTAAGTAGCTCAAAGCTACTTAATTATTTTTAGCCTATATTTTAAGAGGCAATTAATTTTTTAAGCAATTCATTGATTTTTAGCCTACTTAATCACTTATTACTACTTCATTCATTGAGTTTTTAATGATGAATTTTAGTTATCAAACAACCTGATGCAGTTAACTGTGGCTAAACAAGTTGGGGTGGACCAGAATAATCAAGCCCAACGCATTTAGCCCAATCCGCACAAACAAGCCTGGGTAGGCCCAATCAATCAACTGCCCATGTTCCAGAATGCTCTAAGTTACCACCTGATCAATGTCTTCTCGGTCGGGCCGGATCTCACAATGCAGTCACGACTGGGAGGCAGAGGTTGGGTAGGAATGGAGGTAGGCAGAGGTTGGACAGGAATGGAGGTACAAGTATATCCGTCTCGGCGTAGAGGCACCAATCTCTGCTCAGCACGTGCCATCGTTGTTCAGCCTAATTACGATGTGATATTCAGGGATTGTACAGTGTCGGCCACGTGACACAGGTCTCCTTGTGAGGTTCTAAAACTCGCTAGGCGCTCCCACGGTGGCCAGACACCTTCTAGTTTCCAGGGATGAGTACTCGGCGCCTAGTCTGGTTAGTCGAACAACTCGGGCTAGTTGGCGAGGGGCCTTCTATAGCCTAGGCGCCAAATAGAAGCGTAGCTTGGCCGTGCATCGTACCGCCTGAACGAGATCAGCCGCAATACGGTTCGGCCATGTGGCACCTCTACTTGCTATACAAGCGTCCCTAAGATTAGTCTGACCAACACACAACGCCTATAGATCATTCTGCGCGACACCCTTATTAGATTTAGACTCCTGTGTACCCAGACGAGTGATTATTCCATAGTCTTTGAGCACCGCCACGTGGTGTCCTAACACCCTTATTCACCACACATTTCTAGGAAATCCGATACAATGTGTGGTGAATAAGAGTGTTGCAGCACCACTTGACGAATCTCATAACCATGGAATAATTGGTCGTACCCACACACGCACAAAAGGTAAGAAGAAGAAGAAGAAAAACATAACCGGGGCTCCTGCCATTAATGATCTAAGGAGACTCGCAATCCGTTCATGTTTCCGTTAAAGATCAACTGGGTGCAGTTAGTTTCTAAAATTTCAAACCAGTGCAAGTTCCACACAACTTTTAATCCAATTCGATTCAAAATTTTGCCTGATATTCGACTGAGAAAATGCTTCAATACACACACCTTGTTTGGAGTGTACTGTAAGCCCCCTTACGAATTCTTGTGACAGATTTTTATGAATTTTTTTAGCTCGAGATATGAATTTTGTGGTGGTTCATTTTGTGAATTTTTGTTGCTCGTGTTATGAGATTTTTGTGGTCAATAAATATTAGGGGTGAGCAACAGGTAGTTTCGTGTCATTTTTCGTGTTACGTATGAATATCTTATTTATGAATTACCACAACATTTTTCAACTTACCAAATCTTCCGTGTCATGTTCGGGTTGTGTCATGTCAAAAGTCCTACTTTTAGCTAAATTTTTATCTTTTTTACTTGACAGTGCATCAAACTAATATCTAACGTATAAAATTACTCATAAAATATTTATTTTTAGCTCAATTAGATAGATTTATTTTATTTTTCGTATCAGGCATGTCCAACCATAATAAAATTTTATATTCATATGAAAGTTTGTTGTGTCCAACCATAATAAATATTTATATTCATATGAAAGTTTGTTGTTACTTTTACGAATTTTTATAATATAACATATGATTTTTTTTATTAAAAAGACGGCACAGGTCAAAAGGGACTGTAAAAGTGATGAATTTCTGTACTGTTGGTTATGAATTTTTATGATAATGGTTACGATTTATTCTAATGTTGGGTATAAATTTTTCTGGTCCAAGATATATAAAATTTGGTGTTCAATTACAAGATTTTGGGTGGGATGCAAATTTTTGTAGCTCAAACTACAAAATTGCTTATTGTACACACTGTTATAGGAGTGTGTACGGTAACAGTGTCTCGAAATACTTCATACCAATTTATTTTTTTTGTTGGTACATTTGAATCACATTAAAATCTTGTGAGATGATTTTTTACATGGTTGTGGACACGCCACCCCCGCTTTCATAGGATTCAGAGTCGCCACCCGACTTTTTATTTTAAAAAAAGATTTATTATCCGAGAAACTATTTGATTATGAAAATTTGAGTGACCTCCATGCCTTTGATTTGAAAAAGGTTTTTGTCTAACACATTTAAGGCACCCCAAAAATTTGAGTACTTTAGGGTTCGGGAGTTAAGTTACGAGAAGGGAAGGATTTTAAGGCACCCCTCTCGATCGACACAGAGTCGGTCTCTACTCAATGTTGTAGGGTTTATAAAACGTTTTCTTGCTTAAATTTATTCATATTAGGGAGGGGAGTAACACTAAATACGGGGATTTTATGCTAACACATTATGAATGAGAACAGAGCAAATTAGACAAAAAGAACCAGGTTCTGCAAATTTATGACCGTACGAAAATAACTCATTAATGTGTGATAATGAGCCATTGCCTTACGTTGGTGTGCTGAATTATTTTAAAAACAGTGTTCCAATGGGTGAAAACTGGACTTATGGTAAACCTCTGGAACACAATTTGCAGAACCAATTCTTTAAAAGATTTTTACAAAGGTTTTTGAAATTCCACAAAGTATGCAAAATTATCCGTGATGAAAGTTTTCAACTAAAATGTACACAGAATACCCTGCACCTTAGAGCTATTAATGAACCAAAAGCTCAAGGGCGGCTTTGAAAATTTCATCTCCCAAGAGGGTGATTACCGTACGGCAATGGCTCTGGCCGTACGGTATTCACTTAGAGATCTTTACTTTGCAGGCCAGATTAGTCCAAAACCAGTATGAGGAACTGGTTTGAACCCATAATTAAGCTCCCCTCGGATTGACAAAATAATAACTTCTTAAGCAATGTTATACCTTTGAGATACTTCGAAATGGGTATTCTTTTTGGACCTTTGAGTGGCTTTGAATGAATGCTCCTTTGATTGGTTGGTTGCTTGAAAATGAGTTTGAAATGAGTGTTTTGATTTTGAAAGCTTGATATGGTTGTATGGAATGGTATCTCTAAAGAAAATGGGGTGCCAATGTTGTTCCTTCTTCTTCCTTTTTCCTTTTTGTTCTCTTCTCCCCTTTGTTTGATGATTTCCACCGTACTGTAATTAATGATTTCCACCGTAATTTTGACCAAACAAACCGCCTTGCTAACTACCGTACGGTGTTACCTTATTTTCATGTGGTATCATACGGCCATGGGAGGACCGCGGACTACTCAACAGACCAAACTTCACGGGGCCGCCTTGGGAGTTAACGAACTCCGTTTTCGCACGTGGTTTGAAGCGTTGGAAGCTTGTTAAGCCAACTTTCTAACCCAAGTAGTTTGAACCCAAAATCATTTGTACATTAAAATGTATGACCATTTTACTCTCAGCTGGTTGGGAAATAAGTGATTTCAGTAAAATGCTCGCATCTCCCTCATTTTAAAACGGATTGAGATATATTATATATCGATAAAGAGGGTTTTAAATGTACTAGAAGATGGTGTATGCTAAGGTTTATTTTGAAAAGGTTTTCTTTTGAATTTTGAGTGCAAAGAACATTGTTCAAAACTTTCGAGGCACGTTTTGATCCATGTCATCATCGGGGGAGCCTACCAGCCTCTAGTTAAGGGCATTTGGAGGGTCCAAATTGGGGTGTTTGTAATGATTCAATAGCTAAAGATGTACAAAAAATGTTCGATACATCATATGAAGGATTTTAAAAAAAGACAGTCTTTTACTCCCTACGGAACTCGGATTCTTTGCCCCCTTTTCTCAGGCCCCATTGCTGTCCCACCCTTCTTAGCCATCAATCTCGGCAACTGACGGTTTGGATTTCACTCAGCAATGAACGGCTCAGATCAAGAGTGTCGATATGGGATCCGTACCGTCAGTTGTCGAGATCGATGGCAGAGAAGGGCGGGACGACAATAGCGGCAGAGAAAAAGGGGCAGAAGATCCTTCAACCTCCCTACGTCCCTTTTCTAAGTTTATTGATTTGTAAGTCCAACTTATTAAAGAAAGGGAAATTTGCACTTACACCCGTTGTACTTTGCACGTTTTGCGGATACACCCTATCAACTGCAATTTTAGCCACTTACGCCCCTCGTACTTATGACTAAACTGCAACTGTCAAGAAATCTGTTAACATGGACGGAAAAATCAATGGTGGGATTTTTTCATCCAAAACAAATTCAATAATGACAAAAATACCCCTGGAAGCCACCCTAATATGCGCAGGGAAAAAAAAAACCCAATTTGCGCAGGGAAAAAAAACCCATTTTTCCTCTCGAAGCTCCAACCTTTTCAACCGAACCAGTACCCCCTCTCTCCCCCTTTCTCTCATACACAGTCCAACTTAAACCCACCTCGAATTGATAAAAAAAATTTAGTCGAACCAAACCCACTCATAGATTTCAAACCCACACCCATATCAGAAATCAAGCTTGTGCCTGGGGTAAATTGAAATTACACTAAAAATTTGCCAAACCCACTCACAGAAATGGATCAAACCCTTTTTGTTTTGTTTTTTTTATCAGAATACGCATCAAATCGACACCACGAAATCTAACGCAGGATGACTGGTTGCATACAGTCTCGTTCAAACCTGACGTGATCTCAATTTTCTTTTGTCCCAATTAACTCTTTGTTGAATGGTAGAGAGAAAGGGGTTCGAAATTTGTAAAAGGGTTGGGTAGTGAATGGGCATTTAAGACTTTTTAGTTCTTCCGTCGTTAACGCCATAACAGTTGCAGTTTAGTCATAAGTACGAGTGTAAGTGGCTAAAATTGAAGGTTAGGGGTTGTCTCTGCAAAACGTGCAAAGTACAATGGGTGTAAGTGTAAATTCTCTTTAAAGAAACATCATAATTACTCATTGCACATCAATTTTCACCTCAACTTTACACATTTCACATCAATTTCTAAAATTATCTTCTACTTTTACACATTAACTCTTTGGTCATTAACTTTTCAAAAGGGTAGAAGAATAATTGTACGAACTTTACTCACTAACTTTTCAAAACACACATTTATTAAAGAACAGTCTAAAATGGAATACTCCACTTTTAAAAGGGACGGAGGGAGTAGTATTTTTAGAATCGTATTTAGTGAAAACTTTTTTCAACTTTGGTCTATATTGTTATACTCTTTCGTTTCTTCTCATCGACCTAGACGATGTGATGTAAAATTCTTATCTGAATCTAATAAAAATTACTCCAGAGAGAGAACAACCAAAAGGAGGGTGCCAAAAAGATGATAAAAAGTTAGCCCAAAGGCCCCTATTTTGCCGTTCATTTGTTTTGTGGAATGGAGTCATGTAATTGTTAATACCAGAACTTAAATATTTTAGTTCCATAACTGTCCTGTAATTATTGAATTTTAATAGCCACCTTAAATATTTTACTATCAATTTCTCAGCTTTAAGGCATTAATCTTGGAGGAGATCTCCACTGTGAAACTCCGAAAGGGAAAGGGTTCCAACTTCCAATCCCAAGAGGACTGGTGACAATTTCCAAATTTTAACAGCCACGTTTCAATTGTTTCCATAATGTAATTATATTGAATTTCCAAATTCAATAATTTTAAGTTCCAAATTATTGAATTTTAATAGCCACCTTTCAATTGTTTCCATAATGTAATTATATTTCATTTAGTAACCATAACAATCCGTGAAATCGTAATATTATAGGGTTACCATTTATAATTAAGTTGGGAATAGTTTAAGAGCATATGCGACCACGAGTTCAAATTTTAAGATCGAGATTTTTTTTAATTCCCCTCACACTTAAAAAAACACATAAAAAGCACTTGATTTTGTTTCGGGTCCCACTGTGATGTTTCAAATCGTTGATCTTGTTTAAATGAGTAAAAAATCGGAGGTCTTGCAAAAATTTAGCTCAATCGGATATCGTTAAGTGCTTGATCTAAACAGTTTTGCAAAAACTTTGACAGGAACTAGTGGTTTTAAAACTGTTTGGATCAAACACTTACCGATATCCGACTGAGCTGAATTTTTGCAGGACCTCCTATTTTACTCATTTAAACAAGATCAACGGTTCGGAACATCACAATTGTGCCCAGAAGAGAGAGGTATCAACGGTTCGGAACATCACAATTGCTTTCAATGCCTAAAAAATCCTCTAGCCAAAGAATATTAGTAGTACCTCCGTCCTAAAAAGATATTCCGGCTTGAGAATTCTTTTAATTTGTCAAGAAAACTACTATAATTCGTTTTGCAGACTGGACAAGTTTTATGGAACAAAAAGAGTATCATAAGTATAACCAAAATCCAAAACTTGCCGGTTTTATGGGACTG
Source organism: Vaccinium myrtillus (assembly GCA_016920895.1). NCBI lineage: Eukaryota > Viridiplantae > Streptophyta > Magnoliopsida > Ericales > Ericaceae > Vaccinium > Vaccinium myrtillus. The sequence goes on along the minus strand of CM029278.1, from coordinate 14,348,240 downwards.
AAAGGTATGGCCACGTCTTCTGTCAACAAACACTTGCGAAATATGATCCAATAAATATGGAAATCATATGAAAAATATCACAAAAAGTCACCCAAATCAAAGGCAATCTTTTGACATCTAAGGATTTTGTGTACATTGTGTGGAGTCTATATGCATCAAACGATTTTGAACACATCTAAATCCACAATATTTTGCAAAGAAAAATGAGAAGAGAAAGAAAACGAGGAGAGATGATCACAAGAGTAAGAGGCAAACTCAAAATCTAGCTGGCATAATTAAATACCTCATCTTTTTCTATGCATCCAAATGAAATTTTTTGAGAAAATGATTAACAAATATCCTAAGTTTCTCAAAGTCAAATTCGTTACAAGAAGCGGCTTTTTATGAATTTTTGTGGCACGAGATACAAATTATGAGGTGGTTCATTTTGTGATTTTTTGTGGTTCAACGAATGAATTTTTGTTGCTTGTGTTATGAGATTTTTGATGTAAAAAAATATATATTCATTCGAATGTTTGTTGTTACGTTTACGAATTCTTTTCATCTAACATATGAATTTTTTGGTTAAAAAGACGATGTAGGTCAAAAGGGACTGCACAAAAGTTTTGAATTTCTATGGTGTTGATTATGAATTTTTATGATAATGGTTGCAATTTATTCTGATGTTGGTTAAAAAAAAATTCTGGTCCAAGATATATAAAATTTGGTGTTCAATTACAAGATTTTGGTGGTGGAATGCAAATTTTTGTAGCTCAAAATACTAAAGTTCGTACCGAAAGTAACAATGTCCCGAAATACTTATTCGTACCCATTAACTTTTTTTGTTTTTGGGTACATTTTTAATCATTGAATCGCGCGAAAATCTTGTGAGACGATTTTTTTACATGATTCAATGCCTATAGATATACCAAAATGCTCGGTACATTATATAAAGGATTTTGATAAAAGACAGTCTCTTAGTATCAGTATCTCCAAGCCCCTCATCTAATTTTTTCCATGAAATTTTGCTTTTGCCGACTTATATATGTGACAAATTGATGACTTATTTTTGTAATTTTCAAAGTTATGACTCCAACCTACTCTACATACTCTATTAATTTCGTGCAAGAAAAAAATAACCAATATTAACTTATAAATTAACCAATATTAACCAATAACAAAATATCGCCGGCGACAGTTTGTACGGGCGACTTCACAGATAATGAATTTCTTCCTGTTTCGCTAAAAAAAAAAAAAAACTTATAAATTATTTTAAATCTTTTTGCTATTATACTCTTGAATTATTCAAACTTATAGACGATAAGCTTAAAATTACAAATACCATAACCATACAAATCACTTTATCTGCTAGGATTTTCAAAAACAAATATTAGAACAAATCTAAAATTATCTAGAGGATATACTTAATTATTCAATCACTTATCCATTTAAACTTCAAGTGATCACTTTTCAATTATCTATTGTTACCCATTACTTATCCATTTCATAATCAATCCCTATGATCACGTTTGAGCTAACAAATTGGCTTCTTTTTTTCTTTTTCTCATTTTAAATTAAACCTCTTCCTAATCTTCTGTCAAATAAAACTTTACTATATCAATTTTTTTTTGCTCGGCAAGTTTTCACATATCATTTATGTCAAATAAAACATTTATTTCAATAATATTTTCTTATCAACAGGAATTTATTTTCAACGGCTAGGAACGTACCCAATGGATACGTGATGATTATAGTTAATGGTGGAGCCCACTATTTGAGGACTCACCATATTTGATGAGAAAAAAATTAATGGATCATCAATTATGATGTGTGGGTTGAAGAAGTTTTCTTCAACATTGCTCCTCAAAAAACATGAAAAATAGTGTTTGATGAGAGGGTTGGAGATGCTCATGTTCATTGAACTTTTGTTTAACTTTGGTCTATATTTTTGCACTCTTTTGATTACTCTCATATATCGAGCTGAATGATGTGATGTCCATTTTTTTATCCGAATCTAATAAAAATTAAGAGAGAACGGTCAAAAGGACGGTGCCATAAAGCCGGATCCGGGGGGCGTGATGTGCAATCTTGACCGTCCGTCTCGAAAATCAGTTGTCCGGATTTTTTGAAACTATCCGGATGAATAGTTTTAAAAAATTCAGACCATTAATAACACATTTGAACGGTCATGATTGCACAACATGTTGCATAACACATAGCGCACACAACCCCGCTTCCTATAAAAATGATGAAAAGTTAACCGAAAGGTCCCTAAAATATAGGTGACTTTTTCCAATCCATTCTTTTTGCGGAATTGAGTCATTCAATGGTTAATATCATAATTTTAATATTTAACTCCATAACTGTCCTGTAATTATGAATTTTAATAGCTACCTTAAATATTTTGCAATCAATGGCTCAGCTTTTAGGCATTAATCTTGGAGGAGATCTGCTCTGCGAAAACTCTGAAAAGGAAAGGATTCCAATCCCAAGAGGAGTGGTGACAATTTCCTATACTTTTTATGGTATTTTTTTTTATTTTGGAATCTAAATTAACTCATTCATTTTAAATTGTTTCCATTGTAATTAAATTTCATATAGTAACCATAATAGTCCATGAAATCGTCATATTATAGGGTTACCATTTATAATTATATTGGGAAGAGTTAAGAGCATCTCCAACCGTGAAGTAAAAATTTAAAGATTTCAAAACAACAAAACGAAAAACGGAATAGATGTGTACGGTCTTTTGACGTGGATTCTGTGTAAATTGTGTGAGTCCATGTGTATCGAACGGCTCTGAACACATCTATGTTCAATGTATTTTGCAAAGAAATAGGAGAGAGAAAAGAAGATGAGGAGAGATGATAAGAATAAGAGGCAAACTCAAAATCTAGCTTGGCCAAATTAAATACCTCATTTTTTTTTATGCATTGAAATAAAAATTTTGAGAAAATGATTAACAAATATTCTAAGTTTCTCAAAGTCAAATTTGTTACAAGAAGCACTTATTTTCATTTCGGTTGAATTTTGACAAAAACTTTATCAAACAAAGAACGATACTTTTAGAAGCTCTGGATATATACCAAACGAGTAACATGCTACGAACTCTCATTTATATGCACAGGGATCTAGAAAAACGGTTCTTGACAAAAATGTGTCCGGTTCCGTGACCACAAATTTGTGAACCCAGTCTTTCTCATTCCAAACATAGAAAAATAAACCAAAATGCGCCAAAACAGAATTCAACTTAGATATAGACCATTAATAATAATGTATAACAAGCAACAGCAGGATGACCCTAATGGGTCCCCCTTATTACCACTTACATCAACAGTACTACAGACAACTTCCACTTAGGAAAACACAAACGAAACCCTAGAAATTAAAGGAAACAAATTGCAACAACACATATAGTTAACTAGATAGATGGTCCTAGAAATAAAGAAATTGCAACATAGGAGATGGCCGGAGCCACTAGTTTTGAAACACTTTTTTTTGCGATGCAAAAAAATCGTGCTTCAAAAATCCTGCCTTTTGTAGTCATTCCCGCGGTGGTGTTTTCCGTTGCCTCTGGTTTTTGCCAACACCCTCTTGCCGTGGGGGTGGCTGTGCAAGTAAGGGTAGTGGAACTGAATGAGGCCCAAGATGGCGTGGCGAAGAGCTCCCTGAATATGCCACAAGGGCGAAAGGAAATGAAGGAAAAAAATAAATTGAAATTCGAACATTGAAAAGAAGGGAATTTTTTTAGGAAAATGTAGTATTAATAATCACAAAATATGCTAGTATTATATAATTAATGGGGCATAGGTTAGATGAACAAACCTTTGCAATCTCCAATGCTGTTTGGGTGACATAGTTTCCAAAAGGGTCCTGGAGCACCATCAAGAAATTTGGGCTATTGACAATCTCCTTAATAATTCTTGTGGCTTGCTCTTCATCAGCATCTCTGATACATCTCTCCACCACATTGCTGCCATACTTGTTCATGGCCAGAGTCACATAACTCCCTGCAAGCTGTGCCATTATACTCTCTGTGAGATGTGGCACCTTCATTCCCAGTATGTATTGCACAACATAGTTTCTGAAATTAAACACAAAAAACAGCACATTCGTTAGACGATTTCGGTCCAATTAAGGATATATCAAGGGAGAAATTCGTCTCGTACTCCGAGAGTAATGCTCTTTGTGGACAAATTTGAGAACAATACATGAAGATGCACCAAAAAATGGAAGACTTTTGTAGGGGGTCCTGCAGGTCTAATTGGATTAGGGTTTCTACTACTCCATTCCATTCGTCTCAAATTGTTGCTCTGGTTTCGAGAATCTAACTTTTTATGAACATTACGTAATTGTACCAAAAAAGGAAAGAAGAATTAACTTTTCTTTCTTAACTTTTTAAGCTGGCCATTTGTTTTGGAACAACCAAAAAATGAAAGGAGCAACATTTTGGAACGAACGGAGTAAAATAAGCCCATACAATACTGTCTACACATACTAATAACTAAGGTCTTAGTGCATAAAACTATGAGTAATGCAAAGAACACAACTGCACGTAGAGCCGTTCGATACACATACACATGCATCTTCTAACGGTTGCAGACACAGTTATGATTGTCCGGAGTTGTGAACGAAAGGTGTAAAGAACAGTATATATATATATATAGGAAGTAAGGGGACAAATTACCCATAAATATTTTCCGAAAGGATCAAAGTATTAGAAATTATTCTAGTGATGAGACGTTGTCTGGGCTCTCCATCAGAATGTAACACACATTGTTGCAACACACAGCATCCTGCTTGGTCCATTGCTATATCAGCACAGTTCTCTGCTACTACATGCAGAAGATGCTGCATGTGGATAAAAAATAAAAAAAGATTCAGTAATTAAATTACTTCATTTTTTGAGCTTTTCAACAATTAGTAGTATTTAACACAAAGAAACAGAAAATACAAATTAAATTAAAACAAATTCTTTTCCCAATTTTAGAGACTTTTTTTGTCCAATACAATTTATTTCCAACATATAGTGCAGGCGATTTGAGGGCTTACCCTATTTTGCTCGTTAGTGAATGATTTCAAGCAACGTTCGATCACACGATAACCAGACATGCTCTTTGTCAAAGTGACGGCATTGCGACTTAGGACCGACATGACTACGGATACTTGGTCCGGCGTCAAGAGATGTTCCAGCATTTTTTGCATTGCTCGAGTTCTGCAAAAATGGTAAAATCAGACGTATAAATAATGTGGCCTTACGCGAACATATTCAAGACCGATTCTAGGCTAATGCTAAAAAAAAAAATTAAAGGCAAAAGAAAAATAATTTTTTGATCTTTGAAAACCAATTACAAAGAGATTATAAGAACCCTACCTATTCCCGTATACCTCAAAATATCAAAAACATCAAAGATAATGTGATATTTTCCATCATCATTCAAAACTATAGTGATTAGAATTTTGTTCTCTCTGAAAAATCCATATTTTAATTCTTTACAAAGTTTGATTAGAATTTTAACATTAGCCCATATATCTTTTACTCAAAAAAATTAGTTTTAATAATTAACGATGGTTAGTTTCTGAAACCTAAATCCTTTTTTCCTTTGATTCTTAAAAAAAAAAAAAGAAGATATTTTGAAAATCTCAACATAAAATAGTAGACCCGTAACACACGAATTAATCGAAGCGAGCGCAAATTAACCCGAACGGGTATTATATAGCAAAAAGAAGGCAAATATACATACCCATGGGTGTCAACACAAATACTCATGAGGTAATGCTCATCCCTAACCACCAGAAGAAGCATCTGTGTCATCTGCTCTTCACTGCAAACTTCAAAAATCTTCTGAATCGGATAATTCCCATACTGATCCACCATTAATTCTCTCACATGATCCTTCACCTCCATGAAAATCATCTCCACTTCCTCTTTCCTCCCTTCCTCAATCTTCTTCTTCAAAAACGCATACCCATGTTGATCTTTTGCCAGAAACACTATATGACCCCTCCACTGTTCGAACGGCAGCGTGTTGAGACGCTCCGACAACGTGCTGCTGCTGTTACCCTGCGATGAACTCCTCGCCCCGCCCCCCAAATTATCCGCCCCGGACCGATTACCGGATCTCCCTCTGCGACGGTAACCGGTGTCCACCCGGGTTCTGTTTTCATAGGCTGATTGAAACCCGTTCCTGTTGCTCGGAGCTCCGTAACCCGTATCGTAGGCTGATTGAAACCCGTTCCTGTTGTTCAGATTAGCCGGAGCTCCGTAACCCGTGTCATAAACGGATGAAAACCCGTTCCTGTTCGGATTACTCGGAACTCCGTAGCCGCCCACCTCGTAGAACCCGTTTTGTTGGTTCACGGCACGATTCCATCTGTTCAAAGAACCACCAATACCATAACTCAGGGAACTCGGATTCAACCCGGTGAGTCCGAAACCCTCCTCGCCCAAATCCGAAAACCCGTGGGGCTCCATATACAAACCCGTTTGCCCCATGACTGCATCCGCAACTCTCATTCTCTGCAAGTTGAAATCTGTATTACTATAATCCAACTGGAAATCTGATAGGTTTCGAAGAAAAGAACGGTCAAAAGAACCGATAGCTCCGTAAGGGCTACGAGAGGGAGTTGATAGAAGATTGAGGCGACTGAAATCAGCCTCAAGGGTCGTCGGATCATAGGCGGTTTTCGAGAGAGGGTGGTATGGATTGATTTGGATATTGTGAGGGAAGGTGGGAAGGTGGTTTTCCGGCATTGGTGAAAGAGAAACCGGAAAACTGGCCGCCGCCGGGTAGTTGTTTACCTTGTGCCAATCGACATGATCATATTCTTGAGTAGTATTTCCTTGTCTTTGACCATTGTCCATTGGTTTGTTGTAACGGAAAGCTATTGATGAGGGAGAGAAACTAAAGGGTTGGGAGTTGGGGAAGAGGGAGAGATATATATATATATATATATATGAGGTTAGGGTTTTAGAGTTGGATAAGGAATCCTGTAGAGAGAGAGATTGCTATGCATGCAACTTTATCTTTTTCAAAGATTTCCTTCTCCTAATATATCGGGATAATTACACTCACCATTGAATGGAAATTTAATTAGTAAGTTGATTTGGAAAGTAATTTTGCTCGTTTTGTTCAAATTCTACATGAATAAGGATGAAAAAGTAGTGCGTCCACATCGTAAAATAAGGAGAGCCCAAATTAACAAGAACAATTTTGTTTGTTCTCACTTTATTTACCGTCGGTGAGGGCATACTTATCGTGTGCCTCACTTCGCCTTGGACAAAGCAAGGTAGAATTACCCTATATATTATAAGCTATCCGTTAAATAGTCATAATGTCAAATATAAAATGTTAAATTGCCACATTCGTCTAAAAAAATGACATTGCCAAATTTCAAATAAAAGTGTTTTTTTTTTTTTTTTTTTGTCATTCGTCATTCCTAATCTATCACATGGGGAGGTGGGAGGAGGGAATACGACTCAATTTCGGGATGCAGTGTGGGCCATCAAGAGCTCTATCGCATGAGCTAACCACCACTTGCAATTTCAAATAAAAGTTTGAGATGCTCAAGCTCACATAATTGCAAAATTGGTTTCTGTTTTTTGAATTTGGGCAAATGACATTTTTCTTGTTCCTAATTTCCATAAAAAAAAAAATAAAAAAAAATTATGAACATGGCAGGAAACTTTCATTGATAAAAAGAGCACAATTGAATTACCAGTTTTTCAATTAAGTAATTCCTACATTTTAGGTCAATTATATATACGTTCGTTTGGAAATTGCCATATTTAATATTTCCATTTACAGTCTTCATGAGAAGATTTATTTGTGTTATTGATGGTGCGCTAAAGCTAGTCTTATAGGGAAATGGAGGGTGTTGTGCACCCTTCGGCCATCCGATCGTGTTTTGAACAGTTTGGATGTGCTTTGATTTTTTCCCGGTAAAAATAAATCAAAATTGCCGAATGCATCCGGGCCGTCTAAAACACGATCAGACGGTCGAGGGGTGCCTACCATCCCCGGATCCGTCTTATAGGCATAAACAATAAAATCAACCCATTAAATTAAGTTGCGTGAAACGGTAAAATTCCAAAGAAGCTCCTATTGACGGATAAATTCATAATGGTGGTAATAAAAATAGGGAAAACAAGCTTTAGAAATAAGAATTACATTAAATAAGTCTTATCCATCATAAATTTTGTTCGTAACTGTTTTACAATTCATCTTTAAAACACTCTCTTAATGAAAATGCAAAAATAAAATGAAGGAATTGAGTAAAAGGGTAAATACGTTTTGACAGAAATAATTAAAATCCTTGTATATGTTTGATTTCAAGGATTTTATTTACTGATGTGTTAATAAAGTCCTTTCATTTCCCTTTTGTAAACATGGTAAATGTTGTGGCAAACTGTCAAATTATTTTCATCAACCCTAACTTCCTTCGGGACAAAACTTAGGGCATCTACAATAGGCTCTCAAAATAGCTTCTAGATGAGACTCTTAATATTTATCAAGTCATTTGCTCAATTATTGTCTTTAATGGCTTTACATACAAACTTCAAGAGTTGTTCATAAGCATGGCTCCAACCGGATCCGGGGTGGGTGTTGTGCGGTAGGTGTTGTGTGCAGTGTTGTGCGGTAAAACGACGTAGTTTTTGGCACACCTCTGAAGCTTCCAAAGATCTTGTTTGGAAGAAGGAAAAAGCCACTACAAAGTGCCTAAACCCAAAGTGTCTAAATCCAAGTGCCTAAAACCACTATATCTTATCCCAAAGAGCCGAAATCCCCTAAAATTGAACCTTAAAATTGAACCTCAAAATTAACTCTCCAAACAGGGCATATTGAAGTGTACAAAGAAAATGAACAAAACTACGTCGTTTTGTAGCACAACACGGCGCACAACATGTACCGCACAACACCTCCCCCGAATTCGGCTCCAACCACATTAGTTAAATTTAGGTAGCATTGTAGCTAACTCCAAGTGAGACCCAACTTGATATTTATGGTTCCCATACTTTTTTTTTAATTTTTTTCTTACAAAATAGAAAATAGCCTATTGAGTGCACATACCCTCTCTAAGATTTGCAAGCTTTGGTAGCCAAAACTGGACCCCAATTATGCTTATGTGTACACTTTAGGAGCTATTTTTAGGGAGTTCATTGTGGATGCATATAGTTGGTTCTCTTTTAGTCTTATTGGGTAATATTCTAGGTAAATTATGTAAACTTTAAATTAAATACAAACTTCATTTTAAGCTAAACAATAAGCGCAAAATAAACAAAAATAAAGAGTTACGAGAGCATATATAATCATGGGGAATGAAATGAGGCTGAGGAACATAACAATTTGATGAAATTCTTGTGTGATACTATATATATTTGGCATTATCTCAATATTCTTGTGCATACACTGTATAATAATGAGGAGATTGAGGGTCCATGTTAGAGGTGTCCAATATCATAATCACTCTCTTTCTCTGTTTGTTCCATTTTCTTTATCTCCTCCAATACTTGAACTTTTCTTTCTTGCAAATCATTCTTTTCAGAATTCAATTTTTTTTTCGGGAAATAAAAAAAATTTAAGAACTCTTTGATAATTTATGAAAAGTACCTTTTTCGTGATAGACGCAAAATTTATTAATGAAAACTTAACAAATGGTACATCAAGTTGGGGGGAGAAGGGAGGGACTCCAACTAAGGTTGAAAAATTAAAATACATGATAGGGGTCAAAGCATTCAAAAAAAAATACACCCAATGGGACAAGCCCAAAACACCTAAAAGTGTAGCCCAAATGGGGCATACCCAATACAACAATGAAGCCCAAACACAAACCCTGGACTCCATCTCTAAACAGTCGCCGCCCCACTGCCCACAACCGCTGATCAGCAACCACTGCCACCAGCGACAGCAATTTGAGGGGGAGGACAGATTCAATTGAGGAAGATGACCAAAATCAATGTGCTTGGAGAAAAAAAAAAAAAAAAGTGGCGTGCGTGGCAAAGTTATCTATTGGTAAAACTTGCGTCAAATATAGCACTTGATGTAGCTCACCATTGGAGTCCTCATTTTGAACATAGCTAATTATGTTATAGTAATAGCACATGAAATAGCACACCATTAGAGAAGCTCACCATTGAGCAATTTCATTTCTTGGTTTCTTCTTTCTATATCTTTTACCATGATTTAGAAATCATCATCAAACAAGCAAAGCTAAGAAAAACTTGACGCAACTGGTTTAGAAGAAAATTTTTTTTTTTCCCCGATCGTCAAAAAAATTACAATCTTTGAAAACAAAAACAAAGATTAAACGGATCAATGGCAAAACAACAAAAGCCACCCAAGATCCAAAAACGAGCAAGGCAAGAATGCCAACCAAAAATCAAAGTCCTAGGGCCAAAAGCCCAGCCCAAAACACCCAAGAGTTTTTTTTTTTAAAAAAAAAAAAAAACCCTGGAGAAAAGCTAGAAAGCCTCACCAAACAGAAAAGAAAGAACCACAAACCCAAGCCGATAGATTTGCGCCATCTTCCAAAGGCCTCAACCAAAAAAGCATCAGAAACAAACAGGATTAGAACTCAACAGAAATAGAGACACTATTGTTCCTTTTTTTCTTTTTTTTTTTGACAGAATTGACCATTGTACTAAAGAAACTCTCTTGGGCGTGTTTGCTAGGGTGTTCATGAACCGGATTAGTCCGGTTCTCTAGAAAATCAATAACCGAACCATTTTGAACGGTTCTAAAAATTGAAACCAATACCTAATCAATATATGTGTGGTATTTGACTAGACCCAAACCACAAGACTAGTTCAGTTTTTGTCGGTTCTGGTTCTATCCAATTAGGTTGCAAACCCAATTGGGAAAGTGGGTATTGAACTTGAATACTAACAATAGAGAGCATCTCCAACCATATGTCAAAAGTGACGTGGCCACTCCAATGGAAAAATTAGACAGCAAATTCCAATCCAACCATGCTGTCTTTTTTTTTCGCTTCAAATGATTTGAAGCCCACACCCCATGTGACAAATTTGAAGGCAGCATGCCCCCTCTATGCCAAATCTACTTTCATTGAAAACAATCCAACCATTAGTTTTTAAATTTGACATTATGGTTGGAGATATAGAGGGTTTGATGTCAAATTTGAAATGCCAAAATGCCACGTAAGCCTTATGTGGATTTGAAGCCCACACCCCATATGACAAATTTGAAGGCAGCGCCCTCTATGCCAAATCTACTTTCATTAAAAACAATCCAACTATTAGTTTTAAAATTTGACATTATGGTTTGAGATATAGAGGGTTTGATGTCAAATTTGAAATGCCAAAATGCCACGTAAGCCTTCTAAACAATTGGTATCTCCAATTTGAAGCCACGAGTTGGAGATGCTCTATTGGTTTGGGTTCTCATAAATACATTTGTGTACTAAAGACTTTCCTAACAAATGAGAATTTTCCTCTAAATAGATTAACTTACTGGAAAAAAATTAACTTACCAAATAAAAGCACATAGTTATATGTACGTGTGTGTTATTAAATGGTCAAATTCGGTTTTAACCACAGTTCTTAAATTGTTAACCAATAACCAAACCAAAATTAATAAGCATTAATTTTTCAGAACCATAATCAGACCAATGAACCATAAATCCAAACCAAATAAGACAATTCCATCCGGATCGCATTGGTTTAGCGGTTATGTTAGTTTTCTTGAATTGCGATAGTTATGGATATAGATTTAAGATTCTAACAATTCTGCAGTAGATTCTAGACTTTAAATTTTAATGGAAGCAGATATACATGTTTGCTATAGCTTTGGTATTATGATTCGTCAGTAGTAAAGCTTGTACTATTTGTTGCAAAATGTTGAAAATCAGCTTTCAAAGTATTTAAAATTAAAATCTGATCCGAAAAGCACATCAAACGTACTTTTGTAGAATCTGATTTTATTTCCTATTTTAGCATCTAAAATCTGTAGATTCTCTAAATCTCTGGCAAGAATTATTGACAAACACTCATAAGAGCTTTTTAAAAAAAACAAAAGGCCCCATTTGCTAGCTCTTATAATCTAACTTACTTAGCTTATTTGCTTAAAAAAAGATAATAAAGAGTATTTATTAACAATTCTGAATAATCACTTATTTAGCTTTTCTAGTTTATTTGACCCATAAAAAGTTAGATTATTCTAAGTTCGAATTTGAAGCTCTTTTACTTATTTTAAATTGTTAAAAAAGTACATAAGAATCCTAAAGTAGAGTTATTCTTACTCAAATTTTAATTTATAAAAAGCTATTTGACAGCTTATTCGATCAAATAGATTACACTTTTTTACAACTTATAATGCTATAACAAACATTTTTGTAACTTATTTTAAGCCAATAATTTAAAAGATAAAATCTAAAAAGCTAACTTATAAGTGGTAACAAATGGGACCAAAATCTCAAAATCTGCTCTAGAATTTTTCGCAAACACCCAATAGTTATCATACATGTCCATTTTTTGGTCACTTTTTTATCGTGCGAGGAGATTTTGTCAATTATAGATGGGAGACATCTCAATGTGACAGTCCCAGTGAGAAAGTATTGTATGGAATGGATCCGATTTTATACATATTTTTCTCTTGCTATGCCACCACATAAGTTTTAAGGTCGAGATAAAAAATTTATGGTTTTTTTTATCTACATTCAATTTTTTTTTTAAGGCATCTATGCAACAAGGAAAAAGAACTACGTGCAAACAAAAATAAAATGGCATCATTGGCCCGCCTAAGATCACTAAGAGCACGTACTATCAGTGATCATAAGAGCATCTTCAACGGTGGGTGACATTTTTAGGGTGTCAACCTGTTGACACGAATTTCTCCAGGGACAGGAGAAATTATGAGGCCAACACCAAGTAGGGTGTGAGAGTGCGAGGGCATGCCAGGAGATACGGGATCTCCAAATGTAAAGATGATAAATGCGCCTAATCTGAAAACCTCCTTCAATCGCCTAAAGTAATATGGTTCAAATTGCCTTGAACAAGGACTTCAACAACAAAAGAAAAACTAAGATTACATAGAAGAAGATAGGAGATGAGAAGGGATAGACATGGTTAAGAAAGAAAGAATTGGAAAATCGACTAACTAGATAGTTAGAAGATGATACTAATAACAAAACTACTTGTTGCTGTGAGCTTTTGATGCGTGATCCTTTGTAATGTTGCACAATGACTTGTATTTGTAGGCATCATTTGCCTATGAATGGTTCCGAGATTTTGGATCCCACTAAGCACATCTCCTGCCCACTTTTTTCAGAAGTCTTCACAAGCTGCCATGTGTCATTTTGACTCAGTCATCCCCTTTATTTTGGTGCTGAAATTAAATCCTAGGCCGCCAAGTATCCCACTACTTCCATAACTACCATAACATGTGCAAATAAGTGGGACCACTTTCCACAGCCTTAGTCAAATCTCCTTAGAAATAGGACTCAGTTTACTAATCACTTTCCATAAAAAGTGGTAACTAATTCCTTGGAAGAACTTATCCCACATGGCAACAACCACTCACTTTCCTTGATTTAAGCTTCATGTATTTGAAAGAATTACAAATGCTCTCACATATCGCTACGTGCCAGGAGATATCGTCGCCACATTTAGGAGATATCGTCGCCACGTGTCAGAAGATATCCGTTGTCACGCCCTCATTTTTACAAAACATAAATAAAAGAATCTCAAACAATAAGTTAAAAGATAAAGATATCCATAAATTAGAGTACATCCTTAGTCCAATGGCTATCAAATGTTTGGGCACCCTTGCCCCAAAGGTGTAATTAAATAATAAAGTTTTGGCACGCTTGCCCCAAAGGTGAAATTAAAATAACATCTCATAAGTTATTACAAATCTATAGTCAGAGATAGAGAAAAGATTAGAGTTACAATATCATCTCCCCAAAAGAAAAGTTAATGCATTGAAGATGAATAAAATAACTCCACATTATATATGTTCATCATCCAAGTCATGCACTTCAAACCATGCACGATCAAAGCTAGATACCTGAAAAGGGATAGGGTGAGCACACGCGCTCGTAGGAGAACTATTCTACTAATGCTAGGTGTATGAATATGATATATGCACATGAGATCATGAAATGTCCAATGGTAGTATCAATGTGAATAACGGTAGCCGGTTCATTAAGAAAAGGATTTTGAAGCAACAAAGTACCCAAACATCACCCCAAGTATCCATTTCATTTCACTCAACAACCCAAGTTTACCACAATAATAAAAAAAATCAAATTCACATATCATTTTTTTAACAAACACAACGGATAGTTTAAAAACCTCATTTCTCACTTCTTTCATTGAAGAAAAATCATCATTTCATTAGTACTAGGGATTTAATCCCTCTGCCGGATTCCATAGGCTCCGCGTGCCTCTGCCGGATTCTGTAGGCTCCGCGTGCCTCTGCCGGGTTCTGTGGGCCCCGCGTGCCCCTGCCGGATTCCATAGGCTCCGCGTGCCTTTATAAAAAAAAATCACCAAGTGATGACATTGGTTTGAAACATCTCATTTCCCAACATTCCATTAAAGATCCATTTTCTCCAAGTTCATTTCACCATTTCACACATTTCGATAAAATGTGCTACGCACACACCCACACACGCTTTCTAAAAACCAACAAACGTTCATGTGAGATAAGATGACATATTTACCTATAAAACCATAGTTCTCGAGTCAAAACATGGTTGAAAGTGATGCCAAAAGTCGATTTTATGAAGGAATAAGCAATCGGGGACCAAACGGACATCAAAGGGTGACCGAAAACCACCCCAAAAACAGGGGCAGTGGCTGGAAATTACAGAGGCAGCAATATATGAACAGTAACAATGCAGATTTTCACCCTTAGGGTGTGGAATTTCAACCCAATCACAAATGAGATAACTTAGGTTCAAATTAGAGATGCTACGTAACAATTAAACATGGAGGGAGGTCAATTTCACTCCCAATTTCACCAAACAACAAGCAATTTCATAGATCAAAGAATCGAAGTGGGAAAAACCCACACAATTGGGGAAAACATGAATTTCAATGAAATTGAGGCCAAGAACAAGATATATGTAATAAATCACAAGCATATAACTAAAGAGAGTAGAAATTGTTCCCCTACCTCAAGATCTTGCTTGAAAATAGAAGAAGAATGGAACCCTAGGTGTTGAAACCTCAAAATCCCGAAGTTGGAGCTCTCGGTGCGAATCCAAGGTGACCCGAGCTCCCCACGGTGCGTAGAACACGAAAATGGTCTTGGTTCTTGAAGTGGTTGAGTGAGGAGGGAGGGATTTGAGCTTGAAGGTGTAACAATGGAGGAAAGAGAGGAGAGAGGGGGTCGGTCGAGTAGAGAGGGTGTTATGTTTTGAGCAAACTTCCTCCATACACTACACTTATATCCTTCTAATTACACTACACACTCAAATGTGACTTGTGTATATAATATGTGATCACAATACTTATTTTCATAAACCAAACTTAAGTAAAGACTATAAATTTCAAAATTTTGAAAAGAAATATTTGTAAATCTTTACTTTAATTTATTTATGAGAAGTACCCCCCATTTGGAAACAATGGCATTTCCAAAATTTTGAAATTTTAATCACATCAAAATCTCATCCCCTCACTTTTAGTACAAAACCGAAAAACAACACATTTTTCTCCAAAGAAAATGGGTGAAAGATGACTTTGCTTTACTCAAAAATAACTTCCAATTATACCGTTGTGATTAGAAAAATCCAGGAACAATTACCGGGACTTTTTATCGGCCAAATCAAAACTTCTCCAAAAAGTGATTTTTTTTACACGGGTCCTTACATCCGTACCAAGAGATATCGTCACCACATGTCAGGAGATATCTGTACTAGGAGATATCGTGACGATATGGCAGAAAGTATCCATGATGCCTCCTTACTATTTAGACCAGATCTCCTTACTACTTAGGATGGATCTCCTTGATAAGAGTGGTCCAAATATGGTACAAACACAACCCAAATTTGGCACCCCAACAATGTATTTTTTTGGCCAAACTGCTCCAGTGGTATGGGTCTCAACTACCTTCCAACTACCAATTTTCAACTAACTTTTCAATTTCCTAGCAATAATTTATATACTTTAACGATTGTTTAATCATTTCTTAATCAAGATTTTAATTACTAACTAACTTTCTACCCATCTACATTTCCCTACCTAACTTTATTGGTTCACCTAATTTTTTTAAAACTACTAATTCTCAACTAACTTTTCAATTTCCTAGTAATAATTTATACTTTGTAACGATTGTTTAACCATCTCCTAATCACGATTTTAATTAACTAACTAACTTTCTACCACAACTAACTTTCCTTACCTAACTTTCTACCCATTTACCTTTCCCTACCTAAGTTTATTGGTTCCCCTAATTTTTTAAAAGTCTATATATACTACCATACACCATACACTTGTTGAATAAACAACAAACAAAACAATGAATAATTTTAAAAAAGTTGTTCATAAAGGAGATTTTGACTCTTCTTTTGATTTCAATGATGATCGTAGAAGAAAAATATTCACTACGATGCCATCGGAGTACCATAGAATGGAAACAGAACAATTAAGCCGGCAAAGCAAACATGGTGGCTCTTCAAGCGGCCGCCGACACATCCCTTGAAATAGAGTCGGCGCGAACGAGCAGCTAATGAGAGATTACTTTATAATCTCTTATGACTTTTGGATATGGCATGTTTTTTTCAGAATGCCCGGGTCCCTTACTGATATCAATGTTCTTGTTCGATCTGGTCTTTTCCCCGCCCTTGTTGATGGTATATATCCTAAATGGACACTATTGTTCACACAATCTCTAGACCTTGTAATCCGAAGAAATAATTACTTGCAAAGATGCAGGAGGCATGCCGAAAGAATGTAGAAAGGGCATTTGGTGTGCTTCATTAATCAAGATTTGACATTGTGTGAGGATCAACTCGACTTTGGTATCAGGAAGATTATACATAGATCATGAAGACATGCATTATCCTACACAATAGGATTATTGAAGATGAACGTGATGATCGACAGACCCCTGTGCCAAGCACAGTTGAAGTGTCAAGAGAGTGTACACCTGTATTTGTTGAGTTTCTTGCTCGTCGCCAAACGATCCAATCTTGCAACCCGTCTTGCACTCCTCAATGATCTTATTCAACACTTGTGGGTGCGAGCAGGACAACGGCAATAAAGAATTATGTAATGGTGTGTTAGTAGGAGTTGTTGCAATTCAATAATGGTTAATGAATAACGGTGTGTCAGTAGTAGTTGTGGTAGTAGTTGCGGTAATGGTTAATGAGTAATGGTGTGTCAGTATTAGTTGTAATTCAAAATCGTGTCGAAGGAATAATGTTGTGTCAGTAGTACTTATGGTAGTAGTTGTTGTAATTGAATTAAGTTCTAGTATAATAAAGACTCTTTCATAATAAAGACTCTTGCATCTCAATAGAAATTCATAAAACAAAATACAAAGACTCTTGCATACTACTAAATTAAAGATTATAAAAAGATGTGCGATTTTCGGATAAAAAAATAAAATGCTTCCAAGCATAATTTTTTAAATTTTTACACCAAATTAAAGAGTTAATTTATCCAAAAACTATACGTTTTTTCGTAGTGGACTATTATTTTATAACCGAGGGAGTATACTTTTGAAGATGTGGGTTGTTGAATGGTTCTTGATAGAGGTCGGTAATATCTTGTCCTTTTCAATTTAGTTCATGTGAATTTTTGGTCTTGTTCAAGTCCTCACTTTTTTATACATGTAGGAGTTGATTTATTCGCAGCTTCAGCGGTTTAGGCATTTGTTTTAAGCAAATTCAATGGTCGGATAATTTGTGTGGGATCTTGAGGTGAGTCCCAAACAATCTAATGTACACTTACGGTATACATTTTGGTGTATCTATAGTTGGGGTGTTTTGATATGTCCGATTATTTATATCCCAAGGGATTTTCCTAGTGGTTCAAGGCTTGGAATTTAAGACTTAGGAGTTTGCTGCCTCCTAAAGTCTCAAGTTCGAAATCTCATAGGTACTATCAACTCATTTGGGACTAGTCCATACGAAACTTTGCTCCGGGTTAAAATGGTATTTGGGAGTATTTGATAAAGTGAAGGCTATAATTAGTTAGAAATTTGAAAAAGAAAGAGCAAAATTGTGGTCGTATCTCCTGTGGCGGTGAGATTAGAAAAACAAAAAAACAAAAGGAATAACAAGCAAACTAAGAGAGGGTAAATTTTGCAGAGAAAATACGGTAAACATATGGGTACAGAGGGAGATGTCGAGAAAATGTATCGATCGTGTTAGGGACCCACTTTTGGATCCCACACGAGTGATCCGAACCGTTCATTGTTCTTAAAACATTGTTTCCGAATTTTGATTGAAACGGTGGGACTTTGGTTCTAGCACTTCTAACCGTCCGATTGAGCTGAAATTTTGTGGGGCCCCTCGGAGTCCCGCCTTTATGGATATCGAGAGGAACCCTACTTATTAATTTCAGAGAGAGAAGTTGGTTTGGTGAGGTGGTGCAATAAATTTGAGAGTAAAAAATAAAAAATTGAAGGATGCCACTAAACTGTTACAGGTAAAAGACTTGCCGAACCACATTTAATTGAATTTGGTACATCTAATTTGCACCTTGAGTGAATTATTTTGGCACCCTCTGAGAATAACATTGCACCCGAATAAAGAAGATTGAGTTGCTAGTGTGATGTCTAAATCTAACTTTTTATTTTGGAAAATAGACATTGCTCCTTAAATAAAATAACATTATACCTTGAGTGAATTATTTTGGCACCCTTTGAGAATAGCATTGAACTCTAAAATCAAACCATTGCATTCATCTTAGTCCACTTGGGCTTGGCAATGTGACGCCTAAATCATCTTTTTTTAATCAAGTTTGTCAGCATTGCACTCCTAGTAAAAATACATTGCACTCTTCATGAACACCGTTGCACTCTAGAATAAAACCATTGCACTCATGGTGTAACCATTATGGTGCTAATTTGGAAAAACAAAGAACAATTATTGCACCTTTTTTGAAACTTCATTCCTTGAGTTAAATTCTATTGCTCCCTTTTAAAGTAGCGGTAACACCTGAATGAGAATGAATGGGTTGCCATTTTGTTGTCTAATCCAACTTTTTCTTTTTCTTTTTCTTTTTCTTTTTGAGAAAGTGACTCTAGCAGTCTAGCTCCATCTATTAAATCTTATTGCACCTTTGAGTCAAAACGTATTGCTCTATATTTCGTCAACGTAGCACCTGAATGCGAACGATGGATTGACAGCTTTTGTTGTCTTATTCAATTTTTAAAAAATTTAAAAATTAACTAGTGCACCTTTTCTTAGACTTCATTGCACCTTTAGTCAAATTCTGTTGCTCCCTTAATATAAGGTAGCACTAAGGAGGGAGATGGTGGAAACCCATATAACTCCCCAACAATCAACAGTCATAGTAAAGTAAAATAACGAACTTTGCACATAAATGGAAGGCATCCAAAACCCACCAAAGAACGCTTAATTATACAAATTATACAGAGCAGTAGTATGTCTCTGCTCCAATTACAGAGCACAAGAATGGGTTTTTTTTAGGAGTTATTCGAATAAAAAAAGAAGTCAATTCCTTACCCAAAAGAAGGATGATTTAGATTTCTAAGTGGAGGCTTTGGAAGATAATATAGGTGGAGTCCTCATATGGGTTGAATTCAAACCCAACACCAGTCGCTAGTCGGCACCGCTCAGCGCTTCAAAGAGAGAGAGAGAGAGAGAGAGAGAGAGAGAACCGTAGGAGGGAGGGAGGGAAAGGGAGATAGAGAGACAAATGCCCTAGGGTTTACAAATGAACACTGGAGAAGAAGGTCTGATGAAATCATGAAAGCCTATCAAAAAAAGGTCTGAAGAAAATTGAGACATTTCTATTCAGAGTGGTTTTTTTCTATAAAAGTTGAAGCTAGGGACAAGCTTGTCCGAGTAAAATAATGGTACCATGTATGTAGATATATTATTTTGCTTCCCATTAGTTGATGATTTCAGAAAAGTAGGGCATTACTTTGTAATTGTTTGCCCCAACCACCACTGAAATGTCTTTCCCCCTAAGATTTTGGACCTTGAAAAAAAAAAGGTAAAAGAAATGGGTCAAAGCTTGGAAGTTGGATCTTCTCGAAGGGGGTAGAGAAATGGCAGAACTCATTTTGGGTAGAAAAATAGGTATACCATTGAAGATGGGTCTTTGCTCCTTTTACCCAAATAATAGAGTTCAAGAGAAGAAATGGGTCAAGATTGGTGATACTCCAAAGGCTCACATTTGCAAGACTTAACCCAAATGCTCAGAGCAAGCCCGAAGGAAGGCCTATACGAAATTTCGCATTCTGAGAGACTTGGGACAGGAGAGAAAAAGGAGCAGTGGTGTAACCAAAAATTTAGCTCAATGGGCACAACATTAAACATGTTCTTAGAATTTCTCTGTTTTTTTTTCTTTTTTGGGTACTTCGGGAATATACAATTTTTATTTTTTACGTATAGTAAACAATAACATAAAGAAAATGAGCTTAAAAAATAAAATTTCCTACAAAGTATATATAGATAACGGGTCTTTATGCATACAAAATCAGTTAGGATAAATTTTTTGAAAACTTGACGGGCACTAGGGGATGTAAGTAATATAAGAAGGAAAATTATTACTCCTACAATCAACCTATTGCAACTAATGTGACAGCCCTTGATTGCGCATCTAGAGCCAAATATAAATATTTGAGATACAAATTGTCATCACCTTTATTATTTTAGGGGCAAAATTGATATTATTTGAAAGTGCAGTATAGACCTAGGCCTGCGCCACCATGGGTCTTCCAAACTACATAATTTTGTTCATTCGGTCCCTGAACTTTCTTTTCGATTTTCATCAAGGTCCAGCAAGTGCAAATCGCACAAGGTAAACGTGAAGAAGAAGAGAGAACCTCCATTGGAGGAGGAATAAAGCCCTACATAGAGCAGAGAGAGCCTCCACACAAGAAGTACAAACACAAAAAAACACGCAATCCCCGAGCCTTGAGCTACCCAGCACCACATTTTCGTAATTCTGGATTGATATCAAGTTGACGAGTTATTTTCTCAACCATAGGCCATTCTGTTATTCCATAGTTCATCAATCCCCAGTGGTCCCAAAATGCCAGGGTAGTAAAAGCTAAAACTTCAAATTTCAGCTTCCATGTTTTATGAGCAGATGAAACAAAATCAATTTGCATGCAAATGCATGAACATATGAGTGGCGGTCATTATTGGGCACAATCTCACAATAAAACCACCTCTAACCGTTACTGCAGCTGAAGTGCAACTTGACCTAATCCTACGTGAAATTTGGCACAAGCCATTTGTCTTCCCCTTGATGGGCCCCATAAATAAGGCTCAAAGCCAAAATTTTCTCTTAGAAACACTCTTTACCATCGGGGCAACATTGCCAAATAATGAAGGTTTTAGCTTTCAGAAACCATTGGAATGCAATAAAGTTGCAAGTCTCACTGCCTTTTGAACCATACGCATATAAAATACACGTCCACAAGGCAAATGAATCATTCAGCAGAGTGATAACTTCCTCTCATGTTATGGCAAGAGCAGCTTAGCACCAAATGACTACTGAAAAATTCCTAGTAAATGGCTAACCAATAAAGAGACTGTGGAAGGAATAAAATGTGAGCTTCTGTAAGCCATGCTGCAAAATGCAGGTACAAAAAATGACACTCAATGTAATCCGGCAAGAACACTACAAAAACAGATGTAGGCTTTAGCATCAAAAGAGAGAAAGGATTACAAATTACAAGATGTTGATGTGTAGGTATGAATTACCATCATATTTAAGGGCATTAGAATTGCCAAAGCTCATCTAATGTTACAGATGGCACCCGGTGTGCTGATCCGAAGTATGTTCAAGTACCTGCACTGATTCCACCAAATTGTGTCAGTTCAGATTTAATTTGCCATAAGATGGCAAGGAAATGATTGTATTAGATCGAGAAAGAGAGATTCAAAATCTTATAATATCATATGCAATGCACCCACTCCCCTTAGACCAATGTTCTACAACCCACTCCCTTTAGACCAATGTTCTACAACACAATGATTCACCAGTAATAATATTTTTTGCAGAATGAGTCAGATGTAAATCTATTCTCAAGTGACCGACCCTAAATTTGGACAGGTTCTGTGAGAGTGAAACGGCATGAGGAAATTTCGATAAAACAAAGATCACCTGGCAAACATTTTGGGTCGATAAAACATTAAAGACGTAATGAATTCGACTGTAACACCATACAAAACAGATCCGGTTCAATGCCAAGTTTGGTTTGTTAAAGTCACAGTTCAACTATCACACAAGAATCCCACTCAAGCTTCCAAATTCAGTGGCTCAAAAATAGATGGTCAGCAATACGTTTTAGAGGACACTTAGCATAGAAACATAATCCGGGACGGGCAACAAAAAGCACAGTGGGATTAACCATAGCTTGTGCACAAATATGCAAAGTTTTCTAAATGCCTCTTTATCACAAACTAATCTTTTATTTTACATGTTTTAAGTCATCGACCATTCAACAAGATTGACCACATCTCAGTAACAAGGAAAAAAGAACTATGAACAAAAGTAAGAACCGATGATGCGGCATCATTGTCCGCTTTATGATCACGAAGAGCTCCGTGCATCATCCATCTTTTCCATTTCTACCTATTAATCCCAATCCCAATTCCTTCTCATTAACCAAAATCTGCAAATTTACAAACACTCAACCAGTCCAGCCCTTGTTGATTCGAGCCATCAAACAAATTGACTCAATGAACCAATAATGAACCATCAGGAACTAAAATTACATGAAGGATCAATGAATGATGATAGAAATTCATAAACAATATTTTCATGTGTCATTTATTATTTGTCCTAGAAATAGTTGCACACAGCCCATATCTTCCGAGTTCCACATTGATATAAACCCATATCACAAACCATAATAATAGGACGACCACAATTCGTCCATGAGGGTTGCTATATGTTATCGATAACTATAACCGTTTCATTTCACAGCATAGTTGACAACATATGATTCACATAAAGTTTTACTCCTACAAAGATATTTAAAGATGGAATCAACTGAAAGGATCAATATATCTTACTTATTATTCCGACAGAACGAGGACGATCTCTCTTCGTGGTCTCACTTTACCACCATCGGAAATGCGCGAAACTCCGATTGGTCGAAGCCAGTCCATGAAGACTCTCCCTTTTCTTACGCGCAATTCCCCTCTTCCTATAAGCATCCAGTAACTCAGAAAACAAGCACTTCTCCAAGGTCGTCCTGTGATTAACACGTCGTTTGAAAGCCGCATCAAGGATCCAACGAACAGCTAGGGTTTGTTGACGGTCCTTAGTTACAATCCCAGGCACATCGTATAATGTCCCTGCTATTCCTACTTTTTCAACTTCGCATACTGGCTTCACATTCTCTAATGCGTCAACCATAACTTTGATTGCATCGTGTTCGGTACGAGCCAGGCGTTGAATGGTCTGGTAAACGATCGAACGAACCCTAGTTTTTTTACCTTGTTTCATGCGGAAATTGACTAGTTTTTTTATCAATTGTTTTTGGTCAGCATCTATGCCCCCCATGTAGCTGAGGATTTCAGAGCTATTGGAAGCTGATTTAGATGACGAGAGCTTTGACAGAGAACGGTGATTGAAATTCGGTGACGGGGAGCATTTCTCATGCTTCGGACCAAAAAGGCTGGAGATTTTAAGAGAAGTGAGAAGGGAGAAAAAAAAAAACCTTTGAACTGAGGGGAAAAAAAAAATTAAACGAAATGCGGTAGCGTATCGAGTACCTGGGATTAGCGAAGGAGAGAAGGCGAGATTGGAGGTGAGGGGCGGCGAGCGGCGGCTGAAGGAGGCGGTGGAGCGGCAGCGATGTGCGGGTGGTGGAAGCCCTGGCGTTGGAGATCAGTGATCTGGAGAGCGAACCACGCCATGCCATTTTCGGACTCTCTCTCTCTCTCTCAAGTTGAGATGGCGAAGGTTTTGGAGTAGGGTTTGAGTGAGGATTCAGCCCGACTCCAAGAGTGGACTGGACGGGAAGGTTTTTGGGCCTTCTGGGCTCAAGTTGTTATTATGTCACCTAATCATTATACTCTCATTTCTCTCTCCACCCATTACCAAAAAAAAAAAAAAAAAAAAACTCTCGGCTGTTTGGAAGGTCACTTTTTGGTTGTATTTGGTTTGAATTTTGAGTTTTGATTTTTGTAATGATTAGAGGGAGAAATAGAGATAATAATTAAAAAATAGATATTAATGATTGGAGAGAGATAGAGAGAAAAATAAAAATAATATCTAAAAATAGGGATAATAATTGAATAATAATTATGAAAATTGGTTCTTGAAAACCAAAACAAACAAGGCTTTTAAGCTAAATCAGCTGAGCATTCTCATTTTCCTATTTTATACTTTTGAGTGTTTGGCACACCGCATGCATAACACATTTTTGGGAAAATGAATTTTTAGTTTTGGGGTTTAGAGAAGAGAAGTGATAAGTAAGGGGAGAAAGAACTTTTTGACTTCTCATTTTTTATTTTTTTCACTTTCATTAATAAAAATACCTACAGAATATATTATGCATATATCTCTCAAATACTAATCCTGTTGCAAAATACATTTTCCATATATCTCTCAAACACTCTACAAATAAATGTAGTATATTACATTCTAGCCATAATCTAAAAAGTAAAAAGTGTAGAAAAATAAATATAAAAAGTAAACAAATTAGACTCCAATAACCTCCCTTTGTTTGAAATTCTTTCTAACATACTAGAGTACATGGTTTATTCCTCCTCGTAACCTTGGATCCATGTTTATGTTGGACCTTAATTTTGCACCACAATAGTGGCTTTTCATATCAAATGATTGCATCCCAGACAAATTCCAGTCATATGGAACTACGAAACTCTTACTGACAACACTTCCAAAAATTGTGGTTTGCGGCTTTGTTCCATTTGCTAAAATGAAAAAATCTTTAGCAAGGTAGCTAAAATCACTTTTGTTTTCCATTAGACAAAAGCTAAGTTGTTAAAAACCAATTTCTTCTTACATAATTTTTTTTTCTAAAAGCAAGTTAGCTAAAATCACCCTACTGTTTTTAGCAAATGAGAATAAGAGGTTGCAAAAAGCAAACGGAAAAATAATTCAGAATTGGCTTTTTAGAGATTTGTCAAGCAGCATAAGGGCATCTCCAGTAACACCATTAGTGTAAGTAACAAACATTTTCTCTTTTTTGTGTCCCAACAGTGTAGTTAGTGGAGAGTTAATGTCATGAAATTTTGCCACAGACATAAGCCAGTGTAGTTATAAGCCAGTGTATAACTGTGCTTGTACCTTTAACTCTTGCTTAAGTGGGACCCCAACTTTAAACGGTACAAAAATTTCTCTCATTTAACGGAGAAGAGAGGAGAGAGAGAGAGAGGAGGAAAAAGGTGCAGGCCCACCTATATATATTGTGCGCTGCCCCACTATATCTATATATATGCACATATATTTGTGTACTTTTTTACTTCTTAACAATACTCTAACAACACTATTGAAACATTCACTACCTTAACAACACATTTTGTCATAATAACAGATAAATGGGACCCACTTTTTATACTTTTGTGTCATATAACACCACATTTTTAACTCTACCACTGGAGATGCCCTTAAGTGCAAGCGTGTACCAATAAATAAATGCACCAAGAATATAGTTTACAGGAAATAAATGAATATTAGTGCATCTCCAACAGCCTCTTCAAAGGAATCTGTTAAGCAAAATAGCTAGTCATAGAATGTCAATCGCCTGGGCAAAATACCTAATAGCATTGGAGTTGGAGGTGCAAACAGACACCAATGGAATCCGTAAAGAAGAATACAAAAACCAGATGTAGGTTCACAATAAAGGGATTTTATATGTGTATGCCAAATGTGTTGACCAAGCAAAAGTTGGGAAAATCTGAGTTCACACAAGAAAATAAGGTTATCAGTTATTCCAACTCTCAAAGCAAACTTCCCACTTGATTACACTGACTTGCTTCGACTGCCCCAAACAATATGGATAGCACCCAGCATGCTGATCCCACTCGTGTCAAGTACCTGTAATGGTACAATAATCACGCAAACTGTGTCAGGTTCGGTGTTAATGTGCCAAAATATTTCATTTTAGCGATCATAGACTCGTACTACTAAGAGAGGAGGAGAGACTCAAAAGTTCCCTACGCATCATTACCATTCTTGATGTAACGTTGCAACATACATGAAGCGCAAGCCAAATGAAAAAGAAGAGGGTCATTACCAACAAGGTCAGGTAAACTCATGTGCGACAACACACCAATATATAGGCAAAGCTCAAGGAATAGTGATCTTTCATCTTCAAAAGACGAGAAATATAATGCAAAATGTATTCTTGTTACTACGAAAATGTGATCTTACACGGTATAGGAAAAGGTTACTAAAATGCTTACAAGGCCTAAGTTGAGGGAAAAAAATCAAGAAAGTAGCCGAAGAAACACAATGAAACAATTGCAGTAACAACTCTACCCACCTGTGTGGGTGTCTGATAGAACCTCTCTTATTCCGTTTTTGACACTACCCCTTTTTATAACCACTCTTTTTCGTGTCCCATTACATGTTACTATTAACAAGATTGGCCTTTCATTTGGATACAGTTTCACTCTTAGAAGGATAACATTGTAAATTCGCATTGCAGGAGGACCAAAAAAGGAGTGAAAATCAATCCCCTCCTTTTTTTTCTTTCTTTCTTTCTTTTTTTTTTTTTTTTTTGGGTAAACCGGAAGATTAAATAGAGGGCATATAAAGGAGTGTGTCTTGCTTTACTATCTTCCACTGTTTGGTTGATGCACAGGGAAAAATCTGATCCCCATTTTCCAGTTATCAACTAGTGTAAAAAAATTGTCCGGTTGCACTCTCCAGTAGAGGGCATATACTTTTCTTGGACGGACCATAGTACCAGGGTCAAAGCATCACTATGTAGGTGTCGCACAAATTACATGCTCCATGCTATCATGCATGAATTTTGACAAGTTTCAGATATGCAATTCAATGGGTTTATACTTTATAGACCATCTTAAAGACTTACAGAGAATAACTCCTGCCAACAAATTCTAAAGCAATTTATCTTTCAAGCTTCGTGTCAAAAAACAAATCAAGTATCATACAAGGTCAAATTTCTACCCAAACATCTGCAATGTGTTTGGTTGAACTCATGGCAGCACAACATTTTGGTGATGAACCTTGAACCAAGGTTATCAATTGATGTGTGGAAAATAACTATTCCTAACTCATTGAAATTAGACTTCGACATACAAATCTTAACAGAATTTTTGGTGCACTCTTAGTCTACTAGCCAATGCAATAATTCATAAACAGTAACCGAAAACAAGACAAAACTGGATGAACTAAATCAACACACTTGTATATAAAGGAAGACAAGTGTGGTTGCTTGCCACCTTAGGTATTTTTGTAATTTCATTGCCATGTTAGGATAGTTTTTCAACACTCTAAGAACCACTTAGACAGTTAGACCTAATGACCTATATATAAAAGTGGCATGTGGCTGGATGAGAGTACCATGCACAGATGTCCCTGGATTTTCGCATTGTGTCTCGAGAAATTCTGAGATTGCTTCTACAACAAGAACAAGTAAAGCCCTTCTTTTTCTTTTGAGGTCTGGTACAGTATCACCCAGAAATTTTTTCCATAAAATCACCTAGAAAATACGTCAAACGGGTGAAATTTAGTACTCGAAAAGCTTTTGTACTACACCCTATTTTCGGCTTTTTCCCTGTTTTATGCTTAACAATTGAACAAAAGTCTCTCTTTTTCCCTAATTTAGGGGATGAAAGTATACAAAATCTATCTTTTCTATTGAATGTCTTGGGAGGGACACGGCGGGCAGTGAAAGGATAATAACAGGGTACAATAAAAATGGGTTTTGGGCTAAGAAAGGACAACCAGTTAGTAAGAAACAAACACTGAATTCCACCTCTATTATGACATCCTATACCTATAGCCGTGAGATGCAAAGTAGATCATCCTTTCCTCGTCCTTCTCTCTCCCTCTCTGGTACAGTGAATGAGTCATCTCTTACAAGGAAGGAAAAATCCCCATCAATTGCCTGGTTTTTAGAAAGAGAGGCTTCTCAAGAATGAAAACCCTCCCCCCTCTCTCTCACTCTCTCTCTCTCACGGTAAGACCAAAGAAAACCCAACTTCTACAAAATCAGAAAATAGAATGTGGATCTGTTTTTGTATCCTCATATAACTATAAATTCGTCTCAAATTAGATTGAGGGAACTGGTTTTTACAAACAGAAGAATGGCTTTTGGGTTCCCTTGGATTATGGAGAATGTTGGGTTGCATGCAAGCTAATCCATTTCTGAATTTTCTCTCTGGGTTTTATAACTTCTTATTCAGGTGAGTTCCACTACTTAAATTCCTATTTTAAACAAGTAGTTTTGATCAATAAATTCTATGCTATTTGTTTTTATTTGATCTAGGCTTATTTCTAATTCCTCTCAATTTTTCTGTTTACGAGTGGTTTGTTTGTGGATGTTGTGATGATGTATAATTTTTGTTGAAGTCTTTTCTATGAGTCGACGGTAGGGGATTTTCAGATTGTTGATTTGAGGTTTTAGTTACTCTTTGTTTATAAAATTAGTGAAGGGTTTTAGATCGATTTATTGGGAAACTGATTTTTTTTTTTAATGTTAGATCGACAAAGGGTTTGAGATTATTTTTTGGGCGAGCTGATTTATGGTGGTTTAGAGGGTTGGTGAATGAGAACTACGACAATGGGATCTCAAGGTGCTGGTTGCCGCAGTGATGGTGGTGCTACTGCTAATAATGGTGGACGCCAATGGTCTCAAATGGATTACAGCCTTCATTTCAATATACAACAAGAAAGGAAAGACTTGATTTTTTCTTTAGTAGTTTAGTTCTTCAATGCAAATTCAGATTTACTTTTTTCTTAATCCTGTTTTCTCTCTCACCCAGATAGTTTTTTTGTTGACAAGATACATCCATGTCGATCTCTTTGTCTCACCCAAAACTGAAGACTGAAGTATGCGCGTATGGCAACGGAGGGAGCTGACAATCACTTTTTTGGCTGCTTCACGAAGATCGTTTACGTTTTTTTCTATTTTATTTCTTCGCCTAAAGGCCCTAAACTTATTACTATTTTTTACACTTTTTGTTGCTGCAGGTTAATCAGTAGTACTCTATCTGCTCTCTTCTTTTAGTGTTTGTCAATGTTAAAGAAATCGCAAGTACTTCTCTTCTTTTTCATTTTTGTTGTTCATCAATTCTTTATACAGTCACGCAATTTATCTACTCGATCATATTAGTTGGAATGCTTTGATTTTCAATTAAAAAGTAGCCTATTTGATCATTTTTGTTGTTTTGATCCGCAAAATACTAACCAAGAAACTCGAGGAGTAAGTGGCGGTCCTCATAACTAGAGCATCATGCTATTAATTTGGCGTACACATTCACACAGTTACCCATTGAATTTGAATTATTCATATGTTAACTGAACCCATGTGTATGTTTGATTATTAGATTATTGATGACTGCTTTTCTGGAGTTTTAATTTGGAGATCCAATGGTAGTTTTTAGGATGGACATTGGTGATCTTTTATACGTGCAACCTTTGAGAAATCGGTTTAAAAATTTGACGTGCATCCTTTTTGCCTTTGGGGAACTCAAAGCTCAAATAGGTAGCTTCAAACTATGTATAAAGTAGCTACACTAATGAACAGTCTCCAAGATGGGTGGACTGTGTCAAAAATGTTTCTTTTGGAAGGAGGGTGGGTTAACTTTTTCACAGAGGTTTCATTTTTAGCTTGATTAGATTTAATGCTCCATTTGGTGACATTTTCGTGTGCTCTCATTGAATGGATAAATTCATATATCATCTAGAGTTGGGTTTGTATCGTCAATGGTGCTCAAAACCCCGTGTTAGTGTCTTTGTCATGATTTGTTTGTTCTTCCTACCAAAAATTTGCATCTGTTTGTTCTCTGATCCTATTAAATGTCTTTTTTCTTGGTGGTGTTCTAGGATTTGGATTTATGCGATGCGTTGAAAGAATTTGTTTTTTCTAGCGGCATGTCAATAAATGGTGTAAATATCATGGAGCTAAAGTTGAGCAAGGAAATAGATACTACATATGTGGTGAAAGAAGGGGTTTTAGTTGTGTTTCAAAACATGGCTACATATTGTTTGGTTATGTTATTTTCTTTAAGATCACCCCTGTAATGAAATGAATCAATGTCTATGACATGCATCGATACCAATGTCTATACAATAAAAAAGTTTCCTACTTCATTTGATAATTTTATCACTGAGCACGCGGCAACGTGCAACGCACGTCGCCTTACACTAGTTGCGTTCACAAAATGCCTCCTCACAAACTTCTCTATTCTATTGTTCTATTATATAGATTGAGGCATATTCCATTAACAAGATCGATCCAAATGTACACACAACAAATTTAACTAGTAATAGAAATAGGAACCTACAAGGAGGCATCAGTGTCCCGTCTTTTAATCACCGAGTGCGTCATGCATCAACCATCTTTTCCATTCCTTCCTATAAATCCCAATCCCAATTACTTACTAACAAAAAACCACAAACTAACAAACACTTAACCAGTCCACAAATTTGTAGAAATTAAAGGCTTTGCATTTTTTACTTGTTATTCGACCTAGAAACAGTAAGACTCACAAAGAGAATACTAGCGATCCGGACAAGTACGGCGAAAGGTACCATTATACAGCTCGCAGCAAGCCCGCACGTTGACGGCCAGGTGCGATGTGAGGCGAACTCCGTTGACCACGCTGTACAGCGGCAGAAGGGATTGCACGCATCCTAATTCTCCCAAATTCCTTTAAAACCACATCACAAACAATATCAATAAGATGAAGACGAGAGCGATTCACTTATAAAACTAAGAAAATTATGAGCTCCGTTTGGTTGCCGAGAAAATGTAAACGAAGGAATGTTTGGATCTAATCAATCAATTAACTACATTTGCAGCTATTTTGTCGACTAAAATTCTGTTTCTTTTCGCGTACCTTGGGTTAGCGAATGAGAGGCGGCGAGGGGCGGAGAGCGGTGGCGGACAAACGCGAGGGAGTGGCGATGGTGTGCGGATGGTTGCTGATCTGGCTGTTGATATGAGTGATCGAGAAAACGAACCACGCCATGTCATTCTCTTTCTCTCTCTCTCTCTCTCTCTCTCTCTGTAGAGTTGGTTTTGAATCTTTGATGGAGTGAAACGGAGAGCGTGAGGCGAACAAAAGGGTTTTGGGTAGGGTTCAAGGGAGCAAGTTGCTTGGGTTTTTTTTTGAGTTTATCGGTAAAAAAAAAAAACAAATATTCTTTATTAGCGCCACTTAGCCAAAAATTCAAAACATTTACTAATATTTTTAAAAAGAAAGACAATGAACTTTTGCAATCGAATATAAAAACAATAAATATTTGACATTTTTAAAAGGAATGACAAGGAACTTCTGCAATCGAACATAAAGACAAAAAAAATTAGTGAAATGTTACTAATTTTTAAAAGTTCTAATTTTGTACATAAAATTCAAAAAAAAAAAATAACCAACCTACCTCCAATCGACTACTACCCACCTCTAGCCGACCACTTCCGGCGAAAAAAATATTAGTTAAATGTCACCAATTTTTAAATAGGCAAATTTCGTAAATAAAATTCAAAAAAATCAGCATACCACCTATGGCCGACCACCACCCCATCTTTGGCCGACCACTTCCAGCAACCAAAAAAATTAGTAAAATGTCACTAATTTTAAAAACTCAAATTTCGTGAATCAAATTCAAAAAAATCACTACCCCACATCCAGGCTACCACCACCCCACCTCTGACCGACCACCTCTTTGGCCGACCAGCGACCAAAAAATTTAGTGAAATGTCACTAATTTTTAGAAACTCAAATTTCGTGAATAAAATTCAAAAAAAATACCACCCCACCTCAGGCCGACCACTTCCGGCGAACAAAAAATTAGTGAAATGTCACTAATTTTTAAAAATTCAAATTTCGAACATAAAATTCAAAAAAATCACCACCCCACCTCCGGCCAACCACCACCCCACCTCAGGCCGACCAGTTCCGACGACCAAAAAAAATAGTGAAATGTCACTAATTTTTAAAAATTCGAATTTCGAACGTAAAATTCAAAAAAATCACCATTCTACCTTGAACCGACTACCACCCACCTCTGGCCGACCACTTCCGGCGACCAAAAAAATTAGTGAAATGTCACTAATTTTAAAAAATTCTAATTTCGAACATAAAATTCAAAAAAATCACCACCCCACCTCCGGCCGACCACCACCCCACCTCTGGCCGACTATTTCCTGCGACCAAAAAAATTAGTAAAATGTCACTAATTTTTACAAGGAACAAGGACACCAAAAACAATTGCAAAAAAACAAAACAAAACACAAACATTTCAATAACAGACTAGATATGTCATACGTGTGCGTAGATGAAATCAGACTAGATTTGATCAAACCATAAAACTACGCTCCTCAATTTGAAGTTCCTTCCAAATTTGATACACCTTGGGTTATGCATAAGAATTCCAGACACTTCTACCGAAGCATGTTCCCGTCTTTTTGGTATTTAGAGTGATATATCAGGACCTCAGTGCTGCGAAAACCCATCAGCCCTCAGCTCAAGCTTGGCGTAGGGCACAAGGAGGAAATTAGAGGCCTCTAAGTGTTATCTAATACAATCCCAATCCAGGTACCTGGAATTTGAAGTTCCTTCAACCGTGCTTTCCTCAATTTTTTAATTTGTTTTTTTCGTTGGATGCCCCCATTGATATTCCTCTATTACTGCGGGGGAGCTTTGAATTTGGTGGCCCGAGAGACTGTCTTTGCATGTTCAATGTGAGGGGAGAGAAAAAAGAAAGGATAATTTGGGGGGTGTTATCCTTTTATTAAATTATAATTACAAACAATGTATTTATGTTTGATTGCAAAAGTTCTTTGTCCTTCTCTTCAAATATACAAAATATTGTGTATTTATGACTAATTATTCCTTATTATTATTAAGGTCAATTTTCCTTTTAATTATACTACCATTAAAGTCAATCACTCTTTTTTGTGTTTAGATTTTGAGGTACATTTTCCTATTATAGGATTTTTAGTGGTTTAGACACTTTCATAGAAGGGAAATGCTAACAGGTGTCATAGTGTACCTGTTAAGAGTACAAAAAATATAATTTAAAAGTACACTTGTACTTGAAAGTACATTTTTAAGTGTACTTTAACGTACAAGTGTATTTTTAAAGTGTACTTTTTTGTACAAGTGAGACCAACAAAAATGTACTTTTTGTACCCTTAACGGGTGCACTATGGCACCCGTTAGCATGACCCTTCATAGAATACCCTAGGATTTTAGGCATTTTTCATAGGGTACCCTAATAAATTTACACCATACATTTAGAATTTAGAAATAGGACCGTACATTTAGAATTTAGACCGTATATTTAGAATTTAGACCGTACATTTAGAATTTAGCACTTTTATAGGGTACCCTAAGATTTTAGGTACTTTCATAGGGTACCCTAGGATTTAGGCACTTTCACAAGATACCCTAGGGGTTTAGGTTTAGGGTGCACTTTCCTATTATAGAGTTTTAGTGGTTTAGGCATTTTCTTAGGATACCCTAGGATTTAGACACTTTCATACGGTTTTTGGAGTTAATTAATCAATTAACTACATTTGCAGCTATTTTGTCGACTAAAATTTTGTTTCTTTTCTCGTACCTTGGGTTAGCGAATGAGAGGCGGCGAGGGGCGGAGAGCAGTGTTGGATGAACGCGGGGGAGTGACGATGGTGTGCGAATGGTTGATGATCTGGCGGTTGATATGAGTGATCGAGAAAGCGAACCACGCCATGTCATGATGTGTGTGTGTGTGTGTGTGTGTGTGTGTGTGTAAAGTTGGCTGTGATGGAGAGAAATTGAGAGCGTGAGGTGAACAAAAAGGGTTTTTGGGAGGGTTCAACGGAGCAAGTTGCTTGGGTTTTTTTTTTCTTGTTCAGCTCGTTCGGGTCCCATTTTCATACACCCTCTATCCCAAAAAGATAATCCTACTTCCCTTTTTGACCACTTTAATGATTATCTTTATCTCTCACAATCTATTATATTTTTTTTATGATTTTGAAATATCTGTTTAATAAAATTAATTAAGATCTATCAAACAAGATCCATATTAGATATATAAATCATTATAAATAAGAAGATTATGAACATTTTTTTTAGAGGTGTGAACAGGGGTGCAAATAAGCCGAGCTGTTCGTGAACTATTCGAGGCTCGACTCGGTAAAAGCTCGTTCTAGTTAGGTTCGGAGACTAAACAAGTTGAACCTAAACTCAATTTTAGGCTCGATTATTAAATGAGCCGAACCTGAACTTAACAATATTCGGTTCGGTTAGGCTCACAAAATCAGAGTATATGTATAGGGTGGTGTTAAAGCCAAAACCATTTTTGTTTGTGCCAAAAATTTAGTGCTTAAAACCTTATACCATGTGCAAGGTACAAGCCTTTTGTGCACTACAGTTTTGGAACAAACAAAAATAGTTTTGGCATTATCATTTTCGTATATATCTCATAAAATTTCACATGTAACCTTCAATATACATAATGTTTTACATGTACATAATGAAAATTTTATAACTTGTACATGTATAAACATTTAAAAGTAATATGTTTTTAGGGAGAGTTAATTAGGCATCATGCACAAAAAAGATCATTATGATTCCATCCTATGAAATTTGAATACTTATGATTTCATCCTAAAATTCAAATAAACCCCAAAACACCCTTTCTCTCTCCTAATTTTCCTAATATTTATCTTTTGATTTTCCTAATAATTTTTTCTCCTGATCTCCTAACATTTCTCTCTCGTAATCTTTTCTAATTTCTCTCTATCTCTCTCCCCTATCTTGAAAAATCTCTCTTTGCTAATCTTATAATTCTCTCTCCCCTATCTTGAAAAATCTCTCTTTGCTAATCTTATAATTCTCTCTCCTAATCTTCTCACACCTAAAACAAAAGAAAAAAAAAAGAATGAAAAATTCATTATGACAACAAACAAAGAAAACATGATAAATTAATTGATTTCATAGACTATGCAAAAAAACATGATAAACTAATGACGACAATAATGTTCATGATTTACTAATTAATCATTAACCATGTTTACTACTCTAATTTTCACCATGAGCATGGATTATTCATTGACCAGGTACCCATTTTTCCATTTAAGTACTATAAGATATCATGACAAAATGGTGGGTTTACACATCGAACATGGTTTATTGATTAACCATGTCTACTACAACCAAATATTCATGCATGGAACATGAATTATTTATTAACCATGTTGCCTCTATCGTCATATTGCTGGATTATTGATTAACCATGATCATACATGGAACATGGTTTTATATTTAACCATGTTTACTGTATGAAATAACACAAATTAGTAAATCAATAAAGTGTTTTACCAGATCTGGAAAATCAAAACCGTGGAAGAAGAAGAAAATTCAAAAAACAATCTTTTCGTTTCTGGAACCCACAACCATCATACCAAAAAAAAAGGGGCAAAATATTGCACCATTTTTCTTGTCATCGATTGCTAACTCCGCCGCACAAGAGACGGGTTATGATCGTGTGGAGACTGACCACCTCTTACTCATTTGGAACCGAGACCCTTTGAATCTCCTTCGCCGCCTAGTTTTTCGATTTTGGTTCATCCGATTGGAGGAGATGGAACATGCGGTGGATGGCGGAGATCCCTTGAAGCGCCTCTGTGTCTTGGGAGTGGGTTGATCAATGGCGAATCGCAATGGGGAAGTAATATTACTGATAAAAAAATAATAGAAGAAATATGTGTGTGTGTGTGTGTGTGTGTGTGAGAGAGAGAGAGAGAGAGAGAGAGAGAGAGAGAGAGAGAGAGAGAGAGAGAGAGAGAGAGATGTCGTGATGAAGAAATCAAATGGTGTGAATTAATGAAATTGAATTAGATTGATGAGTAACAGAATCCCATCCATTTAGGAATGTGATGATGATCCAAACCGTGATTTGTGATTTCAAACTGTGATTTGTGGACTAGTAATGAAAAAATTAATGACTTGAATCAAGTGACGTTAAACATGATGGTCTTGTTCGTTTCCTAGTTTAGTTTTAGTTTTAGTTTTGATGACATCATCATTTCCCTAATTTCTCTCTCTATCTCTCTCTACTCATCACACCTGATGACATCATCAAAACTAAACTAAACTATCTAACCAAACACAACCGATGTCTTTTACCCTGGATTTATTTGTCCTATTAATTAGTATAGAATATATTAATAGTATATGATATATACTAATTAAATACATAATAAGGGCAAAATTGTCCGAATATCCTTTTACAGGATGAAATCATAACAATTCAAATCTCATGTTTTTATAATTTTGTACATGTATGAACTTATAATTTTGTATATTAATTGTACAATTTTGTATATTAATAGTATATGATATATACTAATTAAATACATAATAAGGGCAAAATTGTCCGAATATCCTTTTATAGGATGAAATCATAACAATTCAAATCCAATGTTTTTATAATTTTGTACATGTATGAACTTATTAATGTATAAAATAAAAATTGTATCAATAGTTCTAAACCTGTATAAAAGCATAAATATCTTTTTTTTTTTTTACTTTTTAAGGCTTCTTGAACAAGTTCGAGTTCGACCAAACCTAGAGAAGCTCGGCTTGTCAATTTTTCGTGGAATTCGAGCTCAGCTCGAGTTTGCTTAAAAACTAAATGAACGAACCTGAACACTCTAAAGCTCGACTCGATTTGGCTAGTTTGCAGGCCTAGGTGTGAATAGTGAAGTAGGACCATCTTTTTGGGACAAAAGGAGTAATTAAAATTGTTTATTTTAAGTATTTAGATTTTAGAGGCAATAATGATAAGCTTCATGTGGGCTCCACGCACCATGCGAGTGTATTAGAGCCATGTTAGAAACTTTTATTGTAACAGTACTTCAGCTGCATCCGATTAGCAAGTGTTTATCCTCAAATTCAATTATTGAGCCAAGCATTTTGAAGTCAAAATATAATTTTTTTATCAATTACTAGCCGATATAAAAATTAAGCTCTCTTTTTTCAGATCATTTTTCATGTTTATTTTTAGTCCAGCACCACTCATAGATTCTTGTCTATTTCTCATCTTTGCAAGTGTGACGGACAGGGCCGGGCCAAGAGTTTATAGTGCCCAAGGCCTAATCTAAAAATTATGTCCTTAAAACTACAACACTTAAATAATTTTTTCAGCAACAATCACAATACGAGAAAGCCAAAAAAATCGAGCTATTATTTGCTCAGCTAGGATGAGATCGTAAGCTATAGCAGGTTTATTCGTACACACATTTATATGTACACCAGCGTTGTGCCCGTTCATTGCACGGGACAACATTAAAAGGAAAGTTACAATTGTGATTTTTTTGGTTCTCATGCATCGAACGCGCACAACACTTAGCTAAGTGCAATGAAATGATTTATGTGTATTTTGTAATGTTCATCAATCATACGAATTTCCAACGGAATAGAATTTACCTGAGAGGAGATGTGGGATTTTCTTTCCCATTATTTTTCAGATGTAATCTTTTGTGGAGTGGTAGCCAGGATTTATATAAATTCTCAAAACTTATATTCTCCGTAAGAGGTGGTAACTAGGGAAGGGAATGGCAGTACAAGTAATTATGGAAGTGTCCTAAAATTTTGGCTTTTGGAGAGTGTCTTAGGCCCAGGCCTTTTGGACCAGCCCTGGTGACGAAGCTGCATTGTGATAATTCTTCATAGAGAGAGAGAGAGAGAGAAAAAAAAAAAAAAAAAGAGGTTTGGTGCTCACTGTGCTTAACATCTACTTCGTATACTCTGTGGTTTTACATGATTTAAATGTCATTTGGAGCATCTCGCGTCAAATGACTGTGACTCTGACCTTATTTCTTTTCAGTTTATTGTGTTAGAAGTTGGGTGGCTTTGATCACGCTTGACATGTAATCAGAGTGTGTTGTTAGTGGCTTCATCTCAAGATTCAGTAAGTAATTTTTAAACTTTCGTTATTTTTTTTTCTTCTAAAAATTGACCCTTTGGTTTTGTGAAGAAACGCAATAGCAGTGATTTTGACTTAAAGTGAGTTTCAGTTTGGGAAAAGCTCAACTCTCATATGCTAAAAGCACTAATATGATTTTAGCAACTTGCTTCTAGCAAAAGGAGTATGTGAGGGAAAATTGGCTTTTAGCAACTTAGCTTTTAGCTAATGGGAAACAAATTAGCTTTTAATACTTCATGAAAAATTGACTTTCAGCAATTGGTGCTCAGAACGGGAAACTCAGCCTAACTATGAGGCGTTTGTTGACTTAGGCTCCTACGAGGTAATGACATGGGTTCGATTGGATGCGGAATGAGTTTTGGGGGATAAAATAGTAAAGGGGATAAGAGCCTGTTTGGTCGCTAACTTTTTTCATTTTCCAATTCTCCTTATTAGCTTTGGGGTGTTTGGCAGTGAAGGACAAAAACAAATTATGGGAGAATGTGGTTTGTGTTTTTGAAGATAGAGAGCAGAAGTAAGAAATAGCCTCAGAGGAGCTTTTCATGTTTTGGGAGAATGTGTTTTGCTTTTTTCGTAAGGATGAGATTTTTTTTTCTGCACGGATGAGTGTGAAAACATGTTGCAAAATGCATTTATCATTTATCTCCCAAACACTACTCTTTTTGCAAAATGCATTCTACGCTTTTCTCCCAAACACTCCTGTCAAATTCAAAATATATTCTGACCATAATTCAAAAAGCTAAAAAGTCAAAAATTTGAAAATGAAAAACTGAAAATGAGGTTCCTAAACACCCCCTAAGATAGTATGAGTTTTTATTAAGGGTGACCCACATTGATGTGACATTTATGGTGGGAGATTAAATAGTATTTGGTTGAATGAAAGGGGATAAGGTTGAGTAGATGATGTAATCTTGGCAAAAGACTTATTTGCCATCGTGCATGGGTCATATTAGATTTTTAAATAAAATAAATACATAAATACAAGACTAATTAAATTAATTATACTTGTCAACAAATATAATAATTCCTTTTATTAATTATACGTAAAATTAAATATTTAATTATTAGTTTTTAATTATTCATTTTAATAATTATGCATACCACCTAATTTTTTGCCATTATTTATAATTTAATTATGCATATCACCTCATGTTTTTCTATTTTTTGTAATTACACTTTTTATTTTACTTAAATTAGATACAAAATTTATTAATTTTTTTACTTATAATAACTAATATTAATAATTTTAGATAAAAATTAAAATACATGTTAATTTAGATATTAAGATACTAATTTTAATATGTTACAATTATTTGTAATTTACATATTAATTTAGTAATTTTTATGTTAGACCCCAACAATGTCAATTCTAGAGTATAAAATTTTTCAAATTTTTTGGTATCGAATTAAAGATCTCGATTAGTAGTTGAATTTGGTTCCAAAAAAAAGTTATGCACGGAAGTACTTTATATTTTATTCGAAGAAAATTGCATGGGTAGGGTTAATGTAATGCAAGAGACGTGGGAGGGTAAAGGTGATGGGAGGGGTCACCCCTGTTATTATTTAGTGCCCATGCAGGAGTATAAGGGATACTAATCTGGGAGAGGTATAACCGTATAACTCATACCCCTTCACAAAAAATTCACAAACCAGGTATTAGGAGGTGGGACCAGGATAAGGGGAGGGGGATGAGTAATACCCCTTCCTCATCCCTCAGCCAATCGGGGCTTATGCAAGATAAGATAGTAAGAATATTATTAGTAAGGGTAGATAAAATAACAAAGGGTATTATTAACAAGGGTAGACCCTCATTGATGTGACAAAACAAAAAACCAAACTGGTCTTTTTACCCAAAGTACCTCTAAATAATACTTGGTTTGGATGAATTTGTGATAAAAGGGGATACGGTTGGGTGGATGATGTAAAAACTTGGCAAATGACTTATTTGTCCTTGTGCATGAGTCATATTAGATTTGTCCTTGTGTATGAATAAAAAAACGTGAAAATTTTGATGCAAAACTAACTAATGCGAAAATAAATAAATAGAGACAAACAAAAAATCAAGTCAGTTGATAGTGAAACAACCTCTAATGTCATTCAATTATCATAAGATAATTTTGTTCGGTCGGGTAGCTTCAGGCATGCATCATTCGTTAGTACATACTCCCCCTGTCCCAAATTGTTTGCTCTTTTTGAAAAAAGTTGTATTTAGCACACACAAAATAATGTGTTTACGAAAATTAGTTTTCAAAAAGAATTACACCATTTTTTTCTACTCCATAAGATCTTTAAGTTGGTGTAAAAATTTTGAAAAGAAAAGAATGCTTAAACATTTTTTTTTTGCCTGCAAAATGCACGGATTCCCAAAAAAAGCAAGCAATTTGGGACAGAGGGAGTAGCATACAATTTGGAATAGGTTGGATACAGGTATTTTGAGGTGGGTATTATAAAATTACTAGCACCGGGCACGTGCGATGCACATGCTCTGGTGGCCAAGAACCTGTGTTGTAGATTGGGGAGAGTTACATTTGATGGTGCTCAAATTATTCAAAAACACAAGTAAATCGTAAGAAACTCAGGCAACATATATACAAGTATCTAGGCATAGGTCTCTATAACTGGAATTCATAGCACAAATCACTTGACAATATCAACGTCCATGATGTTTAGTAGGAATTTTAGAAATCATTGAGTATGTGATTATCTAGGCATAAGTATGTATGATAGAAATTTGTAACACAAGAGTTCCATATCAGTTGACTATGTCAACGTCGATAATGTTTAGTCGAAGAGTGTTCCTCAACTATGTCACTTTCATGTGGGAAATGAATTCAGTGGTTGTCCGTTCAGTTGACCATCTCTCTAGTAGTTGAAGTTGTTCTTGTAGCGAAGGAGGAGCAAACGAATCGGTCTAGTAACAACCATACAACTACCAAATCTTACCGATTTGTTATTAAAAAGACACTTGCGATCGGCCCAAATTTCAACACATCAAACACATTTCACATGATGTACGATGCTATCAAAGGCTCTCATTTTCAATGGCTTATTACCTAGGACACTCAAACAACTTTCTACTTGAATAGAAAGGAGAGAGGTGAGTAAAATAAGGCTAACCGCATAATTGAAAACTTTGACTATGGCTTTACTTAGTAAACTAAATATGAGCCAGCTTGCTAACCCACTTCAATCACTCTTAACCTAAAACTTTGGTAATGGCTTTGCTGAAGGTTTTTATATATTTCGTTCTTTATATCATTTTTTTTGTTTGGAAATGTTGATCCCTTTCTATTTTATATCATGGATTTGGCTAATATAATTTTTTAAAACTATTACCAATGCTGGTCTCTGATAAAAAAGATGATGGGGAAGGGTAGATGATTATGAATTTTCCCAACTAATAACATTACCATTTGTGATTTGTATTATTTATATCCCTTTCTTAAGTTTTCCCAACTCAACCGTACAAGTAATTAAGGTTGGTTACCCACTTCAATCACTCTTAACCTTGACTAATACTCAAGTTATCAACCAAATGATTCTGTTTGCGGAAATCTTTCTTGCATATCTAGTTAAGATAATGCTTCACCAAGGTTTTCAAAACACATTCTATCACTTCCTACATACTTTAGTTATAAAAACTTGTCAAATGCAGTTCTATTCCCAAAACATATGAGAATATAAGAAGGCTAAAGTTCACTGCAGCATTTAATCGAACATGTTGGCTGCCGCATGATGCTTGTGTAAGAATGCAATATGAAGTCCAAATCGAAGGCCGATTGCATTACAAGGGAAAAGGAAGATTCAAGAGCAGGGTTGGTTTTCACTTTCCCATTAATCAACAAGGTAGTTCTGAAACAAAACAAAGAGCATAAATGGAGTAATACCTTGATTGCAGAATGACTATTTGCGTTTGCTTACAGCAACGGCGCCGAAGGTGGATCAGCTTGTGGGTGGAAAAAGGGAAGGCGAAGTTTGAGGAGCCGCAAATCAGGGTGGCCACCGCTTGGACGGCCAATAAGGAAGTAGTTGCGTTAACCTCACACATTTTTTGCGGCTGGTTTGTTTCCGTTCAGCTTATGAGGGGAAGGCGTCGAGGCGGTGCGTTGAGGTGGTGAGAAGAAGGCGTAGAAGACAAGGGTTGTTTTTTATCTGCTGCATATGCTAGTTGTGGAGACGTAGACGGGATACATTAGAAAGTGCAGGGTATTTTGGTAATTCAACTTTGGATGGAGAAACATGAAAGTGGAGAAACATGAAAGTCCCTCTTTTTATATAGGTAGTAAATACCGGCGCATGTCCGGCTAATGTTTTTTTTGTGGGGACGTAGACGGGATACATTAGAAAGTGCAGGGTATTTTGGTAATTCAACTTTGGATAGAGAAACATGAAAGTGGAGAACATGAAAGTCCCTCTTTTTATATAGGAGGTTTTTTTGTGGGGACGTAGACGGGATACATTAGAAAGTGCAGGGTATTTTGGTAATTCAACCTTAGATAGAGAAACATGAAAGTGGAGAACATGAAAGTCCCTCTTTTTATATAGGTAGTAGATACCGGCGTGTGTCCGGTTGTTTTTTTAACTGCTACCGTACCTGACCCCGTTGGGTGAAAAATCGGGTAATATCCGACTCAAAATGGGTAGGGCGGGGCGGTTGTGGCCTGTGGGGAAATTGCATTGAAAAAGGTCATGAAATTCAAACTTCCTCAGCAATTTTCGTTCTTCAACGCCTAGAAAAATCCTCAAAGAAAACTCTCAGAATCTTCATCTTCATCAGCATTTGTTCGGTTCTATTGCGACGGGCTAGAATGAGCTTTAACTCGTCTCGCTCTACGGACTCTGGTTCCAAATCCAAGAGAAGCTTCAATTCAATCTCGTCAAATCGTTCTGGCAATAGTAACAGTAGTGACAATAGTAAGAAGAAGAAGACTACACAGAAAACCCTAGGCATGACTTGGGGATCCAATTCTCGCTCTGCCTCTCGCTCCTCCTTCCGTAATTCCCCTTTCTCCGATTTCGGCAGGTCCTCTCTCTCTCTCTCTCCCACCTATATATATATATATATATATATATATATACGTATATATAGTATACATATGTTTATATATATGTTTCTCTATGTGACATAAGTGAGATCACTGAGTAGAACGGGAACATTAACAAAACTATGAGGCGCGGCATTTTGAGCTTTACATTTACTGCAGCATTCAGGGCGGTGGATAATGGGTAAAAAGTGCATTGATATCTTGAAATGTGTTTTGATGTATTGATCTCATGAGACTTGCGTTGAAAATTTAAATTGTCTGTCATTATATACGTATTATCCACCACCTACTAGGTGGTAGTTAGCAAG
Organism: Vaccinium myrtillus; assembly: GCA_016920895.1. Lineage (NCBI taxonomy): Eukaryota > Viridiplantae > Streptophyta > Magnoliopsida > Ericales > Ericaceae > Vaccinium > Vaccinium myrtillus. Next base: position 14,304,648 of record CM029278.1, on the reverse strand, counting down.
ACCCTATGGAAAATGCCACAGCTAATGGTGAATAATGTGTAAAATGTCAATGGATATCTGAGAAAAGTGTTTTGATATCTGTAAGAGTGTATTGATACTGGTGAGATTTGTATTGAAATTCTTACTTGTTTGGCATTATGTGCGTATTATGTACCACGTAGGTTTGGCAGTTGTTAGCAGGACCCTAAGGAAAGAGTCTTTTGACGACTTTTCGGGGCTTATAGTTGCATTTTGGGAGTTAGACATCTTACCACAATTGATTTAATGAACATGGTTGAATTTGCGTAGAGGAGGTTGATATGCTGTGTCTTTATTTCCCTAAGTAAATTTTTTTTGGTTGCAATTTGATCGTACTCATAGTTAATTTACTTAATTGTTGAGTGAATTAGAGAACTGCATTCATGATGAGATTTTGAATATACGTTGAGTGTTTGCGACATTTTGGTTTCAGTTACATGGCAGTGAAGAATCAGAAATTACAGGAGCAGTTTGAAGCTGAAGCTACAAATTCTTCTAACAGTGGTTCAAGCAGCGGGAAGCCTATTTTTCAAGGGGTTTCTATTTTTGTTGACGGATTTACAGTTCCCTCGAGCCAGGTTTTGATAGACTTTACTAATTCATGTTGAATGCTTTTTACTGTTGCCAAGCAACTGTGATGTAATGAAAAGAAAACCAAATCCTTATGAGCAATGAGACATACTGATGCCCTTAAATCTCTGTAATGTATGCATGCATAGTTATTCGATGTTACTCCTTGAAATCGTGACAGGAGCTGAAAGGGTACATGTTGAAGCATGGAGGACGTTTTGAGAATTATTTTTCGAGGCATCGTGTTACTCATATCATCTGCAGCAACCTTCCTGACAGTAAAATTAAGAACCTGAGGTTTGCATTGCAAGGTTAAGTTAGACCTAAAAACTGTGAACCAGCGTTTCTTTAACTCTTATAAGACCGATTGTCGGTGTCTTTCTTTCCTCAGGTCTTTTAGTGCTGGGCTCCCTGTAGTGAAACCTGCATGGCTGTTGGATTCTGTTGGTGCTAATAAACTTTTAAGTTGTAAGTTTTCTTCTTGGCTTGACTTTTTTGTTTGTGCTAATTTAGAATGAGGAAAGACAAATCAGGTTGATAGACAGTGTTTCATGAAGAAAGCCAATAAAAGTTTTATCTGTTTGTTTCCTAGCAATCAATTTCCTACTTCAGTCAATTTTAAGATGCCAGTGTTTTCCTTGAAGCATGAACTACGTATATCAAAAGGCTGTGGTTGAGTGTAAGTGGCAGAGGACTTCATGTAGAGAGAATTCTTTCTGAGGAAGATTGTTTATGGAGGTTGTTTTAAGGCTTTGTTTCCTCTTGTTTTGCTCTGCTTCCTTGTGTGTTTTCAGTGCTCGAGTGTAAGGGTACATGTTCAGAACTTTGCATGTTATGTGAATCCTTATTCGTCATTATGCTTAGTCAAGGGCCATAGAATGCATTAAATTTATGAATTTCATATTCTTTTTTACAATCACATCCCACATTAATTTAGGTCTTCCTCTCCCCCTAACATTTCCATTGATTCTAGTCTTATCGATTTACTTATTCATGGATTGAGCGATATCAAACCCATGTGATATTGTGTTGTTTTCAGGGGTTCCTTATCTGCTTGATCAGGTTGCTGGTGAAACTCATAACCAACCAAAGCTATCATCCTTTTTTGCTTTGAAAAGCAACACAGTCTCAATCGGTTCGACTAATTATGTTACTGGTCAAGAAAACTCTGAAATTGAGGATCCATCATTGAAAGGTGGCACAATTAATGATGCTGATTCATCTGGACCTTGTGGATACACGGATCACTCAAAGCCATGCAGTAGAGACTGGGATGACAGTGTGCATGGAAACAGCACATCAGTAAGAAGTGGGGAAGTGACGTGCCATGATGGAAAATATAGTGAAGGGAATTTGGCTGAACCAAGTAATTGTCTAATGTTAGACAAGGGAAGTGTTGATGATCTAGATCAACCTAGCCCTTGTCCACCTTCTGCTTCAGTTATCAGCGACAATGCCAAAAAGTCAACTAGTTCAGCAATTACTGGTCCATCTAAACGGCATCATTCAACTCTTGTTGACCCAAATTTTGTGGAAAATTATTTTAAGGTAAGAGCAAGTTAAATGTAATTGGTTCCTCTTTATGGACTAATCAAGTAAGGAAAAAACTATAGGTACACCACTCATGCACACTAAGCTGAAGTGGCTGATGAGGAAAAACCTCTTTTTTTGGGTGTGACATTTCAGATGTCTGACAGTGGCGTATCAGCTGGTAGGACTAGGATGGCATATTTGCCCAATAGTTCACGAATTGGTTTTGGGTTAGCATGCCAAACATGTCCAAGTTGTTTATCATTGTTATGATTTTGAACCAGTTCCATAATTTAGTGTGTTTGAATCGGTTGAATTCTTTCAGTATAGATATCACATGTTTTGGAGTTTTTAATAATTCTAAACAGAAATCTTGTGGATTTCCACGAGTAACTCTCTGGAATTTCATTCCATATTCTGTCTGGGATTCTCTCTCTTTCATGTTAAGTTGTTGCTATGAAATTTTTCAATATTTGTTTTCATTTCCATGATCCGCAAGTACTTGTATCACTGTAGCAATTCGTCTGGAATTCTTGTTGCACATAATCTGAGGCTGTTGCTCTCTGTATTTCTTCATATAACAATGCCATAGCTATATGTTTACGGTTTCGCTCTATAACATCCATTCTGGTCACGTTCATTTTATTAGATTCGCTAAATATGCTCCCACGGTTTTATATCCTTGTGAGTTTTGTTTTTACAGAAATCTAGGTTACACTTCATAGGTACTTGGAGAAGTCGTTACCGTAAGCGTTTTCCCAGCTCTAAATACAGCAGTTCTATTGTCAATGCTTCTGCTCAGAGGACTTCTGTTATCCATGTGGACATGGTAATCTGTACATTCAGGACTTTAAATGCTATATGATGGTTTACCCATTTTTATTCCTTTCTCCCTGGATGATTTGTCTAGTTTGATGTTTATTTTTTAGTACTCTCTAGATATCGCAATTGGAGATGTAAGTCTCCTGTAACACTTATTTGGTCCTCGGAAGCATTACTTGTTTGCAATATGTTGTTTCCAGGATTGTTTCTTTGTCTCAGTGGTCATCAGGAATCATCCGGAATTACGGGATAAGCCTGTGGCCGTGTGCCATTCTGACAATCCACGAGGAACTGCTGAAATTTCGTCTGCAAACTACCCTGCTAGAGATTATGGTTAGTTTTGTGCCACATAAGCTATACTTAAATTTGGTTCCGTTCGGGAATTTAAGTATTTCAAATGAATGAATTTTAACAATGAGAACATCTTAAACTTACATTTGATATGCATAGGTATTTCAATATTGAGTTTGAATGCTCTATTTATATGGGCTTGAAACCCATCTATTAGGAGTGGTTTCAAATCGGCAAATCAAGATGTTAAGGATTGTAATGATATAGGCCTCCATAAAACATCACTCATCTAGTTTCGCGCATTAAGCTCAGGAATACGTTTATTTGCTACTATGATGGCCGGTCATAGTTCAGTAAAGATTTTAAGTACCGACGAGAATATGTCTTCACAAACCTGCGAAGCTGCTCCTTAAGCTGATCAAGTTGCTGATAACTCTGATCTTGTCCTCCACCTTTTTTTTCTTCGTGTCCATTCCACATGCGCTTTGTGCGCCATTGATGCTTTGCTCTACCCAAGAAATGGGTAAAAAATGGAAAGATTGGAACATGGGAATACATCTTATACCAATAAGCCATTCTACTAGCTTCACAAGCCTCCAATAACGTACTTTTTTTTATTAAGAATCAACCATCCACTCCATTCGTTTGAAATCCAGATCTATCCAAACGGAGGCTTAGCTGTCTTATTTATGCAGGGGATTTGTCTTCCTGTGTAATAGTTTATGTTTTCTCAGGAGTACGGGCGGGAATATTTGTCAGAGATGCAAAGGCACTTTGTCCTCACCTTACTATTTTCCCTTATGACTTTGAAGCTTATGAGGAGGTAAATATTTGACATTAAATTTCGCCATTAAAATTTAGTATAGCGATAGGCTTGATGCTATGCTTTTCCCATCTCTTGTCTAGCATGTTGTTTTATCACGTGGGTTCCTTGGAGTGACGGGGTTTCTTGGATATTGTACAGGTTGCTGATCAGCTCTATGTCATCCTGCATAAACATTGCAACAGAATTCAGGTCAGCTAGTGGAAGTGTGTGAGTAAAAATGAAATCAATTTTCATGCTATTTACTTTCTAAATTTGCAAGTTTATTAAAAACAGGCTGTAAGCTGTGATGAAGCATTTATAGAAGTCACAGACTCAGAAGTGGAAGATCCTCAGTTTTTAGCTTCAGTAATTAGAAAAGAGATATTTGAAACTACAGGATGCACTGCAAGTGCTGGAATCTCTGGGAATTTGCTGATGGCTCGCCTTGCCACAAAAGTTGCTAAACCAAATGGCCAATGCTGCATCCCTTCTGAGAAGGTATGTTTTAGCCGATGTTCAGTATCTGTGTTGTTGTTTGTTTGGAATCAGAAGTTCCATTGGACGTTGTCTATGGTAACCCGAGTCCTCTGACAAGCAATGCTTCTTAGTTGATTTTAAATTTGATTCCACCTCTTTCCTTTCCTTCTCTCTCCCCCACCCCAAGAAAAAGGAAAAAAATAAATGACATGTATACAATGGCATCTAGTACTAGTTTGACTTTCTTATGGCCAAGTTTTCTCAGGACTTTATGTTGTAGGTATTTAAAATAATACTTCAAAATTGTGGTTCTATTTGTCTATTCACAATTCTGCTTGAGATGTAGTTGGATATATCCTGGTGAGTAACTCAGCTTAATATGCACATGGAAGTCAGTTTCATGTCGTTGAAGCTTTTCCTCACGTGAACAACAATTTTAATTGAGTTTGCCTCTTAGAATTTCAGTGGGATGTGGAACTATACTTTCAAAACTTGTACTGAGCATCACTTCTGAAAATAAGGAACTTCTTGCTGACTGTTGTTAATTTGATTATTTGACTACGTGTTACAAGTGCGTTTGGTGTTCCAGGTGGATGATTACTTGAATGAACTCCCAATTAAGTCACTTCCAGGAATTGGGCGTGTCTTAGAGGAGAAGCTGAAAAGGAAACAAATTCAAACATGTGGCCAGCTACGCATGATTCCCAAGGTTTTCTAGTACTATTTTTCCAAAAACATTCTCTCTTTTATTTGAGAAATTTTCTCAAACACTCAAAATTGCTTGTAACTTGCTATATTTTCTTCCATCATGCTACGGATTTATCTTTTTATCTCAGGAAAAATTTGTTCCATTAACTGTCTGAATCTGTATGCTGGGTACATGCTTTATGCTCTACTTTTGTGTTTCCTATTTGTTTCCTTGTTTCTCTTGGAAGTACATTTTTCCTTTCAGCTTGGGAAATGCTGAACAATTGCAATCTTAAACGGCAAAGGAATGGTTAGCCACTAAGCAATGCGTGGGGTTGTGCATATCACTGGAGTTTCACCTTGGAAAGGAGAGGGTTAGCTGAAGGCTCCTTCTACATAGAATGATATAAAGCCTCACTACCTAAGTGCCTTAATTAGCTATATCAAAGGTTGCACCGCCAAATTTCTAATGTAAATAAGGTGCACGTTCCTGGCCAAGTTGTGAATTTTGAAAGCACAAATTGGAAGGTATTGAGAACCCCTATTCAAAATGTATCCAGTCTTTTATTGGTTATAGACTATGTTTACTGTAGGCTTGTCTACATCAAGTCCATGTCACCCCCTTAATTGCTCTCATGAATATTTGGCTTACCATAAAAAAGTTCACTCTTTGGTATCTCTGGCATTTAGTCTTAATTGTGCACCTAATTATCTTTCCAGAGTTTTGCAAACTCATTTGGAGTTTGTTTAGTTTGGTTTTTGAGGTAGGTTTTTGGGTAATGAGTGGAGATAGATAGATGGAGAAATCAAAGTAAGAGAACTTATTGGAGACTGTGAGGATTGGTTCTTGAAAACCAAAGTGAAGAAGGTCTTGATTATCCAGCAGTATTTCGACTTACAATAGATGACAAGTTGAAGTTATAACAGATTACATTTGGTGCATTTGGTACTTGAATTCAAATACAGCCTTTACCTGAATTCAAATACAGCCTGTACCTTTTCTTCAAAATAGAAAATCAAACCCACCAATGAAGTTACGGATAGGTACAGTGTTCTAAAAGTCAGCCTAGGTGGCCACCAGCGCCTAGATTTTCAGGTCTAGGCGTTGTTTAGGCATTTTGACATTATTTGGGGATTAGTCGGGCTTAATGTGCTCAGTGGCGACTAGTCTGCTAGACGGTGATTAGTTGGTGGTATATTTTGTAATTTTTGTAAGTTTTAGGATTTCATGTGTACTGTTATAAAATGTAGAGGGTTAAGTGTTATTATCACAAAAAATGGAGTATATGATATATAGATTTATGCGTTAAGTGCTTAATTCATTTTGTTTTGAACATTGAACACTGTACTTGACTAGTTATTTACTTATTTGTTACTCGTACATTTTAGTTGTTACTTTAGTCTTAATTCTTTTCTTCCTGGTCTGGTGAGCTGCTTTACCCTGGCGGTGAGGAAGATTAAGGAGAGGAGTTGGTAGTGAAGTGAAATGATAGAAGGTGCGTGAACCAATCAAGGTCTTCTGTCTTTCTTTGTAGCTAGATGTGTGGCAACGGTTGATTTGGTAATCAAATACCTGAAGCAATGGGAATACCCGAGTCAATTAGCTAAGCGAATAGGGCTATTAATAATGCCACTGCTCACTCAAACTTTGGGGAGGTGGGGAGATAGTTTTCAAAAAATAGGAAAACCGATTAATATCTAGTCCCTGACTAATCGGCCCGGTGCTTCTCTTCCGCCCGATTAGCGCATAGCCACTATTAGAACATTGGGTAGGTTAGGTATACCAATCTCCCTGAGGTTTGCCACATTGCAGAGAACTCCCTTGTAGTTTTCAAAATTACTCGAACCTACCTCCTCAGAGTTTCTAGTTATACTTAACAATGTTGAATTCCATTATGTATCCTGAAAAAAAAAAAAAAAAAAAAAAATTGACATTTCACATTGTACATCTTTATGGCCAAAGCAGGATTTCCCCCCAGAACTGACAGAATATTTTACACACACTAGTGTGCAGAACATACAGAATAGCGTCACGGTCACCACTTACCAGGTTAAACAACCACTCTCTGATTACTGTCATACCACCCTTGCCGATTTGGTTACCCTCTCCTACCATTTAGCCGTCATGAAGTTTTTTATCCTTTGTGAAGTATGTGTATAGCTGGTTGATGATTTTGTGGCTATGATGATTTGGTCTCAACTACTCCATTTATAAGTAGTGTGTATGCATGTGAGGTTTTCTAATCTCATATGACCTTGGTCGGATGTCCAATACCTGCTTGACAGTGCAGGCTGTTGGTGTAGGGTTCTCTTTACATTGAAATGCAGAAATCAGTTTCTAAATTCCTTCAGTATGCTATGCTATTCAACTTTAAAAGTAATCTTACCATGCACCCCTTCTTGGTCTTTCCAGGAATCTCTTCAAAAGGAATTTGGAGTTAAAACTGGTGATATGCTGTGGAATTATAGTAGAGGGGTTGATAATCGGCTGGTTGGAGTAATACAGGTTTGGCAAACACATTGTAAACATCAAACAATATTTTCGTTCACCTCATGTACCCCAGACCCCATGTTCAATGCTGCCTATCTTTGTCTCACAGTATCCAAATTCATGCAGAAGAGCGATCGACCCATCAGGGAACCATATCAATCTTTTCTCTGTCCATTTGTGGATTGATAGTGAAATGATGTTTGATTATCATGTCAATAGTTAATGATTTTGTTTGAATTTTGAATTCTGTTTTAAGTCAAAATGCAAAAATTAACACTTCACTTTAGTTTGGGGGTTTCATTATCCTTGTAATTGAACAATTACTTGGTCTTACTCTATATCTTATCTCTGACAAAGCTGTTTACCAGCCAAGATAAGCGATTAGGTTGAGGTATGTAGGTGGACAATGCGAAACTGGTTTTAGGGAGTTCCATTTTGGAAAGAGCCTGGTAAATTCTTTTAATTTGTAACAGCAGTGAAAAAATTGTTGTTGAAGTCGACAGGTTTAGATAGTCATGACAATGATACTGGCATAGCATAATCATTCTCCAATGTCATTCACAATACTTTCAGATTGATTAGTTCGATATAAAACTGCATTTTATGACGGTTGTTGTGCAACATATTATACTTTTGTATGCTTTTGGATCGGAAGAAAAGCTCTGTTCCATAGATTGCAGCTCCCTAGATTAAACTGCATCGTCTCTAACTTGGTATGAAGTAACAGGTGGACATGTTCCGTCATCAGTTAATATTATTCATTGTTGTTGGCAGGAAAGCAAGTCTGTTGGTGCTGAAGTAAACTGGGGAGTGCGGTTCAATGATATGAAAGATGTTTGTATTTCCAATGGGTTATAAAGACATCTATTGTTCCTTTCCCTGGTTTAACTGGGTGAAACAACTAATACTTTGTAATTGCAGTCTCAGCATTTTCTCATGAACCTTTGCAAGGAGGTCTCATTGCGTTTGCAGGGATGTGCAGTGGAAGGACGTACTTTTACCCTTAAGGTGCTGTCCATCTGGCTACTGCATTAAGGACATTAGGATAATTTGCTGATCTTTAGTGCCTTGTAGTAATATTATGTCTAAGCAGTGTTGCAATGAGTCAATGACTCTTCCGTTTGCCACAATTACCTATGTCAACAGGTAAATTGGATTAGGGTACCCAGTGGGAATTTGGTCCAACCCAGTTTGCAAATTGGACATGGATCTACTTTCAAATAGTCGATGGGAATTTGCTTCTTCTTGCATTGTTGGGAACTGGAAACCCCTTCACTTCCCACTGAGTCGCACACATGTTTTGTACATTTCTAAGTCCTGACAACACCATAGAATTTCAATAACTTTATTTTGTTGAAATTTACGAGAGATGCCTGCATACGTGTCCCCAACTTTTGGATAGTAAAATCTGTACCCTAACATTTGGGGGTCGGGGAGGGTTGACGTCCCAACACACGTAAGACTCCATATTCATACCTGGATTGAGTGCATGCCACAAATTACAAAAGTTAGTTACTCTTACGTCCCATTTGTGTTGGTCCCTTTGGGGAGTTCCTCCCGACGTTTAGGACAAGCATTTAATACACAGTAATGCAAGTCGAAGGGTATGGATTTTCAACACTTCCCTTTATCTCCATTTTTATTATTCATAACATTGGTAAGGGATCATATTGGTAAACTAAGAAGTCTTATGCTTCGGGTTTTCAAGGTGGACAGGTACTTTGTAACATTCCATCTTGGATAGATGGACACACAAAATGGAACGGATGGATTACATTTTACATATATATTATCTTGTTTCTTAGATATTATCTCTTGTGCAAAAGTGAATACCTACTCTGGTGAATTCATACATTTATCTAGATAAAGAAGAGGAGAAATGATGCCGAGGAGCCAGTGAAGTATATGGGCTGTGGAGACTGTGAGAACTTGAGCCACTCTATGACGGTAGTGATGAACAATGTCCATTAAGGGTCCCGTTTGTTTGACTAGATTTGAGCATCGGATTGGACTATAAATCTGAGGTCACCACATATCGTATTTTTTTGGAAATTATTCTGTTCTGACTAGAAATCCATCTAGATATCCCTTGGCTATGAAATCCCATAAAGACCTTGAGGGATGTGGACCTGTGGTATTATTAATCCCATCACTATTAGGCCAATGGGATTACATATCCTATGAGGTTATAAATTCCTTCACCATTAGTCCAGTCAAACAAACGGCCTTAAGTTTTCCTTAAGTCCTTGGTGTGTTTGGATTTGGCTTCCTAGATTGTTAGCTTATTGGCAAAATTACAGGTTCCAATGGCTACCGATGATGCGGATATAATCCGAAGAATAACCACACAGCTCTTTGGGTCATTTCATATAGGTAATTCGGCTTGAACTTTTGATCTTTCTCCTTCAGTATGTTTGGACCATTTTGATGAAATAGTTGGTTTTGCAAATTGTGTAGAGCAGGAGACTCATCTGAGTTTTTAGATTAACCATGGACCTAGTCAATATCCATGGTGCTAATATGAAAATCTGTCGTTAGACTCGTTACTCATTCTTTCATTCAAAGGTTTGTGGTGCAATGCTGTTTTCTTGGTTTAGTGTTCTATTTCCTTTGCAACATTACAATTGATATAGCATTGTCTGCAAAATAGCTTGCTAAAAAGTGGTATGGTAGACTGATACACTGAGTAATGTGATGTCAAATTTGGTCTATTTTCTTCGCAGATGTCAAGGATATCCGTGGCATGGGCTTGCAGGTTTCAAAGCTTGAAAGTGTAGATACTGCTAAGCAAGGTTTTTTCCGCATCTTCTCTTGTTCATAATGAGTTTCCTCTTATCCTGTAGTACATGGACTTGAGTACTTGTGCTGGCTATGGGTCCATATCAAGGGGAACTACTTGAAGGGTGGCACAGAGTTGGGAAAAGAGATCCTATTTTCACAAGGCTACATTGCTTTCGGAATAAAATGGATTATGCTATTTATCTAGTACTCATATATAAAAGCAGTTGGCTGTGTTTCCCCTGCATGAACTTAAATGACTTTTTTTCCATCTACTTCATAACTTAATTACAACTGTATAAAAAGACCCAGATGCGAAATTTTGTTCCAAAAGACCATCATGCCTTCCCTCATAAAATGAGGTGGGCTGTGTGGGACCTGCCGCTATTATTTGTTAAATTGGCAGAACAATACTTGGACCCACCACATTTAGTTAGAATACATGCAATCAAGCTTTGTGGGACACACAACAATAAACTTAAGATACAAATTAAATTTTGTATAACAAGATTGGGCCCACCAAATTTAATTTGAAACCTACCACAAAGAAATGATTGTATAACTGACTTAGATTGAAGTGAAGATAAAAAAATACTGACATACAAATCGATGTGGTAGGTAACCGACATACAATATAAGTACAACGTCAAGATTTGATAATATATTGGAGGCGACGGAAATTTGTGACACAAAACGTAGTAACAAAGAAGATTGGAAAATGTAAAATATTTGTGGAGCAAAAAGGAACGTGACAAATCTGGTAATGGCCGCCAACGTTAATGAGGGAATTGACCTTATTAATAAGAAAAATTCTGATAGTTTTTTCACAAAGTCAAACGTACAATATTTCCATTGATATCTTTTTTTCTTTTTCTTTTTTTTTCTGTTCAAAAAAAAAATATATATATAAAGGGCTTGTTCGTTTCATAGTTTTAGTTTAGTTTTGTAATCATTACACTCATTTCTCTCTCTTTCTCTCTCCACTCATTACGCCTTTTTCCAAAACTAAACTAAACTAAAACTAAAACTACTAAACGAACAAGGCCAAAGTGACCGGTATTGAGCATGTACAAAGCACATGCCTGAGGCTAGTAGTGAAAAAGCATTCAGCTCAAGTCTCCACTTGGATGGAAATGCGAGAAATATTTACATAGAGGACAGTGTTAAACATATCCCAGGCAGGCCACACCTTTATCAAGGTTTAAAGTCTCCGACATGGGTACTTGATCTGTTTGAGTTGACAATGCAACATAGCTCTTGCCAGACTGCTTAATATCCTACAAGAATCATGTTGGCCATTGTTTTATGTAGTTTGTGTCCGGACTAGATTTTTCTGGACAGTATTAACTGCACCCTCTGATTTTTCGTTGATTTATTTGAATGTCAAAAATGATCTTTGACTTTTGGATTCACAGGGCATGAAAGGAATTCAATCCGTTCTTGGCTCGCATCTGCCTCAGCAAGTAGCAAACAGCAACGTGAAATTGGTTCTCCAGCCAAAGAGAGTGCGAGTGGAGGTATTCTTGAATTTCAATTTTCTGCAAAGATATGCTTACCAACAGTGGGTTGCTGTGTTCCTAACTTTTCTTTGGTTGACACTGTCGTGCTAACATTCGAGCAGTGAATAATATGACTATAATTCATGAAAAGTATTCTATTCGACTGTCATTTAGAAACTTGAGTACTTTCCTTCATTTGCCAGTTTAGAAACTTGTGAATGAGACATGAGCAAGGAAAGGGGGTGCAAAAAATGTTTATTATCCTAATGTTTATGTTGGTAAAGGTTGCCCAACATGTGATGAACTAGGACCCAGACATTAAGTGTTAAGTTATGTTAGTTAGGGTTTACTTTGTTATGTTTTCTATTCCTAGGGATAGTTTGGTCATGTATAGTATTGGTCTTGTATATGTGAGTGTATAGACCCATTTTTACCAAGTAATGAGAAAATACATTTCACCTCTGTTTCTCTCTCTACACTTTAACATGGTATCAGAGCCTGGTTCCTGATGAATCTGGCCTTGTAGGAGGAAGAACAGTTGTGACTTTGTCTGGTAATCGACCTCCATTGTCGATCTCTGTAGATAAACACTGTGTGTACTCGTAACCTGCTGGATACCACCGTACGACGTCCGACTAGCCTCACGGTCCTCTTGAATGTCGACGGATTGCGTATCGATCCTATCTACAGTGGTCGGTTGAGAGTTTTGAGCACAGGGTATTGCTCCTCTCGTCGAGACGATCACAACGGTAGGTGGCTCGTCGGATTTGGTTGCAGGAGAAGCTCACACGGTCGATTTGAAGATTGGCTGACGAAGGCTCTGCGGCTGGAGGTGTACGACAGCCATCAGGAGTGATCGGAAATTGTTTTTGACCACTGGGTTAAGGTCGCCTCGTCACGACGATCACGGATCTGTAAGACCCGTCGCCGGAAAGTGAACAGGTGGACTTCACGCGCCGGTTGAAGGCGGCGCGTGAGTTGTCTCTCGGTGCGCGTGGTCCTCACGCGCGGCACGCGCCCGTCAGCGTGGAAGAAGGTCAGACGGTTCACGAGATCTGGTCAAAGGGTCATTCCGCGAGTCAAAGAGGTCAACAGGGGGGTCAGCGGCTTGGGAACAGCTCAGGAAGCTCATCTGGAGGGTTCCAGAGGGTTCAAAACCTCTCTGGAGGGGTCAGAAAGACTAAAGGAGTTTTTTCGACTGCTCCGGACTACTTTTGAGAGGTCCAAGACTTGTTCCTGACTAATTTCGACGTCCCGGATTCATTCGCGGGGTCAATTTAAGGTAATTTGACTGTTACGGACGTGTTTTGACTGCTCCAGACGTGTTTTGACTGCTCCGGAACATTTTTGGGAGGACCGAGACGTGTTCTAGACTTATTTCGACGTTCCGGATTCATTCGCGAGGTCGGTTTACGGTGGTTTGAAACCAAAATTGTTGGTACAATGGAGGCTTTCAACACTACTCAAGTTGGCGCCCTTTTTTCTGAGGGGGAGTTACAAACTCTCAGGCGCCTATTGGCTAGGCTTGACACTCTATCTACCACTGCTCCTACCACTTTCTTTGCTCATAAAGAGATACATGCTAATGCTTCTACTTCCACTTCCACTTCCACTGCCTCTCTTCCGTGGATTATAGATTCTGGTGCTACGGACCATATGACAAGTTGTTCATCCTTTTTTAACTCCTACTCTACTTGTTCTGGTAAGGATAAGGTCAGAGTAGCAGATGGTTCTTTATCTGCTATTTCCGGGAAAGGTTCTGTTCATTGTTCTCCAACCATTTCTCTTTCCTCAGTTCTTCATGTTCCCAATTTTTCTACTAACCTTTTATCCGTTAGTAGTCTTACCCAATCTTTAAATTGCTCCATAACCTTTTTTCCTACACATTGTGTCTTTCAGGAACTGGATACAGGACGGATGATTGGCAGTGGCAAAGCTCATGAGGGCCTTTATTTTCTGGAGTCTGCACCTAATCCGGTTTGTCCACCTTTGTCATGTGGTCAAGCTCTTGCTGCAGATACGGGTTCGGCTCTTCCTTTGTTACATCAGTGGCATCGTAGATTGGGTCATCCATCATTTGGGATTCTTGAAAAATTGTTCCCTAGTTTAGCTAAACAATGTTCTCGGAGTCAATTACTTTGTGAAGCTTGTGAGCTTGCGAAACACAAACGCTCCTTTTATGCTCCGGTCAATCACAGAAGTGATTCACCATTTATGATCATTCATTCCGATGTCTGGGGTCCTTCTCCTGTCACATCCCTGTCTGGTTATCGTTGGTTTGTGACATTCATTGATTGTTATTCTCGTGTCACTTGGGTGTACTTAATAAAGGCAAAAAATGAGGTGTTTTCGTGCTTTAAATCTTTTCACCAAATGGTGCGTACTCAATTTGATGCCAATATTAAAGTGCTCCGTAGTGACAATGGGACTGAGTATATAGATGGGACTTTTCGGGCATATCTTAATGACTATGGCATTCTTTTTCAGACTTCTTGTGTTGGCACTCCACAACAAAATGGAGTTGCCGAGCGCAAGAATCGCCATCTTGCTGAGGTAGCCCGCTCTCTATTGTTCACCATGAATGTTCCTAAACACTTTTGGGGCGAAGCTATCCTTACTGCAGCTTTTCTTATCAATCGCATGCCATCTAGTGTTCTTCAGTTTCAAACTCCAATTAAGGTTCTCTTAGGTGGTTCTCGGGTCTCATCTCTCCCACCCAAAGTCTTTGGTTGTGTGTGTTTTGTTCATGCTCCTAAGCACCCAGGTGGTAAGCTGGATCCCAAAGCCCGCAAGTGTGTTTTCCTTGGTTATTCTCCCACTCAGAAGGGTTATAAATGCTATGACCCGCACTCTCGAAAAATGTATGTCTCCATGGATGTCACTTTTTGGGAAACAGAATCCCTTTATCCTTTGTCCACTTCATCTCTTCGGGGGAATGATAGACAGGAAGAGATGTTGACATTTCATACTCCTGAGTCGTGGTCTTATCCTTTACCTTGTCATGGTGAGGGGGAGAAAGAATCTTTACCTGCAGAAGGAGCAAAGCATGATGGTCGGGAAAGACTGGATAGGTCAAATTTGCAGACCTTTTCTCGAAGGAATAAAGACAAGTCTACATGTGCAGTGCCACTTTGCCAATCTCCATTACCTACTCCAGTTTCGGACTCTCCCGCTGATTCATCTGGTAATGATTCTCTTCCTACTGTTGTTGATGATCCTAATGCTCCTATTGCTCTTAGAAAGGGAGTTAGATCATGCACTCAACATCCTATTTCCCAGTTTGTTTCTTATGACCGTTTATCTCCTTTGCATCGTGCTTTTGTTTCGTCTCTTTCTTCTATATCTATTCCACAGAGTTGGCAGGATGCATTCATAATACCTAAGTGGAAAGGAGCTATGGTAGAGGAGATGACGGCTTTGAAAAAGAATGGCACTTGGGAGCTAGTATCTCTTCCAAGAGGGAAGAAACCTGTGGGGTGCAAATGGGTATTCACTGTAAAGCACAAGGCAGATGGGACAGTTGAGAGATACAAGGCAAGACTTGTTGCCAAGGGCTTCACACAAACCTATGGCATTGACTACGAGGAGACGTTTGCCCCTGTAGCGAAGATGAACTCTGTGCGAGTTCTTCTCTCTTGTGCTGCCAATTTAGATTGGCCTCTTCACCAGTTTGATGTGAAGAATGCTTTCCTCCATGGTGAATTGGAGGAGGAGGTGTACATGGCTATTCCACCGGGTTTTTCGCCGTCTCAGACCGAGGGGAAGGTGTGCAGATTGAAGAAGGCACTCTATGGCTTGAAGCAATCTCCTAGAGCATGGTTTGACAGGTTTCTCAAAGCCATGCTGAGATTTGGATACACACAGAGTCATGCTGACCATACTATGGTCATCAAGAGAAGTAATGGTAAGATTGCCATTCTTATTGTTTATGTGGATGACATAATCATGACAGGTGATGATGTGGATGAGATTGGCAGCCTTAAAGCTCTCATTGCTCAAGAGTTTGAGATTAAGGATTTGGGGTCTATGAAGTACTTTCTTGGAATGGAGGTGGCTAGATCTGACAAGGGCATTTTTATCTCTCAAAGGAAGTACATACTTGACCTCTTGGAAGAAACTGGTATGTTGGGATGTAAGCCAGTTGATTCTCCCATTGAGGCCAACCATCATCTTGGTAGCAATGGTGGGGAGCTTACAGAAAAGGAGAGATATCAGAGACTTGTGGGTCGCCTGATATACCTATCTCACACTAGACCAGATATTTCATATGCTGTGGGGGTTGTGAGCCAGTTCATGCATGAACCTCGTACTAGCCATCTTGATGCAGTTTATCGTATCTTGAGGTATCTTAAATCTGCCCCAGGTAAAGGAGTCTTGTTCTCTAATCATGGTCACTTGAGATTGGAAGCGTTCACTGATGCCGATTGGGCTGGTTCTATTGATGATCGGCGTTCTACTTCTGGCTATTGCACCTTCCTTGGAGGGAATTTGATTACATGGAGGAGTAAGAAGCAGTCTGTGGTAGCTAGATCCAGTGCAGAGGCCGAGTACAGAGCTATGGCTCATGGTGTTTGCGAGCTTTTATGGCTCCAAACCTTGTTGCGTGATTTGGGATTTCCGGATCGTGGTCCTATGAAGCTCTTCTGTGATAACAAAGCAGCCATAAACATTGCTCACAATCCTGTTCAACATGATCGAACAAAGCATGTTGAGATTGATAGGCATTTCATCAAGGAGAAGCTGAGCAACGGTCTGATATGCATGCCTTTCGTGAGATCCGAAGACCAATTGGCCGATGTATTTACTAAGGGTCTTAGTAGTAAAAAATTTCACCCCATTGTATTTAAGTTGGGCTTGATAGATATCTTTGCACCAACTTGAGGGGGAGTGTTAAGTTATGTTAGTTAGGGTTTACTTTGTTATGTTTTCTATTCCTAGGGATAGTTTGGTCATGTATAGTATTGGTCTTGTATATGTGAGTGTATAGACCCATTTTTACCAAGTAATGAGAAAATACATTTCACCTCTGTTTCTCTCTCTACACTTTAACATTAAGAAGTAGAACCATGTGATTTTGTTTTCTTGGTTGGAAATAAAAAAAAAACTTACCCGTCACCACTTGAGTTTGCTAAAGGCAATGGCCATGTCATATTTTTTCAAGTCTACGACTTTGTCATGTAAAAGTACGTTTGTTCTTATAGTGTATGAATTTGGAGATCCAACCTGAAACCAATTGGCAGCAGGCAAAGAAGCGTTTGAATATGTGGACCAAACATGAGTGACTTAGAAAGTTGACGTGGGATAATTCTTCAACACTCCCCATTGTGGCCAATCGTGTAGCATGTGTAGGTGATGGGTAGACGAACGAATTGAAAGACACTAAGACTTGGCCTTGATACCATTTTGGAACTTGGAGACTAATTTGATTAGACTAACTTTGAGTGGTAAGTTCATTAAGCAAGTTGCCATTTCTTTTATTCATTCCACAATCCACAGCTAAAAGGATTCCTATCATATATTTTGTGCCACAATCGAGTGCTCATAGGTGATATAACTGGCTACCGGGGCATTGCTCTTTCTTCGAAGTGCTCATAGGTGATATGACTGGTTACAGTTACAGGGGTATTTGCCCTTTCTTTGAGAGTATTTTAAACTTGAAGAATATTTAATTGATGCATATGCATGGTCTTGAAAAATTATTTTTCCAACAATACTTCCTACCAATTTTCCGTTGAACCAACTTAGATGATACTTATGATAGTACTACGAAATGTGGCTCTGTAGATCACATCCTATGTCCATTAATGAAATACAACATGCCATTTATTAACACAAGTAATTGACGCACATTTTTTTATATAGTAGTAGTTTGTTTGAAACTTGGACGATATGTGATGCAATGTGGTTTGAAGAAAAGATTGGCGGCTGCTTTGTTATTGTAGTCACTAGTCAGTAGTAGGACATTTTTTTTTTACTTTTGTAGTTTTAACTATGGGGTTTTGAAGAATCTAAATATGATTCTAAGTGTGTCAATTAGAGAGGATCAAGATGTTATCACCTCGTGTGTTTGTTAAGGGCTGCGCCTCCAAGTTTCCCTTCCAATTCTCTTCTTCTTCTTCTTGTGGAATAAAGGGCCATGAAATTTCCAGGGCTTCCTCTCCTTTCTTTCTCCCTCTATATTATCCTTGTGGTGGCAGGGCCCTAGACAATCTAGGGCCCCTCCCCTTTCTTATCTCTCCCTCTCTTTATCTCTTAGTTTTCTTTCTGATGCATATCTAGCTTAATGGAAAATTAAACTGCAGCTTTTGTAATTTTTCAAGTTACGTCAGTATGGCTTTGAAAAGTGGTCTCTGGAGCAAGGTAGGTTCATGGTAGCCTAAAAGTTTAGTGTTTAGTTTTCTTGAGTTGACTTTCTCATGTTCTCGTTCTCGCTTCATGTATATGTTGGCTGTCTGTTAGTTAATTTTATCGGACAGTGTTTGACTTGATGTGTCAAGAATATAGAAGGTGAATTCTAAAACAACTCGTAGATTTTCTTGTTTGATTATCGGACATTAAATCCTTGTATGTTGATTACATTTCTTGTTCTTTTTGTGGTGGTTAATCTTACTGAGCTGGTAGCATACCAAAATAATCTTACTGGAGTAGTTGTATATGGTCAACGTGCTACATGTCTGTTCTCTTTATGGACTATTGCTGGCTTGTTTGATAATATTTTTCATCTCCAATTTCAAATCTGATGAGGTTCACAACTTCTTAGTCTGTAACTGAGGTAACCGGAGTACCCCAACTTGTTGGATCTATTCTTCTAAAACAGTAACACTTTTTTTTTTACCGTCTAAGGATAATACATGAACGCGTGCTGTCTGCCTGGTAATTTTTTTCCTTGAGCCAAAACAAACATGGTAATTTTCAATCTAACTACTACTAACTTTGGCCAAAGAGTGCTACGTTCAGGATTGGAGTGGTATAGAATGTCGATTTTGTAGTCATTTTCATGCATCTGCATTTTTTGATGAATTTACAAAACTGAAATGACATTTCTGTCCTTACTGTTTCGTTTTACAGAAATTGATAAACAACACATTGATGAAAGCCTGGGTCGCTTCAGCACGGATTTAATGGGACCTTCAGTTCAAATTGGGACTAATCCATCGAACTTTGAAGCTCCTTTAAACCAGGATTTTGCTCTGCCAGCTTTAGGTGATCTTGATTTGGGAGTCGTAGAAAGTCTTCCTCCAGATTTATTTTCAGAAATTAATGATATTTATGATGGGAAGTTAATCAATTTGATGTCGAAAAAGAAAGGGAAAAGTGTTGCACAGGAAATAGTACAAGGTAATTGTTTCTAACGTACTTGTCAAATGAAACTTTCACTCTTTTTACCAGTGCCTTCAATGCATCATCATTTTGGTGATTTAGTTGCACTAAAGGAGGGTGGTGGACCTTTTTGCTGTGATCCAGCCTGTGTAAATGAAAATCGTGTGGTTTATAAGGTATCATCTCACTCTGCTCTCAAATCTTATTTGCTTGAACAATAGGTTTTGTGCCTTCTTGCTTCCTTCAATTCTATAGATTCTGCGCCTGCTTCTTTATATAGTGCGAGTTCATATATGTGGGGATTTTTTCTCTTGTAATTCACATGTAACATTTCCGGAGAGCTGCATGCTCAAAAATTCATAAGAAAAATGTGCTTTATTTGCGACCTTAGTGCAATAAACTTAGCAAGAGGTCCCTGTCAAAGTCTTGTAGCATTTATGATGTTATATTGATTCGTTGCTGTTGCTTATATTAGGAAGAAAAATATCCAGTTGACAAAATTCAGCCAGGACCTTCAAATGTGGGCATATCGACTGAAGTGCCTAATAAACTTGATTTTATGCCTTCATCTCTAAGTCAAGTGGATACCTCAGTGCTACAACAGCTGCCTGAAGAGTTGAGAGTTGACATACTCCAGCTGCTTCCTGCACATAGGCAGCCAGAATGTGTATCAGTTATTCATTTGGATCCTCCATCCAAAGCTAAGGATCTACTATGTCTGAAGTCTCCTGAGAATCAGGCTTCTGTTTCAAGCAAAGAACTTTGGGCTGGAAATCCACCAGAATGGGTTGCGATGTTCAAACATAGCAATTGCTATATCTTTCGAATTCTTGCGGACATGTATTACAGATCAGGATCGACTGGTCGTCTGTCTGCAATCTTACAATGCACTCTTTCAGAATCTCAACCTCTTGTGGATGCAAGTAATGATGGATGGGATGATGCTATTTGTTGCTTATGCGATCTTGTCAAGCAGTATATTAAACTGAGAGTAGAAACAGATATTGAGGAGATCTATGTTTGCTTTCGTCTTCTTAAAAGGTAATAGTGTGAATATAATGACAAATCGGGTATGATGAAAGTCTGCTAAAAAATATCTTCTTCTGCATCACAAAATAAACATGAAATGCAGTTTCCTTTTTCATTAAGGGATAAAGAGAGGGAGAGGCAAGAAAGGCAGAGACGCTAGAGTGACAAGGGCATTTGATTCCACAAGGAGGGGATTTTTTTTTTTTTTTTTTATATTGCCAGAACCTTAAACCAACCACCAACATGGTTCTCACATCACTTGATTCATTCCTTTCCTTAGGTGCTTAAATA
This sequence comes from Vaccinium myrtillus, assembly GCA_016920895.1. Lineage (NCBI taxonomy): Eukaryota > Viridiplantae > Streptophyta > Magnoliopsida > Ericales > Ericaceae > Vaccinium > Vaccinium myrtillus. The sequence goes on along the minus strand of CM029278.1, from coordinate 14,284,040 downwards.
TGCAATGTGTCTTCCTTCCCACATGAGTTTGGTAATTGGTAGTCTCTTTGGACGAGGATCGTTCTTTTTATATTGCCATTTTCACTTTTCAGCAATTACTATTTTGACAAGTTTTATTAACGTTATCCTTCAAATTTGTTTGCTTCAAAATCAAATTTTCAATGTGGAAGAATTTATGCAAATGTCGGTTCGAGCAATTGCTTATTTGAATGCGGGCACACCACTTTTTTGGGTAGTTGCAGACTCTTTAAACTCTTAATTCGGTGATCATATGTTGAAACTCTAGACTATTGGCCTTTGAGTACCTTTCCTGGATGGTTTCTGTGGACTAGCTTATTGTTTAATGTCATTCAATGCTTACCATTATTTTCCGAGCATCTACTTTTTGACTAGCTAAGCTGCTTATGGAAATGTAGTTCTGTTCTGGCAGGTTTACTACAAAGTCAAAACTTCTCTCTCAGGTTTACAATGTCATCTTTCCTCACCTTCAGGTTTGTTCAGCTACTTATACTGTTCTGTATTCGTGTTTTCTGGATGGGTGGGGCTTTAGTCATATTTTATTCCTTAGCCTGATTTTTTTTCCAAGTAATTATCTTATGGCGTGACTCCTATGTATTAGGCATCTGTTGGGGAAAGCTACGGCGGAAGCTTAAATATTTAAGATGAGAATGACTAGTGCTTTTAATCTCATGACTACTACGCGCTGGCACACACTGATTTCTTGATGAAGGAATCCCACAAAGGGCAGCCAGTGGATGAGACTATCACTCTTTGGGGTTTAGGGGCATCAGACGTACAAGTATGTTACTGTTTCATGTGCTCATTTATGATCTTTCAACCTAAAATTCTTTAGGCGGTGTCTCGTCTTTACTTTATGTTTAGACTTCTGTTGGTTGAAACTCTGGAGGAGACATGTTTCTACACATGAAGGATGACTGTTTGTTTTCCCACATTGTGTATGCTTTGGGACACCTAGTTCTTTGTTGGACGATGCATTTTGGTAGTCTTGATCCATTATAAATGTCATAATTCCGACTATATCACATGATTTGGTTCGATGGACAAAACAATCAATTCGTTTAGTTTCATGTCTGAATCGTACAATTCAAGACATGATTTGGTTCGATCCACTTAGCGTTTTATTCCATTTGTGCTCAGTTTCTGCTTGCAATGCGAAGATTAGGTGGGATCAAGGGGAAGGTTTGAAAAAGTTTATCTGCTTTCGTTGAATTGATAAGTGTTGGAGTCAACTCTCCTACTTTTGATCAATACTGCTTTAATTTTGCCCCAGTGTCATTAGTTTGACATATTTTCTAACCACATGACCATGTATGCAAGGGCTGTTACTAGTAAATCTTTTACTTGTCGTATATCCTGCTCCCCCTCCCCCTTCCAATTACCTTTAACTAAAGTAAATTTTGCCTTCTATTTCAAGTGTATAGAAGAATCATTCGAAAGATGATACCCTCTTATAACGGACATGAGCATTTTAATTTCTGTCACTTAAGGATATGTTTTGGATCATAGATCTGTGAAAGGGCTCGAAAAGGGGAAGAAAAGTTAAAGGTAAACAAATTCATTTCGGTGGTTTTCTGTAAGATAACGAAGAGAGAGACAGAGAACAGATTTGTGAATATGTGAGGTGTTAGGGCACACTCTGACCCATTTCACTATATATATATGAACACATGTAAATGTACAAGACTACCCCTAGGAACAAGTAAAGATAACAAATAAACCCATAACTTAACATTTTCCTATTTCCATTGGTAAATTCCTCTACCAATCCTTGATTCCAACACATCAAGAAATAGTCCGGGTGGGTGGTCAATCCCTGTATTTTATTTCTGGTACCATTTCACATTTTATATTGAGAACTATAAGCAGTGCATTGAAGCAATTCAATGCTGAATGGAACATCTATAAACCCCTTGTCCCTCTGGACCTTTTTTTGATTATGTATGAAAACCCATGTGTAGTTTATCTGATTTCATTTTTGATTTGTGTCTGTTTCGTAATATCATTGTTATCGATACAATCCACTTATCTCGGGCTAATTATTCTATTTGATTTTGTTACTTGTTTTGTGTCTTCAGTAGAAAGCAGATGGCGTTAAAGGTGATTGATTCGTGCAAATGCAATACCTTTTGAATTTAATGGGAGGTACAAATAGTCTTCACGGAGTTTTGGATTAGGTATGCTTGTTGATTCTGGGTTTGAGTAAATGAAATATGGGATTCAGGCTGTGGATGAACATTTGGTCACCTTGGGCAACTTTGACAGTTAATGGACATGCTCACCTGCCCGTTAATATCCAGACTCAATGAATCAAAATTGTTGGCCGTGAATGGAGACATGGTATGGTTTTCTATGTTTTACCTGTTGTCCATGGTGCTATTTCCAGTTCACTTCTAATTACTCTTTGGGGTTTTTGGCTTCAAAAGAAGGGCACTATATTTAGTTGCTAATTCATGAAAAGTTTTTGGAAATTTATAAAAACGTCTTCTTTGATTTAGCACGACAACCCAAATCTTACATGGTGGGGGCCCAATCATGTGAGCTCCGTGAAATCATCAAAAGGGCTGTGGATTGTGAGTGCCAAAGATTTTTAGTTTGCTACTTGTGTCTATACGGGATGTATGCCCTGCTTGTCCTGGTTTGCTAGCGTTCGGTTCTAAATTGATATGGATGCAGAACAGAATGCTGATCTCATTACATTGTATCAGTTAGCAGTGACTTTGTATTCTTATTATCTGTGTATTGGCTGTGCCCCAGAACCATTCCTGCCTCAAGTATGGAAACTTCATGACTACACCCGTATGGAAGCTGAACTTTGCAGACTTGAAAAAGCGACTCAGTCACATCCTTCGACAAGTCCTACTCGCGTTGAAATAGTGATGGATTCTTTCGGAGTGGTTAATCTGGTGAAAGAGAACCCTGCTCGTCATCATCCCCTCGGAAACTTGATTGAGGAATGCAAGAGCATGCACAAACGAAGCAATAGCTCCATCAACCATGCCCTTTGAGGGAAACACAGTGGCAACATGTCTAGCGGTGGAGCAAGACGACCCCCCTTCTGATGTAGAAAGTCTTTTTGCAGGAGCAGCGCAAAGGGGAGCTTTCTATCCTCCGAAGCGATCCCTCGTCCTTTTTTCGAGTAGGTTATGCTGGTTTGTATTTAGGAGTGATGCAGAGATGGTAGGTTACTGTTTGTTGTAATTAGCGTGTAGGGGCTCTCCCATTTTGATGCAAGCATAGGTAATCCTACTTTTTTATAACCAGATGTCCGGGTTAGGTTGCGCGCACCTCGACTAATTCCGGGGCCCTAGAGGTAATGACTGGGCAACTTTTGAATCTTGTTAATCAAGTTTGAACTGCTCCTGCTTTTGTTACTGTATGTCGATCCATGTGTTTGTAACTGGGCTTTCAAGTCCCTAAACTGTTGGAAGTTGTTGAACGATTTTTAGGTTCATTTGATTCAGAAAAAAATAAAAGTTACTCAAACCCATTTTCTGGAAGTTAGAGACACCACGTGTATAATTAGTCAATGGTTCGTACTGTTTCTGATTCACCACCACCACCACCCCCTAATAATAGGTTAATATGAGGATCTCAAGTTGAAAGGTGACAACACTAGTTTAACTTCATTTAGGAAGGATGGCTGTGAGTTGTGAAATCGGACCTGGGGGGCTTGTAGGCGTGTAATGTGCAATCACAGCCTTTCGTTTTGTTTTGGACCGTTTAGATTGTTCGCTACACGCCTGTAGTGAGCAGGCTTACTATGGCCCCCGAATCTGTAAAAATCGAAGTTTAACCCGCTGAATATTTTCCGAAGCTTGGTCTGCCCATGTCAAAGGTTCACCTTAACGAAGGCGATTTTTACAAAAAGTTATTGTTAGGAGTAACAAAAAGTAAAATCTGCATCCACAATAATGTGTATGGAGATTGTACAATTTTTACTGTAAAATTCACTCATTATTATGAAGGTGGACAACATTTCGTTGGTGGGGACATATCCTCACCTTTTATGGTTACATTTTTCCCCAATTCTTTCTTGGAGCGGAGAGCCCGTTGTCAATATTGGGTATTTTGACATATGGAGCAGAAAAGAAGGCAGGGAAAAAAGATTCCATGTTTTGTGCCTTGGAAACTGCTAATCACAAAGTTGCATTTTGTGACTCAAATTGAGCAACTCTTGAAATGTGAAAATACTTTGATTTCTATTCTCCATGTTAGGGGACAAGTGTTGACAAAATATGTCCGTAGTGAGAAAACAATGTTGGAAAGGGAAAGGGAAGAAATACTCATTATCATGCCGTCAGCATTAGCCATTAGGTGTAAAAGTATGGGAGAGATGTCATACAATATTCTGAAAACAGTGATTTTTGCACTCCACAAATTACTATATGCATTTCAAAAATAAAGTGCGAACATCGGTCCGTGTATGCAATTTGTTTTTGCACTCCACTTTTGTATTACATATAGTAATTTCTAGACTGCAAAAATCAATTCCCTAATTTGAAACCATGGTTATTTTTTTGGATCCGAAACTCATCATTATATTCAAGAAATGCTATCCAACACTTACAAAGATCTCCATCTAAATACAAAGAAGAGGAATTATACAGTAAAACATTAAGAAAGACTAATGCCTCTATCCTAACACAAGCCTAATGCTCCCATCACAACGAACAACAAGGTTTGGGACACGGTGGAGTCTTAGATGAAGACACCCAATCCCCATAGTGAAGGGCAATTCAGATCAAAGATTACAATGAGCACCGATGGAGATCTTAATTCCAAGAATCAACCTTACGATAGCCAACGCCGGCATCTCATGACTCAGATATCAGCGCACCACCAAGAGCGACGATGAAACCTCGCAACGATTTGGACGACACTCCTATGTAAGATCCCGCTGACACGGCGAGCTCTGGGCACATCACCTCACCCACCGAAAAAGAAATAGAAGCCATGGTTATTTGTGTTGGACTAAAGTCTTAAGTCTTTATAATAATGAACATCTATTATATACTCCTGCCGTCCCATTTTGATAGTTCCCAATGAAAAGACGTTTAATTTTTGGATAAAAAAGTAAAGTACTTTTGTACATGATTTCCAAGTTTCTTCGCACCAAATTAAAAATCTCAATTAGTCCTTTAATTTGGTGAGAAAAAATTCAAAAAATTATGAACGAAAGTACTTTATTTTTTTATCCGAAAATTACACGTCTTTTTGTAAGGAACTATAAAAATGGGACGGAGGGAGTACCATTTTATCCTCATGCACTCCTTTTTTTGTCATTATTCATGTGAAATTATTAATCTATCTTTACTTCTACATTCACTTTTTACATTTACATATGAAGGGCATTTGATGATTTCACATTGATAAAGACAAAATAAGGAGTGCAAATGGGTAAAAAGAGAGTGAATCATTTCCTATTATATATCACCGATAATTATCACATTTGTGACACGACATAATTTATCGTGATTCTCTATGCACGTACGTTGAAAACATGAAATTTATGATAGTGATAATCAAACCAAGCTTATAGCCTAAAACAATTGGGAAATTTTGTAATGTAAATATAATTTCACTAACCAAAACCAAAAGCTATCTAAAGTCATCTTTGTTCTAAATGACACGTCTATATCACCCAATTTTATTTTAACCAAAATTTTCACCTTATGCGTGCCTTCATCGATCTACCAAATATCATATTATTTCATACTTAAAGCCATTAATTTATGAGAGAGTAAATTCTACAGAATAACTAAAAGCACACCACCAAACTCATTGTATTATTTCCCCCTACCGTTGACTTGGATTCAATAATTCACAAATAGCAATGTCAGATTTTCAAACAGTGGGCTATACGTTTTCAAACCCCAAATTCAACTTCTTGAAAAAACAACTTTCCTAAGTTCATCTTCCTCCAACCGAATCAATCTCACTTTGTGCAATCAGTTAGAAAAACTATGCAACGGGTGCTTGGGAACGAGCAATCAGTGGAAAACCCACTCGATGGGTGCTTGTGAACGTGCAATCAGTTGAAAAATCACCCGACGGGTGGTTGTGAACGCGCAATCACTTGAAAAAACACCTGACGTGCGGACACAGGGTTGGTGATGTCCCTTCGGGGACAACATGGATGCTGGCTGATCACGACTGTCCGTGGTCGGCCATGGACGGCTCAGATCACATCTTGTCCAAACAAATCTAAATCATCCGTTGCAGAACAGATCTGAGCCGTCCATGGCCGACCAAGGACGGCCGTGATCGGCTCAGAATCCATGCTATCCCCGAAGGGACAGCACCATCCCCCGTTCCTGGAGATGCTCATGCATATGCAATCCACCATAGTCTCATTCGATGATCTAAATCATCCAGTATCATCCGTATTCATACGCTTTCTTAAGTACGGTCATGATCTGACCATTCATTTTTCTTAGAAAATACGATTGCACAAAACCTTTATTGATGTCTGATAAATTGATTTTTCACATAAATAAATAACACCTTGAGATCAACAAATGAACAATTCCTATGTTTAAATTAGACCACAGTATGTCCCTTTTTGCATCACATGAGAAATCAATGTATCAGAACCCAGCCTACAATACCCAATTAAAAAGTCAAACAAACTTGCCTAACATGAGCTCCTGCCTGTTTTTATCAAACTATATATATACATATACAAATATATCCAACTCCACCTCCCCTCCAAGTTTCCAATCCTCTGATCATAAGCACAACCAAGGCCTTCTAAGCCAAGAAACCACACAACAATGAAGTCCCGTTCTTTGATACTGGTATTCAATGCCATTTGCATATTCTTTTTGCTTCTTTTCCTCTCTAACTCTGGTCCAGTCCAGGGCTTGAGACCTCTAGTTGATCATCAATCTTTGCCTTCATCAATAAAGGGCTTCATAACAAGCAGAGCTTACTCTGGGCCAAGCCGTAGCGGACCCGGTCACTAGAGGGTAGAAGTTACACTGGTGCTTCATCACATACAGTTGAGTGTGAAGTATGTGTGGGCTCCACACATTATGTAAGTGTGTTGGAGATGTGTTGGAGACTTTTGTTAGAGATTTATCATTTTTGTACAGTTATTTTCTCGAAATTGACTTTTTATTGTATTTTCTTTGTGAGTACTCTCAATCTCATTTGTTTGCTTCCTACTAAAAGTTGTACTACCATTTTGGCCTCAAAAAGTAAGGTGCTTTGGAAAATAAAATTTCAAATCTTTTGCACAGTTCAAAAGTACTTGATGAAATCATTTGAGCAGTGCAAAAAAAATCAAGAAACTATTTCGAGAAAGTAATTTATTTTTGAAGGTCAAAGTGACACAATCTCCTGTAAAGAGCAAACATACTGGGACAGAGTGAGTACTAATTACATGATGTACATTTCGATCAAGAGTTTTTTTTTTTTTTGGATCATATACATTTTAATCAAAGATTGATCCAGTTAGGCATGTCCACGGATCGGTTTTGGGCGCATCGGATCAGTTTCCAAACCGATTTGCTCATCGTGGATTATCATATTCTCCATCCACCCCCGCCTATGAGTTAGGTACCGTTGGATCATCAATCGTACCTAATGGGACAGTAATTACATGATGTACATTTTAATCAAGAGTTTTTTTTTTGGATCATATACATTTCAATCAAGATCGATCCAGTAAAGAAGCAAATGACTGTTGGTGTATTAATTAGTTTGAATATGTTGAGGAGGTGAATTTGACACAACTTTAAGGACTTTTGGTATAAATATTCCAATAGTTTTTTTTTTTTTTTTGATCGAAATATTCCAATGGTTTGATAGCACAATAAAGAGATACGACTTTGAATCAAACCTGAAACCTTAACTATGTGAGAGCAAATCGCAAAATTTCAAGCCTTGACCACCAAGCTAACCCATTGAAATTTGGGAGAGGACACCTATATATAGTCTATTAGTAGCTGCCATTGCCTTTAGGCACTACGCAACATAATTCAAAACCCAATTTTTATAAACTATCATGACTTCAATAAATTTGAAACAAAATGCAGCAATTACTGATAAAATAAGAACATATTGCTAATAGGATTTTCGAAAAAAAATCATTTATTGACCACATCATAAGGTTGTGCTTAAATTTTAGATCAGTCCTTTCAAGCCCATAGCTTATCGATCGAGGATTACAAGATGAGTACTGTTCTTACTGTTGTTTTTGCGTACACATAAGGTGGTGCCTAAATAGTCCGGTCAGTGCCGTGTGTAATGCTATAAAAGGTATATACGGAAGCCTTCCTAACACCAATTGATTTTAGGATCCGGGGTGGGTGCTATGCGATAGGTGTGGTGCACTGTGTTGTACGGCAAAACTACGTCATTTTGCTTGATTTTTGTCCACACTTCCAAGGGCCTTATTTGGAGGAAGAAAAAAACTATTACAAAATGCCTAAACCCAAAGTGCCTAAACCCTATACCTGAAGTGCCTAAACCCACTATACCGTACCCCAAAGAGCGCCATGTTTTGCCGCACAACACCTGACCGCACAACGCCTCCCCCGGATTCTTGATTTTAAAAGAAATGCAAATTCAAACAATTTTGTTTAGTTCTCCACGTAAATGCAAGGAGATTATTCCCATCTCCTGTTTTCAAACATTTGTTTGGCGTTCTTTGACATAGATGCTAAAACTCCTCAGGGGCCGTTTCTTTGACGTTAGGAGTCTGATCCGCTTGAGGTTCTTCACGTGTGCGCGTAGGCCCAATCCGTTGGGGAGTATCCACATAGTTCACTACATTCGTTGGGCCCAATATACATTAAATGACTCATATCCACTTAAAAGGCTAAGCCTTGTAAGTGGTGAGTCATCCAATTGTATATTAAGGTCCAACTCTTTTTCTGTTTATCCAATGTTGGACTCAATCTTTCACACATGTTTCCAACACGACTAATAGAGCTTCTGTCACTGCGAGTTCGAGTACGAGACTGAGAGACTGCATAGAGATCAAGCGTTGCAATCCTTACCGTAAATTCTCCATTTCCTCAACCGTGCACGCAGGCGCACTTTCAAACAAGTACATTCTCTGTTTTTTAAGGTTATGTGAGAATGCTACGTGGAATTTAGGAGAAAAACTTGGGTGCCGGTTGGATATAGCCAAGTGGTGCCCGCCCGTGCATCTTGACCGTCCAAAAGGCCTAGATCTAAATTCCGACCTGGCACCACGTGGCCACAAAGTAGGTGTAAGAAGTATTTCTCCCAAGAAATATATCGTGGCAATCAAAGATTAAAGATAACTTCCATAGTTGGATCCATCTCAAAAACTCCCAAACATCTACTGCCAAAGAAGGAAGAAAACCAACCCCATACAACTAAATTTTGCAACCCAAAATTGCTTGTAACCCCGTAGTACAAAATTCGTCACCAGGCCCATCATCGAAACAGTACACATTCCCAGAGTAACAGAAATCGAGAAGCCATTGCATTCGTTACAAACTAGAAGTCCTGATGTGGGTATAATAGTTGTCTTTCAACTCACATTCTATCTTCTCTCTTACGCGGGGCACAGGTGATGATTTCATCAACTCTAAGAATCATCTCAGCAGCCTCGGTGGCAGAGAGCAACACCGCCTGCTTAACTTTGAATGCTTCAGAGATCCCACGCTCTTGCATATCTCCCACCTGCGGAAAGACTCAAAGAGTTGAAGTAAACAGGGAATAGCACAAATAAATCATACAAAATAGCGCAACGTGATACGCTTGTCTTATGGCCCCGTTACGCTTGTCTTGTTTCCTCTTTTTGGTTAGGAAGAAAATCACACGAAATTAGTGATATATAGTTCCTTGGCAGATGCAAAGTGTTAATTCCCTCACTAGCAATTTAATAGGAAACCAGTCCCACTTTGGATACTAGTTTGAATCACGAGAGGGGTATTGAATAAGTTTCCTTGTCCTATATTACTATGTGATTATCTATCCTTCTGCTATTAGTACAGCCAAAAAAACAGGGTCTATGAGTAATCTCTAACTTTCTATTCAAATCGCATCACTTACAGCGCCAGTAATCACGTCGATTCCAGCAGTGCTTCCTTCCTTGTGGTGCTCTGCTCGGAGCTGAGCAACCAAGTCAGCACTATCCAGACCAGCATTGTCAGCAATGATTGTTGGGATTGCTATGAGTGCTCGGGAGAAAGCTTCAATAGCATGAGATTTTTTCCCGGGAGTCTTGCGGGCCAGCTCATCGACTGCCTTTGCCATCACCATCTCAGGCCAACCACCACCAAGCAAAACCCTACTGTCATTGACAGTCTGAGAAAGGACACACAAGGCATCATGCAGTGACCTTTCAGCTTCATCAAGCACGTGATTGCTGCCGAGAAAGAGAGCCACAAAAACATCAGCGTGTCATAGGTAAAGGGGATAGAATGGAAGGGCTTGATATTGGAAGGTTAAAGCCATGACCCAAACATAACAGCTGGAAATTAGGAGCCAGACAAAGCCCGATTAAACAAGTGCTGAAAAGAAAATATACTTTTCTGCCCTTTACAACAAGATGATGCAATTCTACCAAACAAATTTCAAAATAAATCATTGAAACCCTTGCGATATCAGCTCCACAGTCAAAAGCCGAAGTAGATTGGAAAACATCTTAATCTCATAACTGAACCCTCAACGCAAACTACTTCCATCTCTTCCTCGAATATAATTTGACCGCATTAACAAGCCACTCCAACTATAGTTAAGTCACTAAACTAAAAACAATCAAATCACCCATCAGTCTATCACCTATCAACTATCAAGATTACCTCAAAATAAAAACAAGGTGTCGCCGAGCACAAATTTGATCAATCAGCAGACGAGCACCAGAAATTAATAATAAAAAAACTAGTGACACGAAAAGGACTCCAAATAAGGACCTCTTTTGCCATTCCATACAGTTGGCATTTTAAAAATCTAGTCGAGTGGTGACAAAAATTGGTTGGTGACCGCACTCAATGTTTGTAATGTAAAGAAACAAATAAGGAGAATTAAAACGGAAGGCTACAAAATAATGTACCTTGCGCCTCTCAATACAATGGTGCATGCCTGCCCCATTTCTACACCAGAAAAGTGGATCAACCGATCCTCACCAATCATAATTTCCTCAATCAACTTGCAATGACCAAGCTTAACTGATTCAGGATTGTCAAAAGTACTTGCAATATCTCCACCAGTAACTAGAGCCAAGCGCTCAATCCCATCAAAATCCGCGTGCTCAATTGCAAGAATTCCTGCATCGGCAAATAGCTCCTCTGGAAAATTGTATATCAGCTGGCGGTTTACGAAGCAGTTAATGCCATGAGCTATGATCTTTTGAACTTTCTCCCGCATCTTCTCCTTCTCAGCAGCTTCAATCTCAGCAACTCTTGACATGGAATCTACACGAACTCGGGCTCCATAAATTTTCACTTTATCAGTGTCCATAGCGGTATTGGCCACCAAGATCTTTGCATTTTCAATTCGTTTTGGTTGGCCGAGACCTATCTTCTTGTCTAGAATGAAACTGCCAAACATAAAACACCAAATACACAGCAAAAAGTTCAGCATAACCGAAACTTCTTTTGGTTGTCAGGAGGGAAGAAAACATAAACATGAAAAGTAAAACAAGACTACAACTCTGGATTTTTTCCAACTTTCTGTGGTCATTTTGAAAAAAACCTTGGGGCTCAAAGGAGGGAGAGAGAGAGAGCTCATCCTGCTCCCCACAAGATATTGAATTCATGAGCCAATGCTTGCTCCAAATGGTAACTCTTATGAACCATACTGTCGATGCCCACATCAGGAGATAATAAACTCCACAAAACCACATTCAGTTAGAATGAGGTCAAGGGAGGTTTTGACAGGCTCAAAATCTTAAACTATGCAAACATTACGATTCCAGACTCAAAGTTTTGAAGTAACCCGAATTACATATAATGCAAAGGATCATTGGCATAAAGCTACCACACCATTGGAGACATGCCAAAACAAAATCACCCCCAAAAAAAAAATACACCTAGTCTAAGAGCTTTTAGAATGCCAAAATAAGCATAAAGGAAACATCTGAGCCGAGAGGCCAGAGACAGCAGAATGTAAGCAGGCACTGGTGCTGTATTTGAATCACATTAAAGGAATTACAAGTTCAGATGTCTCACCCTTCATCCAAAAAGGAATCAATCAAAGATCCGCCAGGTTTCTTGATAATTTGAATGGACTCCAAGTTTGTGCTGCCCTGCCATTTCATAAAAATTATTAATGCCAACAATAAACGAATAAATATCAACTCAAGAGCTGGCCAAATGCACAAAAGGATATACATCATGACAAAACCTTCCGAATCAAAGAAAAATAAAACAAATGCTACAGAAACAAACAACAGATATGCTCGAAACAGTTGAACTTTACTTGAAATATGTTATGGAGGAAAACTTCAAGAGGAACAAACAAATTGGGCAGTCAAAGAAAATTCATTGCTGCAGATACATGGAACCATTGAAAGCATAACCATATGGGCCTGTGTATTGAAAGTACTAAAGCCCACATATTCTAAAAGCCAGCCTAGAAGCAGAGCCAGAATTCTTGTGGTGAAGGTTGGGAAGTGACCATGGTTCATAGTTGGATCCATCCTTGGGCCAACTTTTCTTGAAGGCAAACACAAGTCATGGTTCATACTTCCTATTCACGAAAAAATGCAGACGAAGAATGTGCAAAGAGGATCCATCTAACAAAAATGCCTTTCCATAGATGGTCCCGACATGAAAGGTTAAAATATACCCCATGCCTACTGATGACGGACCTGCTAAGTCATAATCGTCAACCAAACCAAATCATCTAGGAGGTACCAATAGAAGAATTTGATCTTGATTTGTATGGATGGGTGCAATAGGCACTTTGCCATTACATGGTTCAAACAAGGACACCTCTCCATAATAGTCCTGCGATGGAACTTGCGTTCTTGTATACTGTCCAAACTAAAGACAAATAAATATGTGTCACCTACTCACCTTTAGCCTCATAACAGCATCAACAGCCAGTTTTGCAAAATGTTCCTTATCCTGAGAGAGGATTTTAGAGCTCAAAGTAGTCATCGCAATCTTCATTAAGTCAGCCTTGAATTTCTCTGCATTAATGTAAAGTAAGATATCTCATTCTCCATAAAAAATGAAAATGAAAGTAGGATCTTGGTACCAAGAGACCCATAGAGGTGCAAATGCATGGATAATTACCTACCGAACCTCAAAAAAAGAAAACTAAGGGAAAATTGCAAAGAAGGAGACAGAGAATGTTAAGATTGTGCCATTCCTGGTTTAAATAACCTCCAACAGACCAAACTCATCCATGATCCATCCCGGAACTTGTCATAAATAAAAAGAGGTTCATACTATGAATCACATAGTAAGAAGACACAAGCCACCAATGACAATATATGATACGCAAATGTACTAAAAGGTACCTGCATCCTCCTTATTATCCATCACCCTCTGCAATAAAGCCTCGCGAGCACACTCAGCAGCCATCCGGAAACCTAAGAAATAAAGCAAGCAATGTAAGGATAAACATCAAATAAATTCACATAGTGGTGACTCCAAATAAAAAAGGATAAATTATACTGACAAAACAGTTTTAGGGACACCCCTCGGCTGTTCGAAACAATACTAGCACTCATACTTGCATAAAATCATATGGCAATACCTATGTTGACTGCTAATCAAGGAGTCACACAGATTAACATCAATTTAATCTGTGTGACTCCTTGATTAGGAGTCACACAGATTAAATTGATGTTACGACCTTGTCTGGAATAACTATTCAATAATTATCCACAGGTTTGTTATATGTACATATGTTATTCTATGTATAAAGTTATTATAACTGTCAATCATGTTTTGAAACACGGATAGGGTACACCAGACTGACTTGAAAACCCATCTTCAACTTGTCCACAATAATCCAGATTCTGAAACACAAAATGCCGCCATTAGTGACACCAAACATCTCACCTCCTTCACACACAATGTCCTTGACCATCGACCCCATCCCAACTCCTACCACCACAAACTTATGAGCCAGCCATACCACTCGTATAACTCCTTCGAATCAATCCTCATTCTTTCTCAGTCTTAATTCTTCGGTTGATGATTTTTGTGGTATGGCAATTGAGGGAGTTAACTTCCTTAGAAAAATGCAGAAAAGGGGGCAGATATGGGGATGTGTAAAATACCAATGCTAGCAAAATCTTTCAAACTTCAATTAAAGAAAGTAAATTGCGAACACTGCCTGCTGAGCCATAAGCAGTTAGAAGACAAAACTAGCAGACCACAAAGAAAAGTTCGCAATATAGATCAACTAAGAATAAGAATAGCTATTTTTGAAGGAAACAATTCCTTCATAGCAGTTGGCCAATTCTCCTGAACTGGTTATCCAAAAACCAAACTTGTTCTAAAAGCAAGTTAGCATAGGTGTAAAACAAATATGCGGAAATCCACCGAAAAGTAAGTAGAACATGGGTGAACTTGATACGAATCAAGGTTTGGTCGCCTAGGAAGTGGAAATCTGCATATAGCACCACAGGACTGGAGATGAGAGACAAAGAGAGAAGAGGAGGAGAGGGGGGCCGCCTTACAAATTGATGAACGTGTATTCAATATTTCAATTCTTGACCAGAACCAAGGAATCTAACACAGTATAGGAGCAAGGCCACATGGACCTTGCCCAACGATCTTTTGATCATTACATCACAAGGTGCATGCCTAGGATAAGGTTTGTTAGAGATGCCACAGAGAGGTAGTTAAAGTCTAATTTTGACGCATCCTAAGAGTGAGGAAGCCTCTCTGTCAGCTGCAGGTCGCACTCAAATGTTGCACCACAGCTTGAACACCTAAGGGGACCTTCCTCCCTCACCTATGAAATACCCCAAAGTCTCGCGGTGCTGAACTAAGCCTAAATCCTGCCTCATGCGAGTCAGGTTTTTGTGAGATTCTTGGGCCTCATATTGGGGAGGTAGGAAGCAAACTGCTGCTGTGCTTCCAAGCTGATGCTTATGCTTACAGTACCTCTTCCAAATATGGTGCCTCAACAAGATGCGGACCCTTATAAGGTGGTGGAATGGCCTGGGCCACAGTGTAGCGTCCTTTGAAGTTGGTGACATGGCCCACACCATATCCATTTCCTGTTTCAAAACTATTAGTTGATCTTCTCTAATCCTCACCGTCATCTTATCAGCATCTAAAACTACATAACAGACCACATGAACTAATTCTTTGCATATTATGTTGAATGACAAGCCATCTGAAGAAATACTGCCACATCATATTGAATTGGAAAAAGGTTACAACGGGTACTTTATCAGACGATTTAGTCACCAAAACATATAGCTTAAGGGATATAATACATCAGAAGGTCCAATGACATTGGACAAAAAACACATCTGGACATAAGTAAAACTTGAGGGGGAAAACTAGAAAAGCATAGTCATCACAAACATTAGAAGGTCACAGCTGAAGTGGATTGACTTCTCCTCCCCAACTAAGATGAAATCATGGGAAAATATGCTGAGTGAAGCTTAAAACAGACCTGCAATTATGGTCATTGGATGAATCTTTGTTGCTACCAACTTTTCTGCCTCCCTTAACAACTCGCCTGCCAAAACCACTACGGAAGTGGTCCCATCTCCAACTTCATCATCTTGAACTTTCGAAATGTCTGCAATGATTAACAGGGACAGTACATAAATAAGAACTGTTTTTCAGAGCTCAACTGGAGGCATTGACATTTTTACAATTGATAGACGACTTAGATACCATTTCAAGAGTACACATAGCGGTGGAAGATTAGCTCTAGGAATATAAGTTACAAGCACATCATGCTGCACATACAAGTTTCACAATCTTGAATTGATAACCACCAACTCATTTCACAATCTTGAATTGCTAACCACCAACTCACCTCATAGTGTTACATTTTTTACAGCCAACTGATCCAAAATCTAAAGATTTTAGAGAGGGTTACACATTATTATATATATCCCTACTATACGCGTAGTAGCTGGCACAAAAAATGTAAGTAAACAAAAACAACTAAGACCAAAACACAAGAAAGGGAGGATACCAACGAGGACTTTAGCAGCTGGGTTATCAATATGAAGTGACTTCAATATTGTAGCACCATCGTTTGTCACAGTAACACTGTGTCCTCTGCCTGTTGACTGTAAAATTTTATCCTGCAGAGAAATTGCATGGATGGGCAGCTGGTTAAGTTGAAGAACAGAAAGAGACCAAAATCATAAAGAGCAGTCACTTCTGATTTCCAGCAAATGATAAAACAATAAAGTTACCATTCCCTTGGGCCCTAAGGTTGTCTTCACCAAATCAGCAATTGATATTGCGCCAATAAAGGATGCCTAAACAAAAGAATGATAATGCTAAGTCAACAGTATAAAGAGCGAACAATATTATGATTTGAAGTTCTAAGGAATATAACTTTCTAAAAGGAATAAACTCTCATAGACAAAAAAGTCCGTCCTAAGACTACAAAAAATGGGAAAACTATAATTCAACATCCGCAACACTCCTACAGAACTAGCTCAAACCTGAAACTGCCAAAAGACAGGTGCCAGAAGATACCACAATAATTGCAGTATACTGTACACTGGACTAGATTAGATGTATGCTAGTCCATCCATGCAATTGATGCGGATGATAACGGGAGATAAATAAATCTGCATCTAGGTGTTGAAAAGGCATCCACACCAACACTCAAAAGAAATCAAATTCACTTCATCAGGTACAGCTAAGATTACCTGTAGTGTCCTTTAAAATGGTTCTTCCAAATTATAAATATGAATCAAGATAAGGTAACCAAACAATATTATCTAAGTCTATTACTCATAAATATCCTTGTCATTAACAATACAGATAAATATTCTCCAGGATCAAATCAAATAGCATGTCCTGGTCCGTAGCAGTAATACTTCATCAGAGCCTCGAAAACTAGGGCTGATAAACCAACCAAGCTACTCGAGTTTGAGCTCATGTTCGTTCGTTAAAAGCATCTTCAAGATTGGTTTATTACATAAATAAATCAAGCTTGAATTTTTTATTTTTTTATTTTTTTTTTAAGAAACAAGCTACTAAGCGGCTCGATTGGCTTATGATGTGTAAACCGATTAAAGCTTGTTCTAGATCAGCTTGTCTCACAAACAAGCTAAAGTGCGAACATGTCTTAGTTGGTTAAGTTTCCAAACCAAGCTTGAACGTCTGACCCAGTTCCTTGGCCACGTTTATCAACCCCATCGAAAACACAGTACAAAGCTATGAAATCTACTCACCATTCTGGCCCGTTCACCTTTTTCTTCGGTAGCTTCATCTTTAAAAAGCCTCTCCACCTAAACAAAAAACAAAAAAAATCCAAAAAAAATAAGAAAAACAAGGAGAAATGAATTCTAATAACTTCAAGTGTAATCGGTGTGCAACTTACCGCCATGAGAAACACGTAAACGAGAGCTCAAACAAGCTTTAAAATCTGGAAAAAAAAAAAGGACCCAAATAGAAAATCTTCATCAAAAACTGAACGAACGACCAAGATCTAACAAGACACCATTTTTCCACTCGTGAAAAAACCAAAAGAGCAATTATACAGTTCGAGAAAGAAGAAAATGCAATAAACGGCAGAGGAAAATGTGAATGATGAATACCAGTAGTCTCCAAATGAACGAGGCCAAGATGAGATATACGTCGCTGTAAGCACAGTCACTGAGTAAGAGAGAGAGAGAGAGGCAGCAGTTCAATTTACGATTTGGAGTGCGTCCCTGAGTACATAGAAAACCCTAGATTGTGGAGAAAAGCCCTGGAAACTTTTTTTTAAACACAGTCGGCAACAATTACATACAAAACCCCTAGAAATTGATCTGTCTCACAAATTACTCCCCTTACTTGTATTCTTTACGGTACAAATTTTGACTTCTATTTTGACACAGTACGAGGATAAAAAAATTAAATTTGATCACAGTTGTGTACATCATACCCTAACTTCTCTAAATTTTACTATTTACCAAACCACGTCACAACAAAATCATTTTTACTATGCACAAAATCTAAAATCTCACATTATGATATATACTTAAAATATGAAGTAAGTTAAATAAACATCCTATCCCCTAGTCTCTATTATGTATTCATCCTAGTCAAACTATTTATTTATGTTCCCATTCTCCAGTAAACCCTAGGTGTCGCAATACGTGTCATTGAGTCTGCTGGTGCTGTACTCGGATCTAGATCGTTTGGTAGTCTTACTTCATTCCGTTTTATTGTGACAAAGTCAAGGTTCCGAAATTTGCTAGGCGCTACCAGGGCGGTCAGGCACCTTTTAGCTTCTGGGTAGAGTACTCGGCCTTCCAGCAATTACTCTTTTTTTTTAAAGTTTTTAGTATGTAGAGAGAACACGTAACATTCCAATAACAAGAAGTCAAGAATATAAATCAAAATTACGAATATATAATTATAAGTCCATAAGTAATTAGAACTTGGAAAAAATAAACATGTCAAGTCTACACACCATTGCCAAGTGCCAACATAAACATGTCAATACTACTCTTAATTTACTGTTTAAAAGAATAAAAGAAAATTAAAGGCTAACACCAGACATGAGACACCCCCAAAAAAAAACACATAAACATAAGCATTACATATAAATATTAAATATGATTTTATAAAAGCTACTCCACAAACAATACATATACATAATACTATTAAATATAATTATAAACTACTATTAAAGTAATAGTTTCGATAAAAAAATTACTATAATAGAGTATATGTAGAGCCTTTTACTGTCTTTTGGTGAGTACTGGTACCCAGTTGATGGGGAGAGAGAGAGCGCTCACCAAAAGGCAAAAATAGAGACAGACAGAGAGAAATGACGAGGAGCCGACGACTGATCGATGAAGCTCTTATGAAGATAACGACGATGACTGATGAAGTCGGTGACACGTCGACGACGATTGATGATGATCTGGTCAAAGAGGGTTTCACCAGTGAGAGGAGAAGAGGCAACTGACGAGTGACGATGAAGTGTTTCTGTGTTTGATTTCCAGATCAATTTAGGTTTTTTTAAACCTAGCCTGAATTAGACTAAGCTCCCTCAAGTTGACTAAATTTCTATTTTCACCCCCAACTTTTCTTACTTTTTTCGCCTTGGTCCAACTTCTTCCTGACTAGACTAGTCGGCAACTAGTCACGACTCACCGCCTCGCCGACTAGTTGGCGACTAATTCCGACCCTGACTTGACCATCTAGCGACTACATCCACCGACCAGGCAGTAGTCACCTCGGTTCGGCAACTTCCAGTGAGTAGTCGGCGCCGACTACTCGGCCGAATTTTAGAACACTGAGCGACGTCTATATTGCCTTAGGCTTTTTTCTTTGAGCCGATATAATGACATTTGTCTCTTGTTCAAAAAGAAAGAAAGAAAAGAAACCAATGAAAAGGTAATTAGATGGCTACCGACTGTGGCGGAAGTGAATGGAATTGCGTTGGGCTTTGAATTTTTCTCTTAGTCATAAGAGGGACAATACAGAGAGAGAAAAATTGGTCACAACTTTCATTCATTAACCATTATTTCACAAATTAAAAATATTAGGTTGTACTCATTGTGCACACACATTTATGTAAGTATTACAAATTCATGTGTGCGTGAATATATGTGTTTGTGCGTGTATAGCTTTCTTTTTCAAAAAATTAATTAACCTAATTACTATTTTGTTTGATAGTTACAAATATAACTAATAATCCCTCCGTCCCATTATTGTAATGGCCCTAAAATTTTATTTTCATAATTATAATTGGTCATTTAAATATTTAGTTTTTATGATCGTGTTCTATTTAATTATTTTTGCGCTGGGTTCGGGTGTAATTGGCATTATTATAGTTTGAGGATATATATAATCAAAACTTTAATAGAGTATATTTAATGGGCTTATTATTACTAAATTGTATGTTATTTTTAATATCCTAATCAATTAGATGGCTACAATTTAGGGTCTACCACGTTTGTAGTGGGTGGTTACATTAAAATAGATATATACTCTTCATTGTTGGGTTAGGGTTGTCATTAAAAGAACGTTAGAGAGAGGGAGAGAGGAAGCAGCAGCCGTAGGGTTCAGAGGTGTTCTACACTATTTTTCTCTGAGGTAAAATTGTTCTCCTTCGCACTTCCTTTCTCAGGATTTCATTGTTTTTCTTAGAAATCATAACTTTGAGTGGAACCGAGTGTCACTGGTGGTGCATCGTGTTACACATGTAACGAGAATTGGGTTCTGTGAAATCAAAAGATGATTGGCAGTAAGATGATTGGGTGTCGGTCATATACAAAAATTGTTGGAGTGAGGAATTCTATTATTTACTTCGAGATTTGCATGTCTGAGAATTGAAGAATGATAAACTAAAGGGAGATTTATCACCATGGCAGTATACGTGTAGGTGTGGGTTTGGTGATACAAAAGGTGCACCTGGGGTGGAGAATTAGTATTCTCAAAATATGAAATGGGCAGCAAGTATTTACTCCATTAGGAATTGTTATGTTTTGTCACTTGTTTATGGAGGATAGTGATTTCATATGTATGTTAATTAGAATTGCACGTAGATCAGTTGGGTATGAATTTGACGATTTAAAATACTTTGGTTTTAGGTTTAATCTCATTTTAGGGTAGTTCTATATTGCTAGGGAAAATTCTGTCTTGAAATAATTAGTGATTACATGTTCTATTTTGTTCAGGTTAGCCTGTTTTACGTGTTCGAGTTGCATTACTTTTGAACCCAGGTGAGTGATTAAGTGTGTTACATACTTTCGAAACATCCCCGTGTCCCTTAAATTATTCTTGGAAAAATTTAGAATTTGTTATTTGGGAAAAACATTTTTTTTTATATTTGGTTCTTTAAATTGGCACGTTAAAAAGTGTTCTTTTTGGTGAGATCTTTATGGATATTATTGGGAACTTTTATTATTGGAAGTCCAGGGAAATTATTCCTTTGAATAGGTGACCCTGGCCATAAGGGAAGAGACCCGGGTTAGGCCGGTGACCCTTTTGCTCAACGGCTGTCTTTCGCCAGATCGACTTAGGGAAGAGTACCATGGTTTGCCAACACCTGGTGACTCTAAGTTCGATATTGGATCCAATTTTGAGATTATTATTTGTTGGCCATGGTACTATTTGGTTGTGGTTCCCCATTGTTATTGGATATCATTTGTGATCACCATTAAAATTTATTATTGTTTTATCTTATCATGAGTGCCAAAATATGATGATATGGTAATTTAATTTTATCCATGTTTTAGAATTTTATTTATTATACATGTTTGTCATTCACTGAGCTTGTCAGCTGACGGATTTATTCCAACACCATTTTCAGGAAAATCAAGTAGATAGGTGAGGACTCTAGCGGTGTCTTAGGGAACTACTGTGTCGACCTCCGTAGGATATTGCATGCATCGTAACTTTATTATTTAATTTATTTAGCTTCCGCACATGGTTAAACCTTTTTGGTAAAGATTGGATTCATTTTATTATCGGTGATGTTTTTATCATTTGGTTCATGGGATAGTGTGCGCCGTGCTTTGTTGAGACAATTTGGTTTCATTTTATTTAAAATTGAAGAATGTTATCTGAGAATTCAATATTTATTTATTTAATGTCATTTTAGGCTACGTGTTCCATAAATTGGCTTTGTGGTACACGGCCGGTCATTTTCCGTTTTGGGGTGTGACAATTATGATAGTCCAATATTCATTTTAGGACGTCCCATGATATATGTCCACTTTTCAAAGTCAACATATACACTCAGTAAAATTCAATTATTACCCTTATGTATAGACTGAAGTTCTACTACCTATATCAATCAAATTTAAAAGTGAAGGGCATAACTAAAAGTTAAATACATTTTTTATGTTATTCTCGTAATTCATAAGGACGGCAATGGGGCGAGTTTGGACATAACCCAAACCAAACAGCAAAACCATTACCCTACCCGAAATCCGCCTTGATATTCGAACGAGGAGACGGAATTTGTCCCATACCCGAACCAAACGGGGCTCGGGTATTTCCCGAACCGAATGGGGAGCCGGTTTCAAATTCAAGCAAACCAAGCAAAATCATTTTCCGTTACAAATATTGTTCATTTCCAAATTCCAATATTCTGCCTTCCATGCAGTAATTTCCCAAATTAGTGATTAGTAGAAGAAAAATATTTGTATGCTTAAGGCGATTATTTAGAAAAACCAGATGTAGTCTACTTGGTATGTATACATCTATACCGAGTATTTTATTAAAAGAACACTACTGCCTAAAATAATCTGTAAGAACTAATCAAGCCAATAACTAAACCAACTCGTGAATAGCCACATACTCCAGTAGATCGAGAAGAACACTTCGATGGCGCGATTGAGAGGAAAGAGCGGTGAAGTCGATCGGAGTAGGAGGAGGAGAGGAAGATCAGCGGCGATCGGAGAAAAAGGAGGAGTGGAGATTGTAGGCGTGCTTCTCTAGCGGTTCTCACTCAGTAGCCCTAAACCTATCGAAATGAGAGAGCTTAGCCTAGAATCCTAACATGTGTTATATATATATATAGGAAGGCGATCTACTAAGGACTCCCTCAAACAAAAATTCCGTGCGGACCTCACCATTTTTCGACTTTCCGGATCAAATTTTGACGATCCGAACCGCTCAATGTTTTTAAAATGCATTTTCCAAGGTCCGCGCGGAAAATCTTCAAAAAAAAATACCTATAGCGTTTTTAACAAAAACTGATCCGATCAAGCCCTAAATGTTATTTTTTTTTTTAGATTTTTCGCGTGGACCCTTAAAAATGCATTTTAAAAACATTGAGCGGTTCGGATCGTCAAGATTTGATTCGGAATGGTGAGGTCCGCACGGAATTATCCTAAGGACTCCCTCAATAGATCATTATCCTATATATATATATATAATGAAGGGGTATTTTTGTAATTTTATGTTTTGGTTCGGTTCGGGGATTGGCTTGGGTAACATAAAAACCATAACCGAACCTAACCCGTTCCCTTATCCCCCCTCCTCCACCATACCCATACCCACGGGGAGAAAATCGGTTATGGTTCGAGGAAAATATCGGTTACGGTTTGGGTATCCATCGGTTTGGTCGAAATTGCTATGCTAGTAATTCGTAAGGTTGGTCCATGTGAGAGTCTCATGTTTTCGGAAGGCTACCTGCAAAGTCACCTCGTTGAGTCCGTGCAAGGTGACATCAAGTAGTCTTGATGGGCCCTGATACATTGGTCCATCACAATCGTAAGTGGATAAGAACGTGGATGTTAATCTCCATCCTTGACTAGGGGAGCAATGCTAGGGATAGATTTAATTTTATATCTATATAATTACATCTTCTCTTATAAGTGATAGTGGAACCCTCCAAATTGTAAGGACCCGCAATTTTATAAATATTTTGCATGTATAAATATGATGTTTTGCATTATATTCTAAAATACGTTATACAGTAATAATTTTTACACCTTGACGTCAGGAATATTAATATGAGCATACGGTGAATTTTGGGTATCTTTCTGAGAACGAAATCCGAACAACGCAATCGAGCCCGACTGGAGTTTCCAGCACATGGGCGGATGCCCTCTTCTATTTTCTTTCTTTCCTTTTCTCTCTTTTTCCTTAGGGCGGACTCTCTTTCTCTCTTTCACACATCCTCTCTCTCTCTCTCTCTCTCTCCCTCTTCCTTCCCATTTTTTCTAATTCAAGAAGATCAACCCTTTCAGCTCACATCTAGTTACCGCTCTTCTCAACTTAAAGCAAGTGACATATTCCCGACGTAAGCAATGGTTCTGATCATTCATCTGTAAGCTTAAATCGGCAGGAATTAAGGTAGAACTTCGAGAAACTTGCTTTAACCTTTTGGATGATGATTTTCGTAAAGTCTTGAACTGATTCTTGGTTTAGGTAGTAAGGGTCATAGGAAACACCATATTACGTTGATTGTATGGACCAATCAGTCTACGGATCTATAGAATTTGAGGGGAAAAAAAACCCCTCTCGACACCAAAAAATGAGTATACATGAGCAGAAATACAGCAAAACACCATTGTCCGACACTTTTTGCGTATTTCAAGCCACGTCAAGGCCAAATTAGGAAAAGTATAACTACAAAGTTGTAGCTCTTCGATTCCCTACATTTTGATATATAACTCGTCCGAAACAGAGTTCAATGTAAAAAGTTATGGCTAAAATACCAGACTGCCCAAACTGTTTTAGGTACGTTTTCCTCTTTTTGGCATAAACTTTGAAAACTTGTACAAGACTATTAGAACATAACATTATGCTCAAATTTGGTAGAAAGTTATATTGATGTCTAAGCTATGTTTGGACACTTGAACGAACCAAATCCAACGGTCAGATCTCCGAGAATTGTAATTTTAGTAAGCTGTGGCAAATTTAGCTCTTTTTGTTCGTACACATTTTTACCCAGTCTAAGGGCAGATTTGACTTTAGCATAAAACACGAAAGTTGTTCCTTACACCACAAAATATCACTCTGTCAAATTTTATAAATTTTGGAGAGGATTTGGTACGTCGTTTTGTTATATTTATAAGCTGATGGAAATCGGCCAATTTAGTGTATTCATGTCTTTATGGATTGTTAATTGTGCTATTGATGGTTAATTTCCATACTTGGTGGTTATGGATTCATATCACTCAATTAAAGGAATGGTTAGGTATGCGAGACTTAGTCTGGTGGTGGGTATGAAATGGTGTATAGAATGTGGAAATGATGAAAATGGGGAATGTGGTGAGCAGTGCTTGGTCATGAGTCATGTTATATCTTGGGCCGTGTCAAAGGACATATGGGAACATAACGGATGGGAGCCAGGTGACAAATTGGTCTTCGGCCATGTTATATCTTGAGCTGTGTCAAAGGACGTACAAGAACATAACGGATGGGAACCAAGTGCAATGGCTCGGGAGAAAGATAAACTAGGGATGTCGTGAGTCGTGCCTTATCGTGAGTTGTGCCTTATCGTGAGCCATGCTTTGTCTTGAGTCGTGCCATGTCTTAAGTCGTGTTATGTCTTGAGCCGTGTCAAAGGACGTATGAGAACATAACAGATGAGAACGTAGTGATCAGAATAGAGTGAATGGGAACACGGTGATCGGGATTAGAGTGAACCAGAGTATGGTGAATGGGAACATCATAGGATCGACCACATTAATAAGACTTAGGTGTTAAATTAGTCGCTTCATTGATTAATACTAGATATGTTTATGTGGTTATCGATATTATGCATACATTGGGGTAAGAGTGGTTTTATGTTGTTCTACTCAGTGTCAACACTCACGGTGTTGCGTTACCATGTTATTTGAAGCTAGGTACAGGCGGTGACATGGAGTATTCTAAGGATAATCCTACATCGGTTGAAGATGAAGCCGAGTTGACTGAGCCGTGGCTATGCCAATAGATTAGTCATTGGCTCTGTGCTTTCTAATATTTTATTTATGTCCCAAGTTTGTAATAAAGACACATTTTATTTGTAGCACTTTATATTTAAATGTTTGTAATAATTTGCGTTCAACTTTATTCGATAATGTAATATTTTAGCCACGTTTGTAATAAATGAGTTGTGTTTCTTAAATTTGCTTTTTTTTATAAAAAAAGTGTAGCTCAAGATCTTTTTAATCCTTTTAATAACCAATAGAATTTTTTGGGGCGTTACACAAATAGTGTTGTGGGTCTTGTTTTCACTTGTGAAGGAATGAGGGACTCTACTGTCCTCATGCGATGACAAGGTCTGCTAATCCCCAAAAATATGTTGTTTTGGAGATTTTAAGGGGGTTCCTAAGTGTGTTCTTAAAGCCCCATTTGGTACTCGTTTGTTTATTCATTTTTTTGGACTCAGAAAAATTATTCATATTTCACCTTCCATTGTTGAAAGATTCGCTCCCCTCGGCTTCGACCCAAATCTCAGAAGGGCTAGATCAACTGATTTTGCAGAGTTATAAGGTGGTCCGGCTCCTAATCTGGAGCATAAAAGGCCAGAATCGTGGCGGCAACTCAAGCATCATTTTCGAAGACCAGTTTTTTTCTTTTCCCGCTCTTGTTTATTTTTTACTTTTGTCTATCTTTGTTTTGTGATATCGTTGTTCCCTGCTTGGAACTTTTTATACCCTTTTCGGGTGTTTTTATGATCTGAGTGATATCCCCGACGTTTACTCACCCACCCCACATAGATTACCCAAAAGTTGAGATCTATCTTACCCAACCGAGGGTTCTTAGTGGTGGTTTGTAGCACCTAGGGCGTTTTCCATGGTAAAAAAAAAACCCCACATTTTGATGACTTGTAGAGGTGCTTGAGAATATTACTTATGTCAAATTATCTGATCAAAATGATTTGAAATACATAGGTTGGCACATTGGATAGGAAATAAATATGAATGGTTTATTTAGGCTTTGTTCAGATAGTAGTTGAAGGGTTTTTTTGTTTTCAAGAGGGTTATTTGTGATCGGATCCAAATTGCAAGCACGTCCGTGGGTCCCATTTTCTAATGTTTATTTTTTCTCCTTCCATCATTACTCCTCCAAACAACCCATCCTCTTTTCTTCCATTGTCACAACTTTTCTCAAAGAACAACACACATCTCTGCAAATCTCTCTCTCTCTCTCTCTCTCTCTCTCTCTCTCTCTCTTTCTTCGCATAAATATATCTCTCTCTCTCTGATTCTCACT
The DNA here is from genome assembly GCA_016920895.1 of Vaccinium myrtillus. Lineage (NCBI taxonomy): Eukaryota > Viridiplantae > Streptophyta > Magnoliopsida > Ericales > Ericaceae > Vaccinium > Vaccinium myrtillus. The sequence continues at coordinate 14,257,269 of CM029278.1, read as the reverse complement.
TGTTTAGACAGTTATCTCTCTTACAGTCGAATCTCTGTGCCCTAATTCGAATCACAGCCTACGCGAGGAGGACTCTTTCTTATCCTTTAAAATGCACAGATGGATGAGTTTGGGTAAACCATGTCCAAACTCAACATCCAAAATGGAGGACACCACTAATTCTATAAGGTGTGGGAAATGGGTTCTGAGAGCAACCAAAATTAGAAGAGATAGATATCACAGCCTGAAATTTAATAACTTAAATACATGCAATTTCCACGTAGGATAAGACCAAAGTTCAACAACTTCCCTTAGAAAAGTCAAAGTCAATGTACAATCTCGAAGTCAAGGTTCAACAAATCTCACATCAATGGCACCCATACCCATGCATAAGTAACAAAAGCTTTATAGTTATTACATATATCAAATTTTGTCAAAAATCGAAGAAAATAGAAGTTACATGATCATCTCCCAAAAATATTAGTAAATGTGGAGAGGATAAAATAACTCCATGATCAAATGAACTTCATGCCATGCATCCACAATACCAAGCATCCAGATCATGCGTCTTGCCGAGTACCTGAAAATGATAGGGTGAGCTCACTAGCCCAGTAGGAAACTTATCTACTAACGATAAGGGTATAGAGAGTGAAAGATGCACACAAAGAGATGACAAGTGCAAGTTAAAGACCAAAGTATGTTATGGGTGATCGAACCAAGTGTTAAGTGTCCATGAAGTACCCGAGTGTCCCACTAACCCATAGATCAACCCTTATATCATCGCAAACGTGTCAAGTGTCCACATTTAACTATCTTCGCATTTGAAACCATAACTCTCATTATTTCATCATTTTTAAGCTTGAGGATATTGAAATCCTCTTCCGAGTCTTGTGGGGCTCGTGGAACCCATGTTCGAGTCTTTTGGGCCTTGTGGAACCCTTGTCCGAGTCTTTTGGGCCTCGTGGAACCCTTGTCCGATTCTTTTGGGCGGAACCCATGCCTCAAAACTCACCCAAAGGTGGCCCGAGTTAACACAAACAATTTTCTAGCTAACAACTTCATTTTAACGAACTACGTGTCCCTCAAGTGTGTCCAAAACATTCACATGGTCCATTTTGTTCAAAAACTTATAGTGTGTCGATTGTATCCGAAAGTACCCAAGGATCCTTAATGCCTTGGAGGACATTTACCGAAGCTTAGAGGTCGATTTGAGGAGTTTTGGAAGGACCAATGAAGGCCTAGAGCAAAGGAACATGAAAATGGAGCTATGAGCCTCGAGGAATTCGACACACTGATAGGAAAAAGCATATTTCTCTCAAAATACAAAGGCTATAAATATGAGATCAATTGGGTTTGAAAGTAGACTCATAGAAATTTCCAACGGTTCAAGAATCGCCTTATTCCGAGTTAGGACGAAGCCGGAGCATGCCCGCGAAGTTGGGTCAAAAATCTGCTTGAACAGACGGAGTTGGATCGATCCAACCATTGAGTGGATCGATCCACAAGGTCAAATTTTGTGATCAGAAAGCTCTGGATCAATCCACACTTAGGGTGGATCGATTGACCTGGGTTTCAGGTGAAAAATTGACAGCTTTGCTCCAAATGAATGGTGCTTCAATCCAAGTCAAGTTAGGGGTTCCAAATCACAACAAACCATCAAGAAAACATGTCTACGCATTTATTCAAGAATCAATCCAACCAAAATGTGGAGAACCAAGCTCAATCAAGTTCAAATTCACCATCCTTGGAGGTGTGAATGCTAGGCAATAAATTTAAAGGGGAGATGAACTCAATGCACTAATTCAAACCACATACACTTAGAGAAGGTAGAAATAAGTCCCCTTCCTCAAGATTTGAGCTCTAATGAGAAGGAAATGAGAGCCCTAGGCTGTTCTTGCAAACCCCAACCGAAATGTGCTAGCTCCAAGTAAAACCACGGAGTCCCGGACTCCAAAACACGTGTAGATGATAAATCTTTGGTTGGATGTTGAAGAATTTAGGCGTGGATGGTGAATTTGGTGAAGGATTGAAGGAAGTTTGAGAGGAGGAGAAGAGAGAGAAAGGGACGATGTGTTTGGGAGGAAGAAGTGTGTGTTTGGTTCCCAAAATCAGCCAAACAAAAACTAAATACACACCCACCAATTACAATTACACCCCTATTGTTTCTAATGTGTTACAAAGACACCCAAGTGCAAATACCAACTTCACCTTTGAACCCAATTGCATTTTAAAGCATTTCTCACACTTTTCCAACATTATTTCTGGAAAATTATTTAAAAACACGAGTTTGTACAATAGAGGTATGCATGACTTAAATGTACTTGTAATTTTTTTGTTAATTTTCCTCCCTTTCTCAATAGAAAAATATTAATCGATCTTTTGAGTTTTTAACCACATCCTACGCTTAAATCACCCCTTAAATATTTTAAAGCCATTTTCATATCCTAAATTTACACCTATGTCAGTAATGAAACTAGATTCCATTTTGCTTCTCTGTTTCTGTAGTGGTTTGTTTGCTGATTTAAGTTAGGGTTTCAGTTGCACTGATGAGATGGCTTGTTGATGTCTCGTGTGGGTCTGTTTTTGCTTAAAAAAACTTGGAGAAAAAAGGGGTAAAAAAAGTCTCTAGTTTATGTCTTGTCTTCGTACAAGTTACTGTTTATCAGACGAATAGCAAACATATTATACCTAGCATGCTTGTACTTTTCAACTTGTTGAAGATTCGTTCTTGCATTATCAGCCTAAGACCCTTCAGCGATGAAGAAACAACCGAAAACCCCTACGAAAAAGAAGAAACGACGCGATTCTCCCGCCTCCTCAACAAACTCCATTGTAGCTAAAAACAACATTCAAGCAGTATGTCTACACGTCTCTACTGTTTTTATTGGGGTTCTATTGTTTTTGTCTTTGGGTTTTCCCATAGAAGTGGCTACATATATATCCTAATTTTGTGAGTTTGGATGCAAAGGATAGATTGGTGTTTATTTTTTTTCCTTCTATTGTGTGTTCATATTGTTGTGCTAGAGAGTCTTGTATCCATGGTTGTGTTTTCTGCGTCATTGTTGTTATGTGTAACCCATGTTTATATTTGTTTCCCACATGTTAGCCTAAAATGGAACGTACATAAATCATTTCCGATCTGTGGATTTATTCAATCACGCAAATATTCATCGAAGTAATGCTTAATGAGGCTAAGGAAGAAGAAGCAACTAACTAAAAAAAATAGACTTTCAATCCCACCAATGGGTGGCCATTTGTATAGAGTTTCAAAGGAGGACAAACAGAGTTGGCTACAGTCTGCAACAGTTGAAAGAAAAATTCAATCGTTTAAAACATGAATATAATGTCCTCCAGGACCTCCGATTGAGAGCAAGTGGATTGGATTGGGACGACGCAACACAAACTGTCATTGCAGCGAAAGATGTGTGGCAGCAGTATATGTAGGTATATTCACCTTAGTGAACCATTAACTTGACTACATTTGCTGCCATCGTTGGCCCATACAGTAGTCTAATTTTGTCCTCTTCCATTCCTTGTAGGGACATAAGGATGCCGCAAAATTCCGTCTCAAAGGCCTTGACCATTTTGACCTATTGGAAGAGCTTTTAGAAGGCTCATTGGCCACGGATGCATTCGCCCAATATCCCATGCACCCTAGGAGAGGGCCCACAGTAGAAGGTGAGCGCACAATGATGAGGGAAGGAAAGGCCATACGAAGGGCTGATGTTATGTCAATGGATTTGCGAGGGAAGAGAAAGACAGAGGGAAGTGGTGGAACTAGTAGTAAGTCCATCAAGATTGGCCACAAAGATGAAGCATATGGTAGTTTGGCACTCGCACAAGGAAAAAAAAACAGAAGGATACAGAAACGTGTAGACAACATGATTTCTGATAAAATAAAAAAAAAAAAAAAAGACAACATGATTTCACACTGAAAAGAAGGAAACATAAACAATCCAAGTACTTAACTTTATACTCATTCCTCAAGCAAGACAAATACTAATAAATGTCATTAGCTCATGTGAGCAGTTGATAAATGCAAACAACTTTTGGTTAAACAACTTTTAAAATGCAGTGATAAAGCAAACAAATGTATAGAAAGTAAGAGTGGCAGATGGTATGGAATGTTGACAAAGTAGGAAAAAAAAATGGATCTTAAATCATTGATGGAATGTTAACAGGGTGCCCAACCAAATTCATAACACAAAATGTAACGTGTAACGCTTCATAACACAAGTTTTAAAGCTCTAAAATAGACCAAAATGAACAAAAGAAAACTGCTAAAACTATAGCCAAAATGCGGTAAAAATCTGCTAAAACTGCAACCAAAATGAAGCACCAAAACCTATAAAATTGTAGCCAAAATGCAGCAGATTCAAAGTTGCAGATCCAGAACCAAGAAGTTACAACTAGAAGTACTATAGCATTTTCGCATAAAGTACCCATATAACAAAAGTTTGATCGTTACCATTCATTACAAATTACTACTCCAAATCAAGTCCAACAGATATATTACAATAGGTTTCTATTACAAAGTTACTACATATGAAGTTTTCACTCATAATTAGACCTCCCCTTGTCTCCATGTCGCTCCCCATCCACCAACTCCATTTTTTTCACCAACCATGTGACTCATAATCGGTTCACCCAACCAATCCTCTAATCTGATTCTAGCTTCATGAACCCTTGCCTCCCCATGGTTGAACCTTCAACAAGTTTGTTAAATGCCTTGTAATATTGATCCCCATGTACCCAAGTTCGTATTTCGTTAAGGGCATCAACACAAGTGTCAATAGAAATATCCGTGACGTGCATTTATTAGCGAGTCAAAGTAATTTTTTTTTTTTGTGCAAGTGCCAAACTACCATATGCTTCATCTTTGTGGTCAATCTTGATGAACTTACTACTAGTTCCACCGCTTCCCTCTGACTTTCTCTTCCCTCGCGAATCCATTGACATGACATCAGCCCTTCGTATGGCCTTTCCTTCCCTCATCATTGTGCGCTCACCTTCTACCTTGCCCCTCCCCCCCAGGGTGCTGGGATATTGGGCGAATGCATCCGTGGCCAACGGGTCTTCTAAAAGCTCCTCCAATAGATCAAAATGGACAAGGCCTTTGTGACGGAATTTCGCAGCATCCTTATGTCCCTACAAGGAATGGAAAAGGGCAAAATTAGACTATTGTAAGGGCCAAGGGTGGCAACAAACATAGTCAAGTTAATAGTTCACTAAGGTAGATATACCTACACATACTGTTGCCACACATCTTTTGCTACAGTGACGGTCTGGAGGTCCTGGAAGACATTATGTTCGTGTTTTAAACGACTGAATTTTTCTTTAATCTGTTGAAAGCTGTAGCCAACTCTGTTTGTCCTCCTCTGAAACTCCGGACAAATGGCCACCCATTGGTGGGGATTGAAAGTCTTTTTTTTTTTTTTTTGAGTTAGTTGCTTCTTCTTTCTTAGCCTCATTAAGCATTACTTCGAAGAATGTTTGCATGATTGAATTGTTGGGATCCACCCCGTGTGGGTCGGACGGGCTTAGGCCCAAGGTTGTCTAGGGTTTTCGTAGAATAACCCTACGATTATAAATACTCTTGTTGTCTCTCTTATCTTATCTGTGGTAGCATAATGTGAGTGAGACAGGCTGAGAGTGTGAGAGGGGGAGCCAGTTGTGGCTTCCCCCACCGAAGTGGGAGCCGGTTATTGCTTCCTGGAGAGGTTCTTCAACTTGTATATTGTGTGAACATATTCAAGGGAGTTTTCCTCATATTTCTTTGTGTGTGTTTTGAGTGCGTTGTGACCCGTAAAGCACCACAGATCGGAAATGATTTATGTATGTTCCATTTTAGGTTGACATGTGGGAAACAAATATAAACATGGGTTACACATAACAACAATGGGGCAGAAAAAACAACCATAGATACAAGACTCTTTATCACAACAATATGAATACACAGTAGAAGGAAAAAAATGAGCACCAATCTATCCTTTGCATCTGAACTCACGAAATTATGATATATATGCCACCACTTGAGAGAGAGAGAGACAGAGAGATTCCAATGGCTCACTCCCCGCTGTCCCTCTCACTCCTTCTCCTTTTATTGTCACCGTCGCCGCCTCGTTGACCTTCGACGATGAGAACCCCACCAACACAGTCGTATCGGATGTTCTTCGTGAATTCGAGAACTCCGTCGTCAAAGTCATCGACACTAGTCGTCAGGCGCTCTCCTTCACCCACAAGTAATTTATTAAATCGTTCGTTCTTCATCTCGATCTCCATCGTCGTCAGATCAACAATTGGACGGCTGGATTTCGACCTTCTAATCATTGTAGTTCTTCTCCATGGGAGTGTGGCAGATAGGCCCCTATGAATGGGTTGCCAAGGTTCATTTCCAATGGCATTCCTTATGGAGACCATCTTTATCGACCACCAGGGTCGTCATTGTTGTAGTCTGGAGGTCTACTTTAGGAATTTGCAAGTTGTATTCAAGGACGGTTGGCTTGATTTCCCTGACCTCGGCCAAGTTTTTTCACCGCATAGACACGGCAACCAAATGAGGATTTTGTTGATGTGAAATTGGTCAAGACGTAATCCCACAGTTGAATCTTGATACTCTGCAAGCCTCATGATTACTTTTTTGTTTTTGTTTTTGTTTTTAGTTTATTTTATTGTAGTGTTTGAGGGTGAAATACCACAAATGCCCTTCGTTTTGGAAGAGAAGAGGGGCGATGTTAGGGATGAGGACTAAATGGACACACGTTGTAAACGTTGAGGATGAAATTGGACAAATGTTTAGATTGGGGATGAAATTGGCCACTCGTTAATACTTTGGACATCAAAAAGTAAAATAAGCTAAATATGAATCGATAACTTTTTGAACTATTGTTATGTTAACTTTTTAATGAGCTCCAAAATATAAACGATTTCTATCATCAAACTAAACTAGTTCATTTTTTCCTCCAAAACTAGAGAGGGTGAGAATCTCTCAGACTGCCTTTGATAACTAAAGCAAATCGAGTTTTAAGTCCCAATCAATTTGGGTCGCATTGCTCTTTAGTAATTTGTGGGAAAGATGGTTATAGCGCTTGAGTCGATGGGTGGTTAATTGAACTTCATTTCCCTTAAGTGAAAAAAAAGGATTCGGCTTCTCTGCAGTCCAATCTAGCCATTTATCTCGACAATTAATGTTCTAGATTGCAAAAGTCATCCTATATCTTACATGTAGGATAATTTTAGCAAATTCGTCCATTAAAATAGTTCTAGAAAGTTAGTATTATGCGAATCGGCCTCTGCAGTCCTGTCAACTCTTAGACTACACACAAGCTAGATTAGGAAAGAGAGGCCCATTGATGTGGTGCAGTAGGCATACTGATGTATTTAGAGGAATACACGGGTCGTTACAAAAATTATTCGCGTCATCCCTCCCGCTCCAGCCCAATGCTGAAAAGCACCAATAAGGAAGCCGACTAATTTTCTACCCAAAATACCTCAGCTTTAATGTGCGTCTCTCCCCATACAACTTTTACTCTTCCACTGGCACCTAAAGCCAACTTTAATGTATTTGTTGATGTCCCCCAAAAAAATGTGAGTCAGAAAGTCTTAAAGAAAGAACAAAAAGTGACCAACTTTTATGCTTTTACTCCAAAGACATTTTTTATGCTTTTATGCTTCCATTGGGAAGGGGGGGACGCTATTTCGATATTTTATGAGCGGCCTTTGATGTGAAACGACGCAATGCTTTTTTGGTTCCCCTCAACGCTTCTGCAAGGACTCGTTTGGGTTACTCGACCTTTGGTTCTGTCCTAACCCGAGAGTGTACAATTATAACATCAAAACGACGTCGTTTTGATGCTTTTTTGGTTCCCCAAATCTTTAAGGACTCTGCCTCAATCACTAGTTCCATCCTAACCCGATAGTGTACGATAATAACATTAGACATCTCACAACAAGCACTCTTGCATTCCCCTTGGTTTGATGCGAAAATCTATAACTCTTTTTACTTGAATGTACTCAAAATAATTTCGAGCCTCAATTCCGGGTTGGCATTATGGCGTCCGGGAGCACTTTCTCCCCCTTGATTGCATTTGAGGGTCATGTGCATCCCATTGATCCTTCATGCCATTTGAGTGGATTAGGTTATCGCTTCTCCCCATTACCTCCCGTTGTCCTATTTCAAAGGACCTACAAAGCAATTGCTCAAGATCGATTTCCCAGTAAAGGAATCAGCATGTAAATTTGTCGAAGAATTAGGAAAAATTACAGTGACCAAAGTTCTCTCACTCTTGTTATGCTTTGGGATCCATTTAATGAACCCCATTCTCGTTTTTTCATTTTGCTTTTAAGATGAGAAAAGTGGAGAAATAAAAGTGCCAAACAAAGCCCCATTAAAGGGAACCAAAAAAACATCAAAACGACGTGGTTTCAAAGACAGTTTTTCCCTTCCATTGACCGGGTGGGTTTCAAAGACAGTTGTGGCAGAATTTCCTCCTTTCTCTTTCTTGGTTACTTCAAAGTTTGACTTTCCAACACATACATTTAAAAAGCTAGTAATACACTCTCTCCCTCTTTAAACGCACACTGCTCAAGACAATCTCTCTCATTAAGTACTCTGTATTACCCAAGAGGCCAAAAGGCTACACTCTCTCTCCTCCTCTTAAACACGCCTATTATATAGTTCTCTCTCTCTCTCTCTCTCTCTCTCTCTCTCTCTCTCTCTCTCTCTCACACTCTCACCATCCTTTCCATTATTGAGGTTACTCATGGAGACAAAGGGTTTGATAAAAGAAGCAACTTATAGTTGGATTGAGATGAAGAATAAAAGGCGTCATTTTCTCTCCAAAGACATGATAAACTGGCGGATCAGATGAAGGACGATGGATATGCTCTCTAGGTAAGTGCTAGATCTACAACCATACTATGTATATCAGTGCGAATTTTTAGTCTAATGTAAAAAAATCATTGTGAATTTGAGAGTTCTTTGTTAAGCAAGTGGACAATAACTCCCTTGTTCCTTACAAGAGCTTATGGTGTCTCCTTTGTTCAAGTGGACGAGAAGGTTTAAGAAATTTGCAGCCGTAATTTAAAAAATTTGCAGTTGTTTTAGAAATTCGCAGCCTGTGAATTTTTTCAATCTTCTTAAGTTCATATCCTCCATTTTTCTTTATTGCATAAGATGACCAACGGATCATTAAAAATGGATTTTTAAAAAATTTGCCGTCAATCTTCTAAAAAAATTTGCATGGTACTTAATTTGGTTGTGGAGATCTCGTAAACACAGGGAGTTCTTACGTACTTTATGTTTTTTTTGGTTGTCTAATGCAATGGCTAATCGAGGTTAATTACTGCGAATTTTTAAAATTCGCATGGTACTTAATTTGGTTGTGGTTGTTGACAGTGTTGTGGTGTAATATATATATATTTTTCTTGAAAATCGTTGTTGTAATCTGTTGAGAATTTTTTCCCAATCGTTTTGTGATCACTGCGAATTTTTCCAAGGTCACCGGTCGTCGGAAAACGAAGCTCCAGTGGTCGGCGAGCATAGTGTGGTGGTCGTCGGAGGTTGGCGATGGTCGGAGAAGACAGGTCGGCAGTAGCCAAAGGTTGGCTCGTTGGAGAGGGAAGGAAGTGTTAAGCATAAGTGTGGGAGTTTTGTTTGTGTTTTAAATAGGAAGGACAAAAAGGTAATCTTATCTTTGAGCTAGACCTCACGGTAATTAAAAAACGCTCTTTCCTTTTTGGAAATTAAAGACTCATTTTTTTTACCTAGTGGTAAAAATCTGATGTATTTTTTAGAGGAATTTCCCAGCCGGTCCACTTTTCCGAATATAATTCCTGCGCGCTCCATGCGGAAGCTACAATGTACGTCTAACTCAAACCTAAGCCCCGTGCTAATATTTCTAACAATTCTATCCCTACCTCACGGAAGGAGGTGACACCTAACAAATGAATCGGTGGTCTAGTGGTGCATGTTTAACACGTCAATTTTGCCAATCACTGCCCAATGACTTTAGGTATCTTCCAAATTAGTCTTCCCCAGTATACTCCTATATTCTCTTAATTCTCTTAATTCTCTCTCTCTCTCTCTCTCTCTCTCTCTCTCTTACATTTTAAATTTTAAAATCTCAAACCGTAAGTGTCTAAATTTCGGATCCGAAAAGGTGGGGGCATTTATCGATAGGTCTTTATCTTGGCCGTGTTGTGCGGCAAAACTACGCCGTTTTGCATGATTTTTGTGCACAACTCCAAAGCTTCCAAGGGCCTTGTTTGGAGGAAGAAAAAACCACTACAAAGTGCCGAAACCCAAAGTGCCTAAACCCTAAACACGTAGTACTTAAACCTGAAGTGCCTAAATCCAAGTGCCTAAACCTACTATACCCTACTCCAAAGAGCCTAAATCCCCTAAAATTGAACCCCAAAAATTAACTCTCCAAACAAGGCCCTTGGATGTACCAAGAAAATGAGCAAAACGACGTAGTTTTGCCGCACAACACGGCGCATAGCACCTACCGCATAGCACCTCCCCGGATTCCTAAATTTCAAACCGTATAAAAGTTCCTAAATCCCAAAATCATATAAAAGTGCATAAACTTCTAAATGGACGGTTCTATTTCTAAATTCTAAGTGTACGGTCTAAATTCTAAAATGTACGGTCTAAATTTTAAAATGTACAGTCTAAATTCTAAATGTACAGTCTAAATTCTAAAATGTATGGTCTAAATTTTAATTCTAAATGTACGGTCAAAATTCAAATTTCACAAGTCTAAATTCTAAATATACAGTCTAAATTCTAAATGTACGGTGTAAATTCTAAATGTATGGTCCTATTTCTAAATTCTATATGTACGGTCTTGTTTCTTTATTCTAAGTATATGGTGTAAATTCTAAATGTACGATCTAAATTCAAAGTGTACGGTCTAAATTTTAAATATACGGTGTAAGTTTTAAATGTACGGTTTAAATTTAAACACAACTCAAATAGTTAAAAGGCGTAAAAGATTGCAAGTATACATTTTACTTTAACATCTGTCATTTCATTTTCCCAAGTGTACATTTACTTTCTTCATTTGTCTTTTCTTTTCCCCAACTTCTGATTACTGTCCTAACACAGTACTTGTCAATTTTTCACTCTCTCTCTTCCATCATGCATCCCCTTTCACTTCTCAAACACCCATCCCTCTCTCTCTCTCTCTCTCTCTCTGGATCTTCACCTTCTCTCTACGAAAGACACCCATTCAACGCAAGTACATAGCCTAAGCACAAGCAGCAAACACAGTTAATTAATGCCTCCTGCCGATCACCACCGGAGCAACTGTGCGTTAGAGTGGGTTGAAATCTGTAAATTTTTCTTTTGGGTTGAAATCTGTTAAATTTTTGGTTGCATCAGCTCTCCGATTTGATGCAAGCAGCCGCCTTGTTTGCCGCTGCTTTGGGGATATTTTCGGAAGAAAATTAGGTTGTGGAGTTTTTTTTTTGGGTAAATATTAGGTTGTGGAGTTGTCCGTGCTTTTTTAGTAGTAACCTGGAGCGCGCGGAGTAGAAGGCTAAAAAATGGATTGGCCCGTAATAAAACCATGTATTTACATGGCAATAACGATCGTCAGAACTTAGAAGGCCCAATAAGGATAGTTGGGCCAGCGAATTCAGATTGGGCTATGCTGGCACGTTTTGAAGAGATCTGCACATTCCGGACCCCCCAAAAAAGGAACATCCCAAAAAATAAGGGGTAGAATTTAGCCCAAAAAATATCATGCTGGTGTAGTGGTCTCTTTTTCTTTGTTATTCTACCTTATTCAAGGTATTTAGTTTAGGTATTTCATATGACAAAAAAGTATATAGTTTAGGCCCTGTAAGAAAAATTATTAGGTGGAATTTGAACTAAATTAAATTATGGTTTTACGATAACGATCTATTGTTATTTGTACAAAAAAAATTAATTTTTAATAAAAGTATTTGTTTTTTTGGATTTGTCTCCCGGAGAGGAATCAGAAAAGTAAAATAAAAAAAGTGTACCAAACTTGAAAGAAATTCAGAAAAGACAAAAATAATCCAAAAATCTGTAAGTTTTGAATTATTTTTGTTTTGATTAAAAAAAGATTTGAACATAATTTTGTAATTTTTAGAATCCTCTCGTCGAGAATAACCAATAAGTCACAAAACAATTTATGCAAAACTAACAAGTGAGATTTTTATTTTTATTTTGAATAAAGACAAAGATAATTCAATTTTGGGGGGTAATGTTTTATCAAGAAATTGCATGCAGGCAAGTTTTTTTTTTTTTTTTTTTTTTTTTTGAAGACATGATTCGTTCGAAAGTAGAAACTAGCAGATATTTTATGGAACCTGGGGGGTGCTGTGCATCCCAATGCACATCACCGTGCTGTGCAGCCCCACGGAGCCGCCGCGCCGGCATTTTTTTGACAATCGGAGATGTTCACCGCGTAGACCTCGTCGAATACTACAACTCTACAAGTCTGCCAAAGATCAACTCTATCGGATATCTTTAAGTGCCTCATCGGCACACAAATAACATGAAAAAGTGGTTTTGATCCAGTGTTTGTGTCCATTTGTGTTCCATTTGTTTTCAAAGTATTTGTGTTCCGATGACGTACTTAAAGATATCCGATCGAATTGATTTTTTCTACACTTGTAGTATTCGACGGGGTCTACATGGTGAATGTCTCCGATCATCAAAAAAATGCTGGCGCGGCCCGCTGTGGGGCTGCACAGCACAGTGCTGTGCATCCCATGCACAGCACCCCCCCTAAGTCCATATTTTATGCACATAAACCCAATATTATACATGAGAAATGACACATGTCATCACATTTATCACCATTTTACATTACCAATATCTACTTTAATATTCACAAAAATATTATTAAGTGAATGAAACGATATTTTCTATCACCGTTTTTCAACACTACTTTTAGATGGGTGATGATAATGTCAAAATAATGCTGAAATTATAGGGCATAAAAGAAGACTTGTACCAAGTACATAGTAAATAATTCTTATCCCAGAGACAGCTCTACATTAGGGGATGGTTGGTCACTTGAACACACAAAAAAAAATTATTTAGAATACATATAATATTTTTAGTTTTCTTTTTAGTTTAATCTTTTTTGAACACCCGACCAAAAATTACTTGAACACCCTACGCATAAATATTTGAACACCTAACCCCAAATTTTTTGAACAACTAGCCACAAAAAATCAGCCAACAAACCAATCCAATATAAACAATCCATAGGCGGCTCCATAACTTCTCATAGATGGTCAATTGAACAACTTAAACTCTTTTATACTTTATGTTACAGGTAATAATTTTATATTGGGTTTGTTTGATCACATAGTCCATGATATTAATAGATAGTCCCTCTCTACCAAATTTGCTCAACACTTGTTAAAATCATGTTTTTTGCACGGAAAAAATAATGTATTAACATGTTTATTTTTTCCAAAATTTGTGTACGATTATGAAAATCTCATTGAGAAGTAAAAATCGGTGTAAATTTCTTGCAAGAAAAAACCCTCATAAGTATTTTTCTTTGCTTGCAAAAATGCATGGCTCCCCCAAAAGGGCAAGCATTTTAGGATGGAGGGAATAAAATTTTGGTTATATATAGTTATGGTTTCTAGCAGTAGTATATTGTAAGTATTCATGAACACCCTTTTAAGAATTTCTGGAGCCGCCACTGTCTAATCCACTAAAAATTTGACAGTAAAAGATTATGTAGCGTTATTATTGTTTCCTTTTTTTTTTTTTTTTTTTTGCAGACATAAATAAATTAAGAATATCAAATCACCAAATTAATTAAAGGCTAATTACCCGTGTAGGGTAACCTTTAAGGAGAATAAATACGAGAATTCCAAATCATAAATTAAATGCTAGCTCACCCATATTGGGTGGCTATTATTGTTTCCTCTGTTCGCACATATATGAACTAAATGAGGACCATCCAACTAGCTATATAAGCTGTAAAACAAAAACAAAAACAATATTCGATTAACGTGATTTTTAACATGATTCATATTCTCAATGAACTCTAGAACGTTAATAGCTCTGACCAAAGCCCACAAACTATCTAAACCGAACCATTTTAGTCCACCAAGTAGTCTCAAGTAGAGTTGGATCCTCTCATGTCTAGAATGAATTTTTTTTTTTTGTAGTTAAAAAAAAAAAGTCTACAACTACACCCAAAACACACACTCAAACACACAAACACTCACATGTTTACCCAGCGTTTGGGGCGAGTGCTTTTGATAGTCGTGGAGTTTGATTCCCCTGCAGTGAATACCCGAGCTAAGTGGGGGCCTTGAAAATGAGGTGGATCCAATTATCCAAATTCCTGCTATCGAGAGAATCCAAATCCTTAAACTCCGGGATTGTCCGGACCAAGCCTTTTCCTGATCAAATTTTGATGATCCAAACCGTCCAATGTGTTTAAATTTTATCGAAAACTAATAGGATGAAGCCCTTCCCGGTCATTTCTTTTGATGATTTCTCGTACGAACTCTTCAAAATACGTTTTAAACACATTGGAAGGTCCGGATTATCAAAATTTGATCGGAAAATGAAAGGTGTGAATATGAGTGGACTTTAAGTGTAGTGGACTAGAATATTGGGGTGTGTGTGTTGTTGTTTTAAAAAAAAGTCTACAACCACACCAAAATACAACATAAATATTTGTATGGGGCTCAGACACACTACACCATCCCACAAATTTATGGAGTGTTTGGTGTATCCAAGTGTCGTCGTAGATTTATGAAAAAAAAAAAAAAAAGAAGTCTTAAGTAGGAGAAAAATTTGGGTGCCGGACGAGTACCACGTGGCGATATCCGTCGCCATCTCGGCAATTTAAAAATATTTTGGATGGTCTAAAAAGAAATAGGAGAGAGAGAGGAAAAGGGTTGAGAAAAATCTGGACCGTCCAAAACACTTTCGGACGGTCGAGATGCTTATTCGGCACTACATATATCATACCCGTTTTTGGACAGTTAAGATGCACATTCAACACCACGTATATCATACACGCTCGGCACCCTAGTTTTTCTCTTCGAGTAGACGTGTAAGGATCCAACTCCTTAAAACGAAAAATATGCTCTTATCATCATCGGCATAAAATCGATCGTTTTGTATTGTATGGTATGATGTTGACGCTACTGGCTGTGCAGTGTTTTGGCTTGGATTATAATGAAGTAGACGACAACCTTCATAAATATCACTCCAGAGTGCAAGTCTAATCGTCCGTTCCATTTTGCCTAAATTTCTTTTCCCCACTCAATTACTGCCACATACCTACTGTATTTTTTATCTATAAGCAGAGCTGGTTTTAGACTAAAACTCATAAAATTGCCGTTTTAAGTCTCAAAATTTGACTAATTTTTCCCACATATATAGTGGTTAGGCCTACATAAAAATTAAAGTTAATGTGTTTAATAATTTTAATGGCCAATTTAAAATAATGCCCAACTGAATGGATTGACTCTGTTTTCTATTGAAAAGACCATGGTTGAGAAACTTGATTATGCAAGTTTAATTAGTACATTTACAGCTGAAAATGCAAGAAGGGTTATCTTTAAATCACAGTAAATGATAGTATATTGGAATGATTATCGATTCTAGGTATTTATACCCTCAAATTTAATGACTTTCACATGAAAGTTTCTTTCGCAAGTGCTTTTTACTATGCCAAGTAAATTGAGGACTCATTTTAAAAAATTCCCTTTGAGCCTAACAAAATTTAGAGCCGGCCTTGTCTATAAGTCTAGCTTGTGAATGCGTCATTGCCTACGGTGGCTGCCCACCTGCCCTTATTATTATCCCCCACCACCACCATCACCACCACCACGGCACATCTCTCTCTCTCTCTCTCTAGCCAGTAGCCATGACTATCATGGAAAACAAAGAAGACATTCACGTACTACTGGTAGCATTCTCATCTCAAGGCCACATCAACCCCATGCTCCGCCTAGCCAAACGCCTTCATCACTTCCCAAAAAAACCTCCACGTCACCTTCGCCACCACCGAAATCGCTCGCCAACGCATCCTCTCCTCCTCCACCACCACCACCGTCAACTCTGTCGGCGGCATCCACCTCGAGTTCTTCTCCGACGGCCTCCCTCTCGACTACGACCGCAAGTCCAACCTCGACCACTTCATGCACTCCCTCTCCACCGCCGGCCCCACAAACCTCTCCTCAATAATCCAAAACCAGCACACCAAATTCACCTGCGTCATAACAAACCCCTTCATCCCATGGGCCGCTGACGTGGCGGCGGAGTACGGAATCCCCTGCGCCATGCTCTGGATCCAACCATGCGCTCTCTTCTCCATATACTACCGCTTCTACAATAACCTCAACCCGTTTCCTACACAAACCGACCCGGATACACCCGTGGAATTACCCGGGTTGCCGTTGCTTAAAACGGAGGATTTACCCTCCTTCGTCCTCCCTTCCAATCCTCTGGATTCGTTCTCGAAATTATTCGATGGGTTGTTCCGAAACATGGGGAAATTCAAGTGGGTTCTTGTTAATTCATTCGAAGAACTCGAGAAGGGTGTAATCGGGTCCATGTCGGAGATCCATCGGGTTACGCCGGTCGGGCCATTGGTGCCGCCGGAATTGTTGGGTGAAGATCGAACGGAGGATGATGTGGGTGCGGATATGTGGAAATCTGATGATGATTGCATTGATTGGCTTGATAAAAAAGAAACGGGTTCGGTCATTTACGTATCGTTTGGAAGCATTTTGGTGTTATCGGAAGAGCAAATGAAGAGCATTGCGATGGGTCTGAAGAGGAGTGCTCGTCCGTTCCTTTGGGTGGTGAAGCGACCCGATTACCCGGTAATTATTCATAATTATGTATGCGTGTGCTAGCATAAAACGTCTTTGAATTACATTTCAAACTATTAAAATCTACGAGAGCGATGATTGAGAGCGTAAGTACAGTGTGATGATTAAAAACGAAAGCACAATGCATTTTGAAGGATTTTGTAACTAAACTCTAAACCACCCTCCGGCCTCCGTCAGTTCATGTCTAGAGTTTCTCTCAAATTTTTTTTTCCCATATGGAGTACTATTTTTGTATTTAAAAACTCATTGAGGTTAATTGTAAAATATAATTAAAAACAGTCCAATTTCTTGTGCTCATTTTTAGATATTTTGATAGATTTTGATATAAAATTCCGTCGATAGTATTAATAATGTCTAAGTTTAAAATCTTTTTTTTTTTTTTAGCTATATCTTTTTTCTTTTTAACCAAGTGTCTAAGTCCAATTTCTTGCGCAACTCAACTATTCTAAGACCCTCGAAATAACAACCGAACATAACCCCAATTTATCAATATCTTGCTGCTCAGGAAATAGTCATTCTTATTTTTAGGGGGAACTATATATGTATATCTTTTAGATGTCGGATTTTAGATGGGATACCTGACTGGGATGGTGCAGGCTCGGATCACATCTTGTTCAAACACATCCGAACCGTCCATTTCGACCAAACAAATCCGAGCCATAATCCGAGCAAAGAGTTAAATTCCCAGACGTTGATTGTTTGGATTAAATCCAAGTGTCGTCAGGGACAACACCATCCCCCATTCAGGAAATAGATTCATGTCATGCTTATTATTAGGGTGACCCAACTATGTATATTTGTAAGATGGGGTTACCTGTCTATATTAAGTAACTTATTAGATTCACACCAGCTGTATATAACTCAAGATAATAAATTCATGTCTCTCATTTATTTCACAATCTATCATCTTAATTATGATATTGTTAATGTCTCTATAAATTTACTTTTCTTAATTGACGTGTGCTAATTAATTTGGTTTTCTGATTTCTGTGACTAAATTCAAAAAAAGAAGAACGGTGCAGAGAAAGTGTCGTTTGGGTTTCTTGATGAATTGAAAGGGCAAGGCCTTATTGTGCCATGGTGTCCTCAAATAAAGGTCTTAATGCACCCTTCAGTTGGGTGTTTTCTGAGCCACTGTGGATGGAATTCGATGTCGGAAACGATCGCCTCCGGCGTGCCTGTTATCGCTTACCCGCACTGGACGGACCAGCCGACGAATGCCAAGCTTATCGCTGATGTTTGGCGGATCGGCGTACGGGTCAGCCCTAACACCGACGGTGTTGTAACTAGCGAGGAAGTGGAGAGGTGCATTGAAGAGATCATGGGCGGGGCGAAATCCGAGGCGTTCAAGAAAAATGCGGCGGAGTTGAAAGTGGCTGCTCGAGATGCGGTGGCGGAGGGCGGTTCGTCGGACCGGAATATAAATTCGTTTGTGGATGAAATAATTGGCCATTCTAGCAATGGAGTTGCGATTAAAGTTTAGCATATTACAACTGGCCGTTTTACTTTATAGGAGTACTATGGACTAGAAAAAATTAATTTGTGCAAGGAATGGGTATGTAATATTAAGCACAGTATTAATTTAAATTTGTAAGTATTAATTTAAATTTGTATGTATTATTTTCTTTTGGGATAACTCGTCCCACCAATGTCTCTTAACCCGATTGGCAAAGTGGTTATGACTTTATGCATATTTCGATTTATTTTGGGAGACTAAAAATCGAGCGAGCTCCCACCAACGAGCACGCATCTTAACCCAGTCAGGGAATTTGCAAAGTGGTTAGACTTTTTCGAGGTTTGGTTCCACTTTTAGCAAAGTTTTGATTCGATTCTCTCTCGACAAAGATATCGAACCGAGGCCACCGAGACATGCCTCGATCGTTACTGCTCTCAGTAAGGATTTTATTTGGTTCCACATCCTGCTTGATCCTACAACGCTCCTACAAATCTTTGTTAACAATGAATTAGTTGAAAAAGACAAACAAATAAGTGCGTAATGAAACCCGGAAAGAAAAATACATGTAAAAAAATTTATTTTCAATATTTTTGTCATTTTGAAACCTCAAAAATGTTTGAAAAACCAATATATTTGAACCATTTTGAACACCCTACTAAAATGAAATCGAATCAAAAAGTGACTTCTTCCCAAGTCTCTTTTTACCATTTCTCTTTCTTTCCCCCACCCTTGGTTTTTCTTCAATTCCACTCTTCACAATTTTCTCTCGCTCTGAAGACGATTTTTGATCTACCCCAAACACACACCTTAATTCTTTGGCCAAAACCCTAAAAATTTTGGATTTAATTTCGGTACTTCATTGGAGTGATGCATTTGATACTGATGCTATTATGCTCGATTTCTAAAATTAAGGTCGTTGAGGAAAAATTCTAATATACTAAATATTTTGCTTTTTTTTTGGTGGCATTTTTTTATATTAGAAGTTTTTTTTTTTTTTTGCACCCCCAACAACCTCCAGTTATTATTTCTAGGGACCGTAGTAATGGTTCTATTCGACATCCGATTCTAAAAAATAAAGAAAAAAAAACGAGCACGCATCTTATTCCCTATATATTCAAAAAAATGTAAGAAAAACGAGCACGCATCTTATTCTCCTATATATTCACCAGAAAAATGTAAGGACGGGAGTGAAGATAAGGCGAATGGTGTTGGAGTTGGTCCAGTTGGAGGAAGAACATTCAAATGACAATTTGGGTGAACAATTTAAGAGGATGAGACAAAATCACCCTCCCTTTCAACTTGGGCATTTTAGTGGAAAAATCATGCACGTCATGACGAAAATATACTCCACTGAAAAGTCCTTCCTGTCGTTCAAGAAGAAAGCTAAACGAATTTCCCTAGCACCCAAAAAAAAAAAAAAAAAAAAACTAACTAACTTCTAGGCTCTGTTTTTGGATGTACAACTGAAAATATTTTCCATGAAAAACATTTTACGTGAAAAAACAAGTTTTACAATTATTTTCAGTGTTTGGGTGAATTCCAATTTTATTTTTACAAACCGATAGCTCATCCAAGCTGACGAAGGAAATTTCTGTCATGGCACGTTGGTAGAGAGAGAGGCTTGCCATCTGCGGGAGAGCAGACTTGTATTCATGTGGCCATGAGGGAATCGCTCAACCAATCTGATCGAGGGGTATCGTGGAAAGGAAAGAGTGGTACAGTGTTCCTTATGGAAAATTAACTTACCGAGTTTTTGACGGTAAGACATTTTACGGCCAAAGGCGTAAAACATTTTTCAAAAAATTTCATTTTCCAGGATTTTCAACAACCAAACACTGGAAATTATGTAAAATATTTTTGGCAAAAATATTTTACGTCCAAACAAACGGAGCCCTAATGGTGAGTTTCACATTTTTAAAACGGGAATGACTATAATACACAACCATCAAAGATGTGTATAATATACACCTATTATATATGGTCCATGTTATATTACTTTATTGGTAATTGTAAGAATTAATGTGTGAAAGAAGGCCAGAATTGAAGAAGGTCCAATTTTGGATTCTCATTGTCCAGTTCATTTTACAAGATGCTTTTTGACATAATGAATGTATTACTATTATTTGGGTTTTGTTAAAATGTGCCCCCAGACACATGATAAGGTTCATTAAATGAGTATAATTAAACATTTGTTTGCATGAGAAATCTAAGTTATAAACTATAGACACAAATTCTTTTACTACTTTTTGCATGGGAAATCCAAATATATCTATTACTTTTACTACTGTACTTTCTATAAAAGTGGATTTAAGTAGAC
The DNA here is from genome assembly GCA_016920895.1 of Vaccinium myrtillus. Classification (NCBI taxonomy): domain Eukaryota; kingdom Viridiplantae; phylum Streptophyta; class Magnoliopsida; order Ericales; family Ericaceae; genus Vaccinium; species Vaccinium myrtillus. Next base: position 14,236,657 of record CM029278.1, on the reverse strand, counting down.
TCATTTAATGAACCTTATCATGTGTCTAGAGGGCATATTTTAACAAAACCCTTATTTATTTTGATTGACACATAAATTCCCGTAATTGGAAAATGCAAGATCTAAAAATGGAGCTCCCAACACCCATTCAAATCCTTTATTTTGAAGGACGGGATGGAAAGAGACAATGCGTTTTATATGTGTGTGTGTGTTCTCTATGCATGGCAATGGTGAAAGCTAAATAGAGTCCGATTTTTTTCATCCTCATTTAAAGAGGGTGAACATTATCCTCATTTTGCTTAGTGAAAATTGTGTAGGGTCCACGAGATCAACACATTTTTGGTAATAGTGTGGTTTGTTCGTGATAGGACCCACACTTTTTTCACCAATCAAAATGTGGGTAACGTTCACCCTCTTATAACGAGGGTGAATAAAATCATTCTCGTCTAAATAAATAAGGGCATAGCGGATTACTGCAGTGTTTGGCTAGCCAAAACGAAAATAAAGCTGTTTGAACTTTTTTATTCAATCTTTTTTTTTTTGAAAAAAGTAATAGGCCAGGCTCAATGAAACTAACTTTGTATGTGGTTAGGGATATCCTATGAGTTCGTTCACTTGGGATATCCTATGAGTTCGTTCACTATGAAGTGGGTTAACAATACCCAATTTTTTTTTATTGATCCTTTCTAATCATGCACAAAATTGTTCACCCACTCGAACAAAATTGCACTCATATAAAAGACGGATTGGGGGTGTTGTGCATCCCTCGGTTGTCCGATCGTGTTTTGGACGGCACAGATGCATTCGGCAATTTTAATTTATTTTTACCGGTAAAAAATCAAAACACATCCGGACCGTTCAAAATACGATTGGACGGTCGAGGTGCATTTCATAAAAGACATGTATGCATCTTGGCCAAGGTTGTGAATCTCGTACCGTACTGGCCGATATGTACCGGATTTACGTTAAACCAGTATCTTGCACCTTTAATTCCGTCCCGGCTCTAATACCGGTGTTTACCGGAAATTCCGGCCAATACCGGGTGAGATGGTGGTCCCGGCGATTCCGTCCGGTACTGTGTTGAACCGACTTTTACAATTTTCTACAAATGGATCTTGCTCATATCGCAATTCGCACCCACAGAGAGAGATCGAGAGGGAGGGAGGCTATACTTGTTTTGCTATGATTGAGAGAGAGAGAGACAGAGGGAGAGAGGGGAAAACACACAAGGTTTTGAGCCATACCTATTCAACGCAGTCATGGAGCAGTAGAGAAGATGAGTAGAGGAGAAGCAGCGGCTTCTGTTTCAAAAATGATAGATACACTCCCTCCCCAGCCACTCCCCACCACTCCCTCTCTCACATGTGGTGGAACCCACAGTGGGTCCCACATGTGGTGGGTCACACCACATGTGAGAGAGGGAATGATAGGGAGTGGCTGGGAGGGAATGATAGGGAGTGGCTGGGAGGGAGTGTATGTATCATTGTTCAGGTTTTGATTGTACAGTAGATAAGGTTTTGTAACTTGAAGCCCTAGAATATCACAAGGACAAAATTACCCTTTATCTGTTATTTAAAATGGTTATATCAAGTGTGATGTTTCAACTAATTTGAGTTCTTTATAGTATTTTGTGTTGTCCTGTTTAATTTTCAAAAATAAAATCTTACATCAACGTAAATGAAGTGTGTAAGTGTATATATATATATATATATACCCCATATTTTATGATATTTATTGTCTCTAATGATAATTTATTTTATGATGAATTAAATTATATGGAGAAATTTTTGATTTAAATATATATATATATATAAATAATACCGCTAAATCCGAAACGGTACCGGTATTCACCCGGTACTGGCACCGTACCGTACCAGTAAGAAAATCGGTAGCCTGTCCGGTACGGGATTCAAAACCTTGATCTTGGCACTTAAAAAAATTCACACGCACATGCACATAAGATATTTCAGACGCTATTTATGTGGTGGACTGACTAAGCCCATTAATTCATTGGGCCGACTACACAAGCAAAAGCCCATTAATTCATTTTGGGGGGTTTTGAAGTCAACAGAGGTCTATTAAAAAAGTTGTTAAACCCTCACTCCACTCTCCAGGTCCATCAAGCCAAAACCCAAACCCCCCAAAAATGAATTTCTCCTCCGCCCTCCTCCGCCGCGCTGTCCAACCGTTCGCCGCCGCATCGCGACGCTCAAAAACCTCTCCTTCCGCCTTTCAGGAATTACAATCTCAATATACCACCACCACCTCAACCAATGCGGCTACTGAAACCAAAGATGACAAGAATAAAGGCAAGTGGTTCACCTTGCCGCCGTTCAATAATTCGACCGTCGACGGCGCCGCCCTTGGGAAGGAGCTCTACGGACGGCGTTCTGATGACTCCGCTACCCCTACGACGGCGCTTAAGTGGGTCCTACGGTGCTGCCCTCAACTTCCGAGGTCTCTTGTGCAGAAGCTCTTTCGCCTGAGACAGGTCTAGTTCTCAATCCCAATGAGAATGAATTTAAAAACATATTTTTTTGCATATCATTTTATTACGTGATTCATTCGTATTGGGTTTAACGAAGTTTAAAAAAATATATACTCCATATTTATTTGTTATGGGTTTTGCTTGTTGTTTATTTAAAGAAATGAGTTTGGCCCTGTTGTTTTCCCAGTTTAGTTTTAGTTTTAGTTTTGATGATATCATCATTTCTCTCTCTATCTCTCTCCACTCATTACACCTTTTGACATCATCAAAACTAAACTAAAACTACCAAACTACCAAACGAACAAGGCCCTTATAAGCAGTGCGAAACAAATGGGTGCTTGAAGGATTCTTGTTTGTAATTTGATTTCATTCCTTATACGGTTGTACCTTTCAACCTGATTTTTTCCCACAAAATTAAAGTACTAGATATTAGTTTGTTATACCTTTCTCGGCCTTTTGGCTAAGATATTAGCTTGTTCAGTTGGTTTGAGGTATTGTTCAAAAGTGAAACAAATGGGTGCTTGAAGAATTCTTGTTTGTAGTTTGATATCATTCTTTATACGGTTATACATTTCGACCTGATTTTTGTTTTTCAAAATTACAGCGCTAGATTTTAGGTTGTTTAGTTGGTTTAAGGTGTTGTTCAAAAGTAAAACATAATAATGCAGTGATTGTAAACTACAGTAAACACCTCCGTGATTCAATTTTCGCCTCAAAATGAAGTTTGGGTAGAAACAAAGGTTAGCTGATGATATTTGGTTTGTCTAAATATGAGGTGTGAAATTTTCACTTGGTATCAAATTTGAGTAGAAAGCATAACAGTGAAAAAAGGTTAAACTTAAATACTTCTCCTGATGTTTCAAGCTCGTTTGACAATAAGCTATGTTACAGGTTCGAAGAGAATCCTCTGACTTTGCAACAAGTTCTGATTTGGGTGTTAGAACGCATGAACACCAGCTTAGAAGGGTAACACATGCTTATATTCTGGCTCAATTAAAGTTCCTTTTCCTTATTTACACCTGTTTGCACATACAAAGAAAGATTTCCTCTCTTATTTCTTCTAATGGGAGCAAGTATCTTTCATGTGATATGTACATTATGCGAAGGTAGGAGCGAAAGATCCAATGAACTTCGGAGATCAAATATTTCTTCCTATAAGTGTTCAAGAGTTTCCCTCTGAGAAACCAGAGAAACCAGAGTGCCCTTGCAATGAAGAAGAAATGGAGTTTCTCCTCAGCCTGGAGTTGTATAAGGTCCTGAAAGTTTGCCATTTGGCTTCTTTAAGAGAGTATTGACTTCATGTTCTTTCTTTTCAACATTTGAAGTGCTATGTTCCCATATTCAGGATCCAGCCATTATTGTTGTGAATAAACCCCCTGGAATGCCTGTTCAGGTTAGCAATCCACACCTTTGCACTTATATTTATTCCTGTACTAACAGATTGTGGCCATTGAGTTTCATTATTTAACTGATGTACCTTAACAGGGTGGAGCAGGCATAAAAAACAGTTTAGATGAACTAGCTGCTAGTTATTTGAGATATGATTACACAGAACCCCCTCGACTGGTGAGCTTTTAGTTAAAAGTTCTGTATTGATGGTTTACATTAGTATAGGAGCATGGCTTTATTGCAATAGAAAAGCTTTTTATATTTCCACTCTCAGGCCTTGGTACTTTTTCTATTTGTAGTGGAACCAATTCACCTAAAGCTTGTTATATACCACTATACCAGAAACATTGGTTCTACCACAAATTGAAGAGGTCATGCAATGATACTTACTGACTTTGGATTATTCAAAGTGTGTTATCCACCAATTGAAGGGATACCTTTGAGTGTTTTTTCCCTCCTCTCTGTCTTGTTTTGACAGCATCTCGATTAGTCAGTTGCTCCTGGGATGAGTCTGGGGGTTCTCAATCATTTCTCACTAATTTGTTAACAAGTTTGTTTCTTATTAGGTGCACAGACTTGATAGAGATAGTAGTGGCATCTTGGTTATGGGGAGGACACAAACAAGTGCCAGAGTATTGCATTCCATCTTCCGAGAGAAAACTTCTGGAGCATCAAGTGATGTTTGTGTTTTTCACTCGCCTTTCTTTTTCCTGTTTCTTTTAAAAGAATAAAATTGTATCCCCGCCTGTTCTTCTTCTTTTTGTCCTTCTGTTTCTACTACCGCCTTCGTGGGCTATGTCTGATAATTTGTCCTTTTTCAGGATCTGCAAAACAAAAAGAGAACCTTGCAAAGGAGGTATTGGGCACTTGTCATTGGGTCCCCAAGACGTTCTAAAGGACTAATCTCAGTGCCATTAAAAAAGGTTACACAGTCTCTATTAATAGAGACCTTTTGACCTTGCACCTTGGTTTATTAGCTTCCTTTTTGTCCTTGTTTTCGTGATTCACTTGTTTGTTAAAGCCAGCCATCAATTTTATTTCTCGTTCTTTAACAGCTTCTTTTCATTTTTTTTCGTTTCCACCCACGCTTTTCATGACATGATCGATTTTAGCGCGCACGGAATAAAAAATTGTGAAAATGGAAGTGTCTTGCAACCTCAGAAAGTCTGATATTTGACAATTGACTTTTTTCAGGTGATAGTAGATGACGGAAAATCTGAGAGAATAACTGTAGCTGACAGAGCTGATGTGATGTCTTCTCAGCATGCCATAACAGAGTATCGAGTGATTGAATCTTCTTGTAATGGTGAGCTCTGAACTTTGCTAGGTACTCATTCCAGATACCTATGTGTCGATAGGAAAAGACTAGGAGGAAGAAACACATTTCAGTGGATTCTTGATGCAATTTGTAATGGAGTATCTGATGTAGGACGAGTAGGGCGCTACCATCCTATGCGCAGCTTATCCAAAATCAGAACTATGGCAGCAGCAGTAGCAGGCTGTTCATGTCAGTTTTTGTGGGCCTTTGTGGTTCAAAAGAGGGTTAAGAATGTGGGACTTTAAGGGTTTATGTTAGGGTTATGAAAGTAGCTTTATGTTTTGCAGTTTTTCAAAGTTCAAAAAGACACGCAATATGTTCCATGAACTCGAGAATGGGTATCAAATTCTGGCAGTGGCAGACCCAGAAAATTACATTGTGGGGGCACCTAATACTCATGAGTCAAAGATTTTTTCGTGTCTCATGTAATTTTATGCATGATTGGACTCACGACGATCTCATTTTATGATCCAGGCAGTTCATAACCTTTTAAAAATCGTTTGCAAGCAAGCACTATTAATTACTTGAAATTAAACTTAAAATTCATCAATAAGTAGAAAAGGTTATAACATATACATATTTCTTTTCTGATAACTCACGTGTCCAGCCAGCTTACGCGTACCTCGACTAATTCTGGAGGCCCAATCCCAGCACCCACTTACATGTATACAAGTTTCTAATTAATCATAAGCACATAAAGTCAAGTGTTTCGTCATTAAATTTTCAATGGATGAAGTCAACCCGACCAATTTTCATATTTTGAAACTTTTGCTAGATAGTATCATCGGCAATTCCGTATAAAAATCTTGCAAATTTGTTTAGGAATGCATATTGAAGCCCTAATATTCTCTTATTACGCTAACAGCAAAGGAATAACAAGCAGAAGTTGAGTGGGTCACGTGCCCCTGTTTGAGTCTGCCTCTTGATGCTGGTATGTGTACAAGTGTCAAATGCATCTAATTCGCTTTTCAAACTAGAATGCTTAGTAAATCAATTGGTGATTGTCCAACCAAATGTACACAACACGTACAGTATCCTTATCCAAGTATCGAGTGTTCCACATTGGCACTTTAGACATTTAAAAATTCCATATAACATAGCTGATAATCTGTTTCTGTAGAAGGAATGGGAGAAAAGGAGAGAGTTCTTCTGTATTACGGGTTACACCTATGCTTTCAACCTTCAATCATAAGAACTACTAGTTTCTTCCTTTACTGTGTATGCCTAAAAGTGTTGGAAAATAAAGGGTAGAAGCAGTGAGAACTTCTTCACTCTGTCTCTTGGATATTGCCATATTTGCTTAGGGTCTATCTCAGTGCTTGATATCGTACTAACCTTATGTCTTCAATTTACGTACTTCTTTATAATAGATGTAAATATTGCAGGTTATACATGGTTAGAGCTGTCTCCTCTCACCGGTAGAAAGCACCAGGTATGAATAACAGCCTTCATGATTCTCTGTACTCCTAACTTGAGAATATATCTTTTTTGCTTCATTTGTGACTGATTTTAACACTACACAAATTCTTTTCTCCATGGTCTGCTTAAAAAAAGCTTCGGGTACACTGTGCTGAGGTACTAGGTACACCGATAGTTGGAGACTACAAATACGGGTGGCAAGCTCATAGGAAAATGAAACATCTACCTTGCTCGATTCCTGAGAAATCAACAAAGGGAAAAAGACTTCCCTTTGGCCTTGAATTGGAGATGGGAAGTATTCTCGAAAAGCAGCCTCTTCTACACCTTCATTGTAAAGAGATGGTTTTGCCCAACGTGTCTAGTGCTTTGAGCCATGTGCAGTTATCTTCGGGTTTTGACCTTTCGGGTCTGGAGAGCCTAAAGTTAGCTGCTCCTTTGCCTTCGCACATGGAAAAGAGTTGGAACATTCTGAATTCTTGAGCTACGATTAGATTCTTCGATTCTCTCTTTCAGAGGTTATTATTCTACATTTCTTACCGATATTTTTGTGCACAAAATTGTTCAAATATCACCAACCTTGTTAAGATGGCCTCCACTGCTGAAGTGAGTAACCTGATTGAGTTATCCTTGTAACTGATGTTGGTTTACTCTGTTTCTGATGTGCTACTACCATATGAAGGGTTCTGCCTTCGGGTGTAAGTCCATTCGGGGTGGTTCTATGTGCTGCTTTCTCTATTTTTTTTAAACCATTAGAGAAGCTGTTGAAAAGAGGATCTGGTACTTGATCTTCGGATGTCCTCTCCCGTTCCCTTTCTTGGATCAAGCCTCCTCAATTTTGAACCAACCAAATGGAATCTCATTGTTAGCAAAGTTTGTAGTGCTTGTAATTTTTTAGCCATCCTATTTCGGAGGTGCTTTTCAAGTTTGGAATGTATTTTTTTTGTTCAATTTTTTTACTTGGAGAGATATCTTGGAAAGTACAGCTGTTTTAAATTGTTGGGATAGTAGTTACTTGAGGTGCATATTTTACCAGGTACCTGTGTTCAAGTGTTTACATTGTGAATGAAGCTTCCACTTACCTTTACCAGCTTTTTACCAGTTTTTTTCTTTCTTGCACTATCAAATTGGAAAAAAATAACTGCCATCTGTTGTTGTTTGGCTAAATAATTAGATCAAACTTTGTTTTTGTTTTGGAAAATTATAAAATCAGCATACTGTGTTGTCGTTAAGTTTTAAAAAGGGTATTGAAATGTATGAAAAATGTATTTTTTTTCTTCAAACCTTATTGTCAGCTCAGTAGGCTATTAATAAAATGATCTTTTTGTTTTACCTTGTGACTCGTGGTTGAAGTAATTATCTTTCATAGTGCAAAATATTATTCACTTTGTGTGAAAACGAGCCTAGTTCCATCCTAGTACGGATATCAAATTTGTTTTTAGGAGATCTCATATTCGAATTCGAAGAGGGTGGAGCAGGCTAGCTAGAATTTTTTTTTTTCAAGAAAGAGAAAAAAAATCATTGATAATAGAGATAAAGTAGAAGCGAATTGACATCTTGTAAATACATCATCGAGATACTCTGCCTTGTAAGGCCACATCACAAAATGTGAATTACTTGCTTTACATAATATTAGTTTCATTTCGTTTGTATTTTTTTTAATCAATTTGTTGATGTTCAACTTATCTTTGTTCCATCGATCAATATGTGGGTCCCATTTTGCGAAGGAGCTATTGGGATACAACAACCATGAAGTTACAAATTGATGAGTGTTTTGAAACTTGGTGAGCTCATTAATTAAGACAAACATTAATGAGTTCTTCCATTTTACTTAGATCATCACAAGCAATAGGTTATCAACTTTTTTTGCGCTAAGCCAAGTGATTCAAATTTTCTTGACTTATGCACAATAAGGCTCCGTTTGTTTCGGGCGGAAAATGTTTTCTAGAAAATCTTTTCCATGGAAAACTTTTTCTAGAAAAGAAAATGTTTTCCAGTGTTTGGTTGTGATATGAAAACATTTTCCATTGTTTGGTAGACATGGAAAACCACTAATATGATAAAATGACCAAAATCCATCAAGATTAAGAAATGAGATGCAAAGAAAAATACAAACTAGATTAACCTCAATTGTAATAAACCTCATAACTACCAAAATACTAGAAACATAAGGCACAAACAGAGTTCAAAGTTCATTCTATAACTCCTCAATTACAATACCAAAATACCTAAAATACTCAAACTCACGCATTCATATTAAAGAAACCCTCCAACCATGCCCTTTGGAGCCTCGCACTCTTGACCATAAACACCTTCGCCACCTTTTCGTTTTCAACCAAGTGATCAAATGCTGAGGCAAGTGTAAGTTCATCAATCCCTTCTGTCTTCATAACTTCAGCATAGAGGTCTTTCACATCAAGCCGATCATCACTGAGTTTCTTGATCGCCAAAGCAACTTCTCCAATTTGTGCTCATAACTTGTCATAACCCTCATCCTCGTCATGACTCCTCTTTCGGTGAGGCCTTGCTTGAGTTGGAGCCTCACTTGAAGATGTTGTGCATTTCCCTTTTGACACATCGGCGACACCGAAATCAATAGAGTCTGAAACAACAACTGTTTCTTCCTCTATATCATCAAATGACTTTGCAAATTGACTTGTTGCCATGTCTTTCCCAACAACTAATGCCATCTCATCATACATCTCAATTTTCTTGTTAAAAATGCCTCATGTTCAGGGTGTGCCTATTAACAAGAAAATAAACAAGCAAAACTCATACATATATTACAAAGAAACAAATGATGCATAACTTAAAAACAACATGTCGATTAGTGTAAGTTTCATACTGCAATGTACTCATCAAACACAGTCTCGCTACAGGTTACCATCCTCAAATTATCATCCCATCCAAACCCACTTTTCATATAACGAAGATCATAAATGATCTTCCATGTGCTTTTGATAGTTTTGAGACGATTCTCCACGTGTTTGGATTGGCATTCAACCCCATATTTCTGAGTAATTTCTTTGGCTACTCTGGCAAAAGATCCGGGCCTAAATGTGTTGGATGGTTTATTTCCTTTTGTGGCTTCATTAGCAAGTACCTCAAGCAACAAGGATTGCATGGGTTTTGACCACCTAAAATTTTTCCCTTTGCCCTCCTTCTCACTGCCTTTTTTAGGTTCCATTGCAGAGCAGAACTGCACCTATATGACACAACCCTTATACTATGCAGTAGGGAAGACATACAACAACAACAGGAAGCAAAACAGTAGCAGACAGAGGCATTGAAGCATGCCCTCCTTAAATTAAAACATGCGGGTTTACATGTACTAAACAAACATTTACATGTACTTGATTCATTAGACATCAATTAAGCACCAAAGAATATAGTAGAATTTCAGTTCCAAGCACTTCATCACCAAAAAAAAATTGATCTTCCTTTGTACATAATAATTTTCAACACTCTGAATCCAAGCACTTCATCAGATTACCTAATTTAGCTACAATATTTTAATGTCTTAATGATGTTGAATCAGCTGGAGCATGTGGGTTTGGTGCACAATAAGTGTTGCATCAGCTCCAGTGAATCAAACAGCAATCGATGAATATCTTAGGTCTATTCCAATAAAACAAACTGAGATCAATGAATGGTTTAAGTCGTTCAGCACAGATCCCATACATTCCTGGTATCAACAAGTATTGCCTTCGGAACCTCATAGGGAGTTCAACCTGTATGGGAAGAATTGCTTGGATAGTGTAGGCGGTAAAACAATACATCCGACAACTTTTTGATGGGGTTTTTTTTATGAAAGCAAAGTAAAAAACACCAACTCGTGCAAGCTAAAGAAAATGGGAGTTTTATGCACGATGACAGTTGCAGGAACTACAGGCCATATGGACAAGAATAAGAATGATGCCCCTCATATTTATAATAGGGCCAACAAGATTGTAGCTAGGGCAGACAAACAACATTGTCCTACAACCTAACCAGCTCGACAACAAGTAGGATGTTAATGTTAATGTTAATGTAGGATGTTGTACCATATACCTATTCATTGGTGATACCTTTTAAAAGTTGAGGTTGATTTTGATGCAATACTTGACTTTGAACATGTCTTATTTCTGAGTTTGGAGAAACTTAGTTTTCAGCTGCTATCATCTGCTGATGAGGCTCTAATATTGTACATATCCGGGCTCATCTAGCTCATTTAGGTCACACATGCATGCGTTTTAGTGCTTTTATATGTTTGATATTGTGCAAGGTGTGTTTTTGTAGGTTTGACATACAACCGAGCTAATAAGTGCGTTTTAGAGCACATTGGAAAGCATCTCAAGGATCCAAGGGCCAAGTACACCATGGCACCCCACTAACGAGTCTCAAGGAGCTTTGGAAGGTTCAAGGAAGGCCCGGAACAAAGGAACAATAAAGCTAGAGTTATGAGGCTATAGGAAATCCGACACACCGATAGAAAAAGACTCATTTCTCTCAAGATACAAAATCCATGAAGATGAGGTCAATTGGGTTTGAAAGTAGACTCATAGAGCTTTCCAACGGTTCAAGAATCATGTCATTCCGAGTTCGGACGAAGCCGGGGCGTGCTCGCGAAGTTGGGGCAAAAATCTGTCTGAACAGATGCTGATGGATCGATCCATCACTTTCCATGGATCGATCCAAGCTTCAAAAATTCCCAACAGAAGCCCTTGGATCGATCCAGGTGTTGATGGATCGATCCATGGTGGTGTCCGGGCGAATTTTTGACAGCACATAAAGGTGTTTTGGGTTGGGCTTCCACTTGAATTACTTGCTACTTTGAGCATGCTTCTAGATGTTTGGAGGGCAGGGATGGCTTTTGTATAAATATCTCTCCCTCTCCTCTCTCTTCTCTAGACCCTCCTACATTAGTTTAGTTTTATTTTTAAGTCATTTTCCTCCATTGTTGTCTTCAAGCTTTTAGTGTAATTTTCTTCAAGAACCTTGGTAAGCTTTTATTGTATTGTATTTTCTTCTTCATTAATAGTTCTTGTAATTGTTGGCTCTACATATAAATCTAGTTTATTTGCATTTCTACCGGTTAAATCTTGTTCTTGTTTTTCCATCTTCTTCCTTAAGAAACACTAGTTTAAATTTGTTGTTTGTTAATTTCTCAAGGCTTAAAAGTGTAGGGAAGCTTAGGTTCAATATCAATATCAAGTTTAATCATGAATTTAATTTCCTTCAAATTTCTAATTAGGATTAGCTTAAGCATAATTAGTGAGTAGTTAATTGGGCTTGGTCATGGGGTGATTAACACTCCATGACTCGGGCTAATCCGTTCCTCTCATCTCAAAAGCAAACACTTCTTGTTGATCAAAGAGTTAGGATTAATTTTATGTATCAAAATTTGGATTTGTTAATCTCTTTGATCTCACGTAGCCAAGGGCTTGACCACTTGGCACGTGTGATGCTTAGGGCGATGTCAATCAAAATGTTTGTCTAAATGGCACAAGAATCCTAATCTTTGTGAAACACATTTTCTAGCCAAATGGTTTTAATATCTAAATCTTCCGTTCGGGAGCATCTAACGGTGTCCCGAGCCGGTTATCAAGAGGGGATGGATTAGCCCAAGTCATGGTCGTTAAATACCCCTAGACTTTGCCTTAGTTTAATTTGCCGTTTTTAATCTTCCGAGTCATTCACGAAGTTAAGTGAATTCCACCAACCAAAATCCAAAAGCCAAGTTTGCCGCTTTAAGGCTAAAAACTTCATTCGCAAGACAACTCACGCCGGGTGCGTTCGGTCCCTGTGGATTCGACCCGGTCTTACCGGTTATTATGCTACTGCCGACCTAGCCCTACGCTTGGGGCGACACCATCTACGACGCAATCCAAGGTCGCAAGCATCTGCCATTAAATTTTAGCGAAGAGCAGGTGTATCGATACTGTCGTGTGCGGGATTTTGACCAAGGGGTTTTGGAAAACAGTTTATGGTCAAGTGATCCAAGTGATATTCAAGCGACGTGGTTTTATAAAAACACGGGTTTTACAGGTGTGACTGAGCCAGAATAAATTTGATGAAAATAATTCAGAGTCGCCACTTGACATGATTCTCAGTGTGTCAAGTCACCATTTGAATAAATATTTTTTGGAAAATGAGAAATAAATGCCTCGGGATGAAAGACCCGATTTTGTTTGATATAAATGACTCGGTTTTTGTTTGGTCTGCGATTTTAGAGAAGAAAAGGTTCGGTAATTCACTTTTATGTATAAGGAAGCCGGAGCACCCTACCTCGCCCTTTCGGCACTCGGAACAAACTTTTCGAAAAATGAGTAATTGAAGACTTGTGAGAAATAAATAAAGACATATATATAATGAGAAAAGAAAACTAATATTCTGTCTGAAAAATTTATTTTATTGCATGAGACGTTTACAAAAGAAGGGGGAATATGTAAAAAAATAGGATTTGGACCGAGCCCGGCCTTAGGGCTGCCTATGTTGTCACGACCCAAATTTTTAATGGATATGGATACCGTGACCAGCCAATGAGTTTGACTCACCCAAGTCCTCCATTGACAATTCACTTAAATCTTTATTATTATTATTATTATTATTATTATTATTATTATTATTATTATTATTATTATTATTATTATTATTATTATTATTATTATTATTATTATTATTATTATTATTATTATTATTATTTATTTTTATTTTTATTTTTATTCAAAAGAAACAATCCAATATTGCGGAAACTATATTTTTCAATCTTAACTTTCTAGAGTTCCTTAATCATTACATGAGTTACATTTTTCCTTTTTATTTTACAAGTACAACGTAGACTAATTACTGGTACTTGGTCCGTCCTTTTACTCTTGGTTGCCTGAAAAGAGAAAAATTGTAACAACGTAAGCCACTGCTTGTTTAAGTTTATGAATTATCAGAGTTACATGATTTACCATGGAATTTGAAATCTTTTTTTTTCCCACAAAACAGAAACCATAACATCAAATTTTCAAAAGCATAAATAAGCTTTTATGTAAAATAGCGTTCTATGAATAATACGATATACCATCCGACGATTTCTGCCAGCTATGAGGGAGCGACCCCCAACATAACATGTTGATTTGATCAATTCAGTTGGACACCTGGCTGTGCCCCTATCCATTCATCCTTATAACACCGTTCCAACTGGTATCTTCAAAAAAAACCCAGATTCAGGGACATCGTCCTGATGTATCGATAATACTATTTTTTTTTTCAAAAAATGAGCAAAACATTAGAATTCCATGGTATATTTACTTCAAAATAATTTTATACATAAATAATCATAATTTTAATAAGAACATAAATTTTTGCGAAAAATCTCATGTAACAAGGATAATTCATAACTCACCTCCTTGGGTCTGAAATCTACCATAAAATCTAGTGAGATGTACCGAGTCCTAGAATAACACATTAATTGTTAGAATTACTAAAATTGTGGTTAACTTATTTAATCATTCTACTATCCTCATTGAACCCGAGTATGTTCTAATGAAATAGGCATGAGGGCTAAGGAACACAATTAATAATTATCAAAATTATGTTTAAAGTGAACTTTTGTTATCGGTTGAAATACTGTTTTGGTCCTTGACGAATGGCACCGATTTCAAAATCGTCCTTTTAAGAATTGTGGTTTCAATTTCGTCCTTATAAGAAACTAACGGTTTCAATGTTACCCTTAACGTCTATTTGGAGACGGAAAAAGATGACATGGACTAACGGAGTCCATGTCATAACAACACATCCCCCAAATAGACCCATTCCCAGATCTTCCCCCTTATCTCTCATCTTCTTCGATCCCCCTCAAAACGCTAAAATGGGCAGCCCTAGAACCCTTTCATACGGTTAGGGTTTTTGTCTCCCTCTCTCTCGCATGTTCCACGCAACCAAGTGTGTCCTCCACGATGAAATGAAAGGCTTTCTTGAAGTGCAGTGAAGATCGATTTAGGGTTCCAGGAGAAAACAAAGACGGTCGATTTGTTGTGGTCCCATTCGCTTTTCCATAAAGGTCTGTGGTTCTTTTCCTTTATATAGTGAATTCTAATGCTTAGTGGGGAAAAGTCTGTCTCATTACTGTTGTGGTCCCATTCTCGAATCCCAAAACCCTAACAATTTTAAAGCTAAAAGACAAACAGTAAAGTAAAAGAAAAGGTTGCATTTTGATATTGTTGTGGTCCCTATTCATTGTCATTATACTAATATATACACTGTACTGAATGATTCACAGATGGATACTATATTAACCATAGAGGTCCACCATGGTGGATACTTTGACTGTAACCCTACTAGGTATGTCAACGGCTTAGTAAACCACGTGGATGATTGTGATTCGGATAGGTGGTCCAAATTTGAGGCTGAAAATATAGTTCAGAGGCTTGGTTATCGTAGGCACAAGTTGTTGTGGTATAGGGTTCCCAATCTTAGTATGGATGAAGGTTTGAGGCTTATACACTCTGATCAAGATGCTGTTGAGATGAGTCAGTTAGGTAGGGCCCATGAGCAGATAGAAATGTATGTGGAACATGTTATAGAGGATGTGGAAGATAATGGATTGACACCCCTACCCCCTCCCCTACCAGATATTCCAATGACAGAAAATGAAACAAATGAAACAGCTAAAATGTTTAATGTGAATATAGATGAGGACAATGGAAAAGGTGTGCCCTACTATAATTGTGACTCAGAAGACAGTGAGATCCATGTTGATTACCCACTTAGTGATGGTAGTGACTATGATGATGTGATGTTTGATGGTTTAAATAAGAAGAGAAAGGACCATACTGGGAAGGAGGCTGATGACTTATTTGGAGATGATAATGGAAAGGAGAATGAAGAGGAAAATAGGGAACATGCAGAGGGTGAGGAACATAGTGATCATATGAAGTCTGACTATGAGAGTGAAGAGTTGTTGAGTGGGGAGGGTTCTTCAGATTCAGATGAGGAGGGTGGCCAGAGGAGATTACACACTAGGAAATGGACATGCTTCAAACCTGTGGATAGACCAGAAAATATAAGGTTTAAGAAGGGTATGTTGTTTTCTTCCCTTCAACAATTCAAACTGGCAATCACTGAATATGCAGTGCATGGAGGTTATGCAATAAAATTTGTGAAAAATGATAAACAAAGGGTTAGGGCAGTGTGTGAGAAACCCTGTCCTTGGGTTATTTTGTGTGCCAAGTTGGATGGGTAGCTGACATACCAACTTAAAACTGTAGAACTAGAGCACAAGTGTACAAGGACCTACAAGAATCCTAGATTAAGTTCAAAGTTCTTGGCTACTAAGTTGGTGAACAAGGTTAGGGACCAGCCAAACATACGGCTAAGCAAAATACAAGAGAAGGTCCACGGTAAGTTTGTTGTCCATATAAGCAAGAGTAAAACTTACAGGGCCAAGAGAGCTGGATTGGATCAGGTTGAAGGATCACATAAGGAACAATATGCAGCTTTGTGGGACTATTGCCATAAATTGAGAAGGTCAAACCCTGGTACCACTGTTAAGCTGCAAGTTAAGGGGTACAGTGAGGGTCAGGAACATGATAAGCAACTGAACCCAACTTTTCAAAGGATGTACATATGCTTTGATGCTTGCAAGAAGGGGTTCCAATATTGTAGACCAGTGATTGGGGTTGATGGATGCCACCTCAAGGGTCCTCATGGGGGAGTATTACTTTCAGCTATTGGAAGGGACCCAAATGAGGAGTATTTTCCTATTGCATTTGCTATTGTGGAGGTTGAAAACAAGGACAATTGGCATTGGTTTATCAGCTTACTATTACGAGATTTAGGCAACCAAAGGAAGTACACATGGACATCAGACCAGCAAAAGGTAAGAGGCTTGCTTGATATTACATTTCATTCATTATTGTTTTGCTTCATGTTGCTTCCTCAATTAATTGATATTTTGTTTTCATATTTGTTTTGTTATGAAAGGGACTGGATACAACTCTGAAAGAGCTTCAAGCAGGCTGTGAGCATAGGCTTTGTTGTAGACACTTGTACAACAATTTGAGGAAGAAGCATCCTAGATTGCTGATCAGGGAGAAATTCTGGTTTGCAGCATATGCAAGTTACACAGAAAACTTCAACACAGTTATCAATGAGTTGAGGACAATTGATAGTGAAGCAGCAAAATGGGTTGAAGGTGTGCCAAAACAATTGTGGAGCAGACATGCATTTACAGGTAATGCAAAATTGGCACCCCATTTGCATCATGGTCTGGGGAGTTGATATTTGAGGTAAAGTATGGATTCACCAAGTTCACAGTGGACTTGAATAAGAGGGAATGTAGTTGTAGAAGGTGGGAGTTAAGTGGCATCCCATGTGCCCATGCCATTTCCTGTATTTGCTTCAATAAGGAAGATATAGAGGGTTATGTCCTCGACTGGTTCAAGGTGGAAACATACAAGAAGTGTTATGCCCCTCTCATATATCCCACAAATGGCCCTAACATGTGGTCCCCTACTGGGTATCCTGCTATACTACCACCACAACAAAGAAGACCAGCTGGAAGGCCCAAAAAATTGAGGAGAAGAGAGCCTGATGAACCAAAAAAGGGAAGCAAATTGAGGAGAAGTGGCTTTACTGTAGTGTGCCAAAGATGTAAAAGGACTGGTCACAATAAGAGGACATGTAAAGGTGTGGTGGGAGGCCTATATGTAATATGTACTATGTGCAAGTTATGTATGGTTATTGGTCAATGTTTCTGCTATTTTTTGGCTCTCTGGAACTGTGGTTTCTGATCTCTGGAACAGTGACAATGACCAGACTTTTGGTCCATGTGGTTTTTGCTGTCTGGAACAGTGTGAAGACCAGACTTCTGGTCCATGTAGGGAACTGTGTTTTGACTCTGTATCTGCGCTTAGTCATGTTTAGTTGGGAAGATTTGTTAATGTCTCCAGAACACAAATTTTGTTGTATTGGAATGCAAGTGTTAATGTGATGGAATACTTAGGATGTACGTATACTTTCATACAACAGGATGTATGTATACTTTCTATAAAGTTGTGTTTTAACAATGTCGAGCTGGTTAACAAATGATGGGGAAAGATATGTAAAGTATCAGTTCAAGCCACATTTCCATCCTAAATTAAAGGACACATGTCACGCCCCGCCCCGGAAACGGCACCCGATGCGGGCCCGAGTCGGCGCGGCCACGTGACATTCTACACAAGACTAAACCACCATCACAAACAGATAGAGTAAAACTTAGCGGAAGACTTCTCACATAAATAAAAGTGTCAACGTTAACCACAGTTTCAAACACCAACAATCGTCTACTAAAAAATAGCTTAAACAATACATGTGCTCAAAATACTCTCTTATTACAAATCATTAAAAGTACTAGATGACAACATGTCCAAAATTCACTCGACACCAATTGAACACCCCAAACGTTGACCGGTAGTGGACCCCCTCTAAGCCACCTGTTATCTGGTAAACCATAAAGGAAAACCAGGAGTGTGTGAGACATAGAAATGCTCAATAAGATACAACCAAATCAACATCCAAAACACAGCAGTATTATACAACAACTATCAACATGTATATAACCAATCACATGCAAGTGGCACGTCTGCCACATCCTATGTATCCTAGGTCACTGTGGGAGCACACCCCGCTCGTTGTCACCGGTAGCTAGCCGACACAACGTACTCGCGGTATAACCCAATCCACAGCCCCTTCGCAGATACCAACTTTCACACACAACATACATGCATATCCACAGCTAAAACATCTATTAGCATGATAAACATCAATCTTCACAACAACACGTCATCATCACATGATATACATCCGTCTTCACAACAATACATCATCAACACAGTTATATGTAATTGAACATAATCATGTCAAACACACTCACCTCTGATTCGACTGGAGTATGCCAAACTTACGGTTTCGGCACCTCCCGATGACCCGACTTGTCACCTAGTCACAAGCTAAACAGTATTAGTATATGATTATCTTCACACATTAACACAAACACTTAAATAGAAGTTACACAACAAAACACGAGATTATAAATTCTACGGAACTGTCCGCCTTCGACAATTCACTAAAAATCGCCTACTCAACATTTACCAACGACTCCAACTCCAAAACATCACCAACTTATCAAATATTTATGAGCTTTCTAAGTACCCAAAATAATTTCGTGAAAATCGGTCAGAATCCAAATTCATGAACTCCAACAGTGGGTTATAACCAAACCCACAAAATAATGAGTTCTATAACTCCAAGAACCAAACCTAACACCATAAACCAACTTAAATTAATCCATCTATGACATGAAATCAACAACAAATTCAAGAATTCAAGAATCAAAACCCTTACCTTGAATTAGGTTTTACTCCTAATTTTCCCTTCCCCTTTTCTCCTTCTTCTTCTTCTTCTCTCTCTCTCTCTCTCTCTCTCTCTCTCTCTCTCTCTACGTAGAAACTGATAGAAGGGGGAAAATATCCCCCTCTCCTCTTTTATTTTCACCAGCCAAATGAGAAGGAAAAGAACAAAATATCTAATGTCAAACTACACTTCTCCCCTCCAATTTACGTAGCTATTAGCTTCAAGCCCAAAACTCATAATTAATTTTAGAACCTCTGTAATTTGAATTAAACCTAAATACTCGAAACGGGTATGACAACACAAGCAGGCCACATTTTCATTACTGCAAATTAAAGAAGCAAGTCTACACAAAAAAACTTCCACATTTTCATTACTACACCCTCTGTCCAACCTAACATTCATAACTACCATTCCAAACTACAAATCACACCTACCAGGCAACCCCAATGGTCCCCTTCCTCCACCTCTACCACCTGCAACAACAAACTTAAAAACCCAAAATATGCATATACAAAAAGCTATAGCTACGATGCATTTCCGGAGTTTTTTTCCGTTTCCTCGTATCCCTTCAATTTTGCCACCATTATGTCGTACTCTTTGAGCTTCTTCTCCATTCCCTCATAGTCTGCAATCTTCTTCTCCATTATCTCGTACTCTGCCATCTTCTTCTCCATTATCTTGTACTTTGCAATCTTCTTCTCATACTCTTGGATTCTTGAATGCAAGACAAGATTTTCATTCCTCAATGGGAGAATAACCATCTTCCCTCGTGCACAAATTTTTTCATCCAACCATTCAAAGAAGTCACAAGCCTCACCAATGTAGTACTTTCGGCATCCAAAGAACCTCCGAGATGGGTTTTTTGCTGTCCAGGAGGTGAACAAGAAGGCATGTACTCCACAATGGCAATTTGGTCTCCCACTCGCATTTTGGCTTGAACTGGAAGACCCTGAAGACATAGTGATTTGGGGTGGAGGACGATCTGGGTTTGGGATTGGGAAGGGTGGGTTAGGTTTGGTTTTGGGGCTGCCCAATTTAGGGTTTTGGGGGGGATCGAAGAAGATGAGAGAGAAGGGGGAAGATCTGGGAATGGGTCTATTTGGGGGATGTGGAGTTATGACATGGACTCCATTAGTCCATGTCATCTTTTTCCGTC
Organism: Vaccinium myrtillus; assembly: GCA_016920895.1. Lineage (NCBI taxonomy): Eukaryota > Viridiplantae > Streptophyta > Magnoliopsida > Ericales > Ericaceae > Vaccinium > Vaccinium myrtillus. Next base: position 14,216,545 of record CM029278.1, on the reverse strand, counting down.
TCCAAATAGACGTTAAGGGTAACATTGAAACCGTTAGTTTCTTATAAGGACGAAATTGAAACCACAATTCTTAAAAGGACGATTTTGAAATTGGTGTCATTCATCAAGGACCAAAACAGTATTTCAACCTTTGTTATCACAGTTAACTATTGGTTTGGTATAATTCCTAATTACCCACGAACTAACTTTCGGATGAGTTCTTTTTTCTTTTTCTTTTTTTTTAGGTTACAATTTTACCTAAAGTAAAACAATGCTATATGTGTCAGAATTGTTAAGATGTTTAATGGGGTATTATTAAACAAGCCTATAATTTGAGTTCGACTTTGATCCGACTACAAAGCGCGTGCGAGTAGCTAGATTTATAATTAACTCCAACAAAATTACACTATAATCAATTTTATAAAATATGAATTGAATTGATCCCTGTTTTAATCACTAACCTTACTTTCCAACTAATACCTATTTAAAGAAACGAGAACAAGCTCGAATCCGTGTAATGGAGATTGTAGGTTATCATTAAGTAGAAAAAGTTTCATTTTGATGAAATCCTATCCAAAAAAATCCCGAATTGATTATTCTAGGAAATCATTATCAAAGGCCATTTTTCCCAATTTTCTTTTCTTCCCTTTTTATTATTTTATTTATTTTTGTGAACTTGTAAGGGAAATTAAAAAGTGATTTTAAGTTAATTGGTGCAAGTGTGAAACGTGTATATATACTTGTGCCTAAGTCATGTTTCTAGAATTCTCCATAATTAATATTAATGTTGATTCATCCCTTGTGACATCATTCCACGTGACATTATCCTATAGCATGGTGCCAATTCATGTACCTTCCGGAGACCCCTTTGCTTGGGCCCCAAGCATCCAACCATAAGGCGCCACCTCGCCTATTTCCGGAAGGCTCTTTGCTTGGGTCCCAAGGTTACTTGCCTCGCGACGGCTCGTGCCGCATTCTCGGGTCCCAATAGCAGGCCAAAATAACATCTTAAAATGTTTTAAAAAAATGACAAATGCCCAAAGAAAATACGCTATTTTATTTTATAGGCTTTAAGTCACCCCAAAAATACATTTCTTAATCCTAAAGGTCAGCGGGTCTCCCAAAGTTAACTCTATTTTATAATTCTTTTATTTGTTATTAAAAGTCGGGGTGTTACATATGTATCTCCGGTCTTAGGAGAATCAGGTCGCTATTTAGTTCAAGAGCAAAAATAGTTTTATTCGAGACCGAACCCTCACCGGGTTGCCTACATATCTCCGGCCTCAGGAGAATTAGGTCTCGCGTAGTTCGGAATGAAAGCTAAAGTTTTAGAGAAGTTAATATCGCTGGAAATTTAGGCCAGCAAGGCACAAAAGCGTTTCTACCACACACAAAGAACAATGTCTAGACTCCGGCGGTTATGATATTGGAATAAAAAAATAATATAAAGAAACTCCAGGACATCTCCAGAAGGTTCCGAGTCTAGAGACGGGTCCAGAAGGACTACACGACTTTATGGGGAGAAAATTGTAAAATGAGTGTCGGGGGCTGCCAATAGTTAACGGGGGTCCTGGGATGTTATTTAGGTGGCCACATGGCCAAAAATGGGTTTAAAATGTAGTTCGCAAGTCCGTATAAAAAGCTATAAAAATCCCGTTTGAATTCGAAAAATGGCTGCCGACGGGCCCCGGGATCTATCCGGTACAGTTTTGAAAAGTAAAAGTGAATACAAAAGATATAATAGTTTTTATCAAGAGGAATCTCGGGATATATATACTATGCGAAAGCTCTGCCGATTTTTCTTTGAGAAGAATTATCGGTGCTTAGGGCTATGCGGAAGTGCTGTCTGATTTACTAGTCCTGCCATTACTCTGTCCGAGTACCGACTCAAAATCAAACACTTTCTGCCATTGGCTATAGCCAATTTTTTTCGATGTTGTTATTCGATATCCAGCAGAAGCTCTGTCCAATTCTCTACTTGAGGTTCGAGCCAGGAGTCTGTAGGTAAATAAATTTCAAATACCGATAACTGCCTGCTTACTTTCAGCATGTAGTAGCAATATTTAGAACTGTATCGGCTTGGCTACTACCCATGGGTCGGGCTTGCGTCCAAATTCAGACGCCATAATACTGCATATTTATATTAAAATAGTCTGTGCTTTTGTCAATAAAATTCATAATAAAATAAACGTACACCGTCGCAGTGCACTGCGACAATCTCGTTGAGGTTTGAGGCTAGGAATACCAAAACAGCGTACGCGCTAAGGGGTGCTGGTACTTCAAACGGGTCCATTGCGAGGCTCTACCACCACCTCTGGGTCTTTTCCGGTATTTTTTGAGATTGCTTACCTTAACTTGATTAGCCGTCCGAATAATTCGTACACAAACAACAAAAATAAAAATATCAGGATTAATTTAATGAATTCAATTATATTTTCATAAACCGGACTAAGGTCTGAACTACGGATTGACCTGATTCCCCCAAGTGCGGGATACGTTCATACGCCCCTTTTACATTTGCCCGAGGGCACCTAGTTATGTTGTTCGAGTTCCCGTGCAGGAGCCGGATAGCCTTTTCTATTATATCTACGGTATTATTTATAGTGTATTCTGTCTGCATTTCCAGATAATGTCGTGCATGCCAAGGAGTCGTAGCGTCCGTATTGACTTTGTTCCGAATCCGCTATCCGCTTCTCCCCAAAATTACCAAAATACCACTGTCAATCTCGCTGGCCAAAATTCCCAAAGAGAGACACTTATGAAGTGCACTAGGGCCTGTTTTGAGTATCCTCCGGTTCCAGTGCAAGCTCCATGTCAACTTTACCAAAATACCTTCATACCCAAAGTCGATTCAGCCTACGAATTTGATCCGGAGGCTTCCCGAGGCCTGCCCGCCGACAGTTATCCAGAGTCTCGAAACCAAATTTTACCAAAATACCCCTCAAACCTCAAATACTTATTTTCAATCCGTAGACCCTACCGGGGGCGACCCGGGACCCGCCGGAAACCATTTTTCTGCTCCGAGCTTCAAAATTCAACTTTTTACCAAAAAGTCAACTATGCTCACTTTTACCGTCTTATATTGTACCGAATTTTTACCTGGGACTACCGAACGCCTTTTTCAGGCTCCAGTCGTGATTTTTTTTTTTTTTACTTTTTACCAGGGAATCCGGCAGAGCTTCGGCGCAACTTTGGCTACCAGGGTTTCTCTGAGGAGAAATCCGGTAGAGCTACTGCTTAAGCTAGTGATTTCTAATTCCGGACTCGCAGTGGGAAAAAGTAAGTTCTTCGCGAATCGAACTCAAAAGTGTGTGTGTTCAGAGCACCGCAGTGGGACTTTATGAGCTCTGAAGTGGTGTGTCTAAAATGTGTGTTTGTGTGCCGGGGGTGGCCTTGTATTTATAGGCAAAGTGGACTGATCTAGGCGCCCAATCTTTAGGCGTCTGCCACGTGGCAGGTTTCCTAGGTAATCCCACTTTATGCACTGGTTTGTCACGATGCAGTCCGGCTTCGTTGGTGCTCACGCAGGGTTCTTTGATCCAAGAATGTCCAGGGAGGTATCCCAAGGGTTTTTAGGTGCTCCGGACGTTGTGGTGGTTTTCGTTTATCTAAATTATGCTCCAAAGATAGAAAAATGTGATCGTCTGGCTCTTGGTTAAATTGGAGCACGGTAAGCGATTGGATGACCAAACGAAGTCTGATTGACCTGAAATTTTACATGGAACTTTAATATGGTTAGAAATGAATTATCAATGGTTTAGATTTCAAATATTGGGTCCCGATGTCCATGATCATGGAAATCGGTCATCCCGGGAAGAAGCACAGTGTCCTCGAAAATAGCAAACAGGCTCAAAATCGCCCAAAACTTGACGTGAGATTTATTTTTATCATGTTAAGATTAAATATAAAATTTGGTATGATTTGGATTTGTACAGAAAAAACCTAGCTCTTCTGGCCCTGTTCGCCTATTTTTATTGAGTAAAGGGTATAGCGGGGTGATAGTTCAACGGTCAAATGTCATATGATCTTGACGTGGTCTGAAGTGATCACTCTCAAACGTGAAAATGAGTACATCCAATGGTCTCGATGCTCGGCCAGATATCCCGAAGATATAGTTGGCCGATTGGCCAGAAATGAGCTTTTGGGAGTTTATTTCTGTCACAATAAAGGAGGGAGGGCTATGGCCTCCTGAAATGGTGTGCTTGTCGTCCAAGCTATGCACATACAGATGTTAGATATTATTGGATAATTTAAAATTGATATTTGACTTACTGCGGCATCAGTACTTTTTACTGTGCCGATTTACCTTTATCGGGAATCGCATGTTCTACACGGTAAGGCTATTTCTGATTTCTGATGACCCGACTTCTCTTTCCTTATCCGAATTCATCAATTTGTTTTGATAAAATAGGGGTGGGACAAAACCGTTGCCAATACATACACCTTGTCTCTAGAATTCTGGAGCTGGGGTATCGATACATCTAAAATGGTGTATCACTACACCTTGCTGCTATTTCTAATGCATCATCCTCTTTATCTTTTGACCTTCGACAAGTCCAAGTCTTCCTCCAATGCTTAGAAACATGCGATTACATTTAGAAAACTTGTCCTAAACTTTATTGATGAATTATAAGCTCGTTCGGTTTATTGTTTTAAATGCTTATTGGACACGATAGTCGAAAATACTTATGGGACGCAGTACGGATACATGTGTTGGCATTGGATACATTTGAAGCTAAATGAAATAAATTTTTGGATTGAACAAATGGTTGAATTGAGGTTACCCAATACACGGAGGGGATTACGAGGTCTCGAAAGCCCGGAATATTACTAGGTCTACCTTTGGGTGCGTCGCAAGGAATTAACCTTGGCCAAGGGGGATTACGAGGTCCCAAAAGCTAGGAATTTTACTAGGTCCACCTTTGCGTGAGTCGCTAGGAATTTCTCCAAGTTTATTGTGATTGAAATAAAATTGAGAGACGTTGGGAACGATTTGGACACAACAGAAAAATGGGAAACATTTTATGACAACAACGGACTTGACGAAAGAGATTGGAGAATCAATGAAAGGGAACTTTATGAGTAGGGTTATACTTTGGGTTTTAATTTCGAGTTACATATACACATATATATCATTGAAGTCCCACTTTTGTCCATTCTTGCATTCTTTCATGCGCATATCATCTTATTCACATATAGAAATCGTAGCAGATTTTCCTACTGCGCATGTGTAGCTCAACCCTTCATTTTCAGGTACAACTCACAAAGCATGTTGTGACGTGCGTGGAGTGCATGACAAATCTTTTTGGAATGCATACAAAGCCGAGTTATTTGATCTTTTTGTGTACTCTACTTTTAAGAGATGAACTTGTAACTCGATTACATCACTTATGGGACATGGGTACGTAGTTACCGACTTTGTGTATGGAATATCGTGGTGAGAACTTAGATTGTCAACTTATGACTAATGAAGGTGGGATCAGGGGTGGAGGTAAAGCATGGCTTAGATTTTTACTAATTAAGTTGATTCAGAGCTCTGACTAGTGTGCTTAAATGGTTTTAAAATGTTAATTCTTACATAACAGTAAGAAAAAAAATTTGTTGAAAATGAATGATGAAACTTTCGTTGGTTCATATAATATACTCCATCCGACCTAAAATGTTTGTCCCTTTCGCAAAACAAGGACCTAAAAATAATGACTGTGTTCGTTTACAAGTTTTAGTTTAGTTTTTCAATCATTACCCTATTTATTTCTCCAATCATTACTCAACTTTTCAATTATTATTCTCATTTCCTTCTCTATCTCTCTCCATTCATTACCCCTATTTTCAATTATTACTCTATTTATCTCTCCACTCATTACCCCTATAAACAAAACTAAACAAACCTAAAACCCTAAAACGAACACACCCAATAAAATTTTTGTCAGAAAAAGTTCAAACTTCTTTCATAAAAAAAATGTACTTTGTTGAATTCTAAAAAATCGTTGAAAAAGATTTGAATTTTTCTTGAAAAATTTGTACTATTATTTTTAAGTTCTCGTTTTACGGACTAGATAAACAATTTGGGACGGAGGGAGTATGTGTGTGTGTGATTAAATTTTATGTTAGCCCAGGGTAAATTAGCATCCTTGTTCTGCCCTTGGTGGGATAATATTTTTTTCGTCTTTGGCTCCGTGTTTGGATCCTCAGAGTGGTATCGGCTCACCGTGGTTGCTTTGGCTTTGCCTACCCACGTCTGATGCCCGCCTTAGAGTGGTGTCCATTGTTTCATGATTGCAACGACCCGTTAGCATTTCACCGGTGTTTTGTTCTCTTTGTTCTCTCACATCACGACCCGATCGGCATCTGGCTTTATATAGCATATGCTTGGAATGGATTTCCATCGAGTTTATTTGTTATCTTTGATTTGTGTCTCTACTAGCCTTAGGTAGGGTTGAAATCGGTTCGGTTCGGTCCAGTTCTCGGCCATTTTTGTGCGAACTGAGAAAACTCGGTTCGGGAGGTTCACTGAACCAAAACCGGTTACATAGATCTCGGTTTGGTTCGGCTTCGGTTCGGGTCGGTTCAGCAAAAGCAAGAGCAAGAGATTTGATTGAGAGATACCCATAGATCTGATTTTTTACAGTTTTATCGAAAAATGCTCGGATGAAGCCCTTCCCGGTATTTTTTTTTGTCCATTTTCCGCGTAGAACCTTAAAAACATGTTTTAAAAACATCCAACGGTTCGGATCCCGGCCAAATGACCGGGAAATGAAAATTCCGGACCTAAGACCGGTCAGGGTGTCCTGACCGGATCCTTGGTGTGTATATATATATATACAGTCCGTCTCTTATCCGGACTTCCCGTTTCCGGACCTCCATGTTCCAAAAAAAATTTTGACGATCCGAGCCGTCCAATGTGTTCAGAAGGTGTTTTCAAGGGTCATTCAAAAAAAAATACCGAAGGGCTTGATCCAAACGCTTTTTAAAAACATTTGCGAAAACTGCTTGGATCAAGCCCTTCTCGGTATTTTTTTTTGAATATTTTCCGCGAGGACCCTTGAAAACACCTTCTGAACACATTGGACGGCTCGGATTTTCCATAAATAATTTGCAACATAAAAAAAATCAATTTTTCCAGTCAAGGATCCCGGAAATCCCGGTTTGAAGCCTTTTTCGGTGTTTTGATGCTTTTAAAAATTGTTTTTGGGAAATCCGAGCCATCCAATGTGTTCAAAAGGTGTTTTCCAAGGTCCACGCGGGAAATCTTCAAAAAAAAATACCGGGAAGGGCTTGATCCAAGCAGTTTTTCGCAAAAATTGCACATTTACAGTTTTGCGAAAAACTGCTTGGATCAAGCCCTTCCCGGTATTTTTTTTTGAAGATTTCCCGCGTGGACCTTGGAAAACACCTTGTGAACACATTGGACGGTTCGGATCGTCAAAAAAATATCGGGAAGGTGGAGTCCCGGATTCGGGACTCCCGGACTGGATAGTTACTCTATATATATATATATATATATAACATGCACATATATATATATACACACACGTGTATATATATATACTAGATCCTACAAATTTACACTCATGGTGTACAAACTTACCAGATGGCTCAGCCATTCAATTCTTCCTTGTCTCCAAAGGCTCAGGCGCTCAGTCATTCAATTCCAAGAATCAAAGGAACCAGATCTCAAACAAATTGACTAAAAAGGCTGCATTTGGCGACGACCCTTCCACCATTTGACCGCCTTTTAAGTATATTTATATACCAAAGAGAGAGAGAGAGAGAGGGAGAGAGACATAAACGAACATGGACGGAGATGTGGACGATGAGCCGACGATGATGATCGACAATGGGTTTCTCTCTCTACACTGCCTGGAGTATCTCTCACTGTTTGGGAAAAGGTTTGGGAAAGTGTTGAGTTGGGATGGGGAAAGTGTATTATATATATAGTACAAAATCGTTTTTAGTAATAAATATATTTCTTTCCCATTCAAAATGTCAAAGGGATGCCAGCCAAGTGGTGAAAGCCTTGGCCCTACGTGAGAGGTCAGGAGCTCGATCCCTGCCTCTTGATTTTTGAAGGTAAATATACATATACCGGTTTGGTCCGGTTCGGATCGCTCAAAAAAACCTTCGAGCCGGGAACCGAACCGGTGTTTAAAAATTTAAATTATTACGAACCGGACCGAACCAGATAAAAAAAGAACCAAAAAAAAACCTCGGTTCGGTTCATCGGTTTATATTTTCACCCCTAGCCTTAGGCGACTGGATATCTTGATTTCAAACTCCACATGTATAGACCTATATTGGCGATGTGAAGAGAGTATTAGACTTGTATTTCAGATTTAGACATTAGATTACCGTTATGTGTTTCTAGTATATTTTCAATATTAAGGATTTGGTTGTAGCCCTTCTTCGTTACTATATTAGAATGGAAACCCTATCCCTCTGTTTTCCTCCTGTTTGGTTCTTTTACTTCTTTGCAATGGAAAATAATTGTGTGCGAGCGTGCCAGAGAGAGTTCAATCTCCTCCCTCAGATTAACTTTGGAAAAAACCAAATCTAATCAGGCGATTGTATTTAATGGTTCTATTACCTCAATTAAGAGGATTTTTTCTTTCAAAGTGAAGAAATACCAACCAATATACTTAGGAAATTAAAGAACAACAAATAAACAAGATACTTTGATTAAAAAAAATCAAAGATAGACTTACTTCTAAATTGTCTCCAACTTCACAACAACAGGTAACAAGTACTTCGAACAATTGATTGTTACAAGAACAATCTGAAATCTACTTCCTAATCTACTTCGAACTGAGTCGAAATCCTAATTCTACTTGCCAATGAACAAACCAAGCATCATTTGTTTGATAGCTGTTTGTTGAAGATTTCTCCGGGCTTCTCGCTCTTCAATTTCTTCTATTTATAAGCACTGCTTGCAATTTGAACTTTGTGGACGCCCCCTCCGGAAGGATCTCGATCGATTCGGAGTCGCCACCCGGGTTTTAGCGGATTGTCCCCGAGGAAACGAACTCGATTGACTTGTGCCTCATTCAATGGATAAGGAATACCGGCCCGTCATCACCATACTATCTTAGGTTCGGGAACTCAGTTACGAGAGAGGAAGGGTTTTACGGCACCCCCCTCGCCCGGTTCGAAGACCGGTCTCTACTTTACTTTTGTGGGATTACGGGAAATGTTTATAATTCAACTTTGAACAAGTACGGGAAATGGGGGATGGGAGCCACATAACGATGATAAACATGTCGATGGATTATGGTGTATGCATGTGAGGTGTGATCTACATGAGTGATAATGACAATGAATAAACATGAACTACAAATGACACTCAGCAGCAGAAGAATGACATTAGTAGATATTGAACAGGGACTGAAAACTAGAAATGACATGAACAGTACACAAACAGGCTAAACCAATCTGACCCTCTGCCTAGGGGTCTGAGCGCTCAAGGTGTGAGTTTGAGAGCTCAACCCCCCTCTCACCCACACATGCTTATGATGCTTATGATGATTCTGGTTTGATGAAAACTTGATTTAATCACCATTGTTTACTCAAAAACAGCATTTGAATCGCTAACAAAATGGCATAATCACATAATCATGGGTTTAAACTCATCCATGGACCAAAATGAGGCAAACAGTAGAGAAGGAATGAAGACTCAATGCTTTGAAGCTTTGCAGAACACTCAAAATGTCAAAAACAAGCTGAAATAAGAGAATGATTTGATTGGACCAGAAGACAGTTTGAGCGCTCAAAGGCATGCATTGAGCGCTCAAGCCATCTCCTGGATTTGAGTGTTTCTGCAGTATTCAGCCCTCATCTGGACCACAAACTAGTTCAACATGATATATGATGATGCATAACGTATTGAAATTTCACCAACATGAATAAAATAAACTTGAGGTGTCCACATGAGTGGAGAGTAAGCATTGGACCACACATAAGCATGATTAGAACGAAAGGGAGAAGATATCAGGTTGGCATAGCCAAACATCAACACACACACACTTCATGAACAGGTTGGCTTAGCCAAATATCAACACACACACACCTCGAGATTAGGTTGCCTTAGTCAAACGTCAACACACACACACACTTCATAAATTAAAAACAGAATACAGAACTAGAATAAACATGATTGAAGTACCAAAACTGAGCAAGACTTGAGCGCTCATAGTCCTTGCATTGAGCGCTCGAGCCCCACTCAAGGGCCGTGAGTTTCTGTGATTTCTGACCATTCTTTAATGTTGATATGAACTTAAAACTTTTTGATCATGGTTAAAAGAAGCGAGATACACTTATTCATCCCACAAACAAAGCTTATTCATTGCTTGATGATGATAAAACATCATTTCCATGGCTTTTGGCTTCATTAATCAATGATCAGGAGTGAAGTAAGCTGATTTGAGAGTATTTAAACCAACCAAAAGCCATCAAATGATGATATCAACATGAGAAAGTATCAGAAACCACAAAAAATAACAAAATGGCCGAAATAGTTTGAGAGCTCAAACTGTAGTATGAGCGCTCGAGCTCACAGTTTGAGCGCTCGAACCCTGTTTGAGCTGAGATTTTTGAAATCAGATTTTCTTGATATCTAAGGCCGTGTGAGCTCATAGAAGGTATGTGGAACCTCCATGAACCCACTGGTCTCCCTCAGGATGACCAAAACGTGATTTTTCACATGATTTTCTACCTTTTGGCTTTGATCAAAGCTTGAACTTGGGGTTTTTATGGATGATTGGGTAGTGGCTTAGAATATAGGCTTGAGTTGAGGTATTTTGGACAGAGGAGTGTGAGTGTATGGCTGATTGGATGATTGATTGAGTGGATGGGGGTATATTGAAGGTTAGATGACCATTTTTGACATGATCAAGTGGGTTTAATTGATTTTGGATGATGGAGCTGCAATTGATGGATGATTACAGTAGAGAGGGGCTGACTATGGAGTTTTAGAGTGAGAAAGAGGTCAGGATCAGTTGGTATCTTAAAGACCCATGTGTATTTGGTCTTAAAGATGGGATTTTTGGGTGTTTGAATGGTGGTTTATATAGAGAGAAATGGGGGGAATTTGTAATTTTGCAATTCAAGTTGGGGAGAGAATGTTATTAGAGGGATTTTGGCGTGAAAACGAAGCTGTAGAAACCAGGGGGAGCCCATAGTTTAGGTGGAAAATCAGCTAAAAAATGCTTTGAAAATTTCTGGTTTGCGCATGGTTTGAGCGCTCAAAGGGGGCTTTGAGCGCTCAAAGGTCTGCACAAACAGACCAAACTTCAAAGGGCTGCTCCGGGTGCTACCAAACTCCGCTTCGTGCGTGGTTTGAAGCGTTGGAAAGCTTGTCGAGTGTACTTTCTAACCCAAGTGGTTTGAACCCAAGATAATTTGTACATAAAATTGTGTGACCATTTTACCCTCAGAAGGTCGGGAAAACAAGTAATTTTGGTAAAACGGACACATCTCCCTCATTTCAAAATGGATTGAGATGTATTATATATCAATAAAGAGGGTTTTGAATGTACTAGAAGATGGTGTAGGCTTGGGTTTATTTTGAAGAACATTTTGGATGGTTTGAAGGGTATTTTGGTCATTTTGGTTAGTTTAAGGTTGTTCTAGGAGGGTTTAGAATGGTTTAGGGTGGTTTGGTGAGTTCAAGCCTTGTTCTTAGCCTCAAGGTATGCACGATTGGCCTATTTCATCATCGGGAATGCTTGGCAAGTATCCCGGGTCAAAATCGGGGTGTCTACAAATTTCCCGCTCAAAATATTTGAACTTGGCTTGCTTCGAACTCCATCTTCCAGTTTCTTCCCTCCAGTACACCTGCACTTGAATTTCCTTAATCTTCCTTCAGAAGTTTTAATTTGAATCTGCACAGTTATTTAAACCACTCAAATGATTAATCGCCAAGGAAATAACTGTCTTGCATGATGTATTCCACGTGTCTTAACTGCCAACTATCTCATTTCATATATTTACACGTGGAACTCATACGTTTTGCACTTAAAAGTATGACTTTGAATTCGATTTCTATATTGGCTCTGGCTTGTAACTGCCAATAACTGCTTTTCAAACTAGTAACTAATACGACATCGTATTAATCCATCTTCTACGCCTGCCAACGTTTGTCATTCTTGATCACGTGTCAATTTATTATTGGATTTGCTAATTTTATATGTAAACACCTCCAGTCCCCCTACCTCTCTTTGTGTACACCACCAAATTCAAGACAACTGCTTCCCCAAGCGATGTGAAGAGAGTATTAGACTTGTATTTCAGATTTAGACATTAGACTACCGTTATGTGTTTCTAGTATATTTTCAATATTAAGGATTTGGTTGTAGCCCCTCTTCGTTACTCTATTCGAATGGAAACCCTATTTCTAACACCCTATCCCTCTGTTTTCCTCCACTCCCACTACCTCTCTCTGTCACCACCAAATTCAAGACAACTAATTCCCCAAACACCAAAAATAAAAATGAAACAAACCCTTTTTTTGAGCACCTGAGTTCAAGGAAAATCCTGTCCAAACGACACCGTTACCGGCTATTTTTTTCAATCTATATTCAAAATTTTACTAAAAATAAAGATGAAACAAACCCCTTTTTGGAGCACCAGTAAACAAACCAAAGGTGTTTTTTGGTTTTTTGCGATTTTTTATGTAATGTATTATGAGAGAATTATCTCGAGCAGTCAAAAAGGGCTTCTCCTTAAAAAATGTGGAGTTGAATAACTTAACTGAGTTTGTTATCTGTTTAATTTTTTATACATCGTCAACATACATTCTTTAACTCTTATATTGAAGAAAAATATATGCCATCCAAATTCAAAAGTTTACTCCACAAACCCCTTTTTTCTTTTACACCACTAAAAAAAATAATTACAGGTAAAGATAAGTCCATAGCCTTATCTCGAGCAGTCAAATCGTTTCAGAAAAGGTCCCCATTTTAGGAGTGCATTATATTTAAAAAATTTAACACCACATCAACAAACACTCTTATATCCAATAAGAAATATATACTGCATTAAAAATAAAAAATAAACGTTACTCTATAAACTACAGAATTCATTTGTTCTTAAATGAAAACGAAAACAATATTTCTTCCAACTCATCCCATTTTCTTGAGATTTTTATATCAATTTTGGAAAACAAGAGAAAAAAAAATTTTGTCAAACAAAAATGACAAAATTGTTTCCCAACTTTTTTGTCTTTTTTCCGGTACAATTTTTTGTTTTTGTTTTGTCCTTATTCAAATTTTTTTTTTTTTTTTTGCATTTGTTAGTTTTCGGTCATTTTTTTGTGGTTTCTTGGTTCGTCTTGACGAGAGGAATCTAAAAGGTATAAAATTATTAGCCAAAACATAAAGTTTTGTGAATAACGACGAAAAATAATCCAAAAAATCGTCTTTATTCACAAAACGTTAAGTTTGACTAATAATTTTATACTTTATAGATTCCTTTTGTCGAGAGGAGCCAAGAAACCACAAAAAATCGACGTAAACCTAACAAATTCAAAAAAAAAAATGAATAAGGACAAACGAAAAAATCAAAAAGGTTTTTTTAGCCAAAAAAAAAAAACCAAAATTTGAATAGCAGTAAATTGATAACAGGTTAAAAAAAAAAGGTCCCCGATATTAACATTGAGGTCACTATATTTCTTATTTTCTACACCACCTCAACAATTTCTCTTATACTGTACTGTATTTAAGAAACATATACTTCATTTAAAATCAAATTGTTTCTTTTATGCCGCGAATCAAAATGTGACTCCGTAAAATATAGAGTTCATTTGTTGTCAAAAGAAAAACTTCGGAAAACCAAAGTAAAAACGCAATTTACCAAATCATTTTCCTTTTTTTTTTCAATCATCCAAAAAATTACTGAATAAAGATAAAAGCAAACCCTTTTTTTGGATCACCGCTTAACAAAGTAATTACTAATTATAAATAACTAGTATTAAATAAGTATTATTCCATAGCCTCACCACTCACCAGGGATGGCCATCTCGGCCGACCCGTCCCGATCTAACCTGTCCCCTCCCCGAATGGATAGGGGATTCGGCGATTGGGTAGGGGATGGAGATTATTTTTAAAAAAATTCGAGGATCGGGTAGGGGATGGTCGGGGGATCCCGATCCCCGGTTCCCATGGAGATTATTTTATAAAAATTATACGAGGATCGGGTAGGGGATGCTTTTAAAAATTGTTTTTGGGAAATCCGAGCCGTCAATCCCGATCCCCGCCCCTTTTCCAAAACCGTATATTATATTTTTGCCGCTTGGATTCCCATTTTTTTGAAGATTTCACGCATAAATATATATATATATATCAGGTATAATATCCGAACTATGAATCCCGGATCCGGATCCCGTTTTATCTATATATATATATATATATATATATATATAGGTATAATATCACACACTGTTTTATCTTTGAAACCTTTGTCCAAACCACACACCGTATGTTTGAAACCTTTGTCTATTTGTTATAGTGTACCCAAAAAAGAAACCTTTGTTTATTTGTTATAATGAAGTCACTCAACCCTTGCCAAGCTTTCATTATTTCATCTTCGAAATTGTTCTGTACTTTCCAAATGAGTTTATTGATCTTTCATTTTACACAAAAATATCAAACCCCTTTCCGTGTGCAGATTTTTCATTATAGCCGTGACTTCATTATGTTATCTTGAAGGTCATCCTCACTCCCTCCTCTCTCTGATTTGGGCTCCAAATTGATAACAAAATTGATTTAAGAAATGTTGAAGGCAAGTGTTTGCAATGTTCTTTTTTGATAAGTAAGTGTTTACAATGTTCTTAGAAATGTGATTTTTATTTTTTTAAGTCAATGTTACAAATATGTTTCAGTTAAAAAAATATGTACCTAAGCATACATATAAGTGTATGACAAGTGCATGGATTTTTGGATCCCCGATTCCCCGTAGGAATCCCCGTTCCCCGCATCGGGGTGGGGATGGAGGTTAAAATAAAATCTCTGATGGGGATCGGGGAGGGGATGAAGATTAATATAGGTTCGAGAATCGGGAATGGAGGTAGTGGTATCCACCCCTACCCTCCTCATGCCCATCCCTAAGCAGCCAAAATGAACTTCTCCTTCTCCATCGGGAGAGGTAAAAAGGGTGACCATTCCACAAAGAGGTCCCATTGACAAAAAAATTCTTTCAACGCGACGGTTATTTTACAAGTAGTTTAAAAATATGCGACGTTTATATTTATAACGAGTTTATTATATTTTAAATTTTGTATGCGATGTCAACAATCATACAAACTCTTTTAACTCCTTTTTTTTCCCTTTTGAAAAATAAGATCGATAATTTTGAGATAAGTTCCCGAGATAATAATTTTGTATAGGATTGCATTTTTTTGTAGTCATTTTTTGTAAATATTTTAATAAAAAAATACTTTTTGAATAGAAATACACATCATATATCAAAAAGGGTAAAAAATTTATAAACAATTTGATAAAAATCATTAAGACGAAAAAAAAAATGGATGACAAAATAATAATAAAAATTGAAAGATAAATTTCCAAAACTAAAAGTCAAACAAAGCCACACGATTTCATTTGTTCTTAAATGAAAACGAAATAATATTTCGTCCAATTCATCCCATTTTCTTGAGCATTTTTCATATAAGTTTTGAAAAACCAAAATGTTTTCCGATTAAACTAATTCATAATTATACTCTGACAACTCTAAATTATAACTAATCTCAACGAAAACTCTGTGTTTCCAAACCAAACCTACTTCCAACCACATCCCTCTCTCATCTCCCCCACCCCAACTACCTCTCTGTACACCCCACCAAATTCAAAAAACTTCTTCTTCCCCAAACACCAAAATTGGCTCTTCTCTGATCCAAGAATAATCTCCCGATTCGATAATCCTTTTTCCAAAAAAAATTCAATCAGTCGATTCTACTGATGCCAATGCGTTTCACCCCAGCGTTCCTAACCCCACTCTCAATCTTCTCAATTCCAGACATGTAATCCCTGACTTCATTCCTGATCATCGCTTGCACCAAAGAAAGGAAATCCGGCCCAAACGGCACCGTTTCCAGCTTCTCCCCAGACTCGCCGCTTCGGTTCCGGCTGTGAGTCGAATCAGTCGACACCTGGCTAGGGTTTTGATCACCAATCTCATCATGAGACGCGTTACCGCAAACAAGGGATAGATTGAGATCAATCTCCGGAGTCGGTTCAGTCTGCTGCGACGGATTCACGATCGACGGTCGATACGCGCTCGCGCTCATCGGAGATATCAACGGGAGACTCGAATCACTAATAACATCAGATCCAGAAGGACTATCAAGATTATGATTATTGTCATCATCAACACACAAACCAGAAATCGCCAACGTGACGTCACCGCTCTCCGACCGCCTGTGTACCTGAACAGCACGCTCATCGGTGCCGCCGCCGTCGACCGTGTGCTTCCGCTTCAGAGTCGAGTTCCAGTGGTTCTTGATCGCGTTGTCCGTTCGACCGTTGAGGAACCTAGCAATCGTCGCCCACTTGTTACCGAACTGAGAGTGGGCCCGGATGATCATCTCGTCTTCCTCCGGCGTGAACGGCCGGTGCTCCACCTCCGGCGACAGCTGGTTGCACCACCGCAGACGGCACGATTTCCCCGATCTTCCAGGGATCGACTTGCTAATAAGCGACCAGTTCCTCGCCCCGTGCCGTTGCACGAGCTTCTGCAACGACTCGTCTTCTTCGGGACTCCATGGCCCCTTGATCCGATCCATATCTCCCTGCGTCGCCATAAACAACCCTAACCCACCCTAATATATAAATATCGTTGTAGAGAGAGACAGAAAGATGTGTGTGTGATTTGGAGGAGAGAGAGGCACGTGAGAGAGAGGAGGGGAGGTGGAAAGAGAAAGGAGGGGTTTAAATAGTGGGGATTAGGGTTACCGGTGGTTGTAGGTAGACGGTTACGTTGTTTACAGCTGTAGAGGGGACACGCGTCGAGTGGTAAGTGAAGGAGGAATGAGAGAATCACGGGAATATCTTGCCAGCGCGGAGATTTAAATTTGCCTATAATAATACTCTATTTTGACTCGAGGGTGTGGGGACAGTTACGGAAGTTAATGAGCCACCGATGGTTCTAGAATTTGGGAATTATCGTTTAGGAAGGACCGGTTTTTCCGTTTTCAATTTTTTGAAAATTTTCAAACGGATAAACCTACGGGTACCGAACGAAGCGCACAGAAAATGCATAGAAAGCGTTCGGTGACCCATTTTTTAGTCTCACACAAGTGATCCAAACCGTTTATTATTTTTAGAATATTTTTTATTGAAACGGTGGGGCTTTGATTGAACCACTTCTAACCGTCCGATTGAGCTGAAATTTTGTGGGGCCCCTCAAAAAAATGTTCTAAGAATAATAATGAACGGTTCGGATCACTTATTAGTTTTTTGAAAAAGTGTATAATCATGATGAAAAGTTTATTTTGCCCTTTTTTTAGTTTTTGTCTTCAACGAATTTCTTTTCCTCAATTTTTGTTGTTCCGATTAGTGTTTTTACCCCTCCATTTTGAATATTGAAAAAAAAAATTCCCTGCAACTCCTACGTTATTTTAGACACTCCAACAAAATATTTGAATATTAAAAATAGTTTTCTTAGCTCGTTTCAAGTAATTTTTTGAAATTAAGATTAGTTTTAACTTAAATTGTTAAATATGTCCTTCTGTGATAAATTGTTAAATATGTCCTTCTATTATAACAAATGAATTTGACTTGCTACCACTATTTTCTAATGTTTATAATTTAGCTAAATTATGTAAACGGTTGTTCAATAGGGTTGGAGATGTTTTTTCTTTCATAAATTTAAAATTTTTGTCTTGACGCACCATCTAATAAACTACTTAGGAGAGAAATGAAATTAAACAATATAGATGTCGCTTAGCTTGTTAGATAAATAATAGTTTACCATTTAGGGATGATAAAGGGTCGGGTCGGCTCGAGTTTCTGTCATACACGATTTGAACTTGAAATTTACGACTAAAATCGAATTCGAATTGAAACCCGGCCGACTGGTTTTCCATAAATCCAATTTGTATGTGTGTGCATCTTGAGGCAATAATACATTTTTTTTTTTTTTACACGGAAATGAGAAGATTATATTAATGAACGTCCAACGACACTTACAAAAACGAAATTCATTACAAAGATCTTGGACAAAGCCAAATTAATCATCTTAATAGAAAACAAGAAACGCACAAGGTAATCGATGTGTTTCACCCTAACCCAGACATGGTCTGACGCAAACAGCGGCACTTACAATATTCATACTTAGAATCAGCATCTCTGAAGAGACTTAGTTCTAGTTAAAGAAAAAAGACAAAGAATACCCAGACGATCGAATGGACTCCAACCAAACATGCTCGCACCAATGAACTCCCAAAACTACAGATCTCCAAAGTCACCACGAGTTGCATTGCCAGCGATATCATGTCGGGTAAGAACATTGTTGGCACAGATACCATTGTAAAGCAACCACGCCTGGAAGTACCCGATCTGTAGACGACAATTCGTCCGAAGACGAAACTAACAACTCTCACAAAACGAGAGACATAACCCTCTTAGATCAGACGACAAGTCGTTGATCTGGAGAGACAAAAGAAAAAGAAAGAACGAACGAAGAAAATAAATAGTACCATGGCCCTCCCCTCCCACCACCATGGGTATTGAAACCCTAGGGGGGAGGGGAAGGAGGATAGTAATATTAGTGGTGGCTAGGGTTTTCAGAGAAGAGAGAGAGAGAGAGGAGGAGGCTAGGGTTTTCAGAGAAGAGTAATATTTAGGAGAAATTTGGCAATAATACATATACATGAGGGCATTTATGTTAGTTTATATATTACCATTCGGGTTGAGTTTTCGATGCGAATAATTTCAAACCCGAACTAAAATTTATAAAATTTTAGAATTGAAAATCAAAACCTAATCCGTTATTAAAAAATTGGATAACAATTAACTCGATGAGTGCAAATTTTTTTCAGGTATCCATTGCAATCCCTATTTCCATGAGCATATGACCCCCATCAAGTATTCAAGTGAAGTCAAACAATTGCACTCTAAATTTTCGTTACAATTTCGCTAATCACCATTCAATATACACTAAATTTTAAAAACTGGTTTTTTGGTTTTTTTTCGTTTTGTCTTTATTCAAATTTTTTTTTTTTTGCATTTGTTAGTTTTGCGTCAAATTTTTTTTGTTTCTGATTTATTCTTGTCAAGACGAATCCAAAGAATATAAAATTATGGTCAAAAGAAATAGTTTTTTTAATAAAGCTGAAAACAAACCAAAATAAACTAATTTTTTGGATTATTTTTCGTCTTTATTCACAAAAACTTTAAATTTGGCTAATAATTTTATACTTTTTAGATTCCTCTCGTCGAGATAAGCCAAGAAACCACAAAAAATCGACAGAAAACTAACAAATGCAAAAAAAAAAATTGAATAAGGAAAAACGGGAAAAAAACCCAAAAAATCAGTTTTTTCAAATTAGCCAAAGGAGGCCTAAATCATACGATACAAAATGTCAAAAAAAATCAAAATTATCCACATTCCATTATCGGGAAATGAATTTGTATTACCAATTATTTTATAGTTCCTTGTTTTTCTCGTTTGTTATTTAAAGTATTACAGTAAAAAATAAGGTGTAATTATAAAAAAATGTGGAGGGCATACATCACTCGGAGGGGGTGTTCCACTAACAAAAAATTATTTTTTTCAAACACCGAGACAGGTCATTCTCTCACAACACATCACATAAAAAACCGTAAAAAACCAATTTTTTCAAAAAACTGAATTAGTGGAACACCCCCTCCATAGTCCCAACAAAAAATGTGGAGGGCATACATCACTCAGGTGTTCCACTAACAAAAAATTGTTTTTTCCAAACACCGAGACAGGTCATTCTCTCAAGTCACAACACATCACATAAAAAATCGTAAAAAATCAATTTTTTCAAAAAACTGAATTATTGGAACACCCCCGGATCCATAGTCCCAACTTCCAACAGTATTTCGTTAACCCACGGTTAAGGGATAGGGGTCGTCCCACTCGGAAAATATCTCGAGGAACAAAGGGCATAATCGAGAAATCACAGTCCTAGGATGTGGATAAGCTTTGACCTAGCTCAGCTGGAGAGCAATTAATTTTGCGTGACGGAATTTGTGAGGTTTTGGAGTATTTTGTTTAACCTCCTTTTTGTCTCTTCTGCATACGGGAAACGGAAAGTGCTGACGTGGAACAAAACGACACAGAACGGTCAGAGAGGAAACGACGGGGAAATTAACTGACGCTCTTCGTGTGTCCAGCCTGTATACATATAAACTTCCAAAATAAAAAAGGACGACAACGGCCTCAAAGGTTACCTGCCATTGTCGGTCACCTCTCCAACACCGACATTGTTTTATACCGGCTGCCTATATGTACAGTCCAAAATGTTTTGAATTTGAATCAATTTAAACGTGATTATCACAGCTAGACATTAATGGAGCTTCAAAATGTCTCAAAAATGTACAAAACCATTTTTAGGAGTAATAGTGAGCGTCAATGAACAATGGACCCGACTAGGGGTACAGAACCCCATGTCTAGAAATTGCACAAAACGCCTTCGGGGACCCAAGTTTGGATCAACTACTTATGCGTAGGGCTGTAAATGAACTAAGCCGTTCGTGAACTATTCGAGGCTCGACTCGGTAAAGGCTCGTTTGAGTTCGATTCGGATACTAAACGAACTGAACTTGAACCTCAATTTTAGGTTCGTTTTATAAACGAGCCGAACCTGAACTTGACAATATTCGGCTCGATTAGGCTCGCGAACTTAGAATATATGTATATCTCATAAGAATTTCCTAAATACCCTTGGATATGTATAAACTTTCACATATGCATAATGGAAACTTTATAACTTTTACATGTATAAACTTGTAAAAGTATTATAAACTTAAATTTTAATATGTTTTTATGATTTTATATATGTATGAACTTATTTTATGTACAAAATAAAAACATTATTTGAAGTTCTAGACTTATATGAGAACATAAAATTTTAATATTTTTCACTCGTTAAGGCTCGTGAACCAGTTCGAGTTCGACTCAAACGTAGGCAAGCTCGGCTCGAGTTCGTTTAAAAACTTAATGAACGGACCTGAACATTTTAAAACTAGGCTCGATTCGGCTCGTTTACAGCCCTACAGTTATGTGTGTTGGATTGAGCCGATTTTTCGCGGAGCCACTCGAAAAAATATTTGCAGATGAATGAACAATTCGGATCACTCGTGTGGAACCCACCCGAACACGTTCTGTGCAATTTCTGGACATGGGGTTATGTACCCCTGGACTTACCGATGAACAATTCTATGACCACATTTTGTCTTTTGAGATTAAAGCTTGCGAGTCTTTGTTCAAAAAATTTAGTAATAGTTCTTTTAAAATATACAGATTCCCAAAAATGAAAATAGGAAATAACTTTATGGTTTTAGAAAAGTTGGGTTTGAGATGATTTCGGATGAGATTTTACTTTGCAAGCTCATATTCAGCTATTTGCTATGCTTAAATCATAATCGTACAGTTAGCATGCGAAAATACTTTGTGATTAATGCACAAATTATGCACAAATGGCATTGGGTGGCCTATTACGAAGTTTCACACACGTTGATTAATTTCAAAATATTTTTTATTATGACTCTATAAGAAGAAAACTAAATTTAATAACTTTATAAGTGCTTCATCCAATCTTTCAACTTTTCATTTTGAATTCAAGATCTTAAATTTCGAATGAAAAGTTAGACCATTGGAGCAAGTAAATCTCTTTCAACGGTGCCAAAAATGCTTACAGCCTTGTTTTGTATTCCTTTAGGCCTAGTAGGAAGCGTACGGCTATGTTGTTGGTAGCATAATAACTCGGAAGTCCGAAGTTGAACCATAGGAAAAATATGGAGCTAGTGGGAGAATTTCCTTATGGGCATGATACGTTTAGGACTGCAACTGTTATGTGGTGGATTTTTTATGGAACACCAACACCCAAACTAGCAACGATTTGTGGAAATTTGACTAGAGGCAAGGTCTAGGGCAAAACATCAATAACTTAGTTTAATAAACTCTCCTCATAGATATATCAATTCAGAACTATGGATACCCCATTGCGGTGCAGGCTCGGACACAAAATGGCCATTGGCGTTTATGTATTAGCTTTAATGTGCATGTTGCAGCAAACCTTATGTATTGTGAGTCCCCACTTACTTTTAGGAAACCAACTGGCGGCCGCTGCTTATGTCACGACCCAGAGGGTTCTCACTGCTTAAGGCCATTCGGTCGCCACATGCATATACAACATAATATAATGGATAAATTATACTTATACTTTATTTTGTAAAAGAATTGTTGTAGAGAAATCACAAATTTTGTAATATAATGGATTAGATACCTACAATTCAATCCTTTTAATAATATAATTGCAAATGACCCCAAAAAAAAGATAGCTTAAGTGATTACTATATTTTCGATACAATATAACGCTTATGAATATATACAATGTTCTAGTCGCTGTATAAATTCCATCATCTATAGTAATTGGTTTAATTTTATTTCAATAATTAATAAATCCAATAAAAAGAAGGAAAATACTTGATTTTTTACTTCACCTAATATTTAAGTCATTTACTAGCAAAAACAAACGGTGTTTTAACTCGAAGGAATAGGGAAACTTGTACAATAATTAAGGAAATAAGGGAGATCAATGTAATTTTTAAAACCTTAGGGGAGGTCCTGCATTTGTTAAAAACCTGAGGAGTTGACAATCGGGTTGAATCCACAGCCGCCAATTCTCAGTGGCGGTTGGATTCATATACGTTTGAAACTTCGGAGTCCCAACAAACAACGCCGTCACTCTCCGATCCTCACTCTAAACAGCACGAGAAGTTGACAATCCAATAGACTAGGGTTTAGGGTTTTTGTCGATGCTAAATGTCATCGGGCAGACCGCCGCCCGCCGCCGGAGAGAGAGACATGCGGATGGTTCCCGTGCCGGAGAGGAGGAGTCTTGCCCTCCCGCCACGGCCACCGGCCGCCGTATCGAACGCGCTCGTCGAGTACGTGCCTGCCGTACCCAATCCAGAGGACGAGGACCTTGAGGTAAAGCTTCGCCGGATTCTTGAACACGTTCCGGTTCGAGTGAGCAACACCTCGGGCAGCTCGGCCGGTTCCGGCTCCGGCGACTTTCATCAGGTAATAGATGGAGATCGATTAAATTGTTATCATTTGTTGTTTACTAGAATTTTTGCTTTCTTAGATTCTCATACGACCCCGAGGGTTGGCCTGGTGGTCAAGGGTTAGGGCTTGGGGCTTTAGGGGTCTCATGTTCGAAACATCCCGGTTGCTGTTCATTCTTATGGAGCCAGGTCGTGAGGGGTTTTTCCTGGCTTTAGTCGGACTCTCCGCTAGTGGGCTGCGTGATTAGGTCCTGAGAAATCAGGTGTGCATAAGCTGGGCGGACATCCTGAGTTTTTCTCACAAGTGCATAAGCTGGGCGGACATCCTGAGTTATCAAAGAAAAGATAGATACTTATACACTTTGTGCTTACCAAAATAATGTGTATATATGCAGAAATTCAGAGACAGATTGTAAATAATGTATGATTTTAGATTTGTAGTTGGGAATTTGGTCTTCAGATAGGTCTGAATATAGTTGTATATGCTTCAGTCTAATCTAAGGCATTATACTTTGAATGTCATTAGACCCCTGAATATAACTTCAATAATTTGTACTAGCTTGAACAAGTTTTCTAAAAGTCGGCCAAGTCCCCGCCTAGGTGCTAGGCGGTGGTTCAGCGCCTAGATTAGGCAGCCGACTAGTCGGCGTCTAGGGCGCTAGGTGGCCGACTAGTCAGCCGCCCAGGCACTAGGCCCACCTTTTCCACCCGACAATGGCTTGACCCATCTTTTCTTTGCCGGGGCTACATATAGGTGCATATGCAGGGGTTATTCCCATTGATTTGCTTCATACCAGTTTTCGCAACCTTTCGCTCCTATGTTTGTTCTCTCTTGAATGCTAGAAGATTGCTCAAGTGTGGAAGCTTTACTTCAAACTTAATTAGCTCTTATATGTTCTCGTCCTAATGCAATTCAGCTATTGGTTATTGGATGTAC
The DNA here is from genome assembly GCA_016920895.1 of Vaccinium myrtillus. Lineage (NCBI taxonomy): Eukaryota > Viridiplantae > Streptophyta > Magnoliopsida > Ericales > Ericaceae > Vaccinium > Vaccinium myrtillus. The sequence goes on along the minus strand of CM029278.1, from coordinate 14,192,383 downwards.
TTTGTAAAGCTATGGCATGTTCAGCTTGTTGAGCGATGATGATTATGTAATCATTTGAAACTTCTGGTTAATTTTTGCCAAAAGATGAGCACACTAGCTTGTATTAAGATCCATTACGAGAGAAAGTCTGCTGTTTAATGTAGAAGTCATATTACAGCAGATGTAGAACCTTACAAGCCATTATAGAAATAATTCTTGGGAGCGTTGGAGCGACTTGCTGAAATGTGTAAACACATGCACTCAAGGTTGAGCACGTGGTTTGAACTCTGACCTAAAATATTGGAGGAGTATGCTGACATTGTGCAGTAGGATAACTAATACGGCTACCAAAGCTAGGGAGGTCGCATAAATGTGTGGTGCACATGGAACTGCAATGAGATGGGTCCTCCTCAAAGGGTTGGACTTTGAGATTCTTCTGGTCAAATTCCAGTCTTGTGGCTTGATTGTGGTCAATACTTTTGGTGGAAAACTTGTATGAGTTTTTTTAACCTTATGGAAAGTTCATGTTTGATATATAAGTAAGCTGTTGGTGCATTCTCCATGGTAAGAAGATAAAAAGAGCTTTGTAGATTGAGTACCATTTAAACGATGAGGGTTTCAACTCCCCAAGTGTTGGTCTTAATTGGTCATACAGTGACACTGGTAGAGGTTTGGAGGCATTAGATCTAGAATTGGAGGCAAAGCAACCCATGACTTGAGGGTTTTCTCCACTCCTTTGTGCGCTATCATCGTTATGAAAAATCCGAGGTTACTATGTTTTGGAGGGTTTGAGAGAAGATTGGTCTCCCAGTAAGGCTGTTTTAGCCAGTTCAATTATTTTTAAGGAAATTGGCAAATGGATCTTTGAAGATATATATGAAGCCTGCTTTGAGCTGGGAAAAAATAAATTGTGGAGAGAGAGAGAGAGAGGTCAAGTTTGCTCCATTACTGAGACATTTGTACCTATGTCCCACTTCTATCGTATGAGGGAAAAACTTGTGAAATGTTTAGTTTCACTCGAATGATGGCTGGAATGGAATTTCCATTCCCTTGGAACACACTTTCCAACATTTTTATTCCTTTTTTTTTTTTGAAATTAACATTTTTATGATCAAGATGATATATGGGCATTTGGAATGGAATCACCATCCGTCATTTTAGGGTAATTGCCATCCGTTGAGAGGCCAATGGATGACCACTCCGTTCTTTCCCGAAATCATTCATGCGAACTTAACAGTACCTTAAGGTTATATCGTCTAGCTCAAACTAAACTGACTACAGGTAATAAGTGATTCTCCTAAACTAAACGGACTGCACTGTGGTGTGTGCTCAAGTGAGTTGGTCTAGTTTGATTCATCGTTAGGGTGCACTGATAGGCAATGGATCATAATCATTATCTTTGGTGTACGTCTTGTTTATTTTGACTGTATTTACTGTTTAGTTTGGCTTTCTGAATTTTACATGCAAATAAGGATTGTCGGAATCTGTCATTACAAATATAAAAGTGTATCATAGTCCTGCTTTATGTTTCTTCTATATGTGCTTGCCTTCTTCATTGTCCAAGTATTGGTAACCAAATGACTAAACGACACCGGCACCTTATCAAGCAAAGCAGGTGCTAAAGTAGGACCCTGTCTTGTTATCAATCTTTGTTGTTTTTTGTTGTGAAGTTATTCATTTTTTGTACAGTATCGGCAAATGAGGCGGAAAGAACAAGACCGGCTCTCAAGGATGGATGCTGACCACAAGAGAAGAAAAGAACTGGCGGAATTCAACATGAGAAGGGAGGAAAGAATGAGAGCTGCTGAGGAACGGACAGCAAAGAAGCGCTTAAAACGCCAAAAGAAAAGGCAGAAGAAGAAACAGAAGAAAAGCAACTTGAATGCCACTGAAGAAGATAGCAAGAAAAATGAATCTTCAGATGATGACGGGGACTCTGGTAATGGTGAATAGGGAAAAGGCGGGATTTTACTTGAAACTGATTGCAATTTTTTTTGTCCATGTTTCAGCTAGTAAAGTCATTTCCACGTGAAGTAAGATGGGGTCGACTGTCGAGTGACCGATTCTTATTAGGTTTAGCAAGCTGGTTTTCGTCATTTGTTACGAAAACCCGAGGGTTAAGGAAAATGGAAATGGAGAACCTTTACGGTGTACAAGTTTGCTTCGTTTGATTTGGTTGTAGTTCAAATTTTGATGTATTCCTAATGGTTAGATAGGTAATTGAGGATGCAGAAATGTTGATTATGTTCCATCTCAAGGGGGGCAAAAGGAAGAAAAAAGAACGGATACTCATCAAATCCTCTTTTTTAACGATTGAATACACTTCTAGAGTGCCATATTTAGTAAAAGTAATTCCCGAACTCTTGCTTTTGTATCGACGATCTTTGAAATAAGCAAGAATTTATTCCATCTCCAAGAGACATTGTATGGGTTATGGTTTTCCAAAAGGAGAGTCTCAATGTGTGAGCTTGATTTGCCTATCTTTTTAGCCGAACTTTTAGGCAGACAGGTTATTTATGAACAATGCTACATTCATGGAGACTGGTCATATGGGTTTGGGCTTCCTTATGATCGATATCATTTGGAGAAAGTATAAACAGTTGTTGCACTTGCACATCAAGAGAAAACAAAATAAAGACGACCGATAAAAAAAGAAGAAGAAGAAATGCTAGTTACACAAGTTTGCATCCATTCTTACACTCTCTCACATCACAGGGCCGGCTCTACACTTTTGGAGGCCGTAGGCAAAGTCATAACACATGCACCTGCAAATCCAACTCCATCCAGTTTGGATGGAAGTTTGAATCGAGCATCTACACATATCGGATAGAGCTAGTTTTTCTCGGGCCCAATCGAAATGTGATTTAAAAAATTTTGAGTAGCTCGGATTAGCCGTTCAAATCCGTACTGGACCCCGCAAGGCCTTCCCCACGTGGTTCCCTGCAAATCCTTCCTTGCATATAGCACTAAATAATACTCCCTCTCTCGGTCCGTCCCCATTTTTCTTTTGTCCACTTTCACTATTCACAACACTTCAAAAAATTGTTTATTTTCAAATGTATAATGTTGTATATATTTAATATAGTTATCGATGAGTTATATTAAACAAAATTGTAAAAAATATTATACAGATTCAAAGATATAAACAATTAAGAAACGTCACGCATGCATATAAATGAACAAAAAATTCGGGACGGAGGGAGTATATGTGTGTATAATGTATATATATATATATGCAACATACGTTTTTCTTGTTTTCTTTTAGATAATTTGAGCTTGAAAAAAAACTCAATTATTAGCATGGAACGCGTAGATATTCAATGAATTGGATTGGATTCGAATCCGAAGTAGCTCAAATCCGATTCAAATCCAAACTTGCTAAATCCGAAATCAATAATCTGAAAAAAAAATTGGATATCTAATCCAATCCGGTAATATCCAGATCCGATCCAATAGGGAATTGGATTACCGGATTCAGGTTATTAGACTGGGGTTTTCAGATTCGGATAGAATGTTTTTAGATCAAATTCGGATCGGATCCGGATTGAATGCACTCTGTTGATAGGCCTACGTATAATTATTGAGATAATCTTTTTTACGGAGGTTCTGTAAAAAGGGGTTTGCGCCGAGAAAATCCCCGCCATCCATTCCGAGATCCAACGACTCGGAGCTTGTGCATAGTTTTTTTTTTTTAACATCTGCAGTGCATTTAAGGAGGAGAGGGAGAGTGCACAGCTCCGAACCGTTAGATCTCGGGATGGACTGCGGGGATTTGCTCGGCGCAAACCCCCTTTTTACTGAACCTCCGTAAAAAAGATTGGACCCGACTAGGGGTACAGAGGCCATGGTACAGAAAACGTACCGATCGCGTTTGGGGACCCATTTCCAACCGTCCGATTGAGCTGAAATTTGGTGGGGCCCCTCGGAAAAATGTTTTAAGAACAATGGACGGTTCGGATCACTCGTGTGGGGACCCAAAAGTGGATTCCCAAATGCGATCGGTACGTTTTCTGTACCATGGCCCCTGTACCCGTATCTTTATCGAAAAAAGATTATCGTATTATTATTTACCGACATTGCGTTGAACATGCGTGAAATTGATGCGCATGTGATGCTTCACGCGTTGGATTAAAAAAAAAAAATACTGGAGTAGTAAAAAAATCTCGAAATCTGATACGCGCCCCGCTGACACCCGCGCCCCGCTGACGCCCCCACCCCCTGACACGGTTTAATTACCGTTTTGCCCCTCCTTCCTCATTTAATTACGATATAATATATTATTTATATTATTTATATTATTTCATTTATATTACTTTATTTATATTACTTTATTTACTTTTATTTACTTTTATTTACTTTATTTACTTTAATTGCTTTATTTAATTTATTTATATTACTTTAATTACTTTATTTATATGATTTAAATTAATTCATTTCTTTATATAAATTTATTAAATTATTTAATTCATTTAATTATTTATTTAATTCAATTTTTATTTAATTATTTATTTATATGTTTTATTAATATCTTTTTTCTCTTTTATATATTTTAATTAATTTATTTAATTATTTATTTATCTTTTTGTTTTTTATTTATCTGTCTTTTTTTGTTTTTACAAAGCATGTGAATGTCTTTGTCAAAGGAGACATGTGAATCTACAACACAAAAATCCTAGGAGATCTCTTTTCTGCCAGCCATTGTTGACTTTCCTACTGCAGACATGTGAATCTACAGCCATTGTTGCCAGACATGTGAATCTACAACCATTGTTGCCATGTGAATCTACAGTCATTGTTGCCATGTGAATCTACAGTCATTGTTGTTGCCACACATGTGAATCTACAGCCATTGTTGCCACACAAACGTTCAGAATTTCTTCTACTACTTCATTTCTTCCTCATTCTTCTACTACTTCATTTCTTCCTAATTCTCCCACTACTACTTCACTTCTTCCTCATTTAGAATTTCTTTCTTTTTTCGTTTTTTATCGAAGAACATTATGGATGGCTACTACTATCCAGATGGTTGCTCATTTGAGAATGATGTTCCCAGTGAGGAGAGCATCAATTTCAGCAGTCGCGATTATACACCTGAATTTAGCACTGATCAGGTTAGTTATTTCTGTTGTTCTTATGCATATTCGTCATTCATTTTGGAAGTAGATAAATATGATAGGACTGGATAATGTTTTACTTATACATATTTGTTTTTTTTTATTATAGATTTTTGAAAGTAGAGAAGATATGTTAGCTTGGGTGAAGAGAGTTGGTCTCGATAACGGTATTGTGGTGGTTATTAATAAATCTGATAATTTAAAAGGCGGCCGGGTTCCGAGATGCATTCTTGGTTGTGAGAGAGGAGGAAAGTACAGACCGCACCGTGGGGTTGAAAGGCTAATCTTGCATAGGAATACTGGGACTAAAAAGTGTGAGTGTCCATTTGAGTTGCGAGGTATACCAATACCTCCAGACGGTGTCAAGTGGGGTTTAAGAGTTTCCTGTGGTCTCCATAACCATGAGGCGGCAGAAAATATTGAGGGCCACGAGTACCCATCAAGGCTAAAACCAATGGAGAAAAAGTTTGTGGTCGAGATGGCCAACAGCACCGCCCCTCGTGAAATTCTTAGTATTTTGAAGAAAAAAGACCCATCAAACACTACGGGAATTAGAAGCATTTACAACGCTATTTCCTTAAACAAGGAAGCCAAACGGGGTGGTCTAACTACTACTCAGTATGTGTTAGAGCAATTAATTAAGAATGGGTACCTCCACGACTTGTGTTAGAGCAGATCCGTCTCACAGCAGTGTTCGAGCCCCATCATACAACACTGAACATAGAGGTCGACCGGTGGGAAAAGCTGAGCAAAGTGGAAGGCGCATACCTTCCTGTACAGAAGCATCTACATTGAGAGGGAAAGGGAAAGGAAAAAATGCAGGGAGGGAGAGGGTGGAGAGGGAGAGGGAAGAGAGGGAGAGGGAAGAGGTTAACTACATTCAGTATTTACCTTGGCAATTTCAGCAGTATATGTCCCACACCAAAGACGTAGAAGGTGATGGTCATTGTGGATTCAGAGCGATAGCCGCGCATATCTATGGCACTGAGGAGTGCTGGAATCAAGTACGACATGATCTTATCCAAGAAATTAATCAGAATAGAGCTCTCTACAATGATGTTTATCCCAGTAAAAATATGGCGATGATGTACTACGGTCATCGAGCTATTGAAGCCTACGGCTCCACGGCCATATTGGATGGAATGTATGAGTTTGGGGATAGTCATCGCATCACGGTACAACATTGTACTATATACATTTGACGCGAATGCTGGAAGTTGTTTTACTCACTTGCCATTGAGATCCCATCCAGTTTCAGTCCAACAGCGCCAAGAAATAGCTATTGCCCGTATTAACAATCACTTCGTGCAACTTTTTTTGCGCCCTCATCACCCTGTACCACCCATCCCAATATGGTGGTGGAAGAATGCATCGAATGAAGCTGCAGGATGGGTCCGTTGCTTATAACGAAGGTGTTCAATTGTGGAACGACATATTGGGCGTCGTCTTTTGGCAATATCGATATTGATTAAAAGAATTTGTCAATTGTAATATTTATTCACTTTTAAACATGATTGTAATATTTATTTACTTTTTAAATGTGATTGTAATATTATTTACTTTTAGAAGTTTTTATTGTTATTATTCATTGTTAAGACAAATTAATTAACTAATTAAAATATAAAGTCAAGTTTAAATGTCAATGTAAGAAATAATCTACTTGCAAATGTAATTTGAATAAACTAAATTAAATAAGTAATTAAATAAATAAAGTTAAAGGAAAAAAAAAAAAAAAAAAAACACAAAGTTGGCCGAAGTCAGGGGGAGGGGGAGAGGGGGTATTGGGGGAATTGGGGGGTGGGGCCAATGGGGGGTGGGGTGTGTCAGGGATGTTCCCTGGGGGCGCATAACAGCACCCAAAAATCTCTCTCTCTCTCTCTCTCTACTTTCCGAAACGGAGTTCTGGCTTTTGAATCCATTGCGATTTACCGACATTTGAGTCTCTTTCTCTCCCTCCTTCTGTCTGTTTCATAGCCATGGCAGAATCTCATCGGATTTCTGTCCATCAAGCCCTTGGCGGTGGTGCAGGTTCTCTCTCTCTCTCTCCATATTTATCCATGTATCTATGAAGGCGCTGATTTATTTATTTGCCAACTTAATGATTTCCAAATGTGGATTTTTGTTTTCGTTTTGACTTCGGCGTTTGAATCGATTTTCGTGGAATCCAAAGTGACCCGATACTCTGGTGCGGATGCTAATGTAAATTAATGTCACTGTATTCTGTTCCTTATTGTCCAACATATTTTCCTTAAATCCGTAATGATCCGATCCTCTGAGACAAATGTTATTGTAATTTAATGTAGTACGTGTCAGATTTTCAACCTGATTTGGGAGGTTATTACCTTTTTTCATGGAATTTATGTTCATCCAGTCATCTGCTATCAATGCTTATTTAATTCATATCGCTGAATACTGTTCCTTTTCTGTGTGTGATTATTAGATTGGTTTGGTCAGTCTTTGATTTGGCAAGTATTGTTGGGTTTACTAGTTTTACATTCATGAATGTATATATTTGTTATTTGGTGCAGTGGCCGATGTGTTACTGTGGAGGAGATGGTGCGGAGGGGTTATTTTGTTAAGCTCTTCTACGGCCCTGTGGTTCCTATTTGAGCGGGCGGGTTACAACCTCTTGTCTTTCACTGCAAATGTGCTTTTGCTTCTGGTTGCCATCCTCTTCTTCTGGGCCAAATCTGCTTCGTTACTCAATAGGTGGGTATAAGTGTTATTATACTTTGTCGCACAGGGTTTGCTTGATGTTATTTAGCTATTGTCAATAATTATAAACTTCTTGTAGATTATGTGGTCTCATAGATCTTATTTACGCTGTAAGCATGTTGATATATGCGACTATCCATAATTCCCTTGAAATGCTGATTCCAAGATATGGTTCACCAAGCAATAACAGAATGACATGATGCAGATTCACCTATTTTTGTGAACATAGGTGTTTGTTTTGTTTGTCTTAAAAGTTCAAAACATTGTACGTGGGTTGGACTGGTGTTTTTATGATGGTGGGAAATAGAAATTTTAATAATAAATAGTGGTGACCTCATATGTGATTTGGCATCTGTGTCCTACTTGGTATTTTTCCACATAAATACTGAAGCAATAGGATGTTTGATTGATTGCAGATCCTACCATATTCTTTGCTGATGTTGCTTGGGTTTGTATTATGGTTGTGATTTGGAATCTGTGTCCTACTTGGAATGTTACCACACAAGTATTGAAGAACTAGGATGTTTGATTGATTGCAGATCCTACTATATTCTTTGCTGATGTTGCTTGAGTTTGTATTATGGTTCTCAGGTTTAACCTTGTTGGTGATGTACATCATTTTTTTCTTTTTCTGTTTTCCAATGAACTATTTCTTAGCAAAATAAAATTTCAGACCTTTGCCTCCCCTTCCTGATCTGGAAATTTCTGAGGAATCTGTTTTGAGAGCTGCTGATGTAGCCCGAGTGTGGATCAATCATGCATTGTCAGTTGCTCATGACATTGCAGTTGGTCGAAATGTGAAACTTTTTCTTCAGGTGTGATTCCTAGTCCCTAGATTTACCTTCCTTCTCTGTATGCAATCAGCTTATTGACATGCAAATGGTGGATTTCAATGTGCCTATGTACTGTGTTTTGTTCTTCAGGTTGCCTCTGGCTTGTGGGTAATTTCTTACATTGGTAGTTTCTTCAACTTCCTTACCCTGGTCTACATTGGTGAGTTTCTTTATGGCCTTACCCTGTACAAGTGTGCAAGCATTTTAAGAGACTAGCTTGATTCAAGTTTCATTTTCTTTGATATTTTCTGTAGGGGTTCTTCTTAGTTTGTCGGTCCCCGTGTTGTATGAGAAGTACCAGGATCAAGTTGATGAGAAGCTGACTGTAGCTCATAAGATGATTCAGACACAGTACAGGAAGTTAGATGATAATGTCCTGAGAAAGATTCCTCTTAATAGGGAAAAGAAAACTCAATAGGCCAGTGTAACTCTCTCTCTCTCTCTCTCTCTCTCTCTCTCTCTCTCTCGTGTGTATTCAACCATGCGTGCTTGATAGAAGTGCACTTTAGAAACCACTATGCTTGCATATGACACAATTTGCCAATGCATGTGTTATTTTGTCTTTCAACCTTGTTTATCTACTGTGTTGTTACCAGTTACCACTGTTTTCAAAGTTATAATCTCCAACGGATCAAATGTGACTGAAGCTTCAAAGGTCAATTTGCTTTGTGTTTGGGAGTTGAGATCCCAAACAGTGCTTAAAAGGCGCGCGTCTCGGCCACCTAGGCGAGGCTCATGAAGCGAGCACCTCGCAGTTATTTTTATATCTGCACTCAGATTAGTACAGAATCCATCTCTACCATTGACCGATGAGGCATTAAAGGTGGGGTAATGCACTGGATGAAATCCTTCAATGTAGAGGGGCTCTTATTGTTAACCCTAGAGAACTTGATCCGCTCTAAATTCTAATCGATACAAAAAGCATAGCAGCCAACTCTTGAAGTCTTGAAGAGAACTCAATCTGCTCTGTTTTCTTTTTCTTTTATGCAATCAAAATACTTCTTCCTCCTCTTCCTGTGCTCTATTTTCAATTTTTCGTTTCTTCTTTGATACAGTCAAAATGAACAGAGTCTTGCCGTCACCGATCACAACGTACTTTGTATTTTGTAATGCTATTTGTCTCATTTCTCAAGTAAATAACCAGGTATTAAGAAGTATTATGGTATTTGAAATAGTAGAAAGCATTTATTTATGTTGCAAATTTTGCCTATTTCAGTAGTCTATTTATTTTCTACAACTTGAACTTCACTCTCACGAGGCATGGGCCTAGGCTACAAGGGGCCATAGCGCGTAGTGCCTTTTAAAACACTGATCCCAAATACTATGGAAGAGTTGTCGACCTATTTTATTATGTTAGATCAGCATTATTATTAGAATTCAACCTTGATGTTGGTTTGCTATTCTAGGATGATGAGTTGTTCTTCCTTCATAACTGAACTGGGTTTTTGTATAAAAAAGTTCCTTGCATGTTAAGAGTGAAGATTCATGTACTTCTTGGTGCTGCCCTTACAAAGGATGCCCCCTTCAATTTGAGTGAACCGCAATCTAGAAATCTTTGGGTTGATGTTTCTATTCCAAGACTCAGTTGGAAGTGTAACATAGATTAGTGTATGTTTTCAGTGTATGTTTTCAGTGTTGTTCTTCCTTCAGAATTTCTTGTTTCCATGTTACTTAAACAGCTAAATGTACTTTGATGTTTTCTGTAGAAAGTGAGAGGAGATAGAAAAAGCATAAATACCTATTGGGTAAGTTACAAGTGAACAGAATGACTTTCGACAACAAAGTCCGGGTAAGGTAGCACAAAAAATAAGTCACTATATTTTCTATTTCTTTAACTATCTCTTGTAATACTCAAGCATAAGGCGAAAGTTTTCGACCCTTTCACATCGATCGACAAACAAAACTCCTGATAGAAGCCAAGTTTCTTTAGTAGGAGCGACATCAATCAAAGAGAAAAATAAGAGCAAGAAGAGGTGTGTGATCAAACTTCCACACAGAGGTGAGGGAAAAAAAGAGAGCGAGGCCTTGAAGGACGAGGGTTGACGGGTAGTGAAAAGGACATAATTGGCCTAATCATTAAAAAGAGGGGATAGACGGATAGTGGCATAATTGGCTTATAATTAATGGAGGATATGGTTGGATGGAGCGTATACAGGAAAGTGTATCCATCTAGCCATCCCCTACTGTTTGGGATTATTAATGCTGAGTCAAGTGGAGCTTGACTTTATTGCTTGAGAGATGAAGATAAGTGTGCCGGGGGGATACTGGTCTCGTTCAATATAATTAGGGATGGCAACGGGTCGGATCGGAGCCGGGTTTTCCCTCCCCCGTACCCGCCCCGTTCCTTTCGTAGCGGGGGAAATCGGAGGTGTGTCGGGTTCGGGGATAAATCGGGTCCCCATTTACCGTATAAATTTTTGATAACTTTGTTCTTTAAAATGTTTTGACAAGAAAACAAGATATTGATAAATAATGATAGTTAAAAAAATATCACAAAGTAAACAAAGACACAAAATAGTGATTTATTATCAGGTATGTTGCTCTTATAATACTAAACTAACGAAATGTATATAGATATATACATATAAAAATTAGTAATAACTATAATCGGAGATTCGGATCGGATCGGGGAAGTAAATACCATCCCCCTCCCCATTTGCTTATCGGATCGGGGATTACCCGCTTGGATCGGGGTGGGGAGGTCGGATGTGGGGACGGAGCGGAGGTAATTGCCATCCCTAATATAGATACTAAGTTCAGGCCTATGATGCACCGACACCTCTAGGGGTAACCGTATCGCAGTGGAGGGGGACACGGCGGGGCGTCAAAATGAATTTTATTTTATTTAGGGGGACACTGCGGGGCGTCAAAAAGAATTTTATTTTATTTTTTTCTGGGGTAAAATCATAATTACTCAAAAGTTTGGGAATAAAACTGTAATTTTACACTATATAAATATCTCCCACTTATAGATAACGGATGTCTTGTTTTGTTCGTCTTTTCTTAAAAAAAAATATTTCATATATATAAAGAAATATACACGTGGCGTGTCCCCCGCCGTGTCCGTATCCCCATTTTTTTAGAATTCCTGTGTCCCTGTGTCCGTATCCGTATCCGTGTCCATGCCTCCATTGGGAAAAAAAAGAACGATATACTCAAAGCTTCTAAACGGTCACAGAGATGTTCAACTTTTCAGAAAAGCTGTTGAGGTATTTACTTAATCTGATGATCTAAATTCTTAATAGTTAGATGTTCAACTTTTGGGCAAATCTGCTAAGGTATATTTACTTAATCAAATGATCTAAATCATGTAGTTATTGTGGGTTGAATCAAATAGCACTCAAGAGTTGTTGGTCGATTAGTGTGCTGTTGTCCAAAGCTATTGTTTGACATGGATTTGAAAATTTTGGACATGCATGATTGAGTGATAGGCAACTTATAAAGAGTTGGACTGGGAAAGATTTATCAATATCCTAAATTACATGATTGAATAGCGGAAAGTTTGTACCTGACATGTTACAGAAATATTCTTTTCATTGCTTATTATCCGTAGAAGGTGGAAGGGAAGACAGAATTTATTAGTGTCTTGAAATAATCATTTAAATATTCTACATTAGTGGTTTAGTTGTTAATTTGGTGGCTTGGTTTGTGTTTGGTGCTTTGTTGGGAGGTTAATGTGACTTTTCATTATAGATGCTTGAATTGAGGTAAACAGGATATTGGAGGATGATATTTTCTTGCATTTTTTTCTCTTAGAGGGTAAAGTAAGAATGTCATTGGGATTTGGGTGTAGGATTTAAATGTATGAATACTTTCTGTTCTTTTTCTTGGGTGTCTTCTTTGACTTGAGAGGGCTGGTTTGTTATTTTGACTTTATGACTATGTCAGCCTTGTATATCACAATGGAACTGAGCTTTTCCACACACAGGCAGGCATTTGCTTTTGAAAATTCTCAAATGATATTAAGTAGAATGTGTTAGAAAAGTTTACATGCAGAAGAGGATATTACTTCGTCTTGTAAAATATTTGCATGTACTTCTTAATTTCATTTGACGAAAATCAAAGTAAACCATGTAAGGACTTTGGAGATGACGTGTATCATGATTTCAGATTATTTCCTAAGATAGTATCAATTCAGTAATGCAGGCAGTAAACGTCTCTTTCAGTCATATATTTTGTGAAGCCCAAGTTACTTAGTTGTTTTGAAGATCTCCGTGTCGTATGACTCGTATCAAACCAGATGTTGAACTTATTTTAGGACTTTGTTATTCGTATCTGTGTGCAGGTACATGTCCAAGATATCATGCTCTTTAACTGCTCTTGTTTCTTAGGGTAGAAATGCAGTTTGGGTGGAGGCAACCATGTAACTCACATAATGATAAAAATGTTTAATGTACTCTCACGAAGATAACTTGAAGCTCTGGACACGCGTCCAACCAGACTTATATTATGCATATTCTATACCCACACTTTGGTGTCATCAGGATACATCTGAACTTGCTCCCCCTCCCCCTCCCCCTCTTTCTCTTCTGAATTGATTGTATTCCATTGTTTTGCACAGACAGGAGTGCTTTTTTTTAGCCTTCGTTCGTTAGTTGAATGTGTCGTGTCCTATTCAGCTAATTCCCATTCTATTTGACTGTAGTCTATGCCTTTTGAATGTGTCACTCTATGTTGAGGACGGAAATTTTTTTAATCACCCAATGATTAGATGAGTGCTTTAGAAAGTTTTCTGACCTGTGTAAGTTAATTTCAGGTTTGAGTTTGCTGGATGGCTAATTTCAACACCAATTGTTATGCATTACGGTAAATCATCAGGAGCAGGATTGACCTCCATTTACTTGGAGGACATCTTATAGGAACATATTGACAGATTTTGGTTTTCTTCAACTAATGGAATTTCTTCGTTGGTGAGCTTGGTTTGGGAATGGAAAGTCGTTTCATTCAATCAGTTGATGACTTGATGTTTTCTCTGTAGTGTATTCTTCTGCAGAGTGAGTGAGTTTATGGAATATCGATGTTTTTACGCGTGTGAATCGGCAAGTATAAATCTCCTCCAGTGTTATGGGTGTCTTGTTGTCATGTTTCGTTTGCCCTAGTTATTTTCAATGGTGTGATTTTCTGACTATACTGTCGTGGTAAACACTATGTATACGTCAAAATTCTCAGGCATGCAGAATGCAGATTTCTCCAACTAAATGAAGCAGTAAATTGTTCAAGATTAATTTGAAACCTTATTGTGTTTTTAAATATATGTTCAGGAGGGTTATAAACGAGCCAAAATTGAGCTCGAGCTCTGCAGAAGCGGGGCCCTGTAGTAACTCACTACAAGGTTGTATTGAGCCCCATCCGGCTGTTCATCTCGGCATCAACGGCTTGGATTTAATCCAAACTCCAAATTATTCAAGCCGTTCATTGTTTAGATTAAAATTGAGCGTTCATTATCGAGATGGACAATCGGATAGGCTCTACTATAATCTTGTAATGAGCCCCTCACTATGGGGACCCCATACCCCGAGCATGGCTTGTTCGTAAATGAGCTGAACTTTTAACGAGCCGATTCAAACAAGCCAAACCTATATAAACGAGCCGAGTTTTACCGGGCTCATTTATTGAACGATCCTAAAACTCGAGTTCGAGCTCAACTCGATACTAAACGAGTCGAACCGAGCCACAAGCTGTTCGCGAGCAACTCGGTTTGTTTGTAGACATTGGCTTGTTAATCCTCTTTTCTTTTTCTTTTTTTCTTTTTTTTTGTGGGAATGAAAAACAAATACACAGGATCACGACGACTCGCATGAAGATCAGCCACTTGCACATGTTCATGAGAAACCTTAAAAAAAACTACACATGATCATCTTCCAAAAGGACTGAATACACATTAACATAGCCAATAACTTCTTGAACCATTCCAAGAGTTTCCGTCGTACTGCTAATAATCCCCTCATACAGAGATTTATTCCTATGGATCCACAAACCCCATAGCACAGCAGTACTCGAGATTCCTTGGCTTGTAAATCAGATGAATCAATTTTACACAACTTTTAATCGAAGTGATCTCGAGTAGCTTGAATTTTGTAAACATAAAAGAAATTGAGCGACCCGAGTAACTAGCCATTTTTAGTTTGGTTAATGAGTTTACAAAACTGTTAAGCTTCATTTGTGTATATAGCAAACCCTTCCTGTACAATTTTTTACGAGTCGTACAAAAATTCAAACTTGAGTAGCTGGTTCATTTGTCAGCCTATGCAGATTTTATTCTGGATTCTTTTCCATCTACAAAAGCTGCTTTCTTGGCCGATTTTCAAAGAATTAAATACCCCTGGTCATGCAATACAAACTCATCACCACAGTAATTTGCAAAGAGGCTTGCTGCTATTTTTGGGATTGCGAGAAACAAAACTTAAGTAAACATAAAATAGCCTCAATCTGTCAAAACACAGCCTAATGTAATAAATTTTATACAGAGATGTGAACAACCCTTCTGTTGACAGCTAGGGTTGGAAAAACATGGTTTTCTCCTCAAACTCCCACACTAGGATTCATTTAACATCCGATGGAGGCAGATTATGCAATCCTCGGAACGGGAATGCTTTCTGACGGTGGTAATGTCACTGACCGTAACAGCTCCAGCGAGCTAACAAGCCCCAAGAAGTGAGAAAGGATGGTGTTGGCTGATGCCTGTAAAACCATAGATGACTTAGAAAATAAAGCAATCAAACAACCCCTCGCGCCAAAACTAGGACATGTTTTCCCCCAAGTTATAGTGCTACAGAATTAATTGACCACTCAGAAGTGAAAGGAGCACTTAGCTGAAATCCTTCCCGCATTTGTACATCTAGTCCGGTGTTACTAAGAAACTAGAAAGGTGGCAGCGTGCACGGTGCACGTGAGCTAGTGCCCAATAAAAAGCATTCATTTGTTTACCGAATATGAAGCAATCCCATGCATTTGTATGAGATGAGTGTGAAACCAACTTGCGTGATTATTTTTTTTATGGTGAGGCCTTCATTAGGGCTAGCAATTGAGAAACATTTTGAATCCTATTTTGGAAACAAATGGTTATATAAGAGGAGAGAAACAGAGTACTATTATGCATTTGGAAGGTGAGCGTCAAGAATTGAAAGATAAATGAAATTTCACAGAGATGTCTTGAAAACTACTTTGTATAATCTTTAAAATGTAGTAGTAATGAAATTCAAAGAAGATAGGTAGCCGTTTGCCTAACTTGTTGCATTGTATAAGAGGGTCAAGGGTAAATATATAAACATCCAAAATGATATGCCCTCCATATCAAATAACCAAAAAATATTGAAAAACAAAATCTACTCTTAAACCTACAACCTAGATGGGTCAAATAATGACATCACATGTCATGAATGACAAAAAACAACATCAAAAGACTAGATTCTAAAATCTCCAGTAGGCTTCCATCACTTGAGGATGGTGACTGCGGTGTCGGCGAAATAGTTGGATTTACGCCAAGGAGATCGACCATAGAAGCAATATATATAAAGAAGTTGGTAGAAAAGTACAGGGAAAAGAAGAGGGATCTCCATATGGTTTCATAAATTTAGAAAAAGGCTTATGATAGGGTGCCCGGGGATATTATATGGTGGGTTTTGGAGAGAAAGGAGTGACAAAAGGGTCTATTGATGAGATTAGAGACATGTATGAAGGTCACTACCATTAAATCATCAGCAAGGAAACAATTTAATTTTCAATCACAGTAGGTTTGCACCAAGGGTCAACCTTGAGTCCGTACCTCTTTGTTTTAGTTATGGATGAATTGACCAAACATATTCAGGAGGAAATCCCATGTTTTATGTTGTTTGGGGATGAAATTGTCCTAGTAGATGAAAGTACAAGAGGTATTAGTGCTAAATTAGAAATATGGAGAAAAGCACTAGAATTAGAAGGCTTTGAGTAGATGGAGTGTAAGTTTAGTGGTAACGGAAGTGTGCATGTAGAAGGAGTAATGATTCAAGATCAGGAGATACCACAAAGTGATCATTTTAGGTGTTTAGGTTATATTATTAGCAAAGATAGAGAGATTGCAGATGATGTGACCCATAGGATCTAAGTGGGGTGGCTCAAGTGGAGAAGCGCTGCTGGTGTATCATGTGACAAGAGGATATCCACAAAATTGAAAGGGAAATTCTATAGAACTGTCATAAGACCACCGATGCTTTACACGACAAAATGCAGGCCTATCAAGAAACAACAAGTGATTAAGATGGGTGTAGCTGAGATGAGAATGCTGAGATGGATGTGTGGTAAGACTAGAAAACACAGGAATACAGGATTAGAAATGAAACTGTCCGTGAGATGGTGTGTAGCACCTATAGAGGAAAGTTGAGAGAAAATAGACTAAGGTGGTTTGTTCATATCTGCCGTAGACCTGTAGATGAAGCAGTTAATAGAATTGAAAGGATAGTTTTGGGTAGTAACGCTACAGGGAGAGGAAGAACAAAATTGACATTGGATGTTGTAGTGCACAAGGGTATGAGTATACAAAGTTTAAATGCAAATGTAGCCCTTGACAGATCTCAATAGAAAAAAAAAAAAAAAAAAAAAAAAAAGGATTCAAGGAGCCAACCCCAATTGATTGGGACATAAGGCTCGGTTTGGTTTGGTTTAGCCTTCTATCGGGGGAAAAATATCCCCAATAGCGAATGTCTTGTACACACTTAAGAGTGGAGTAGTAGGAAGTCTTTGGATAGAAATGTTCTACAATCTACAACACCGAAAAGTAGATGGAAAAATTGAAAGTCTCAATTGGTAATATTTCGGTCATTGGGTTTGAGGTGGCGAATTAGCAATTTTTATTTCAGATACAGAAAGATAATGTAAATGGACAGTTGACAATTTTGAAAAGGCAAGGAAGAAGAAGCTGGCGGTTGTTTTCGACGGCTGACATTTGACTTGGTGGCTGTACTGGTTATTGTGGTTAATTTTTACTTTTTTTTAGTGGGGGAGAGACAGAGAAGTATGGAGGAGGGGGAGTGAGCCAGACGGAGAGACATGAGAGAGAGAGAGAGAGAGAGAGAGAGAGAGAGAGAGAGAGAGAGAGAGATGGAAGCAGACTAGAGGACAAACAATGTTCTGAGACAAGGCTTAGTTGTGATTTTTTCCCGTTTGCCCACAATTCAAAGCAAAAAAGCTTTTTTGAGGCTATAAATGGGCAAGTAAACATGGGAAAAAATAGTTATTGCCCGTTCATTTGTAACTGATGCTTGAAGGAAACAACTGTTTAATAAAGGACTGAAAATACTGTTCAATTCAAGGACGAAACACTCTTGATGTGCACTCCCCTCCTTGTATATAGGGAAGATTCTGGTTGAACTATATATGCACTCAGAGATTAGTCAGACAAAATATCTCAACATATTGAGATGTGACTGTTGATTGAAAAGTTGAACAGACTTCAAATATTCAGAAACCTTCAAGTAAGAACAAGTTTCAAATGCTTCACATCCTCGCTTACTTTTCTTTCCAAAACAATTAAGAACAAGAAACAGGATTTGCTACTAACACATCCAATGCTTGTTCTTTTCCTTTCCAAAACTATTTTCTCTTATTTCTCAAGAGATATGATTACTCCATTTGGCTATAACACACAAACACAATATTTTCTCCCATTGTTGACTGATGCCATAGAATACTAAAAAGTGCAAGAAGGTATAGTACAAGTGTACAACACATGGAAGGTAAAGTTTGACCTGTGAAAATATGGTACCATATCTAGCAAGTTTAATTGCCAAATACTGAATTCTGACTACAAGGTTTCCAATAGTTTAGATTAGTAACTATGTAGAGTGAAATAGATGAGTACCTGGACCAGGAACACATCCAACGCAAGCACAGGGCTGTAACCAGGTGAGGCACCCGCAAAATAAGGATTTGCTGAAGAAGTTAGAGCTTTCGCAACTAATGATCCAACTGTGGCTTGCATGCCAAGGATAGCAGCACCCATTCCCAGAAGATTCAATATTATTCCATTTTTCAAGCTTTTGACAACATTAGCTCGAGGAGGAGCCTAAAAACACAAACCAGTCAGATTTTATCAACATAATTGACGTTGTCTGATATTACGGATGCAATGAAATAAGGACATAATCCAGTTAGAACTTATGGCCAAGAAAATATGCATAGAAGGTAAACAAAGCTACTTTTTGGCAACAAAGCTCAAATATATAAGGTTGGCCACCCAATACTTGCCAAAATTAAAGACTGATTTAATGAAAGGATGTAGACGTACAGCATTAAGCACTGCATAAATGATTGTCTGGCTGATATTTAGCCCAAAGAAATAGTGAGGGGGAGAAAAAAAGGAAGGGTAAATATAATCTAGAAAGAAAATTCACTCAATTTTTCAGCAAATGAAGCTCACCATGAGACTTTGTTTCAGAAAATCCTTTGTCGGATGAAATTTTACATATGAAATAGTAATCATATGGAACTCAAAAATAGATGAAGTTTGTCCACCAATCGATGTATCTCCACCCATATAAAAACAAATGCATCTCCACATTCTCCAAGTACCAAACCCATATTAGTACTACATATAGTCATATACATATCAAGTGAAATAACCCCTGCCATTATAGACTCCCGTTGTTTAAACATTGCAAGTTTATCTGCACTTTCAGTCATGATAAAGTTGCAGGTGTTTCTGAAGAACACACCAATAACAGCTCAGAAATACATGAGCTGCTCATCTCTTTTTCAATTGCCCAAATTGTTGAACGTCCTTAGCTAAAAAACTAGTGAGTGTATGTGTGTTGATACTTGATACATGGAACAACGCATCTAACGAGGAATCACAAACTGCACAGACACTTGAATGAAAGGTTGACAATTGACATATAT
The DNA here is from genome assembly GCA_016920895.1 of Vaccinium myrtillus. Lineage (NCBI taxonomy): Eukaryota > Viridiplantae > Streptophyta > Magnoliopsida > Ericales > Ericaceae > Vaccinium > Vaccinium myrtillus. The sequence goes on along the minus strand of CM029278.1, from coordinate 14,172,870 downwards.
TCTCTTGCCGAACTATCTGTACTAGACATGTAATTGTTCCCCCAACATTGCTTCCTGATACCCAACCTAGATGAATTTTAGACTTCTCCTCGCCCTTAATAGTACTAGGAGTGATGCCTGAGTAGTATAGTACCTAGTCTTTGGTTGTACATGGCAAAACCAACTAAATCAATTTCACTCAATTTTATCTCCAATGGGTTCCACTTCCAACACACAAATGCCACATCTCTATGTTTTCTTTTCTTGTCATGCCATCCATTCAATCTCAAGAATTGCATGTCAACTCTACTCTATGGCTATTGTCAAATACCAAATACTCTATTCATATTTCATGTAATTGCAACAGGTACACGAAACCTTCATCTGAAGAAGCGGAGATATGTCTGCTTCCTTCTGAAAAACCTATTTCCATTAGCTTTTAACATTTGAGCTGGTACAATCATGTCCATATCATTCAAATGACGACATCTACATGCCAATAACTCAAGAGATTCTCCACTGCAAATTCCACTAAACTTCCACATCTGAAGTTGCTTACAACGTCAAACATGCAAACCAATGGTTTCAAGAAATCAAATCATACAAATCAAATTTCCCTCCCTAGAATACGATACTAGTAACATGATACGTCTACACGTCTGTTTTGTCACATGACGTAGGAAGCAATTACTTAACAAGTGTTGCAATTCTCAAAGTATGATCCAATGAAAGCAGTAAGCTGCCCTCGTGATGATCAAAACAGCAGGAAATACGGATTCTTGCAACTTGATCATGTAACGCTCAATAAACAAAACAAGATGAAGGAACAAGGCTTTTACAAACCCATTAGACGTGAATAGTTCTTAACTTCTTAACCTTTACAACCATCCAATTAGGCATACCAATGGAAGACTAATACCATTACATGAGAACCGTGGCATAACTTTATACAAATAGGGGGAAAGCTTATTATAGTACCATTTCTTTTAAAGAGATTATAGAACCAAATGAAATACTTACCTTTGAAGGGTCGTTAGCAGTTTTCCGGAGCTTGTCTGCCAGGCGGATGTACCCAAATGACCAAAACACAGAAATGAAGCCAGCTGCGATTCCCCCAGCAGTAGCATAAAATGTAGCAGGTGAAGTGATCTTCCCCGTAATAACAACAGAAAACGAGAGGATCACGGCAGCCACAACAGTGCAGACTAACTGTCCCCAAAACCCAAAACTACCCAACCTCTTGATATACCTCGAAGTACTCTCTAACCTCTTCGAAACCTGTGTCAACATCAAAACTTCAATATTCAACTTCAGAGCATAATGCTTTAAAAAAACTGTATATCTTCTGTCTACCTCTAGCTGTGATTCTGTGAATTTGTAAAAATTACATCAGGCATAACAATTCAAACAACAACAGTGTTCACCTTAGGCTCAAATTTGCATGCTAAAACCATCTTTAGCAGAGACTCGTAAATCCTAACAGCCTAACAGTGTTCACTATGCACATAAATTTGGCATTCTAAATCGATCAGGTGAAGGCTAGTAAGTCCTAAAACGTCTACAAGTTAACTCATTGAGGTCCCTTGAGTGTCAGCCATCTAGACCAAACTCAAGGAAAACCGAGCAATGAAAATTGGAACTCTATATTTGACCTTTTTGACATTTCAATAGGTTGACTCATTGTGACCACTTAATCAGCTCCAGCCTTAACTCAAATCTCAACTCAATTTAAGTGAAGTAAAACACCGCCTTAAAACTCCCACCACCACTTGGCTCCACTAAGGTGGTTTTTTGAAAAAACTGGTCTTTCACGGTTTTTTATGTGATATATTGTGAGAGAATGACCTGTCTCGGTTTTTGGAAAAAACTGTTTTTTGTTAGTGGAACACCCCCTGAACCTACATATGATAAAGTTCTATTCAACTTGAGAGTGACTCGAATCATGAGTTCCCCACTCAAACTTTTAAAGTGTCTTCCAAATTTCCAATTATCCCACTAATGGAACTTTCACCCAAATCCATGCTAAGATTTGAGTTTGCTTCATTTCAAAATTGAAGCTTTTACTACAACTTTCACTCAATTTGACCAAAAGCTTGACTCAAAGCTGGAGATGATATTCAAACTGATTCGACTTTCAAAGAGATCACACATGAAATGACTGGAAAACCCTAACGAAACATTCCAAATTGTCCATTGAGTTCACAACTAGTGAGTCATTAAACTTTTCGCTGCCTTGAAAACCCTAACAAACAATTCGAATCTACCCACTAACTAATTCACAGAGTTTGATTCATTAAAAGCGCACAATTCAGCTGTGACAGAGCGCACACACATTGACGCGCATATACGTACATTATCTAGAGAGCGTGAGAGAGAGAACCTGAGCGAGTTTGGCCTTTTCAGAATCGTCAACTGGGGAAGTATAAGCAGCAGAAATGGGTGAAGAAGCGAGAGCTGTTGCTCTCTTTTTGAGCATAATATGCGATAGGGATAGAAGAGAAAATGAAGAAGAGAGAGATTGAGGAGATTTAAGGGAAGAGAGAGAAGGAAGGAGTCTTGAGGAGTGGGTGAAGGAGGGACATAGCCGAGGGGAGCGGTGGGTGTAAGTTTGTACTCCTAGTGGATTCGCCGCCGCTAGTGACGGCGGTGAGCCGGTGGAATGAATTGCCGGCAACAGGAGAGATTGCATAACTGATACCGGCTATGGACACTGTAGCTGTGGAATGGGTTTTCTGAGCTCGTGAGTTCGGACTTCGTAATGTCAGGTTGAGTTTGGAATCGATTGAAAATAGTCTTTTACGTTTATATCCTCAAACAATACACCATTTTTCTACTTTGTACCCAAATTACCAAAAGTGTCTATTTCGTCCTCCGCTTATGAGATTGCAATATATTAAAGGGTGAGTCTATTTACAACCCTTTTGGCTCAATACAGCCCTTGCAAAATAAATACCAAAACTTTCCTCGCGAAAAACCATTTAGCCCCTCAAATTACTTCAAACCACCCCACCCCACCCCACTTTTTCCCAATTGCTATATACTAACAAAGTGCACTTTCTTATCTTGTTCATTCTTCAGCTCCATCGTTTTCTCACTCCCACAGTCGAAAAAATCTTTCCTCCTCATCCAACCATTAACCCCCATTGTCCTACCCTACCCCTCATCTCTCCTCTCTCTCGATGGAGAACCTTGTTGAATCAATGGAGGGATCTTCTCCCTCACTAGATTTGGGAGAAGAGCTCCAAAGAATATTGGAGCAATTTATAACTCCAAATCCACCAATGAATGCACAAATACAGACCACGGAGGAGTTAGAGGAAAACATGGAGGTGGAGAGCGAGCCTGGTATCCCGGAGATGAAGATTTTCGAGCAAAAAATGACCCAAGAGGTAACCCATTGGTTTTTCAATTTCTCAGTCGCTGTTCATTCGAAACGGTACCACAGTCCCAAAAATCTCACTACATTTCGGTAGTTAATTCCCAAAATTGTTCTAATTTTTTGAGAAATTTATGTCCGAAATAATTTGCACAATTGTCGGTAGTTATGTACTGAATATTATACGGAAATTCGAATTTTAAATCCAAAGTGTAAAAACTAATATGAAAACTAAGTAGTCAATTCGGTTTTTAATTACCGAAATGGTTCTAGTTTTTTGACAATTTATGTCCGACATTATTGGCACAATTCGGTAGTTATGTACCGAAAATATACCAAATTTCGGGAGTTTAAATCCGAAGTGCAAGAACTAATGTCAAAACTAATGTTGTTCTGCTCTGGTCTTTTTTTAGAGTGATGCTTCCACACATGGTAGTCGCACAACAGGGTCATTAGGTGCATTAGGTGTTCATGACTATACGGAGCACTTCACAACACAACAAGTTAGTACTTTGGATAAAGTTATTTACTTTAAACACATTTTATTCCATACGGGTTATTTAGGGTAAAATTTTCTTGAACTATGTGTTCGTAGGTGTTTCCAAATGAACAAAAGTTGAAAGACTGGATTTTTTCGACGGGTTTGAAGCATGGATTTGTCATTAACGTTAAGTCTTCTGAAACAATGGCAAAGAATAGGCGACCAAGGATAAGATTTCAATGCGAACAGAGTGGTAAGTTCATATCGTTATACCAAAAAACCCAATTCCAGAAGAGAAGAAAAGAAAGCGTAACACAGGGACCAAAAAATGTGAATGCCCATTCCAATTGTGGTGTGTTAAGGCATACAATGGTTGGTGTGTGAAAGTCTACAAAGGTAACCACAACCATCCTCCTGCAAGTCAATTTGAGGGGCACGCATACGCCGGGAGGTTGAAAAAAGAACAAATACAGATGGTTGTGGAGTCCTCAAAGACGTTTGAAAAACCGAGAGACATTCTAATGGCAATCAAGAATTGGGATCCTTCCAACTGCACGACAATTAAAACTATCTATAATGCACGGAGAAAGTACCGAGTGATGGAATAAGCGGGTAGATCTCAAACGCAACATCTAATGCGGCAGTTACGGGAACATAACTATGTTGAGTGGCATCGTGCTTGTGAGGTGACGGGTGATGTGAAGGAATTGTTTTGGTCTCATCCAATTGTCGATGACATGTTACGTGTTTTCCCTAAGGTGTTGATGATGGACTGCACGTACAAAACAAATAGGTACAGGTTTCCTTTGCTACAGATTGTTGGCGTCACATCGACCGTACTCTGCGGCATTCGTTTTCATGCAGTCGGAGAAGGAAGATAACTACATCTGGGTGTTGGAAAAGTTGAAGGGTATGATGGATCCTGAGTCCCTTCCAGAGGTAATAGTCATAAACAGGGAGTTATCCCTCAGTGGCATATTCAGAAGAATGTGTTGCCCAACTGTAAAAAACACTTTAATGACGCACATTGGCAAAAATTCCTGGCTACGTTCGCCGTGATTATGTACGCACCGACCATAGAAGTGTATGGCGAGCGGGTTCGTGAACTAAAAATGTCACGCCCCGCCCCGCAAACGGCACCCGTGGTGGGCCCGAGTCGGTGCGGCCACGTGGCATTCCAACACAAGACCCAACACCACCTTACAAAAACTCAGAATAATAACACAGCGGAAGACTTCATCATATAAATAAAGTATCAACGTTAAACTCAGTTTCAAACACCAACAACCGTCTACTCAAAAGTAGCTTAAACAATACATGTGCTCAAAATACTCTCTGTTTACAAATCATTAAAAGTACTTAGATGACAGCATGTCCAAAATTCACACGACTCCAATTGAACACCCCAAACGTTGACCGGTAGTGGACCCCATCTACACCCCCCGCATCTGAGAAAACCATAAAGGAAAACCGGAGAGGAACAAGACATAGAAATGCTCAATAAGATACAACCAAATCAACATCTAAAACACAAAGAAGATTATACAACAACTATCAACGTGTATATAACCAATCACATGCAAGTGGCACGTCTGCCACATCCTATGTATCCTAGGTCACTGTGGGAGCACACCCCGCTCGTGTCACCGGTAGCTAGCCGACACAACGTACTCGCGGTGTAACCCAATCCACAGCCCCTTCGCAGATACCAACTTTCACACACAACATACATGCATAACCACAGCTAAAACATCTATTAGCATGATATACATTCATCTTTACAACAACACGTCATCATCACATGATATACATCCGTCTTCACAACAATACATCATCAACACAATTATATGTTATTGAACATAAACATGTCAAACACACTCACCTTCAATTCAACTGGAGTATGCCAAACTTACGTTTTCGGCACCTCCCAATGACCCGACTTGTCACCTAGCCACAAGCTAAACCATATCAGCATATGATCATCTTTAAATATTAACACAAATGCTTAAATATGGAAATATAAGGTCACTATGGACTTTAATCAACAACCAACAACTCCGTAAATTAAACCGTTTGCTATAACACACAAAACTTAACAGGGACACACACACTTGTAAAATCCGTCATAATTAGAATATGCATCAAAATGGGCTAAGACTTGGTAGACAACACTACCACATGACAAAGTTAATCTCTGATTTTTCATGAATTTTTATAAGCAATAGAACCAAGTCGAATTCATGCACAAACTCAGAAATTCAGCACAGCAAATGTAAAATCCAGCTAGATAGTCTGTCGTACTTTGGCTACAACTTTCTATAGGTTCAAAATTAGGCTATGAGACCACCACCATTAGAAATTAGACTTCCAAAACATAGATTTCGATATAAAATTCACCCTAATTGGAGCCCGAAAGACTAAGATACGCTCAGTCAAAGTTACACAACAAAAACACGAGATTACAAATTCTGCAGAACCGTCTGCGCTCAACAATTCATTAAAAATCATCTACTCAACATTTTTCAATTATTCCCACTCTAAAACATCACCAACTTATCAATAAATAAAACCCATGAGAACCCCTATCAATTAATCATGCTTAGCTATAGCAAATTTCATGAAAAACTCAGCTCAAAAGGCTGCCCAGATTTCCAGAATCCCTCAACCATCAACTTCAAATCAAAACCTGCTATTGCCTATAAGAAATAAAGGCACAAAACCTACATAGTATCGAAGGTATACGAGTCTAGTTTCCAAATCAAAAAGCGGTTCGCAAAACGGATACCCGAGCTATGAGTTATGCCCATTTTTCCAAAGAGTGTCAGTGCTGCCTGCACAGACGCGAACCCGACAGCAGCTCGGTAGAACATTTTTCAAATTTTCTGTGTTTCTCATAAAATTTTGAAAATTTAACACAGCATTCACGACATGCATGGGTAGCTACAGTAAAAATTCCAGAAAATTACGAACATAGGAACCAAGTCTATAAATTCGCTCAAAATCGTGGCAGATTCGAGTTCATCCACAACCAAACACTCTAAGCTATCTTGATCACGAATTTGTAAAACCAAAACCCTAAATCATCCCTCTCAATTGTAAAATACCAGATTCTACTACCCAAAAGCTACAAAGATTATCAAATTAAGATCAAGAATCAAAACCCTTACCTTGAATTTGGTTTTTCCCCCAATTTTCCCCTTCTTCTTCTTCTTCTTCTTCTTCTTCTTCTTCTTCTTCTCTCTCTCTCTCTCTCTCTCTCTCTCTTAAATCTGATTGCTCTCCCTCAATCATCAGACACAACTAGTAAAAGAAATAAAATATCTTGGCAAAATTACACTTCACCCCTCCAACTATTATTTCCATTAACTTTAGGCCAAAATCACATAATCACTCTAAAATGCGAATTAAAATCTAAACACCCGGAACGGGTATTACAAAAAAGGGATTTTATGATGTATCCAACGGTTCTCAAATACGTTGACAAGACATGGCTTGTTCCGCATAAGGAAAGGTTTGTTTTTGCTTGGACCGACTCCGTCATGCACCTAGGGAATTACACTACCAATAGGTATATGGTTATTTTTGCTATTTACTTCAAGTTTAAACATATATGTCATACAAAATGACTAATTCCTTACCATTTCACATACAGGGCAAAGGGACATCATAATAAGCTAAAGAAGTATCTTGCATCATCGCAATGCAACTTTCAAAGTGCATGGGAGAAGGCTCACGGCTTGGTTGAGGCAAGCATTACTGCCATCAATCGTTCATTCGAGAGGAGTCTATCAACTTTGCAGCATTCTTACAAGATTCACATTTTCAACAACCTAGTGGGAGTGGTTTCACAGGATGCCATGCGATATATGGAAATGGAGTTGAAGAAGATAGACTCTATCAACATGGAATGTACCACTCCGTGCATGTGTCCTCTTCGACTTACTCATGGTTTACCATGTGCTCATGAGATTGCGCCATTCAAGAACAAAGAAGAACAACTGCCGCTATCTTTGATCCATGAACATTGGAAAAACTCTCTTTCGATAAACCAAAAAAAGATCCTACAATTGCGGAGACCATGAAGGCGAACTTTGATATTTTTATGGAGAGGTTTTCCACTTATGACGAGGACCACCAACGCCATTTAATGAGGAAGATGACGAAGGTTATTTATCCACATTCCACTTCCCTCACGGAACCGAAAGTAAAGGCCAAGGTACAAGGTTGACCCAAAAGAAATAATGTAGCACAAAGCATCGCCATGTCCATGTTGAAGAATAAAACCACTAAGTCTAAAAATGAAACTGGATGGGAAGCACCGATTTCGTAGTCGAATCGAACAGTTTGGAAGGATAATTGACTCCGATGTAGCAACTGTAGAGAGTTTTGACATTGTTGAGTAGCACCACTAATTGATGGATGTATTATGTTGATGGAAATTGTAATTTTAGTACTTAATTCATGGACTTTGTTGATGGATTTTGCTGAGTAATTTATGGACTTTGCTGAGTACTTAATTCATGGACTTTGTCTTTCGATGTACTATGTTGATGAACTTTGTAATTTCACTTATTTTGTTAGTAACTTTAGTACTTAATTCATATAGGTCTAATTCAAACAGGTCTTATGACATGCACTTTAATTTCAGTGACCAATTTTGCACAGAAGTTGCAAACGGAGTTAATACCCAAAATTAACTCATACAACCGGACGTTTATATTCGAACTTTGTGCAAAATTTCGGTAGTTAATATCCGAACCTTTCCAATCCAGATCGAGAGAGCAGAAATTGGTGATGGTAGTTAATATCCGCAATATTGGTCATAATTCAGTAGTTTGTATCCGAATTATATGTTTATTTTCGGGAGTTAATATCCGAATGTGCCAAAACTAGAGTCATAGGCATTGTTGACGGTAGTTAATATCCGATATGTTGGCCATCATTCGGGAGTTTGTATCTGATATGTTGTGTTTAGTGTCGGGAGTAAATATCCTAATGTGCCAAAACCAGAGACCTGAAATTATCCGAATGTGCCCATCCACCAACCATAAATTATACAAACATAACCAAAGTCATAAATTTTTCATGGTCTAACCATATTGGTGTCAACATACATAACCAACCACAAAATATAGATAAGTCTAACCATAGATAACCAAAGTCAAAAAATATCCATAAGTCTATCCATACACATATAGTCAACCACATAGTCAAAGAAATAAAACACAGTGCTCAAGTAACATCTGTGCATCTACCATAGGTGACACCCTCTGTTGTACGTGGTGTCCTAGGCTCTCCCCTGATCATAGGCCGTAAGATACTCGATATGTGCCGCAAAGCCTCGAGCATGTTAAATGGTGATAGTCCCTCAACAAATACCTTGTCAACTTCTTGTGTTATAGCTGCTAACTTGAGACCATCGATAGCGCTACCATCAATGTTCACCTCACTTGCACCCGCATTAGGAGACACCCTAAAGTGGGAGTACCTACTAAGCCACTCTGCATAATCCGGATGGCACTCCCACAGGACATCTACTCTCGTGCGCACTCGCTTCGCCTCAGGCACCACGTGGTATTCCCAACTTGTCCAATTAGCATCAGTCCAAGTGTAAACCACATTATATTTTTTGTCTCCTCTTTCAACTCGGGCCGGTGCTATTGGATCCCCAGGTATAATCTGAACTAGTTCAAACTGCCACAAGACTCTATCAGGGAGGTAGGGCTCCACAACACTCATCCCACGAATGGGACCGGTGTAAAAGGCAATAGGCCGTACATCTCCCTAGGATCCTTGTATGGATCAAATATAACCTACAATAATTACATTAAAATAAATAAGTGACTTTTCATAACACGTTGATAGTTCATATACGATTATGAATGAAATTATGAGACCCTTACTTGATTAGCACGTAAGTCATTTAACATCCGTCGGTAGTGGGAGACAGAGACATTGCTAGCCTCGCAACCACCTATGTGCACGTGGAAGCTCCTCACTGTAATTTGGATTTTCTAGTTGCTGAAGCGTAGGAAAGTGCTCGTGGATCCATGCCTGCGGGATTTGAACATAGTAAACGAATAATTACTAACCAAAGTTATGCATAATAAAAACAAATAAATTATCTTGTTCTATTGATAATTACTAACATTGAAATGAAGTGTATTCAAAGGACAATAATTAATTATAATACCTCCAACGGTGTCGTGTAGCCACACAACTGCCTCACACCCTTCCTACTCGCTGTACCAAGCTGCTTGTACAAGTACGCTAGACATCCAGTACCGCACTCGTACGTACCAACTTGGTCCAAGTTTGACAAAAGAGAAAGGAGAGACACGTCAACCTTCCCCCCCGACTTGTCAATGAAAAGGGTGCACCCAAGCCCGAATAAAAGTAAACACGTGCACAATAGTCAACCCTCTCCATACTGTCTGTCTTACTCACCGTCATGAAATTCTTCTTCAACCAACTCAAAGCAACACTCTTTGCTCCATTAAGTGCTTTACGCGCATCCATCTCAGAAATGCCAAGGCAGTCTTTGAGTAGAGTCACGGGATCCCTATACTCTTCCTCTGTGTGCACAGCCTTACCTATAACGGAAAGCCCAAGTAGCTGCTCCGTATCGTCAAGTGTCATCCCCATTTCTCCAAATTTAAAGTGAAATGTGTTTATCTCAGGATGCCACCTCTCAACGAAAGCAGAAACCAAAACAGCATTGCAGTACGGGTATGTGAAGTCGCTACACAAGGGCCCCAATCCAGAGTTATTAGTTTTTTATTGCACCATGCGGCTCTTGACTCTCCATTTACTCAAATGGCGAGAGTGAGAGTGTAATCTCAACGTGCCGCGCTCCTCCCTATTCCAAATTGCCACTGCCACATGTGTATCAAAACTCTTTAACAAACCTCGGTCCAATGCCCCCGCCCGAGGCACATCTTCTCCATTGCGTATACTGACCCCGCTGCTAGATGAACCTCCTCTTCGGGTTGACCCTCTTTGGAATGCTCCTCCTCCTCGAATTGGCCCTCTTCGGCATCCTTCACAAGAGGGGGCCGCTACTGTTGTCGGGGGAGGGCAGGCCGACCACGAGCACGCTTGGCCTATAGCCTGGCTAGCCTCCGAGGCCTTGCGCCGCCGAAAAGAAGCTATTTGCCATTTGCGAGCCATATCTCTTTGTTAGACATACAAAACTTCAGTCAGGTAAAGTAAAGTAAAATAACAAATAACAAATAACAAATGAAATAAATGCATTTCTTCCTAAATGTGGCATAACTGTGGAACCACATTTCTTCCTAAATAAATGCAAGCATGCTTGACTTGGGGTGTCACAATTTATTCACCTTCAAACAGCTACCACTGAAGTAGAGATATAAAACTTGTCATTACCAGCAAGAATATTTGAAATTTGACAACGAAATTTCTCCATGTGCTTAACTATTGAACACAAATCGTGTAATAAGGTTAGATGACATGGACTTCTTCAATAGGACAAGTAACAAAACTTGCCATTACCAGCAAGAACATTGCTTCCATTTAATTTCAACAAAAATGGCAAAGTACCAAAAAACTGAAAGAATATTTCAGTACAATATGTACTTCCAAGCATTTGCATACCATTTTATGATGATGACTTTTCATTTGAATGGATATGGAAATCAAGTTTCATTATAGATAGATCTCAACATCAAGAGTAATTTGAGAGCTGCAATGGGAGGTTTCCACATCTTACTAGAAGAGAAAAGAATGAAATACACATCCAAAGAGCATAGCAAACTCGAGCAAAACTTAGATATGAAGTTATGAACATCATGAAGATCTCATCTAATTTGCTAAAATGCCCCACTATAACATCTGGCCTTCACTCCCTAACAAAGGCGAGTGTTTAGTCATTGTTGTATCAGATTCTCACAAATATCAAATAAGAACAATTACGGCGAGCATGCTTTTAGATTTTTGGGAACACAGATAGACTACCCCCCCCCACACACAGAGAGAGAGAGAGAGAGAGAGAGAGAGAGAGAAGAGGAATAGTCCTGGTAGGTGGGTCGATCGGTCGGAGGGGTGGTCGCCGTCGCCGTGGCTGTCACCTGTAGGTGGGTCGATCAGTGAGGAGATGAGCCGGTTCTGGTGAGATGGAGGTATCGAGTTAGGGTGTGTGATGAGGGAAGACAGAGTAAAGGGTTTGGGGGTTTTGAGTATTCAAATTTGAGAAAAATTAAGAAGGGGCAATTTTGGAAATGTGTCGGGCTATATGAAGCAATTACATAGATTTGCCACCTCAGCAAGGTTGTATTTAGAAAATGGGTTGTATGAAGTCTAAAAGGGTTGTAAATAGACTCACCCTATATTAAATCCAATTTCTAACTCCTGTAAGAGATACAAACCGAAAATGTTTCATGTGCCCATATCTGTGTGCATAAATTGCGACACGAGACCCAGGTTGGGGTCTCACATGAACAATCTAATCCGTTCATCAATTTTAAAATATTTTTTTGTGTGATTTCAATAAAATAAATCAAAATTGAATAATTTTAAATGCTTGATCTCACATTTCAATTTTTTATTACGTGTTTAGAGTTATAAAAAATTGGAAGATTGGATTGAGCACTCAAAATTATTCGATTGAGCTAATCTTTTGAAAGGCCAATTAAAAACACATTTTAAAAATAATGAATGGCTTGGACTGCTTGTGTGGAACTCCGAAGTAGGCTCCATTGAACAATCTGTGCACACAGATATTTGCACATGAAACATTTTTCGTTTGGATTTCTAACGGAAGTTAGAAATTGGACTCAATAGATTGCAATGTCATAGTTGGAGGATGAAATAGACGATTTTGATAGTTTGATGACGAAGTAGAAAAATGGTATATCGTTTGAAAGATATAAACGAAAAAAAAACTCTAGAAAATACTTATGGGGAGAGAAGAGAGAGAGAGAGAGAGAGAGAGAGAGAGAGAGAGAGAGAGATGCAATTTGGGATTTGTAGAAGATGCCTATTATATGATTATAAGGTAAATTATATAAACCTCAAACCACCATTTCTCTCTCCTAATTTTCTAAATATTTCTTTCTCCAATTTTTTTTTAGTTTATCGCAATCTCTCTCTCCCATCTTTCAAATCATCCCTTTCCTAATTTTTTAATTATTTCTCTCCCCTAATCTTCTCTTCCCTAAAACCTAAAAACAAAATTTGAAATAAGACTATGAAAAATTTCTTATGACAACAAATACATAGAACATGATGAATTAATTGATTTTCATAGATTATGCAAAAAAAAAAAGAAGGATAAATGACGACAAATACAAAAAATATGCTAAATTTATGACAGATACAAAAATACGTGATACATTTTGACAAACATGATGGTTGTGTTTGGTTAGATAATTTAGTTTAGTTTTGATGATGTCAGCATGTGTAATGAGTGGAGAGAGATAGAGAGAAATGATGTCATCAAAACTAAAACTAAAACTAAACAGGGAAACGAACAAGGCCGATATATTTATGACAACTGGAATGATAATGGGGTGGGGTGGGTTTTGCCATACCCCGACCCAAAAATTTATTCCCGCACCGAACCCATCCGAGTAATGGATTGGTACCCCCTGCCTAACCCCGTCAGGTTAGGGTTTACCAGCCCCACCCCTATTTTTTTTTTACGTATTAGGAAAATATGTTTTAAACTCCAAAATTAGTGAGAAAAAATAATAAAAGTTCACAAAATAACTATTACAACTTAACCAACATCTACTGTCTATAAGGAAAATGAAAAATAATTGATACTCCTATATAATATAGTATTTTAGTTATAGTATTTTAGTTATAAAAGAAAAATATAAGAATAAAAATAAAATTTTATGCATAATTTTTTTTTGGGGGCTGATATCGGGGAGGGGTTATGTCTAGCCAAGCCCTATCCTGACCCGCTTGGATTTTTTCAATTCTTCCCCTACCCCGACACTATACCTAAATTTTTTTACAAATACCCGTCCCGATCGGGGATGGGCGAGGCGAGTTTGGGGCGGAACGTGTTGAATTGTCATCCCTAATGACAACTGTAACACCCCGAATTTTGGAAGCATTATTTAAATTATTTATTTTAAAATATTTATATAAATTAAGAATTTATCTTAATGAACAACGGAATGAAGTAACATAAAAAGAAATTTAGTTTGGCAGAAAAAAAGAAGATACTTGACGCTGATTTAAATTAATTTACCCAATACAAAGGTGAAAATAGTTAATTGAGCCTTCTATTGTTATAGGTTTAGGTCTCAATCTCCAGCCAATTTCAGATTTGCGACTGGTTTCTCATTCTGATATTACACTTGCCATCTGTTTCTTCGGTACCTGACATGAAACGCCAAGGCACATAGCACCATGAGTTTTGACACTCGGTAACCAACTCTTCCCCACCAACCCTTACATTACAAGTGATCACATAACAGTTCAACATCAATGAGGAGTAGAATTATAACAAGTCATCCGTTTCATTACTAGCCATTAACTCAGTGAATTCTAAGAATTCTTTCCAAGAATCCTCCTCCCACATCCACTAAATCCGATAGTCCTTAGGACTCCATTCCCTTATTGTTTGTCCTACAACAAAGTCTCACACGCATACACCCAAGTGACATACATAGTGTGGATCCGCATGAGACTATAACAAGAAGACACTATGCAATCTAGAGTTTTCCCATGACACATTGGTTGTTAGGATCATATATAATCTATACAATATCCCTTCAAGTTAAGTCCCGCAGTACTCTGGCACGCATGCCGATGAATTATTTTGGGTCTCGTAGTCTCCTATTACTCCTAGCCGATTAATTAAAGTGAAAAATAGAAAAGCCCAATTATCAAGTAAGATTGACAATAATATATACCATCAAATAAATAAATAACTCCAACAAAATGAAAACAAAACAACCAGAAAATTACGAAGATGGAAGAAAGTGAATAATATGAAAAGACTTTTATGCTCAGTATTGAATGAGCTAACGTCAACATATATTGTGATATATTTCTAACAGAATTGGAACGCGATAGCATGGATTTTTTTTTAGATAAGGAGATAGAAATTTCATTACCGAAGTAGTAGCAATCTATAGTGTGTAACCAAAACAAATACAACTAGTAAAGATGAAAAACACACAATTAAGACAAATAAACAACCAAAGAACATGAAGGATATATCCGGTGGTTAGCTGTCGAGAAATTGCATGCTTGATGTCGATAGCCAGCTGCTACTGTAATTCCACTATTGTCAAGACCTCTAAACAGGAACTAACCGATACAAACCAAGTATCTGCTACAAACTGAAAGTCTGAAGCACATAAGGCGAGAGCTCTGCGGCACGGGTAGACATCATGCAACTAGATAGCCGATGCCAACTATAGAGCTCTTCAAATTGGTAGAGAATTTGCCGGAAAGAGACGCAACCGTGGTTATTGGAAAAAAACTACCGACGAGAATATCCTAAAAGGTAGAGAATCTGTCGAAAAGGGACGTAACCATGGTTATTGGAAAACCATCTGTCGAAAAGGGACGTAACCATGGTTATTGGAAAACCTACCGATGAGAATACCCTATTCATGTATGAGGTGTATCCCTTGGCTTATTGCCTCTAATAGCAGCCAAAAAAAACCCCTTCTCAAACCCATCCTTGCCCAAGCAATCAAATCTGAATTCCACCAACCAAAGACACGCAAAACTACTTCAATCAGCCTTGTAAGACAATCGTCAGGGCAACTTGAAAGTCCAACAAACAATTCTCAGCAAACTACCATTGTCGATTCATCAATACACCTAGAGTACTCAGAGTCAAGCCATAATAAACCCACTAATATTGATGAGCACGAAATATTGACATATAGGAACTCCATATCATATGTTGTTAGTCCATACTTGCGCGTAATTGATAAGGATTATTATTATTTTTCGGTAACTTCCACTTAATTATTTATTTTCCAGGAAAAGATGATATATAGTGTCGAAGCAAAGCCCATAGACAAATTCAATTAAGTGGTGCATGGAAGCAATCCGGACCATCAACACCCAATTTTATTCCCAATTTCCTACATATACATTGGCACGTGGTCTGTAGAAAGTTGCCTAATTTGATAGGATTACCGAAGGGATTTGATTTTGTTAATCAAAGAAAGAAGGCAATCACCATTATATGGGTATTATATACTCCCATATGTATTAAACGTGGAAATCTAGGTTGCAAGAAAATAGAAAGACAATCATGGTCTGCATAGGAAATGAAAATCAATGACCATCCCTTAAATGAAGTATTCCAAGCCATGAAGTTCTTTCCTTTTGGAAAAGAGAATTTTCGGTGCAATTGCCTTGGATGGCACTTTATACATCAATTATATAAGGAGGGCAGCAACTCGACCGAGGGGACTTCGGCGGGGGATATTACGGACGGAAACAAAACAAAAGCAGTAGCATCTCGAGAGAGGTCACGGCTCGGCAGCAGAATAGGAGCTTGAGGCATACATCTTTTATTTCTTTTTTCGTAAGCTTTATTCAATGGAGTTCTATTCTTATATGTTTATGTGTTTTGACTCCATGAGCGGCTAGTCGTTTAAACTAGGGTGAAGGATGAAACCCCATGTTTAGTAGTGGTTAGATACAAACTCTTGGTTAATTTTTCTTCATTTATAATCTCATCGAATAATCGTTCTTACCTCTTTTTAATTTAATTCAGTAGTTTTTGATATGGATTCAATCATGTTTTTTCCATGATTTGAAACTACTAGTTAATTATTTTGCCTGGTTATTAGATTTTGATTTCAAGTATTGGATATCCGTTGTGATTTGTTTGTTAACGGATACATCGGACTTTTCGTGTCTTGAACTTT
Source organism: Vaccinium myrtillus (assembly GCA_016920895.1). Classification (NCBI taxonomy): domain Eukaryota; kingdom Viridiplantae; phylum Streptophyta; class Magnoliopsida; order Ericales; family Ericaceae; genus Vaccinium; species Vaccinium myrtillus. Next base: position 14,156,159 of record CM029278.1, on the reverse strand, counting down.
GAGGCGAGGAAGAGCGTACATTAGATTTTTCTTTAAAACAAGCCTAACGAAGATACTTTCCACAGTAATAGAGTTTAGCCGCCAAATTACTGTGAAGAAAATTAGAGAAAAATAAATCAGAGTTTGTTAAAAATCACTATGAATACATGGGTGTGGATTCCGAAACTCTAGTTACTTTTCCAACCGGTAATCTTCACTTTCTTTTCCGTTAAATTTCAATTGTTTTCTTTTGTCATTTTTAGTTTAATTTTAGTCAAACCAATTCACAACTTTTTGGAACTAGGTTAAGGTTTTATCGATTTAAATTTATTTAGTTTCCTATATAAATACACAAGTCTCTGTGGGTTCGACCTCGCACTTGCATTGCTATACTTCAATCCGATTCGTGCGCTTGCGAGTACATTAAAATTTCACAACAAATATATTATGAATCAACCAATGACGATTAGCCCCACAAAAGGACAAGGCGAACACAAACCAATAAAAAGACCAAAACACGCATAAAACAAGCAAGAATGCATGCCCAAAACAAACCCAAAGTCAAAGATAAAGAAGCAAACAAGCATAACAAAAAGCCCTAAACGTGAGATGATCGAAACGGACGGGGAAGGGAAAACCATAGGAGGGAGGCTATACCAATCGACGAGGAAAACAGAAGACAATTGAAGTACTATGAAAGGGTATACGGAAATTCAAAGACATGAATTGCCTCAACCACAATCGTGAAATGAAAGGAACGAAAGGGGGAGCGTTCTAATCAGGGACGGAAAGGGGGGAGCGTTCTAATCAGGGAAGGAAGGATCCGATTGAACAAAGAAAGGATATTGACAAAAGAAGTACTACAAAAGGGCATACGAAAATGTAGTGACAAACATTACCTCAACCACAATCATGAAAAGATTGGAACGGACGGGGAAGGGGAAGCTGGGGGGTTCAAATTGGTGAGAGGGTGACTTGATCAGAATGGGGAGACTAAGGGAAGCCGAACGGATCCAGACAAAAAATAATACAATAGAGCAAACTGAAAGGCTTGAGAAAATTTTGAGACCAGAAGAAGCTTCAGATCCACAAACAGCACAAAGGCACACCGATCCAGAGACATGCAATAGCAAAACTACTAATAAGAATAACAAAAATAAAACATGCAATAGCAAAACTACAAAAGAAAACAAAAAAACAAACACCAAAGCCAAGTAAAGGGGCTGATTAAACAAAAATAATTTAAAAATAACAAGGGTACTGATCGGACCCAAATGGTCTAAATCCAGAGAGAGCAGACGAATGGCTATTCAACGGCTGAAAATCGGTGGGTCAATCGGCTGGAAATGCAAGACAGACAGTGCTACATCCTGAGGCCGGGGTTGCATGGGTTGACGGTTAGCGGTGAGAGCAGCGGCAGAGCGCGAGGCGGCTGTTCGGCGATGAGAGAGGTGAGGACAGGGTTTGATCAAGGATGGGAAGGCCGACGCCCTTATTTAAAGAAAGGAGAAACAAAAAGGGGGAAGGAGGAGGGGAGGCCAACCATGGAGTCCGGTGCCCTGCCCCCTCCCCCACGCGGCGGCTGTTGGTAAAACCTAAAGTGGTGTGTTTTTTAGAGAGAGAAAAGAGGGTTCGTTAAGAACCCTTCTACCTGCATCGATGAGGTCCATGCATCAAACACGCTCTGTGGCGACGGGAAATGAACATGTGTGTGGCATTGTCAAACGATCAATCCGATCCGCTCAACCTTCTCAAAATCGAACAAACAAGAACATGGGCGCGTTCAATCGAGCGCAATCGAAATTCTGTTTTAATAGCATCCAAAATCACCCCATTTAATTAAAAAAATTGGGGCCCACAAACGCGATTTTATCAAACCTTTTTCACCCTCATCGATGCAGAAGGAATTATCGGTTCGTTAATGGGTTTGCTTCTATCATTACAACAACATTTTATACAACAAAATGAACATGTGATGTGGCATTGTCTTTTGGTTGTTGTGTCTCAAAGAATTATCAATTAAACAAACAAGACTATATAGGAATATTGTTCACATTGTTGCGCAAAATTCTGTTTTAATAGCATACCTCATTAAACTTTTTAGGCCTTTTGCGTCAAATTTTCGTGGATTATTATTTTATCTAGACGAGAGGAATCCAAAAAGTATAAAATTATGGTAAAAACTAGTCTTTTTAATATTGAAAATATAATAGTTTTTTGGATTAATTTTGGCTTTATTAAAAATTAATTAATTTTTTGACTATAATTTTATACTTTTTAGATTCCTCTCATCGAGATAAATCAATAATTTATGAAAATGTGATGCAAAGCTAATAAATATATATTTTTTAAAATAAAGATAAAATGAATAAATCAAAAAAACCAAGGGTAGTATAAGCAAAACCAGCAGTGTCACAGATATTGAGCTCCTACCGCGTATCTGCCCATTGCTAGTTTAAGCAAAACCAGCAGTGTCAGTACTTATTTGGCGGGATGTGTCAGTACTTATCATTTTCCCACCCAGGCGGGTTGTGCCAGGACCACGCTTTTTTTTTTCTTTTCTTTTTTACTTTTCTTTCTTTTCCATTTTGTCCTCCCTGGGGTATGCCCCTTATACTGTACATTCGCTTAATTGCTTTTAATTTCACACTAAATTACCCAACAAAAAAAAAACAGTGTCATAATCAGGAGCATCCAAAAAACAAAAAATACCAGTTTTTTTTCTGATCAGTTAAAAAAAAAAAAAAAATTCCCGAAGTATTCACCCAAAAAATTACGAGCACGGGGGAGCAAAATCATCAACCCTCCGAACGGGGAAATAGCCAAAAGTCCAATCTCACCCCAATGAGGTAAGCCCCACGCGCTTCCCCCCTAACCGAGTTTTGCTGTATGTAGGAGTAAAAAGTTACCCGCGCGTAAGTCCAGCATTCATATTTTCATCACCAATATCCATCCCACCCACTCACGTATAGCGTACTAGTACCAGATTTTAAAAATAAAAATGTACGAGTGGACCGTGGAATTAAGGGTTGTTTTGCTAAAAAAAAAAAAAATTAAAAAAAATTAAGGTAAATTATTCTTTTATAATACATCGCATAAAAAATCGTGAAAAATTAATTAATTAATTTTAAAAATCACATTAATCTCTGAAAATTAATTGAGAGATTCGTGAAAACTGACCCGAATATATGACTATAAAAAAAAAACTAATGAATAGGAAAAAATACAAAATGCCCCCCATACTTTACACTCAATTACGTATGGCATCCCAAACTTCTATTTTTTTCAATTTACCTCCCAAACTTAAACTCCGTTATTCAAAATGACTCATTCCGTCCTAATCCGTTACCTCACTAACCGAAAATGATGAGGTGGCGGTTAACAGAGAGTAAAAACCGTTAGGGGAGCATAAATACCCAAAAACGACGTAGTTTTGGGGCGGCCCAAGGGGAACAAAAAAACTCAAAAAAGAAAACCTAAAATCAATCAATCAATCTCTCTCTCTCCTCCCTACCACATCTTCATCTCTAAACCCAAATCAGATTAGGTCAAAATCACAAACCCAAGTATTAATCTAAAAAAAATATTTCAAAAAAACATCTCAAATTTTTTTCAGAAATAATTATTTATCTTAAAAAATTTAATTTTTTAAAATTGTTTTCAAAAAAATTAATGAATCTAAAAAGTTATTTCGGAAACAATATTTTTCAAAAAAACTTTATTTAAAAAAATTATTTTGGAAATAGTACTTTTAAGAATCTTTATTTTTTATTAAATTTTTTTTTCCAAGAATTGTTTTCCAAAAAAGTTTTTTAAAAAAAAAACTGATTGTGATTGTTCTCAAAAGTATTTTCAAGAAAATGTTTTTGAAAATAGTTTTTGTTTCTCTAAAATTGTTTTCAAAAAATATTTTTTTTCAAAAGTGGTTCTTTAAAAAAATATTTTTCTTGTTTAAAAAAAACTAAGAAAGACTGTTTTTGATAAATAAAAAATTATCCCATAAATATTCCCACGCGAATCAAACATGGGATTGGGTAAATTATGGATGAAATTAATATCAGGATAAATAGTCCAGAACTACCAATCCCAAGATTATTAGTCCTATGTATTTTAATCCTAGGATAATTTTTTTTTATTGGATAATTTTTTTTATGGGACGGTAGTCCTGGACTATTTGTCCTGGGATTGGAAGTCCTGAACTATTTGAAAAAAAGAACCACTTTTAAAAAAAATATTTTTTGAAAACAATTTTGGAGATACAAAAACTAGTTTGAAAAACATTTACTTGTACATAATTTTTAGAACAATCAAAATCATTTATTTAAAAAAAAACATTTTTGGAAAATAATTCTTGAAAACAATTCTTTTTAATAAAAAAATAAAAATTCTTAAAAAATACTATTTCCAAAATAATTTTTTTAAATAAAGTTTTTTTGAATTATATTATTTCCCAAATAATTTTTTAGATGTATTTATTTTTTTGAAATTTTTTTTTAAAAATTAATTTTTTTTAGATGTGTTTGGGAGAGAGAGAGAGAGAGATTTTAGGTGTTTTTTTTAGTTTTTTTTTCTTTGGACCACCCCAAAACTACGTCGTTTTAGGGCATTTGTGCCCCCACTAACGGTTTTAACTCTTTGTTAACTGCCACCTCATCATTTTCCGTTAGTGAGGTAACGGATTGGGACGGAAGGAGTCATTTTGAATAATGGAGTTTAAGTTTGGCAGGTAAATTGAAAAAAGTCAAATTTTGGAATGCGACACGTAATTGAGTGTAAAGTATGGAGGCCATTTTGTATTTTTCCCTAATGAATAATAGTACTTCACACTCACCCACCCCAAACACCCACCAACTACAAATTAGGTTAATAGGATATATACAAGACAACAGTCGCTTCCAACCAAAATATAGATATATAGAGAGAGAAGAAAAGAAGAGAGAGAGAGAGAGAGAGAGAGGCAGAGATTCGAAAACAGAGGATACACAATGTCGGCTTCTTCAGCTCCATCGACCTTCGCTCTCAAAAAACCCTCGCTCCCTTCCCTCTCATGGACCAATCTCCCTTCCTCCTCCACCTTCAACATCGCTGCTGTCTCCTTCCCCCGCCGCCGAAACCGAGCGTCGGCGCCGGTATTCGTCGTGGCCGTCTCTTCTTCAAACGCGAAACCGACAGTCCTCGTGGCCGAAAAACTCGGCGAGGCAGGGATCAGCCTCTTGAAAGAATTCGCCAACGTGGATTGCTCGTACAACCTGAGTCCAGAGGAGCTGTGCACCAAGATCTCGCTCTGCGACGCGCTGATCGTGCGCAGCGGCACGAAGGTCACGCGCGACGTGTTCGAGGCGTCGTCCGGGAGGTTGAAGGTGGTTGGACGCGCCGGCGTTGGGATCGATAACGTGGATCTGGCCGCGGCGACGGAGCATGGGTGTCTTGTGGTGAATGCGCCCACGGCGAATACTGTGGCCGCTGCGGAGCACGGGATCGCGCTCTTGGCTGCTATGGCTAGGAATATTGCGCAGGCTGATGCGTCTGTCAAAGCTGGTCTCTTTCTCTCTCTCTCTCTCTCTCTCTATATATATATATATATATATATATGTATGTATGTATGTATGTATGTAAATGAATTTGTTGAGAAAATTATTGTCGAGTTTGTTTTTGATACGCTGTTGAGAACTTGAAATTGTTAGATGTTGTGCAGTTTCTGTGTTGCGCATTTCTTCGAACAGGTTGTGTGGTAAAGCTTTTATCCTTTTGCTTTAGTAAAGTTTGCTTTCAGATCTTTTTAGTGAACTTTTAATTTTGGAGAGGGACGTGCAATCAATGCATGTATCTCTAGGCGTTTGACGAGATTTTTATTATTATTCCTTGTTATCTACTATTCAAATTTCTTTTAATTATTTATGAGTTGTATTTTCTGGAAATTTATACATTTTCGTTTTGATTTTTAAAAAGAACAAACAATTTGGAATATCCCAAAATAAACACCAAGAAAGTAAAATAGGATGAAAAGAGGAGTAGTTTTCTTGTTTGTAAGTATATTCCTTTCCTTTTCTGCCCAGAAAAGTAGTGGAGCGCTCTCTCTCTCGAATTTGTTTGTGATTCGCTGTTATGAACTTGGAGTTATATTCTGTTTTGCAGTTTCCATGTTGCATTTTTTTTTCTTCGAACAGTTTGTGGGGTAAAGCTTTTTATCCTTTTGGTTTAGTAAAGTTTGTTCAGATCTAGTTTACTCGTTTGCAAGTATATTCCTTTCCTTTTCTGGTCATGCCTAACCTTTCTGTTTATTCCTTTTTTTTTTTTTTTAAACTTTTGTCTTTGGGAAAGCTGAAACGGGAAGTATTGAAACTTGCTAGATCTGATTGTTTCTTGGTCATTAAGATTTTGGAGATTTGGCTTGCTTTTCCGCTTACTTGTTTAATAAATGGGAATGTCAAAATTAGTACCGAAAAAAGCATGGCTTGCCTATGTGCATTAGCTGATGGCATCTAAATTGAGTACACAGTTGCTTGCAGTACATTTTTAACACGCCAATCAGTATGTTGTTTATTTATAGTATAGGAAGCAAATAAAAGGCATTATGGTAGGGAAATGAGAATGAAAGGGGAAAATGGTATGAGAAGTTGTTTCACGATGAAATTTCGGGACAGATGACTTGGAATAGTACACTTGTTGCTAATTTTTTTACTACCATTTTGCCATTGTCACAATGCTTATGAGCTCTACCACCGATAGCAGCAAAGTTTTACCAATCACTAATGATGATTCACAAGAGTCAATTAGTAGGCTGCTAGTTGCAGACAGGTTAGGAACTGCTTTCCTGAGCATTTGATGGTTTATGTTTGTCTCTAGGTCGAATGCGTCTAATACATGTCAGTACCATACTGTCATTGTGTACGTAGCTGCTGGAGCAACTTCCGGTGATGCACTTGTTGCAGCATGCATGTTTAAATCCCATTTTTCAAAAGATTTTAGCACTTGGTTGTTGCTAAAATCATGATTTTTCAAAAAATGAAGTAGCCATAGTAATTTTTTGATTTTTTTTGCTTCAAATTAAAGTACACGTCATTAATTTAATTTCCCTTTGAAAAATATCATGATTTTAGCAACTCAGCACTTGATTGTCAGTTTTAGCTGCTGAATGCTGCCTAAAATTGTTACTGCCATCACATTCTTCACATATCTTCTCATGTCAGTTACTCTTCTCTGATCCACTCAGCTCTGTCTTCAGCACATGTGTAGACTTGCTTTTGTTAACTGAATGCTGCCTAAAATGTACATCCAGTTCAGTCTCCCCTAATGGGGGGTCTGGGAGGGGAAGAGTTACGTGCCTAAAATGTACTCCAGTTCAGTCTTTATTTTCAAAAGAGCTGCCGTGCCTATCTGCAGCTTTATTTTCACAAAGTGGCTGCCGTCATATCTGCAGACACAATATAAAGATTAACAGGCCAAGTGTTAACCACACCAGTGGCACCTGTAAATTATTTACAAACAGCTTCCACTTTTGTCATTCATTTGAGTAGGGGGAAGAAAAGAGAGGCTATTGCCTATTTTTAAAAAGATCTTGCAAAGACTTAGGAAAGCAAAATGAGTTGGTGAATCTTACTTTCTTTGTCACTTCTCTGTAAACGTGAGTTCAAGAAAGTCTCCCCAGCGAAATTCTCTTTTTGCATATTGACAAACACTTGCCAGATGGCATGGTTAGGAAAGCAAAACTAAATGCTGTTTCCATTGATTCATTGATGCTTCAGGGGCTCAATTCTAATTTTTAGATGTTAGATGATAACATTTGCTTTTACTAAACTCTGGAAATATTGAATTCTCTTAATGTCACATTTTTTGTCCGCTTCAGGGAAGTGGCAGCGGAGCAAATATGTGGGAGTATCCCTTGTAGGCAAAACACTTGCTGTGATGGGTTTTGGAAAAGTTGGATCAGAAGTTGCAAGGCGAGCCAAGGGGCTTGGTATGCATGTGATTGCCCATGATCCTTATGCCCCAGCAGACCGTGCCCGTGCTATAGGTGTGGAGCTTGTGAGCTTTGATGAAGCCATAGCAACTGCTGATTTCATCTCACTACACATGCCTCTCACTGCTGCCACATCAAAGGTTCTCAATGATGAAACTTTTGCAAAGATGAAGAAAGGAGTTCGAATTATCAATGTTGCTCGTGGGGGAGTTATCGATGAAGAAGCTTTGGTGAAGGCATTGGATGCTGGCATTGTTGCTCAGGTTCTTGCTTCCTCTTTTTTGAAGAATTTAGCAATTGGTTATTTACAAAAGCAGTTTGATAACCTTTTTCCATATTCAGGCTGCACTTGATGTTTTCACTGTAGAGCCACCACCAACAGACAGCAAATTGGTGCTTCATGAACGAGTGACTGTAACACCGCATCTTGGTGCCAGTACTATGGAAGCTCAGGTGTGTTGAATGACGAGCCTTGACATATACTCCTTCCTTCTTCTCTTTCCACCTGTTTTTGGTATCATTTCTTTAACCTTATCATTACTTAATGTCGGTGTCATGTGCAGGAAGGAGTGGCCATTGAAATTGCAGAAGCTGTTGTCGGAGCCTTGAGAGGGGAGCTCGCGGCTACAGCAGTCAATGCACCCATGGTTCCTGCTGAGGTATCTTTATGGAATTTTTTTTTATGAACATTGTGGGTACATGGTACCAAGCATCAAGGTCTGAAGGAAACAAGGCGCTTCAGGAGGTAGAGGTTAGCCCACCTGAAGGAAGAATAACCCACTCCTGAAGTCGAAGGCTTATACTTGGGCTAAAGGCCGGGCCCAAGTTGCTCGGGATGGATGATTGTGGAATGGAGGCTTGAGCTCAAGGGACCGTCTAAAGGCCCAAGCTCCCTTCAGGAGTTTGGACTTCAGGCCAGACTTGGAGAGACGCAGAGACTTGTTGACCAAAGGACAATTCCTCGGTCTTCGGCTCTTCGCATAACTGACACCCTTGTCATGGACTTCTGATCAATAGACCCTCAAGCCTATGGCTAGACATCACATGGCTACCACCTACCTTTTGCAAAGTTCAGCCCCTATATATGACACATCTCTATCAGTGACTTCATAGGTCTGACCTCTGGCCTCAGAGGCCTACGACCTTCAGACAACCAGCCATTGAGGACGTTCCACGTGTCCTTCAGCTAGGCATCCTCCAGGGGAATCTCTCACCTATATATAGATCCTTGCCTTTGTCCAACACATATCATTGCTCTTGGTCTCTCTATTGTCACTCTCCCTCTCTCTCTCTCTCTCTCTCTAGGATTTGCCTTGGGCTCTGTCCTCCTCCGCCTTCGGCGCCCCAAGCCTTGAGGTTCTCGTCGGTATCTCGGATCACCTTCAGGGGTACAATAGCCCATCAATCATACACACACACAATATTATTCGTGGTATTTTTTGACCAAATATATTATGACCTACCTAATGCGAACGGTGTACAATTACACCACTATTACTCCCCTAGGATTTGCCTTGGGCTAGTGCTGCTTCGACTACCAGCACCACTACCGCCACTATTACTCCCCCTACTACCATCGGTAAATTGGGCATGAAAGCTTCCTTTCCCTCATTGAATTGGAATTAAGTATGTAACTCAAACTTCGATGAACCGTGTTAGAGCTTGACCCACATTGGTTAATTATAACCTTCAAAGCTAGTATATGAGCTTGGGCGGCCTCTTTAGTCATTCCCAATTAGTTTTGAGTAGGATGCTTTAACATGATATCAAAGCTAGGCTTTCGGAGGCTTTTGGACAAGTCTATATATTGTTGATGGTTGGTTCTCCTTAGTTTGTCGTTGATGGTTTTCGTATGTGTTGAATTGTTGTTTATCTCTCCACGTGCGGGTAAGGGGTCGCACGTGCGGGGAGTGTTAGAGCTTGTCCCACATTAGTTAATTATAATCTCTAAAAGCTAGTATATGATTAAAACCCCACTCATTCCCAATTGGTTTTGAGTTGGATGCTTTAGCAAACCACTTGAAGTATATTACATACATCTCGCACATTGGGCGGTGTCTCCCACTCAACTGCACAGAGGAATGCTCATTCTTTACGATAATGAGGTATTGAGGCACATAAAATCAGTTCAAAAAAAAAAAAGGTACATAAAATAGATTGATATGATAAAAAACAGTTCATAAATGTACAACCACTTGGTATACAATTTTCCACTCGATCAATATTTGTGTGATAACACAAGTTAATGATTCCACTTTTTAATTTTTTTTTTGCTTGTCAGTTTATGATTCCACTTTTGTGCCAAGTTAAATGGATGGGCTAGGATCACCAGTCTTCGACGCAATCTGATAGAATTCAATTGAGTGTAGTTAAAACATCCAACTCAAAACCAATTGGCAATGAGTGGCTTGCCCAAGCTCATTCACTAGTTTTCGAGGTGATAATTAACCGATGTGGGACAAATTCCAACAGAAATTACTTCCATGTTACCTTTGTGCATGTAACTTAGATTTGTCTACGTATTTGGTAAATGACTGAATTTGATTATCTTCCTTGTAGTTACTTAGTGAACTAGTTTTTTCTTCAAGGTTGCTTTTGTATTTTTGCATTTACTTAAAACTTTCTGGATTGGGGTTTTAATCATATTCTCTCTTGATAACTGCAGGTTCTAACAGAGCTGAAACCATTTGTTGAACTTGCTGAGAAGTTGGGTCGACTAGCTGTCCAACTAGTAGCCGGCGGCAGTGGTGTAAAATCAGTAAAAGTGACGTATGCTTCCGCCCGAGCTCCCGACGACCTTGATACCAGACTCCTCCGAGCCATGATCACCAAAGGTCTAATTGAGCCCATATCCAGCGTTTTTGTAAACTTGGTAAATGCAGATTTCACTGCCAAACAAAGAGGTCTCCGGATTTCTGAAGAAAGAATCCTCTTAGACGGATCCCCAGAAAGTCCTCTCGAGTTCATCCAGGTCAGTGGAGACTCCAAAATTTGTCTAGTGGGGCTGAATTTTTTTCCAACGAGGCAGAAAAAGTCAAGCCATCCTCTACTAATAAGATTGGACTATGGAAATGTTTATTCTGAATTAATTATAATTTTCCAAGTTAAACACAAACTGGTTCCTAACTTGATTATTTTTTTATTTGTTTTATTAGATTGAGTCTAAATTAGTTAAACAAAGTTGTTGTTCTCAACTCGAAAAGATAAACAGAATGATGAACAAAGTCCTGACTGGCCCGTATCGTATTTTTATCCTTAGGTTAATGGGATCAAATGGGAAACTCCTGCGAAAATTTGTGAACAGATCATATACTTGTTTGTAGTTTTTAGAAATTGATGGGGTCAATTGACGCCCTTAAACTAACACATGGAGTTGCCTCTTGTTCCAGGTCCAGATTGCGAACGTGGAATCTAAATTCGCGAGTGCAATTTCAGAATCAGGGGAAGTTAAAGTGGAGGGAAAGGTGAAAGATGGGGTCCCCCATTTGACGAAGGTCGGGTCGTTTGAAGTCGATGTGAGCTTGGAAGGGAGTCTCATATTGTGTAGACAGGTGGATCAGCCAGGGATGATTGGGAAGGTGGGCAGTGTATTGGGGGAGGAGAATGTGAATGTGAGCTTTATGAGCGTCGGAAGGATTGCTCCGCGGAAGCAGGCGGTGATGGCAATCGGAGTGGATGAGCCGCCAAGCAAGGACGCTTTGAAAAAGATTGGGGAGATTCCGGCCGTCGAAGAGTTTGTTTACCTCAAGTTGTAGTGTGTCTTGTCCATTGCACCTCTACTGCATGATGTTTGTTTGGTGCCCTTTTTTGGTGATTGTTGTTTGTGTTTTTGTGGCTTTAGGTGAGGCAGAGAATAATGCGGCCGTGCTATTATGATTTTGTAGTTGTGATTGTTTTCTTATACCTGATGAAATAAAAGGGGAAGACATTGAAATGTAGGTTTTATCTATTCTGTATGTAAACGTTACATTTTTTTTGGGCTCAATGTTGGATCAGCTCACGCGTATCTCGACTAGTAGCTTGTTGAAGCTTCGTTTATAAGCTTGACGAGCTTGACAAGAGTTTTTTTCCAATGTCTCAGGAAACTGGTTGAGATAGATGACATTTGTCACTTCTTCCATATCATTTTCATGACCGTCAGTATCTTTTCTTTGTTCCTTTTTACCAATGCTGTTCCAATGGCTTGGGGCGGGCTAAGCGTCCAAAGGACAAGTAGCCGGGAGTGAGGCCACAAGCACTTTATTGGCTTCTTCCAATGGAAATTCAATGGAATCAAGAGAGATCCTGTGAGCTTGGTTAATTTATGTCACAAACTGATGTTGAATAAGCTTAACGAGTGAACACTAACACTCATTAGACCTAATGCAAGTCATTCACGCCACACCCCCAATGAAGAATAATAGTGCCAAAATATTCGATTTCTTTTGGATGGATTTCATAAGTAGTATGAAATGGATGACCGAGACAGGGACCTCCCTAGATATCGTATCCATCTCCACCAGCAGGACTCAGATGATTCCTAGTACTACTCTGACTAAAGTCATTCCAGACCGCCAGCTGTCTATCTACTAGTTTGGAGTGTTGTAATAAGTTTGATTCTGCTTGTCTAGAAAGGAGATGAAAGCCTGAGACTGAATTTAGTCAAGCCCCATCTCCGAGTCGGTTAAAGCCCAGCTACTTCCTTCGGAGTAAAGTTAAGTTAAAGTAAAGTAAAGTAAAGATAACATTATTGTTACTTTATCTTTAGGGAATTGAACTCATACATGTAGGCTATATACTCCTAAAACTAGCAAGAACAAAATAGGCTTAGTTGGTTCATAAATAGCAAGACTAGAGTTTCTAGTTTTGGTACAAAAATCTACTAGTTGGTAGGCTTAAACTAGCACTCACCTCACATGCTTGCATCACACCACATTTACTCTTGCATGTGCAAGAGTATACGCACACACACCCCTCTCTCTCTCTTGGTCATGCTACAATTTCCAAAGGTGGTGGTACAAAAAAGGTACTAGTGTTAGGTTTTGACCAAAGGAGAAGGTTTAAAGCTTGGTTGGAAGTTGGGAGGCATAATCAATACGGGAGGAGTTGTGGGTAGTTCGATAGTGTAATGGGTGTGTTACTTGGCCTCGTACGTTTGCATGCACGGCTTGAATTCCCAATTAACTATAATTAAAAAGGAATTTTAATAATTTTTATAAGGAAATAATCTAATTATATGAAAATAAAAATAGTTTATTGAATATTTATTCGAAATTTTCATTTTACAAAGATCATGGTCGTTTCAGTACCTACTTGGTGTTTGCCTTCTAAGCTTATTCGGTATGTAAACTGGATTTGATGAACTCAAATTCTGCCAATTCTGGTCCAAGATTCCTGTCTTTGCGAATCGACCTCTCTCTAAACTTTCCCCTCTCTCTCTCTCTCTAAACTTTCAGGCGGCTAGGGTTTCAATCATGGGGGTGGGGGCTGGATCCCATCCTCCTCCCCTGCCCCCCTAACCCCTCTTTCCTCTCCTCCCTCTCTCCTCCCGACGGTGTGTCCATTTTCCCTCTACTCCCTCTCTCTCTTCACGTGTTTGTTTCTAGATCCTGGGTTTGCTCGACCCCTCCCTTTGGCGATCTCCGACGAAGGTTTGGTTTCGGGCTTCGTGGGCTTAGACCAGCGCGGTGGTGATGGAGTACAGTGGTCCGGTGAATGGCGGCCGGTGGCGTGGTAATAACGGGGGAGACTAAAGAACGGGTTTTTTTTCATTTTTCTGCTGTTTTGCTCTCTGTCCCGGCTGGGTATCCCTAGTCCGGCGTTTTTTTCTGGTCCCGATCTGGTTTCTCAGATCCGGTGGGTTGTGGTGGTGGGTAAATAATCTTTTAGATGTTTTTAGTATTTTGGGAACCTCAATGTTTTGGTTCCAGATTTCATCTATACTTATTTGTTGAAGGATTTGAACTGGTTTATCCACTGGGATTCTCTGCTACTACATCTGGACTGGTCTCTAATGCCTACACATAGTGTTGGTCTGCTTTGCCAGAAAGTGCCCGGAGCCGGTCGCCTTTATGTGTTTATGCCGTGTTCTTTGTCTAGATGCTTAGTAGTTTTGGTTCTTTTCTGTTTTTTGCGATGAAATCTTGTAAGTGCCGGATGGCTTTCTCATGAATGAGATGTTGATCTGATTATCAAAAAAAAAAAAATTCTGCCAATTCTTAAATAATTGCACTTCACATTTACAAGAACATGAACTATGAATCAGAAATTTTATTTAACTATATCATAATAACATTTCTTGTACAAGTCGTAAGCATCAAGATAACCCTCTGCAACCAGGATTATACGCTACTAAAAAATAAAAATAAAACCTTGTCAGTAGTCACATGAACTGACAAATCTTTCTTCCAATTGTCTTCTTATTTCCTCTAAATATTACTTTCCACGAATACTTCATGCACCAACAATTGGATCAATTTCGAATGATCGACAACAGCAGTATTACATGAGATGTGTAGCCTTTACTAGTCACAAAAGGGACTAAAGGCTGAGAATAATTACCTTATAAACCAGATAGGAAAGGGACCTCAGCTACAGTCGTGGGGAGAGAGAGATGGAGATTATGAACCGCTAAATATGCCGCAATTCCAGCAGCATAGCCAGCGAAAGCAACTGCAGTTACCTGCACAAAATGAAATTACTACGCTCATTATAACCGAAGATATAAATTTTGAACAAAAGAATATCAATAAACCAGCTGCTGTACATTTACATCACCAACTTTTTTTTCAGTCTTAATGCACCATATACAGGTCAATATGATTCGTTGTGATCTTTTACTTTTAGATCTTTCCCAAACATGGAACCAACCACAAGCATCCAACGAAGCAGTGAAATAAATCAGGGACAGCATTTTTCTATAAATAAGATGGGCTTAATACCTTCCGCAAGTACCAAAAGAAATCCACCTTTTCCATTCCCATAAATGCAACTCCTGCAGAGGAGCCAATAACCAACATGGATCCTCCTGTGCCGGCACAATACACAACCAGTTGCCAGAATTCAGAATCCTGGGGGAAGGAAGTGAGATCGTACATTCCAATTGTTGCAGCAACTAATGGAACATTGTCTATGATTGCTGATACGACCCCTATTGCAATAGCAATCAGTTCAATGCTAGGAATGTGGGCATCAAGGTAATTTGCCAGTTCTCGAAGTATCCCTGCCGCCTCCAGGCTATATTATAGGATTCAGATGTCAAAATCAAGCGATGAAGTATTACTTGAGCTAAACCTGTACTGAGTTACTGATGTGATGAGCAAAACAAGCAATCAAGATGCCAAATCTGTGAAACTAATATTCTAGGCATAGGAATTAGGATCAGTTTTTTGCTAAGCAAGAAATTTATTAATCTTTGAAAACAAATTACAAAGATTAAAGGGACCCAAGACTGAAAACGCCAAGGGCCTGAAGGGGGAAAAAAACAAGGAACAAGAAGGGTAAAACAAGGAACAAGAAGGGTGGTAAGATACCAGAACCTGAACCAAAAACCAGAAAACAAAAACCTGAAACACCCCAAAAAAGCTCTTACCCCTAAGCCAACCAAAGCAAGCAAGGCCAAAGCAACCAGAACAACCAGAGAAGCCAAAAAAAAACCCCAAACCGACGAAACCTCCAACAACCAAAAAAACGGAAACAGCTCCAGCTAAAGTCCCAACAAAAGACAAGCACCATATCAAAATGCCATTGAAATGGAGGCATTTCCCTCCAATATGTCAAGAGCTTTAATTTCCTCTTTAATTTCTTGTTCTGAAATATCGAATCAGTTAATGGAAAATGGAAACAAATAAAATAACTTGAAAATGTAAAGATGAAAATACTCCATGCCTTGACACGACAATAACTTTCTTTATTCGTCTGGGATGTGTAAATGATCAAAAAATGAATGAAGCAACCAAAATCAAAGCTTTCCGTAGCAATGAGACGATACTTTTGTTCCCTGGAGCTAAACTGTACTGAGTTACTGATGTGATGATGAGCAAAACAAGCAATCAAGATGCCAAATCTGTGAAACTAATATTGTAGGCATAGGAATTAGGAGCAGTTAATGGAAAATGGAAACAAATAAAATAACTTGAAAATGTAAAGATGAAAATACTCAATGCCTTGACACGACAATAACTTCCTTTATTCGTTTGGGATGTGTAAATGATCAAAAAACGAATGAAGCAACCAAAATCAAAGCTTTCCGTAGATGGGTGATGAATTGGTTCGAAGAAATCAAACCGTGGAATGGTGAGCAAGCCAAAGATGAGTGCTTTGTGTGGCTTGCCTGTTTTGGCATGCCTCTCAACGCTTGGTCCATGCAAACATTCCAAGAAACTGGTGGTAAATGGGGCCATGTCCTTAAGGTAAATGATAATACACTAAGAGGAAAATCATACGAGAAAGGGAAAATACTGATTGCTACTGAGCATATACAAAAGGTGGAAGGAAAGATTGAGCTCATAGTAGAGGGGAAAAAATATAACATCAGAGTGGAGGAAGAAGGAACTTTTCGGATAATTGCATCAAGCAGCTACTTCACTGATTTTGAGATGGAAGCAGAGAAGATAGATGAAGATTTGGTCCAGAAACATGATGACATAGAGAGATAGTGATAATCTGGAGGCAGGTAAAGAGCGCGTGAAAGAAGATCAACACTCCCACGTTCCAAACGAGGCTTTGGAGACTGATGAAGGAAACAATGAGGTAAATTCTAATTCTCTCCATGGATTAGACTCTTTGGTAGTGGAATCATCTGACCCATCCTTTCAAGGCCAAGACCTAGGGGACAAGGCCCTATGTATTGTTGAACAGAATCTGGCTCCACATTCTGTTAATGAGCGCATACAATCGTATGGGGCTTGCATTAGCTCTAGAGGAAGTGACTCTATTCAGAACTCGTCTCTTTCGGGTAAAGCTTGTCAGGAACAAGAACTTCAATCTGCAATTGATGATGATTGCCCATCTTTAGATCTTGTTTCTGAAGATCCTCTTATTAATTATGTGGAATTCAAGCATCATAAGAAGAAAAACCGTTCCAATCAAGGAAGACGAAGGAATTCTATCTCCTCATGGAAATATAATCCTTTGAAAGGTGCTCTTTTTTCTAGGGTGTATAGCTTGGACCATAAAGAGAACAATTCGAAAAGGTTAAAGCTGGACTCGAAAGAAAGTAAGAAGAAATGACAAATCTCTTCTGAACTATGGTTCTTTCTCTTTGGGGGACAATCGGCATTCTGAGTTTGAGTCCATACAATGGACTCAAGAGGAAGTTAGTAGCACATAGAAAAGGTTGGAGGAAGAAACTAAAGCAACAAAAACCACTGGAAAAAATCTTGCTATTAACATTCTTCCAGAGGATGAAATAATCTTAAAGGAAATGATTGAAGATGAATTCAAAGCTTACTCTCAAATGGCTGAGAATTGGAAGGAAATCTGCTGACTCTTTGATGAGGTAAAGGATCCTTTTGAATATTGGTGGAGAGTTTCAGAGGTGTCTTGGCGTGGCAAAGGTTGAGGTCGGATAGCTTTGGCAATGGTGGTTTCATTTTATTTTGGGTGATGTCGCTTGTTTGGAAGTGGCTTTTGTTTGGGTTGTATTGGCTTAGGCTGCGTTGTAGGCCTCAGTACGCATTCATGGGTTGTTCTTCTTGTGGCGGTTTTTTGGCTGCTATTTGGTGGCATTTTGTTTCGGATGTTTTCTTTTTCCTCTCTTTTTCTTTCATCCAACCTTGGTTGGATCTTCCCTCCCCTTTTCTCGATGTACCCTTATCGAGTTTCTCTAATAAAATTTCTCTTATCGATCAAAAAAAAAAATGAGACGATACTTTTGTTCCCTAGAGCTTGGTTATTTGATAAGTACAACTCAACTGCATTTACCAAGGATTCAATGGTCAAACCACATATCCTAAACCATCACTTATGCAAACAAAATACTTTTAGAATGTAGAGAGTTCACCCTTTTCTGCTTTCTTAAGTATTATCTACAAGAGCGCAATTTATTGTAGCAGTAAGGATGCAAATGCAGTAATGGTGATAAAAGCAATTACAAATAAGTAAATTAAAACTTTGTTGTCACTAGCTCAGAGATCATGCAAAGAAAAAGCATTACAGGCAACAACATATAGAAAGGACAAATTGAAGTGTGGTTTCTCTACCTCGATTGCATAACATGCTAACTTGATATGCTAAAGTGTTACTAAAGAGGTATAAGATTTGTTATACATTCTTGAGGAAGATTAAACCCGCACTGCAAAGCAATGGCAAATTCATGTGATGAATAATGAATACCTGCTGATGGACAAAAGGATCCCCAGGTAGAAAAGGGCTCCTTGGGTGTCAATTCGCGATAATGCCTGGGGCACCTTCAACTTTTGCCTATCGGATTCTCCGTAATGAATGGCATCTGTCAAAATCCAAAGAAATCCAAGTCCAAGCAACATACCCATGAAAGGTGGTAAACCTGTTAAAGCCTTGAACACAGGGACAAACACCAGTGCTCCAATTGCAACAGAGAAAACAAGCAGTCCTCGAGGGGCCATTTGTTTGGATGACACAACATTGGGAGAGTCTTGTCCAGTTCCATTAACTTCTCTGGATGATAAATTTAATCACTTAATATCATTA
This sequence comes from Vaccinium myrtillus, assembly GCA_016920895.1. Classification (NCBI taxonomy): domain Eukaryota; kingdom Viridiplantae; phylum Streptophyta; class Magnoliopsida; order Ericales; family Ericaceae; genus Vaccinium; species Vaccinium myrtillus. The sequence goes on along the minus strand of CM029278.1, from coordinate 14,137,570 downwards.
ACAATAAACTATATTGCATTTCATCTTGATTACTAAAAGTCCTATAACATCAGTTTGACTATATTAGAATTTAGAACTGTACCTAGTAAGTGACAGAAGAGCCAGCGGGACAGCCAAGGAAACTGCACATGGTATAATTAAGTCCTGCAGAAAGTGAGAAATGAATAGTTACAAAAACTTCTCTCCTGGATTACCACACAAGTATATATTTCCCAAAGGCGATTAGTGTGATGTTATCCCCACGAGTTGTTGAGAATATGAATAATAAACTTGCCCCTCTAAGCTTTTAGGTGAGTTGGTGGTTAAAAATTTAATGGTATCAGAGCTGGCAATAGATCCTATGTTCAAACCTCACTGCCTACGGTTAAAATTTACTCGTGTTTAGCCCGCTTATGGAGGAGAGCAGGTTTCAGGTGAGGTGGCATGTTGGGAATATTAAGCTTTTAGATGAGTTGGTGGTTAACAATTTAATACGAGTGTTCTCTAAGCCCCCGGCCTCAAACAAGGACTCTGCTTTATAACTGGAAACGTGGCATACTTCAATTAGTAAATCCCAGTGAAGAATTTGCATAGGCCAGATTCCAGCAGTACTCAATGATTTGGCACAATCCAGTCTGTAAAATTTCTCACTTGCTCAAAACATGATTGTAAAGTTTCCATCTTTCCATAAGCTTCATTGTTAATTGTTATGTGATCTTGTTCTAATTGAAGTTCAAAATGTTTTCTTCCAATAAGTTGGCATAAGCCAAAACAGTGTTGAACGTAGTGAAATGGTTGAATTTCTGAATCTTATGTCAAGCCAAACTTCTGAATGTTCGAAAAAGAAGTCCTACACCACTCTACAGGTTCTGACATAAATTAAAGTACTTCATGTAGTTTTGCAACTGCAACTTCTTCCAACCTAAGTGTTTGTGGTATGATCAGTTCATTGTAGGATCTGATAATTCACATTTTCTTCAACTTCCTTTTAGCTCGATCTCCCTCTCGCCAACAACAGCCAACAGGCATAGAGATTTCATGTGAACTCAACTTTGATGGTGGTTGGTGACAGGAGTTCCTCCTTGCCATTCACCTCTATATGGTCATACCCTCCGCCATATCTTGCCACAAATCTTTTCCTGCCTCAACCCACATTCTATACTTGGTGTCGTTACAAATAACCCATTGACCATCCTACTAGATTCTACCAGATTCTATAACAACCTTATTGCATATTTGCATAAAGGTCGTTTACATTATTCTTGCAGTTGATCATAGCCATTACCACTGGAACCCAGTTGACAGGAATGTGTAATCCTAAAATGCTCGATGTCTATGCCCTACTCGGGTCCATTTGGGTAAGACAGCATATCAGGGAAGACAACACTTATCTAGGTGTTCCTTTTAAGCCTTCATATATTTATCCCTGCATCTACTATGTTTGGGAAAAGGCAATTCAAGGATGCAAAAAAATATAAAAAATAAAAAAATAATGACATTGCTTCCTAGCAAATTGTAGCAGTACAAGAGATCCCTTGGTCCACAAGCTGTAAATGTGTAATAGACAACTCCATAGAATAGTGGGAATGAAACATGAATGCAGCAAAGCAAATTAACAAGACGGATCAAAATGTAACCTTCATTGTTGTCAATGTAGATATTTGACCATGTATCCACAGCATAGTGGTGGTTACATCACCAATAGGAGTCCATGCCCCACCAGCGTTTGCTGCTATCACAACAACAGCCCCTAGAACCCTATGAATCACATAGACAAATACTATCACTTTGAAGTAGCTTAACCACGTGAATTGGAAATAAAGATGAACATGGAGAATGTTGGACTTGTGTTATTTGATGGAAACTTAAAATGCTGAAACATTAGCTACCGATTACAAGAACTGAAATTCAACCAGTTATAGTCATCTGCGAAGTATACATTCAAAACTACCTTGCATAGAGAATATAAAGCATTTTAGTGATGAACAATTCAATTCTTGGTGACATAAACTTAGACTACTTATAAATGTTTACTATATTTCTGTGGTAACCAGCCAATGCAGTTATGTATACAAACTCACCAAATAGACAATTCACTGAAAAATTCAAAATAAAATAGCTTAACAGAATTTTGAAACCACCTCCTAGCAAGTAACTGCAAGTCTGCTACAAGATAAAAGTCGATATGAAACCATAATAAAATTAGATTGACCGTAGAAAATTGTGAATCGCTCAAGTCAGTGAATCATGCGACCAATAGATATAAAGGTGAATAAAGAACTGGTAATGCCTTCTTACATAATCCTTTAAAATATCCCTTCAACCCAAATGTTGGTCAACCAAAATGAACATGAAACTCAAGTGCAATTTACTTTTTCAAGGTTTTAAAAACCCCCCATGTACCTGAGCTGTCATAACCACCAAAGAAGTGGCATCATATTGGAGGCTAATTATGCACTTACTTCTCATTAACAGCATAGTAGAATTATATCAGCATTCAGTGGTTTCAACATGGGAAAACATTGTTCAATGGTGGATACCTACTTGCGGTATTCTGATGGAGGTACGAGTTTCCTCAACAAGGAAACCATGACAATAGTGGAGGTCATGTTGTCAAGGATTGAACTGAGGAAAAAAGTCACTAAGCCAACCTGCATTAATAATAAAAAACTACAACTTAATGTAATAATATAAAAAATCAAAAGCAACGGATGAGAACTATTATGTTCTCATACTCCAGATACAAAAAAAAAGTTGCCCTTGAAGTTGTTTACAAAAGAGTAAATAACAAGACCCAATCTTCTACAGCAGATTAGCAAGATCTTTTTAAATTCTTGTTCACCACCCCCATATTGCCAAATTGCATGCAAGGCTATGCAAAAGTATCGATTACACTTGTATAATCCACCTCTTCTAACAAGTCATTTTATCATGGCATTGAAAAATGAATTCGGCAAAGAAAATTCCATTATTATGGCATTGAAAAATGAATTAGGCAAAGAAAATTTCATTATTATGACATCAAAAAATGAAGCTATTACACTTAAAAAATAGAATCCATTGAGACAAGTTCAAAGAGTATAAAACTATTCGACATATGACATTTCCATAAGTCAAATAAGTAAGAGACCGTAAACCCACAACTATGAAGATGAATTTTTTTCCTCTTTCCGGATTTTGAGAGAAATTGAAGCATTCTTTGGAATCCATTTGATTTTTTTTTTTAATCAGGTTTAGCCTTTAGGCCCTTTTATAACTTATCTTTGGGCCTTTTTTTTGAGATTGGGCCACAATGGTTTGGGCTATTTTGTAACTAATAATGAGTTTTTTTTTCTTTCTATATTTGGGTAAAAAGAGAGTCCTAGTCTAGCCCATTTGGAAGAAACGTTGGAGTGCCCCAAAAATCAGTCCTTTTTGGAGTGCCCCAGGCCAGGCCCAGGCCTTGGCCTTGGGCCTAGGCCAGCCCTGGCTAGCCTACACAAGAATATAGAATTCAGTAAGGATTTGTCAACAGAATTTAGGTGCCAGTAATCTTTAGCCCATTAAGCATTTTCAGCATGATTATTAGTTAATCCTGTTAGAAGAGTGTATAATTTGGTATTGTGATTTATGCATTGAGAGATAGGTTTGATTGGTGTTTTGTCAAATGTAAGCTATGGTAGCATATTAAGAGCTTCTTTAACTATTGTGCCTTCATTTTGGTTGTCGATGGAAGTGATGGTGGTTGTTCATCTTGTCTGACTACAGGAAATGTAGTTGATTGGAGAGAGAGAGAGAGAGAGAGAGAGAGAGAGAGAGAGAGAGAGAGAGAGAGAGAGAGATGATTTATCGTGAATAAAAGTGGAGATAGTCAGATGCTTGGGCGGGTCTTTGTAGGTTCTAAAATGCATTTTAGAAACCGCTTTGTTTGTTAACAAAAAAAATACAAAACATAAATAAGTTCACTCTCTCTATCAAAGGTTAATTTGTTAGCAGACAACTTTTGACATCAAGATCTCCTTGAACCTGGTATTTTCCCAACCACAGGGAGGGGATAACAGTCAGAAAACTCAAATTACCCCAGAAAAGAGAAAAAAATAAATAAGACAAGGGGAAAACAGAGACAAATGTGGATAAAAAATATTAGATGCATGAGCCAAATTGGCATAATGATGTTAAGAAGGCTTTGTGGATGAACAACACTGAATAAAAACAAAATAGGTGCAACTGAGAGGTTTCTTTTCTTTTCACCAAGAAATGATGTCTATACTCTTGAACTGACAATTCCTTATTTCAGACTTCATACGAATATCTTTGCAGGAGAATTCAGCTTTCAGAGGGGGAAAAAGACGGTATCCATCTCTCGCAATCCCACACCCCTGAGTAAAATCTCAGAACCTACTACTGAGTAAAATCTCAGATTCATTGTGGAGCGCTTCAAGAGAGAAGAAGAAGAAGGAAAAAAGCTGCTGCTATTTAGAATTACATTCTTTTTACTTGCCCAAGAGTAAGTCTAAATCCATATGCCAATAAGAAGATCAATGACTTGAGCATACAGACGAATAAGAGCACTAACCACCCAAAGCAGATTCCTTGGCTTTCGAGTAGTTATGCTGTCGGTAACCAACTTAAACCCTTGATGGGCATCAACTATCTCCACAATGGTCATTGCACCCAGCAAGAAAAACACTATTTCACTGGCTTCAGCAGATGCACGGGACAACTCTGAAACAGCAATCTCAATTGAGGGAGCCTGCACCAAATAGTGAGAGAAAAACAGGTCAGCTTGTACAACACTAACTCGCATATCGTTTTCCACAATTTTGAGTCCCTAAACTCAATATCAACAATGGTTTGTGCGGCGACAATACCACAACAATAATGACACGTTTAAATTAGGAACAAATTAATTGGAGTTCAGCGCACCTTGAATACTACTACTTGCGTTCAATCATAAAGGCGAGATGATAAAGGGAAAAAGAGGTTGAACTTTGGTTGATATGTTAAATTTTGAAAAACAGTAGTTATTTGCAATAGGCCAATTGAATATACGAGGCCATTAGTTCACCATCTTAAGAAATAAATAGATAAATAGTATCAGAATGAATCAGCCAAAATCAGAGCTGATGCAACCAGGGGCGACGCCAGCTCTTTGAGCATGGTGTCAGATGAACCCACTAGACTGCAAAATCTTACATTTTCCTGGGTATAATTTTTTTGCTTTTAAGAAACCTCCAGTGATATGTCACCACTGACAAAGACCTTTGAACCCATAGATTTGCAAAAGAAGATCCAAAGCACCTTAACATGAGAACAACAAACCTCGCCAGAGCACAATCTCTCTCTCTCTCTCTCTCTCTTCTGCGTATTAATCTTGATTCTTTAAATCCACCTGCACTTTTTTCTTTCCCTTTTGTATTTTCTCCATTTGTATACGGTAGACCTAAAAAATACTAGCTAGCTAGTAGTACTTACCTGCAGAAGTAAATTTAAATGCAACTATAGATCAAACTCATCAAATTTTATCCAATGATTTACTATTACTAGTACAATAATCTGTATAATTAACGACAGAAGCCTCGGAATTTCCATTTCATCAATGCTTTTGTTAACCTATTATCCCTTCTTTATGATCCAAGAATTGTAACTTCGGCTTGCTGGCTTTTTGACTCTTTGGACTTTTTGGGTTGATGTTTGTTAGACCATCCCCAACAGGTAACTCAAATTTTTCTCTAAAAAAAGTAGTGAACAGTGCACATTTTTTATTTTACCAATCCACATCTCCAACAATTCCTCTCTATTATCCTCTCTATTATAATTAAATAATAATATATAAAAAGTAGTGGGAATGGCAGCCAATGAGAGAGAGAGAGAGAAAGAGAAAAGGTGAAAAAAAAATGGACAAAACATGCACTGATGTGCTACCGTACCAGGGAAAACATTAAACAAATTTTTGGGGGTGAACAGTGCCTCCCCAAATGGGGTGTGATTTGGGGAGGCACTGTAGACATTGGTATTTTGTTCACCCATTTAGGGAGTCTCTTGGAGCTTGATTTAGGGGTTGGCTCCCAAAAATAGAGATAGGAGGGGTTTTTAGGAGTCTTGTACTCCTCCGTCCTTTTGTTTGTCTTTTTTGAAATCGTGTCTTTTTTCGATATATCTCTTGAGACTCCAAATATAAAAAAAAGTTACCCAAGAAAGCACTATTTAAACGGGGCCGTCTATTCAAGACAGGTGATGAGTTATGCTTACGAAATAATTGCATGACACCACTGAAAACCCAAGAACTAAGTTTTGAGTCGCCTATTGATGATGAGTTATCAACAACAGGTAACACCACTGAAAGTTTTGGAGTCGAAATTGGATGCAACTATCAACAAGCAGGTAAGGAAAGAGTCGAAATCTTACCCCAATGCTCCGTACTACCCACAAACTCACTGCCATTAATAATCCTACTCCGCTTTTATTAAAAGCCAGAGATTCTTCAAAAATGATGCCTGCATATCCTATTCCAAACAGCAGTGCCATAGCAACATCCTGTAACATTGAAAACCAGTTGAGCTGTTTGCCTACTCCATCCATATACATCTGTGATCGTATTCTCCTTAGCTTATGAAAGTCATAACGAAACCTTGGAAGTGATAGGATAATGCCACGAGACGAAAAAATGACCTGATTAGCAGCAACCCAGGATTGATTAATAGCCACTGTCCCTGTTGCAGCTGCTCCGTACTACCCACAGTATGTTGAAGAAGTTGCCTGGAAGTTTCTCCAACGTACCTTAAACCACTCAAAATTATTCTCAATCAGATTGCGGTAAGGTACAAAGGGATTTGTCCAGAAAATATACCGATCGTATTCGGGGACCCACTCACACGATTGATCCAAACCGTTCAAGGTTGATTTTTGTATTTTTGCCATTTTCTTAAAACTTAACAGTATTGTGGTTTTAATCATATTCTCTCTTGATAACTGCAGGTTCTAACAGAGCTGAAACCATTTGTTGGACTTGCTGAGAAGTTGGGTCGACTAGCTGTCCAACTAATAGAAGTTGGGTCGACTAGTTGTGTAAAATCAGTAAAAGTGACGTATGCTTCCGCCCGAGCTCCCGACGACCTTGATACCAGACTCCTCCGAGCCATGATCACCAAAGGTCTAATTTGTTCTTTTTTTCTCTGCTAGCTAGTTAGTAACTAGCTGTGTTTGGACTGAAAGGGTTTCCTTTTGGTCTTGTTTTGCCTGGTTTGTTTCTTAATGAAAATTAACTTACCAAAAAAAAAGTTGCTGTTCTCCACTCGAAAAGATAAACAGAATGATGAACAGAGTCCTGACTGGCCCGTATCGTATTTTTAGTTTTCTCCTTGGGTTAATGGGATCAAATGGGAAACTCCTGTGAAAATTTGTGAACAGATCATATACTTGTTCGTAGTTTTTAGAAATTGATGGGGTCGGTCAATTGACGCCCTTAAACTAACACCTGGAGTCGCCTCCTGTTTCAAGTCTAGATTGCGAACACAATTTCAGAATCAGGGGAAGTCAAAGTGGAGGGAAAGGAGAAAGACGGGGTCCCCCATGTGAGCTTGGAAGGGAGTCTTATATATATTGTGTAGACAGGTGGATCAGCCAGGGATGATTGGGGGAGGAGAATGTGAATGTGAGCTTTATGAGCGTCGGAAGGATTGCTCCGCGGAAGCAGGTGGTGATGGCAATCGGAGTGGATGAGCCGCCGAACAAGGACGCTTTGAAAAAGATTGGGGAGATTCCGGCCATTGAAGAGTTTATTTACCTCAAGTTTCTTATACGTGATGAAATAAAAGGGAAAGACATTGAAATGTAGGTTTTATCTAGGGAAAACTTCAAAAAAACTTTTGAACTTTCACCCAAATGCTTCATAGACCTCTAAACTTTTTGAAATTTCAATTACACCTCCAAACTTCACACATTTTAATCAAAAAAGCCCATGCCGTTACTTCCCGTCCAAATACGAACGGAAAACGCTGACCTGTCCTGTGGGCCCTCCTTCTGGAGGGAATTACCACTCGTTTTGGAGGGAATTCGAACCACGTGACATTCACGTGCCTAGAGAAACATGTAAATTCATACAACGATCGACGAAGCCATGTAACATTCAACTACTCTGTGTTTATCAACAGTCAAACACAAATCAGTGGTATCACTGTCACCTTTGATTATCTTCATTGTCCCATTTAAAATCCCATAAAATTCAATACTTGTAAATTCACCCATTTCAGAAGCCATGTTCACTAATTCCATGTATGATATCTCATCAATATCACAGAAATCAAAGTACGTAACAGTTCCCCCTATGTAAACCCTTGTTCGATTACCCTTGAAAACACCCCCATGATGCATTCTAATACTCCCTCCGTCCCTTTTAAAATGTGTTACCTCGTAAATCCAACTTATTAAAGAAACATCATCATTACACCTTTCACATCGACTTTTTCCTCCACTTTACACTTTTCACATCAACTTTTACCCCTACTTTCCAAAATTATCCTCCACTTTTACCCATTAACTCTTTACCTACTAACTTTTCAAAGGGCAAAATGATAATTGTACAAACTTTTACCCATTAACTTTTCAAACCACACACTTATTTAGGGACAGCCCAAAATGGAAATATCTACATTTAAAAAGGGACGGAGGGAGTACTAAAATGTTCTCCACAATCTGCACAACGATTAAGAAAAAAAACATATTCACACATGCATTTTGGTAAACAAAAAATGTCAGTAACCAGAGCACGTTCAGTCACCATATTCAAAGCACAAACCCATTAAAAAACCCTAAGTGCAAGATAAAACCCATTAAAATCAACCCGAAGTGGAAGAAAACCCCATTAAACAAAGCTATTTCATTAAAAAAAAACCTAATCGATTTTGTATGGAGTGTAAAGTATAGTATACGTACCATAAGTGGGAGGATCACAGCCAGATTCTCGCATCATCCAACCCATTTTTGTCTCCCTCAAGAACGATGATCGACGAAGGATTAACAAATCAGAGTACTGGGGGATTTCATCGAGGTGTTTGGGGAGAAGTGGAGAAGAGAGGAAGATTTTTTGGGATTAGAATGAGGAAGTTCGTTGATCGTTGTATGAATTTACGTGTTTCTCTAGGCACGTGAATGTCACGTGGTTCGAATTCCCTCCAAAACGAGTGGTAATTCCCTCCAAAAGGAGGGCCCACAGGACAGGTCAGCGTTTTCCGTTCGTATTTGGACGGGAAGTAACGGCGTGGGCTTTTTTGATTAAAATGTGTGAAGTTTGGAGGTGTAATTGAAATTTTGAAAAGTTTGGAGGTCTATGAAGCATTTGGGTGAAAGTTCAGAGGCTTTTTTGAAGTTTTCCCTTTTATCTATTCTGTATGTAAACGTTACATTTTTATTGGGTTCAACGTTTGGATTAGCTCACGCGTATCTCGACTAGTAGCTTGTTCAAGCTTCGTTTATAAGCTTGACAAAAGTTTTTTCCAATGCCTCGGGAAACTGGTTGGTATGGGGTCCCAGTAGTGAGGGGCTCATTACGGGGTTGTAATGAGCCTCACCCGGTTATCCATTTCGGTAATGAACGCTCATATTTTAATCCAAACAATGAACGGTTCGGATCATTTGGAGTTTGGATTAAATCTGAGCCGTCGGTGCCGAAATGAACGGTTAGATGGGGCTCACTACAACCTTGTAATGAGTTACTTCACTACAGACTCCCGTTTCTTGACATTTGTCGCTTCTTCCATATCATTTTCATGACCGTCAACATTTCTAACCTCTAAATAATCTACGTATGAAGTAGTATGAAGTATGAACAGAGCAATAAAAGAAACCCTCCTTAAGTTCTTGCTGAGTTGTCAGACTTATCCACCAAGGGCAGTGGAATGTCATATGGGCCTCTGTTCCTTTTTACCAGTGTTGTTTCAATGGGGGGCGGGCTAGGGGGTGTTTCACTAAGGTGGTTTTTTGAAAAAATTGGTCTTTCACGATTTTTTATGTGATGTATTGTGAGAGAATGACCTGTCTCGATTTTTGGAAAAAACAGTTTTTTGTTAGTGGAACACCGGGTCCAAAGGACAAGTAGCCGGGAGTGAGGCCACAAGCACTTTATTGGCTTCTTCCGATTGAAATTCGATGTCACAAACTTGGTTAATTTATGCCAAACTGATGTTGAATAAGCTTAACGAGTGAACACTGAACACTCACGCCACACCCCAGTGAAGAATAATGGCGCCAGAATATTCGATATCTTTTGGGTGGATTTCATAAGTAGTATGAAATGGATGACCGAGACAGGGACCACCCTAGATATCGTGTCCATCTCCACCAGTAGGACTCAGATGATTCCCAGTACTACTCTAACTAAAGTCATTCCAGACCGCCAGCTATCTATCTACTTTGTTTACTAGTTTGGAGTGTTGTAATAAGTGTGATTCTACTTGTCTAGAAAATGAAATGAAAGTAAAGTAAAGTAAAGATAACATTATTGTTACTTTATTTTTAGAAAATTGATATTGACACTCCCCATTTTGATATTAGCACCCCCCATTTTGTCTCTATTAGGTGAAGTTGTTAAAGGACCATTGTACTTTATAATTACATTTTTCTCTGCTTTCAAAATACAAGGGTGATTTAGTAACTTCACCTAATAGAGACAAAAATGAGAGTGCCAATATCAAAATAGGGAGTGCCAATATCAATTCTCTATCTTTACTCTGCATATTTCTCTGTTTTCCATTAGTAGTAGTGAAATATGTTTGTCCAGTTGTGTAAATAAGATATGTTTGTCCTTCTCTTAGCTGTAAAGCAAAGCATATGTTTGCTTCATTATTAGGTTATGCTTCTTCTTATGCCTATAAAATGAGAAGCCATCCGGCGTTTGTAATCAGATTGTTCTAGCAATACAATTCCTTTTTGAGTTATTCTATCTAAAAAATCTTATTCCTACTGTGTTTGCCTTCTAAGCTTGTTCTGTATGTAAATTGGATTTGATGATCTCAGCCACTTCTTAAATAATTGCACTTCACATTTACAAGAACATGAGCTATGAATCAGAAATTTTATTGAACTATGTCAAAATAACATTTCTTGTACAAGTCGTAAGCATCAAGATACACCCTCTGCAACCAGGGTTATACCAGATAGGAAAGGGACCTCGGCTACAGTCGTAGGGAGAGAGAGATGGAGATTATGAACCACTAAATATGCGGCAATTCCAGCAGCATAGCCAGCGAAAGCAACTGCAGTTACCTGCACAAGATAAAATTACTATGCTCATTATAACCGAACATATAGATTTTGAACAAAAGAATATCAATAAAATCAGCTGCTATACATTTATATCACCAACTTTTTTTTCAGTCTTAATGCACCATATACAGGACAATATGATTCGTCGTGATCTTTTACTCTTAAATCTTTCCCGAACATGGAACCAACCACAAGCATCCAATGAAGCAGCGAAATAAATCAGGGACAGCATTTTTTTACAATAAGATGGGCTAATACCTTCCGCAAGTACCAAAAGAAATCCACCTTTTCCATTCCCATAAATGCAACTCCCGCAGCGGAGCCAATAACCAACATGGATCCTCCTGTGCCGGCACAATACGCAACCAGTTGCCAGAATTCAGAATCCTGGGGGAAGGAAGTGAGATCGTACATTCCCATTGTTGCAGCAACTAATGGAACATTGTCTATGATTGCTGATACGACCCCTATTGCACTAGCAATCAGTTCAATATTAGGAATGTGGGCATCAAGGTAATTTGCCAGTTCTCGAAGAATCCCTGCTGCCTCCAGGCTATATTATAGTAGGATTCAGATGTCAAAATCAAGCGATGAAGTATTACTTGAGCTAAGCTGTACTGAGTTACTGATGTGATGAGCAAAACAAGCAATCAAGATGCCAAATCTGTGAAACTAATATTCTAGGCATAGGAATTAGGATCAGTTAATGGAAAATGGAAACAAATAAAATAACTTAGAAATGTAATGATGAAAACACTCAATGCCTTGACACGACTTTAACTTTCTTTATTCGTTTGGGATGTGTAAATGATCAAAAAACGAATGAAGCAACCAAAATCAAAGCTTTCTGTAGCAATGGTCAAACCACATATCCTAAACCATCACTTATGCAAACAAAATACTTTTAGAATGTAGAGAGTTCACCCTTTTCTGCCTTCTTAAGTATTATCTACAAGAGCGCAATTTATTGTAGCAGTAAGGATGGCAAATGCAGTAATGGTGATAAAAGCACTTACAAATAAGTAAAATTAAAACTTTGCTGTCACTAGCTCAGAGATCATGCGAAGAAAAAGCATTAAAGGTAACAACATATAGAAGGACAAATTGAAGTGTGGTTTCTCTACCTTGATTGCATAACATGCTAACTTGATATGCTAAAGAGGTATAAGATTTGTTATACAGTCTTGAGGAAGATTAAACCCGCACTACAAAGCAATGGCAAATTCATGTGATGAATAACGAATACCTGCTGACGGACAAAAGGATCCCCAGGAAGAAAAGGACTCCTTGGGTGTCAATTCGCGATAATGCCTGGGGCACCTTCAACTTTTGCCTATCGGATTCTCCGTAATGAATGGCATCTGTCAAAATCCAAAGAACTCCAAGTCCAAGCAACATACCCATGAAAGGTGGTAAACCTGTTAAAGCCTTGAACACAGGGACAAACACCAGTGCTCCAATCCCAACAGAGAAAACAAGCAGTCCTCGAGGGGCCATTTGTTCGGATGACAAAACATTGGGAGAGTCTTGTCCAGTACCATTGACTTCACTGGATGATAAATTTAATCATTTAATATCATTAACAGAAAACTTAATATCATTAACAGTAAACTAGATTGGATTTCATCTTCATTACTCAAAATTCTACAACATCAGTTCGACTATATTAGAACTGTACCTAGTAAGTGACAGAAGAGCCAGCGGGACAGCCAAGGAAACTGCAGAAGGTACAAATAAGTCCTGCAGAAAGTGAGAAATGAACAGTTACAAAAACTTCTCTCCTGGATTACCACACAAGTATATATTTTCCAAAGGCGAATAGTGATGTTATCCCCACGAGTTGTTGAGAATGTGAATAATAAATTTGCCCCTCTAAGCTTTTAGGTGAGTTGGTGGTTAAAAATTTAGTATGGTATCAGAGCAGGCAATAGATCGTATGTTCAATCCTCACTGCCTACGTAATGGTTAAAATTTACTCGTGTTTAGCCCGCTTATGGAGGAGAGCAGGTTTCACGTGAGGTAGCATGTTGGGAATATTAAGCTTTTAGATAAGTTGGTGGTTAACAATTTAATACGAGTGTTCTCTAAGCCTCCGGCCTCAAACAAGTACTCTGGCTTTATAACTGGAAACGTGGAATACTTCAATTAGTAAATCCCAGTGAAGAATTTGTGTATGCCAGATTCCAGCAGTACTCAATGATTTGGCACAGTCCAGTCTGTAAAATTTCTCACTTGCTCAAAACATGATTGTAAAGTTTCCATCCTTCCATAAGCTTCATTGTTAATCGATATGTGATCTTGTTCTAATTGAAGTTCAAAATGTTTTCTTCCAATAACTTGGCATAAGCCAAAACAGTGTTGAATGTAGTGAAATGGTTGAATTGCTGATTCTTATGTCAAGCCAAACTTATGAAAGTTCGAAAAAGAAGTCCTACACCACTCTACAGGTTCTGACATAAATTAAAGTACTTCATGTACTTTTGCAACTGCAACTTCTTCCAGCCTGAGTGTTTGTGGTATGATCAGTTCATTATAGGATCTGATAATTCACATTTTCTTCAACTTACTTTTAAGCTCGATCTCCCTCTCGCCAACAACAGCCAACAGGAATAGAGACTTCATGTGAACTCAACTTTGATGGTGGTTGGTGACAGGAGTTCCTCCTTGCCATTCACCTCTGTATGGTCATACCCTCCGCCAAATCCTTGCCAGTTGCCACAAATCTTTTCCTGCCTCAACCCACATTCTATACTCATTGGTGTCGTTATAAATAACCCATTGACCATCTTAATAGATTCTACCAGATTCTATAACAACCTTATTGCATATTTGCATAAAGGTCGTTTACTCATTTACATTATTCTTTCAGTTGATTGTAGCCATTACCACTGCAACCCAGTTGACAGGAACGTGTAATCCTAAAATGCTCGATGTCTATGTCCTACTTGGGTCCATTTGGGTAAGACAGCATATCAGAGAAGACAACACTTATCCAGGTGTTCCTTTTAAGCCTTCATATATTTATCCCTGCATCTACTTTGTTTGGGAAAAGGCAATTCAAGTATGCAAAAAAAATAAAAAAATAATGACATTGCTTCCTAGCAAATTGTAGCAGTACAAGAGATCCCTTGGTCCACAAGCTGTGAATGTGTAATAGACAACTCCATAGAATAGTGGGAATGACAAGAAGGATCAAAATGCTACCTTCATTGTTGTCAATGTAGATATTTGACCATGTATCCACAGCATAGTGGTGGTTACATCACCAATAGGAGTCCATGCCCCACCAGCGTTTGCTGCTATCACAACAACAGCCCCTAGAAGCCTGTGAATCACATAGACAAATACTATCACTTTGAAGTAGCTTTACCGCCTGAATTGGAAATAAAGATGAACATGGAAAGTGTTGGAACCGTGTTATTTGATGGAAACTTAAAATGCTGAAACATTAGTTACTGATTACAAGAACTGAAATTCGAACAGTTATAGTTATCTGCGAAGTATATATTCAAAACTATTCAAAACTACCTTGCATAAAGAATATAAAGCATTTTAGTGATAGACAAGTCAATTCTTGGTGACATACACTTAGACTACTTATAAATGTTTACTATATTTCCATGGTAACCAGCCAATGCAGTTATGTATACTCAAACTCACCAAATAGATAATCCAATGAAAAATTCAAAATAAAATAGCTTAACAGAATTTTGAAACCACCTCTTAGCAAGTAACTGCTAGACAATGTTCCACAAGATACAAGGCGATATGAAACCATAATAAAAATTAGATTGACCGTGAACAATTGTGAATCGCTCAAGTCAGTGAATCATGCCACCAGTAGATATGAAGGTGAATAAAGAACTGGTAATGCCTTCTTACATAATCCTTTAAAATAGCCCTTCCACCCAAATGTTGGTCAGCCAAAATGAACATGGAACTCAAGTGCAATTTACCTTTTTAACGTTTTGAAAACCCCCCATGTACCTGAGCTGTCACAACCACCAAAGTGGCATCATATATTGGAGGCTAATTATGCACTTACTACTCATTAACAACATAGTAGAATTATATCAGCAACATTCAGTGGTTTCAACATGGGAAAACATTGTTCAATGGTGGATACCTACTTGCGGTATTCTGATGGAGGTACGAGTTTCCTCAACAAGGAAACCATGACAATAGTGGAGGTCAGGTTGTCAAGGATTGAACTGAGGAAAAAAGTCACTAAGCCAACCTGCATTAATCATCAAAAGCTACAACTTAATGTAATAATATAAAAAATCAAAAGCAACAGATGAGGACTATTATGTTCTCATACTCCAGATGCAAAAAAAAAAAAAAGTTGACCTTGAAGTTGTTTACAAGAGTAAATAACAAGAACCAATCTCCTATATCAAGATCTTTTTAAATTCTTGTTCACCACCCCCATATTGCCAAATTGCATGCAAGGCTATGTATAGAGATCAACCCATACAAGTCCAGAAAGATAATCATTACTCTTCTGAGGGCTAACAGGTGCCATCTCCACGTGGGCAACAATCTCATGTGCTAATAGATCCCACCCTATATTGAAAGAGCTTAGAGCCATATGGGGGATCTATATCATGTGCAAAAACTTATAGTTCTAAACAATGGTTGTTCAACCCCGAGAAAAGGAGAAGTCATTCAACAAATGGGTCTCATCTACCTCCTTGTGCAACTAAATTGGTTTCCTGCATTCGTTGCGATCATGACTTGCTCAATTGCATGTTTCGATACGGCATTCTTCTGTTTAATCTCTGCAGACTACAATGAGATCTTTAGGTCACAATTGGTTTCAAAATATTACACTAGCCTACACGAGAATATAGAATTCAGTAAGGATTTGTCAACAGAATTTAGGTGTCAGTAATCTTTAGCCCATTAAGCATTTTCAGCATGATTATTAGTTAATCCTGTTAGAAGAGAGTATAATCTGGTATTGTGATTGATGCCTTGAGAGATAGGTTTGATTGGTGTTTGTCAAATGTAAGCTATGGTAGCATATTAAGAGCTTCTTAACTATTGTGCCTTCATTTTGGTTATCGATGGAAGCGATGGTGGTTGTTCATCTTGTCTGACTACAGGAAATGTAGTTGATTGGAGAGAGAGAGAGAGAGAGAGAGAGAGAGAGAGAGAGAGAGAGAGAGAGAGAGAGAGAGAGAGAGAGAGAGAGAGAGAGAGAGAGAGAGAGAGAGAGAGAGAGAGAGAGAGAGAGAGAGAGAGAGAGAGAGAGAGTCGTGAATAAAAGTGGAGATAATCAGATGCTTGGGCGGGTCTTTGTAGGTTCTAAAATGCATTTTAGAAACCGCTTTGTTTGTCACCAGAAGGTGAACATAATAAAAAAAAAAAGACACTAAGAAGTCGTGATTCGCAGCTCTTGTAAAGGGGGAGGTATTGTCGGTGGAGGTTCAGTAAACTATTGCCGAATCATACAAGCCGAGAGAGGAAAGGAACTGTGAGAAAAGGGGAGATAATTCGAAAAGCAGTTATGCTAAATTGAGCAAGGCATTGATGTATCTTTGGTAATCAAAGTCATTTTTTTCTTTTTGTTCCCAAAAAAATACCAAACATAAATAAGTTAACATGATCACTTCACTCTCTCTTATCAAAGGTTAATCTGTCAGCAGACAACTTTTCACATGGAGATCTCCTTGAACCTGGTATTTTCCCAACCACAGGGATGGGATAACAGTCAGAAAACTCAAATTATCCCAGCAAAGAGAAAAAAATAAAAAAGACAAGGGGAAAACAGAGACAAATGTGGATAAAAAATATTAGGAGCACGAGCCAAATTGGCATAATGATGATATTAAGAAGGCTTTGTGGATGAACATCACTGAATAAAAACAAAATAGGTGCAACTGAGAGATTTCTTTTCTTTTCACCAAGAAACGATGTCTATACTCTTGAACTGACAATTCATTGTTCCAGACTTCATAGGAATATCATTGCAGGAGAATTCAGCTTTCAGAGGGGAAAAAAGACGGTATCCTTCGCCTCGCAATTCCACACCCCTTACCCATCCCCATAAAAAAGAAAATAAGAATTTTCTTGTTCAGAAGCTACAACTGAGTAAAATCTCAGATTCATTGTGGAGCGCTTCAAGAGAGAGAAGAAGAAGGAAAAAAAGCCACTGCTATTTAGAATTACATCCTTTTTACTTGCCCAAGAGTAAGTCTAAATCCATAAGCCGATAAGAAGATCAATGACTTGAGTATACAGATGAATAGAGCACTAACCACCCAAAGCAGAGTCCTTGGCTTTCGAGTAGTTATGTTGTCGGTAACCAACTTAAACCCTTGATGGGCATCAACTATCTCCACAATGGTCATTGCACCCAGCAAGAAAAATACTATTTCACTGACTTCAGCAGATGCACGTGACAACTCTGAAACAGCAATCTCAGTTGAGGGAGCCTGCACCAAACAGTGAGAGAAAAACAGGTCAGCTTGAACCAAGGTTCTAAAACTCGCTAGGCGCTCCCAGGGTGGCCGGGCACCTTCTAGCTTCCAGGGCCGAGTACTCGGCGCCTAGTCGGGCAATTAGTCGGGATACTCGGGATAATCAGTCTAGTCGGGCTAGTCGGCAAGGGTCCTTCTAGCGCCTAGGCAGCGAGTACTCGGCCTTCTAGACCTTCTTTTAGAACACTGGCTTGAACACACTAACTCGTATATCGTTTTCGACAATTTTGAGTCCCTAATCTCAATATCAAGAATGGTTGTACGGTGGCAATACCACAACAATAATGACACGTTTAAATTAGGAACAAATTAATTGGAGTTCAGCACACCTTGAATACTGTTACTTGCATTCAATCATAAAGGCGAGATGATAAGGGGAAAAAGAGGTTGAACTTTCGTTGATATGTTAATTTTCAAAAACAGTAGTTATTTGCAATGGGTAGTGATAATGCCAAAACTGTTTTTGATTATGCCAAAACTCCACTGCATAAAGAGTTGTACTTTACACATGAGTACAAGTAATTCATGCACTTGAGTTTTGGCACAATCAAAAAGAGTTTTGGCATTAACACTACCCATTTGCAATAGGCCAACACTAGTAATTAAAAGAGAAAAAAAAAACTAAGTTCTGTCCCAATTGAATATACGAGCCCATTAGTTCACCATCTTAAGAAATAAATAGATAAATAGTATCAGAATGAACCAGCCAAAATCAGAGCTGATGCAATTATCAACAAGCGGGTAAGGAAAGAGTCTAAATCTTACCCCAATGCTCCGTACTACCCACAAACTCACTGCCATTAATAATCCTACTCCGCTTTTATTAAAAGCCAGAGATTCTTCAAAAATGATGCCTGCATATCCTATTCCAAACAGCAGTGCCATAGCAACATCCTGTAACATTGAAAACCAGTTGAGCTGTTTGCCTACTCCATCCATATACATCTGTGACCGCATTCTCCTTAGCTTATGAAAGTCATCACGAAAACTTTGAAGCGATAGGATAATGCCATGAGACGAAGAAGAACCTGATTAGCAGCAACCCAGGATTGATTAATAGCCACTGTCCCTATTGCAGCTGCTGCAAGAATAGCGAGAGCTTTCAACAGATCAGTTTTCGGCTGATAAGTGGCCTCAAAATCTTGTGAGCTTGTTTCGTCGACAGAACACAAGGGATCACATTCTGATGGCGTCAGCTCCTAGTGGTGCGTTGAAAAATAGCATGAAGTACTGGTTTTTTTTACTTAAAAGGACAGAAGATGGTAAAGGAGCATGCACGGGATCACCATATGATATCACAGGAGTTGAATAAGTTGGACAAAAACCACTTGAAGTTGCTTAAATAAAATGAAGACAGTATGTTAAAGGAAGTTTCTGTTTGTAACTAAAGTCAAAAGAACATTGAAATAGTACTATCAATTGGGTCATTCAAGCAGGTAAGCAGGAAAGGAATGATGGTGTCAGCTCCTGGAGGATATGAAAATTAGCATGAAGTGCAACTACTAGCTGAAAGAGCAGAAGATGGTAAAGGAGCTCATGCATGGCATTACCATATGAAATATGATATCACATGAGTTGAATAAGTTGGAGCGTTGGACAAGTGTCCAATGGAAATTGCTTAAATAAAATGAAGACGGTATGTTGAAGAAGTTTCTGCTTGTAACTAAAGTAAAAAAAGAACATTGACATAGTACTGTCAATTGGGTCATTCAAACATAACTGATCATTCATTTTACATGAATAGCTCGTTGTTCATAGTTGTTTTTCCTCAAGTGACAACTCAGTAAGTCTGCTACCCAATGCCAGAAGCTAATAATAAGCGCAGCCAAATCCACTAACATGACCGCGTTTCTTTTTTCGAGTTCCATTCTGATCTAAAAGAATCAGCCAAAAATGAATTTATTTTCACACCCCAAAAATAAAGTACAATAAACATTACAAAAGAGCTGCAGACTTTTGTCTCTCAATAATGCTAGGGACACAACAACCAACCACAAAATTCCCATGGGGTGGGATTTCATATGTGGGTCCGACCTGTGGGTCCCACGCCTATGTGAGAGCTTTGTGGTTGGTGTTGTGGCCTGTTGTTGTGTCCTTAGCATTAAAGCATGTAATATAGAACCTAGAGACCCGATACATCTTCACAAGTCTCATCAAACCCCCTAAAACTGGAAAATTTTGGGTACCTATTGGGTACCATGTGGCTGATCCTAC
The DNA here is from genome assembly GCA_016920895.1 of Vaccinium myrtillus. Taxonomy (NCBI): domain Eukaryota; kingdom Viridiplantae; phylum Streptophyta; class Magnoliopsida; order Ericales; family Ericaceae; genus Vaccinium; species Vaccinium myrtillus. The sequence goes on along the minus strand of CM029278.1, from coordinate 14,117,651 downwards.
GTGGTACCCGAACGTTGCATTTGGGCTGTCCAAAAGTGTATTGGGTGGCTGAGATTAAAACACCCTCTCTCCTCTTTCTCTCTCCAAATTTGGACTGCCCAAAACCAAAATGGACGGCCTAGATGCGCCGAGGAGTACCACGTGGTACCCTCCCGGCACTGACAAACTCTCCCTAAAACAAACTCGACATTTGTTAGAATAGTAGGCTCTACTAGCCCCCATACCCTATCATCTAGAGATGCTAGTGCGACTACCATATTATACTCAAATGCTTAAAAGCAATTAACAAAACATGCCTTAAATAACGAAACGGACTTCCTCAATGTTCCCAAATTGAATCAAACCATTTTAGTCTTTGACAATCAGTAAACCAAAATACCCTACTGAATTCAATAACGCTGACTAAAGCAACTAATTGACTTCCTCCAAAAATGAACATGTCCATTTATCTGAATTAACTTCAAGAATAGGCAGAGAATTTATTGGAAGGAGTGATGAAAACCTGAATTTGTTTCTCAGAGTTAGTTGACGAAGGAGATGACGGCGAGGAGGAGTTTCGAGCCTTGTCTTCGGCTCGAGCGAGAACGCCATTACTCTGAAGCAGTCTAGGAGCTCTCAATTTGAAGAAATAGGAATCCGAAAAACGAGGATGAGAGAGAAAGGACGTCGGAGGTGGAGAGAGAAGTGAGCGTTTATTGAATTCGAGCATTGGGGAGAGGCAATGAGTTCGGAATTGAAGAAGAGTAGACATCTCAGTTAGGGTTTCAAATTGACCTGATTGGAGAAGGAGGGAGTGGTGGTGGCGGAAGCGGAGGAGGAGGAGGACCGGCGGTGGTGGCTCTTTGTAGTTTGTAAGATAACGAGGGTTAGTTTCACGGTTATCCGGATAACCCCTTTACTAGAGAATGTTTAACTAGTCACTCATCGATTTTTGTCACTGAGGTTGTCTTAAATTAATTTGTCTTAAAACACAATCTATATATTTTTTTGTTTAGATTTTCGTCAAAAAAAAAAATTGCGATCAATTATTTTTTACAAATAAAAAAGAGAAAGTTAAATTGACATCCTTTTTTTTTTAATTTTTGGGATCCTATTTAAGTCCGCATTCTAATGGGTTTAAATAATCATAAATTCTCATCCAGAAACTGAAAAAATCCCAATAATATCCCGTACCCGTTTCCATATAAAATCTAACTAGCAGAAAATGTGCTATGCACAGGTGATAAAACATTCGTCCCGATTCATGGAACTATATTGATCGAACAGATAGAATAAAACTCTACAAATAGCCGTACTTGCCGGAGCTAAGCGGGGGGCCGTGACTGGTGTGGGTTGCGCCAGCTCCCTCCGAGGTTTGGGTCGTGCAGTAGGTCCAATTAGTGGCCTATTGTAGGGCTGTTCCTCGGTTATCAAAAAAAAAAAATAATAAAAAAAAAAAAATAGCCGTACTTGCCGGAGCTAAATTAATATTTATCTCTACCAAAGAATCAAAGTGCCTACTGCCTACCATAAGAATTTTATTCAAATCCATGCAGTACATGCTACTAAATGTTTAAAATAAAGTACTTTTTACGGAAATACTTAAACTAAAGGAGAAAACCCTATACTTCTAAATTTACCATATCACTTGCAGATTTTATGATATCTTATTTAGTGCAATCTATGTGCATATGGAATACTTCTTAACTAGCATGAACCCGTGCTATGCACGGAGACATGAAATAAAATGACATTTTTTTTAATCAGCTAAAAAATTGTATTTTCAATTTCAAATTGTGTGGAATTACTGGATCAATTAAATTAAAAGAGTATAACATTTTTTATTTCCTATATACTCCTATTGACTCTAATTCCTGATTGTGATTTAAGGAAAATGATTTTCACACCCCCCATTTTACAATCCGCACTCCCTTTTTTGTCTTTATCTTCATGACTTTACAATATTACCCTTGAAAAAGGGTAATTTTGTAAATTCACGTAAGGTAAAGACAAAAGGGGAGTGTGGATTGTAAAATGTAAAATGGGGGTTGTGAAAATCATTTCCCTGATTTAATTAGCTAAAAATCATAATTTATATATGCGACTTTTTAACAAAATAATTGCCAACACCCAAAAAAAAGTGCCATAATTTTTTTATGATCGATATAATTGACAAAAATCTCACTCAATTGCGCTAAATTTTGGATCAACCGATACATGCAACATAAAAAATGTATATGAAGTACATTTCCTTTTTTTAAAATGAAAAGTTAGATGAGTCAAAATATATGTATATAATTTTGCGATAAAAAATTTAATGATCAAAAAAGTATTAGTAGGGTGAGTTTGCTGCACCACCTCACCTCTATCTCTTCTGCTTGCCACCCAAATCAATGAAGCAAAATTTCATTAAGAAAAACTCAATAAAACATATTCTTACTCTAACTAAAATATGCAAGTGTAAACTAATATACATGTGTCTTGTTTTTATTTTTTTTATTTAGGATGTAGAGTACTTACCCATCATTTTGCGAAATATCCACCAAAAGACTTGCAGAACCGTTAGCTCCATTTTAAATTTTAATCATCGCCTCCATAGCTTGAGATCTATTTTAAAAAAATAACCTACTAAAAAATAGAAAATAAAGTATTTTGTTGTTGAAAGAAGAACAATGGAGCTTTTAAAACCTAAATTGAAGTTTCAAAGAATGAAACCATAATTAATCATTTATCAATTGAGGTTACCTAAGTCTCAATTGCCTATGAGATGCATAAACATTTAAATAATACTGTGGAGAGAATAAAAAACAAACAAAATTAAAAAGGAAAAGGCCAAAGACATTGTTTCATCTCAATATATTAGTTTCATGGGATCATGGTGCTATGGGAGATGAGTGAAAGAAGGAGTTGTTGGTGTTGGAGGAAAAGAACGGATTAGGAATCAAAGCTGCTACCCGTACTATCTCTTCTCTGATTTTCCCCTAGAGATGGTCTCTGCCCAAATGATTGGCTATCACTCTTCTCTAATTTTTAACCACGTAATTATAAAAATAAACTTATTCCGAATCATTACTTGAAAGGGAAGAAAAAATACCAAACCGATGGACAATAAATTTAGATTAGGCGGTTGCACATGAAAAGAAAAAGAAAAAGAACACCAAAAATAAAACCATAAAACAGGAAAAGAATGTGATTCTGGACGGAAAGAATTAAATTCCAAAAGTCTATTGGAATTGATCATTCCTTTAACTCCGAAAGTCTCCACAATTATTACTTTCCTTTCATTTCTTTCCTTTAACTCCGGAATTGATCATTACTTTACTTTCTTTTTTTGGATTTTAGAAATGACCTTTGATTATCAATAACCATTTAAGACTTTGCTAATTGCGTAAAAAGTGCAAAGAATTGGGGGACACGTGGCAAGCTCAGGAAGCTCTGTTCACCAAAAGTCATCCAGTGCAATACTAATATAGATTTTTAAATTATCAATCTAAAGATATATTCACCGAACTTAAAAGCAAAACGTGATGACATAGTGTAAATTTCATACAAATTACAACAATCCAATTTGAATTAGAGATTTTTCCTTGTGATGAGTGAAAATCATAAAAAAGGTATGCCCTGGAATTACATTATTGCATAAACAACCCAATAACTTGGCATAAAAAAAACATACGTTCATAGCCTATTCCATACCTGATCAACATCATAAAGCCATTAAATAAATCTTTTAAGATTATTCGCTTACACTTTCATTTTTTTCTCCCAATTTTCTGCGAAAGAACCAAATTATGAACTAAATTAATAACTCCACGTATATGTAATTACATTAATCAGTGGTCTACATAAACACATTATTACAAATCCACCTATTGTATGCCTGATTTCATTGCTGGTCGATGTTTGAATCAAACACCAAGTCCAAATAGAAACATATCTTTCGTATTCCAATATTGAATCTTTGGGATTGTACTGAAAAACCAACATTACAAAAGAAGTAATTGAGTTAGGGATAGTGTTAGAATAAAGAACATGACTAATGTGTTTGATGTGTAATGGTTGGCCTGGATCCTCGTGGATTGTTCTAGTGTTGATTACAACACTTTTCGGGCTTTTCAGATAAATGGAGGGAGGAAGAATTGTTATAAGTTAAATAGTCCCATAAATCATGGGATTAGTTAGTAATATGAATTTTTGGGTATCTACTAATATCTTTGATTAATTAGGTAAGGTGCAAGAATTCAAGTTCAAAAAAAGGTGTCATATTCAAAATTTAGTAATTTTCCAAATCTAATTAGGCATTGGAATTCAAAATTCAAATTAGTTCGTTAGATACAACTAGGGGTGTCAACGGTCCGGTTTGGTGTGGATTGGTATGAATCCGAGGACCGAACCAAAAGTCTACGGTCCAATGTAAGACAATCCGTGTCCAAACCAAAAGTCTACGGTCCGGTTCCGAAACAATAAAAAAAATCACGGTTCGGTTCACGGTTTATCCACGGATTATTACATTTCACAAAATAAAAAAAACACATTCCACATTCCACATTCCACATTCCACATTCCACATTCCACATTCACATTCACATTCACATTCACATTCACATTCTCAAATGTAATTTTTGGAACCCATTCCCACGAAAACCTTCGCGTCAACAAACCGAAAAGGTAATTCATCCATGAGACAAATCCTAACCAAAGCATATCTACAAGTCTTCTGGTTAAATTTCCAAAGCCCAAGTCCATTTTCAGATTCTCCTTTTACTTGAACAAATGATGCTAGTGTTTTCTATCTCTTAAGTTTCTGATTCTCTGGATTTTTTAGGTAGTTTACACTTTACCTTGTCTTTCTTCAAGGTACTAGTCTCATTCCCACTCAACCATTTATATATATAAGAATAGTATGTTTAATTATAATTCTTATCCCAATGTTATATATATATATACATATTATATTTTTAATTGATTAAATTCTCACGGTCTGATTCGGTTTATCCACGGTTCTTTTATGAAAATCCATGGACCGAATCGCGAAGCACGGTTTTCTAAATTTTCAATCCATGTCCGGACCATTAATCCACGGACCCAATCCAAAACTTACGGTTCGGTTCGGTCCGGTTTGGATTCGCGGTTCGCGGGTTTCTTTTGACAGCCCTAGATAAAACATACGAATTTTTTGTGAAAAGGGCCGAATCAAATTAGTAGCCATTTAGGTTTCCTTTTCACCTTTTCTTTTGAATTTTCTATCAGGGAAAAATTCAAGGTTTGTATCCGAAACGCTTAGTATAAGTTGACTTGACGATTTGTGAATGTGAGGAAGCTCAAAAATTGAAAACAGCTATCAGCGAAAAATTTCTCAGAAGATGTGTTTGTGTAATACACTAAAAAGGTAACAATATCATTATGTAAACGAAAATTTGAAACCTGACCGAAGCAAATGAGTAAGATTACATGTATTTCAATTATTAATTGATTGGGTCGAGATAGTACACAAACTATAGTCATAGTAATTCGGATAAAAAAATTGCAAAAATGCATGTATCTAACTTTTAGACAAAACCATCACCTTGGAAAAGCATGATATAATTTGTTTCCTGTGCTAGATTTAATTAGGAAGAAGAAAAAATTGTAGAAGGATCAAAGCTAACCTATGCTTCATTATGGATAGACAGCATCACACAAATTTTGTAACAGCTTTCATAGTAACCTTGAGTTTGTATTGGCAAGTGACGAATAGTACCATATCAATTGAGCTCTGGGTTGCTCCTCTACTCAATTCTCGGATGGACTCTACGTCGCATTGTGTCGGTCTGCTTTCTTGGCAGTAATGTGTCTTTGAGCTTTTATGCCCTTTTGTGGTTTGCTCGTTTCCCAGTCTTAGTAGTGTTAGTTCTTTCCGAGTTTTATGCTCTTTTACTATAAGTGCCGTTAGGCTTCTTGGAATGATATTTGCAGTATGTTTGATCAAAAAAAAAAAAAAACTCTATAACAACCTTTTTTTTTGATTGGTTAGAACTCCAATAACAACATATGGACCTGTATAGACATGAAATAAAACGCTAAAACACGATGGCAATAAAATTATAATTGAGTAGATAGAACAAGAAAAAGAATTTTAAATTTTAACACGAAGCAACAGTGGGAGACTTTTTTTTGGAGTTTTGTTTTCAAAACCAATCATTTATAAGACTTACTAGGTTATTAGGAATGACATCCCATTAGAAATGGGAAAATTGGAACAAATCAAGTATTTAAGTTTCCTTCCTTTAATTAAATTTGCATAGCTATGAGCTTGAGGATCAAAATGACTTCAAGATATACTATATATATATACACTCCTTATTAGTCCGGGAGTTAAATTACCTTCCCGATATTTTTTTGATGACTTCAAGATGTTTTCCTAGGTCCACGCTGGAATCTTAAAAAATAATACCGGGAAGGGCTTGATCCAAGCGGTTTTCAAAATCAAATATGCGCTTTTTGAAAAACTTGATCAAGCCCTTCCCGATTTTTTTGAAGATTTCCGCGTGACCTTGGAAAACACCTTTGAACACATTGACGGCTCGGATTTCCCAAAAACAATCGTTAGCATCAAAACACCGAAAAAAGCTCCCATCCGGGATTTCCTGGGATCCTTGACAGATCGCGGTGTATATATATATATATATATATATATATATAGAGTCCGGTTCTAGTCCGGGAGTCCCGGATCCGGGACTCCACTTCCCGATATTTTTTTGACGATCCGATCCGTCCAATGTGTTCAAGGTGTTTTCCAAGGTCCACGCGAAAATCTTCAAAAAAATACGGAAGGGCTTGATCAAGCGCTATATATACGCTTTTGCGAAAAACTGCTTGATCAAGCCCTTCCCGGTATTTTTTTGAAGATTTCCAGCGTGGACCTTGGAAAACACCTTTTTGAAGACATTGACGGCTCGATTTCCCAAAAACAATTTTTAAAAGCATCAAAACACCGAAAACCCTTCAATCTGGAAATCCGGGATCCTTGACAGATCGCCGGTGTATATATATATATATATACACACCAATGATCTAATAAGGGATCCCTTTAAATGGGATTCCGTGCGGACCTCACCTTTTTCGAAAAATTTTGACGATCGAATCAAATGTTTTTAAAATGCATTTTAAGGGTTCACGCGAAAAATCTTCAAAAACAAAATACCCTAAGGCTTGATCGGATCAGTTTTTGTTAAAAACGCTATATATAGCGTTTTTAACAAAAACTTCAAGCCCTTCCGGTATTTTGTTTTTGAAGATTTTTCGGCCTTGGAAAATGCATTTTAAAAACATTGAGCGGTTCGATCACAAAATTTGATCCGAAAGTTGAAAAAGGGCCAAGTCCGCACGGAATCCCATTTAAGGGATCCCTTAAGGGACGGGACCGTATATATATATATAGAGTCCTGGTTCTAGTCCGGAGTCCCGGATCCGGACTCCACTTCCCGATATTTTTTTGACGATCCGATCCGTCCAATGTGTTCGAAAGGTGTTTTCCAAGGTCAAGCGGAAAATCTTCAAAAAAAATACCGGGAAGGCTTGATCCAAGTAGTTTTTCGCAAAATCGTATATTTACGCTTTTGCGAAAACCGCTTGATCAAGCCCTTCCCGGTATTTTTTTTTTTGAAGATTTCCCACCTTGGAAAACACCTTTGAAGACATTGGACGGCTATATATTTCCCAAAACAATTTTTAAAAGCATCAAAACACCAAAAACCCTTTCCTTCCTTCCTGAAATCATGCTTAATTATATATATATATATTTTTTTTTTTAAGTTTCCTTCCTTCCTGCAAATCATGCTTAATTGATAGTAGTTTATTTTGAAAATTTTCCACCCTCAGAAAATTATCCCTAAATCAAGAGTTCATTTGCGTACTATATATGTTTAAGTTTCCTTCCTTTCAGCAAATCATGCTTGATTGATAGCTTATTTTGAAAAATTTCCACTCTCATAAAATTATCCCCAAATCAAGAGTTCATTTTTTTTTTATCATATAAAATGTGTCACATTTTTTTTTTGACACGGAAATGAGAAGATTATATTAATGAACGCTTATATTAATGAACGCCGGCGCCCAACGGCACTTACAAAAACGGAATTCATTACAAAGATCTTGGACAAAACCAAACTAATCATCTTAATAGAGAACAAGAAACGCACAAGGTAATCGATGTGTTTCACCCTAACCCAGACATGGCCTGACGCAAACAGCGGCACTTACAAGATTCCTACCTAGAATCAGCATCCCTGAAGAGACTTAGTGATAGTTAAAGATAAAAGACAAAGAATACCCAGACGATCGGATGGTCTCCAACCAAACATGCTCGCACCAATGAACTCCCAAAACTATAGATCTTCAAAGCCACCACGAGTTGCTTTGCCAGCGATATCATGTCGGGTAAGAACACTGTTGGCTCATATACCATTGTAAAGCAACCACGCCTGAAAGTATCCGATCTGTAGACGACAATTCGTCCAAAGACGAAACTAACAACTCTCACAAAGCGAGAGACATAACCCTCTCAGATCAGACGACAAGTCGTTGATATGGAGAGACAAAAAAAAAAAAAACGAACGAAGAAAATAAATAGTACCATGGCCCTCCCTTCCCACCACCATGGGTATTGAAACCCTAGGGGGGAGGGGAAGGAGGAAGAATAATATTAGTGGTGGCTAGGGTTTTCAGAGAAGAGAGATAGAGAGAGAGAGAGAGAGAGAGAGAGAGAGAGAGTGTTGAATAATTCAGAGAAATTCAATCAAGAGTTCATTTGCCATAATCATTTTCTCAAATCTTTTACAACTAAGAAATACAAATGCAATTATATTGGCAATCAATTTTTGCCACTTGTCGCATTCACGTTACTCCTCACGAAAACCCATTCTGCAATAGTAATACATAAGATTAATTACCCTCCGTCTCAATTTGTTGTGTTTGTCTCCTTTTTTAGACTTCTCAAAAAATTGTTTGTTTTTCATAATCTATAGGAGTAATATTTTTTATGATTTTGAAATCTTTATTTAACAAAATTAATTGAATATAAAAACATATTATTATAGATTAAAAGATATATACAATTTTTTTAGACATCCAGAAAGAAAATAAACACAACAAATTAGGACAGATAGAATTTTATTTTAGTGAGGTTTGAACCTAGTCAAATGCACGAGACTATGAGAGTATATGATATTTACCTACCACTTTATTGCATGAAATCTGTACTTTCATAAAATAGTATGAATTTTTGCAGAGTTTTTTTTTTTAACAGCAAAAAAAAATTTACTGATCAAAGAGGATATTACAATGATCAAAAGGACAGAGTGCATTGTCAGCACCACAACGCAAGGGCATCCCAACAATTTAAGAGAGTTGAATCCATTAACATCACATGGATTGATTTTCCATCCATAATTTGAATTACAGACTGATGTGAACATCACAAACTGTCCCATAATAAAACAGACACCACTCCTCCCCGTCTCCGGTTGTGTTTTATGAAGAAGCTGTCTACAACGAAGAAATAGCCGTAGCCGAGACCTACGGTGGTTGTGATCGTAAATCCACAAAAAAGTCCGCGTACAATCATCGAAAGGAAAGACCAAGATAAAACCACACAAACGAGAATAGTAGCATAAACATCCCTAAAAAAGAAACAAAAACAATAGCAGAAAACATATATGGTCATATATTTCAGCACCATTTTATTTATTGGGGGAGGCCTAGCGTACAAACATATATAATACTAAGAAGAAAAAATACCTACGTATTTATTGGGAATTTGAAAGTGGGGGAGGCCTTGGCCCCCAAAGCACCACTGTGGTTCCGTCTTTGAATGTGGGATGGATCCCTCAACTTCATTTTGTAGCACATAAACTGCTTTGTGGTTTGTGAACTATGTGCACGGGTTATTTTTTTCATAAAAGATGATAGAAAATTTGATTTGGGTCGTTCATATTGTAGAGTTTGACAAATACTACTACATCCACACCAAAATTCAAGTCGTAATTTTAATATTTTCCGATCACTAAGTTATCGAAGTCCAATTGACAATTTTTTTTTATAAAGATACTCTACTCTGTAATTAATATATTATGTCCAACTTTCTAAATCTGTCAAATTAGTTGGAATGGGGTGCGAATGCAATCTTTCATAAAAAGCATAGGATGGTTCTACACAACAAATTGAACGCCAGATATGCATCCGCTCATAGGGCAAACACAATGGGTGTAAACGAGGTTTGCCCCGGGTCCGATTATGATGCCTCAATCTGGTTTGGGACATTCATGCCCCAATTTGGTGGGATCATTGATTATGGTAAGTGTGGACATACATTGTGGTAAGTAAACTCATTATGTATGGTAAATATTTGGGTAATTATCAGTAACCTCCTCTGAGGTTTATGACACAAACACATACCTCTCCTGAAGTTTCTGAAATGACACTGACCTCCCTTGTTTTTGCTGACAATATCGAGATACCCCTTGCCGTTACTTTTCCACTGATGGCGTTAAGTTTAGCAATAAAACTACCAAAATACCCTTCTAACTTTCCTTAAATAAATAAATTCTACCAACTTAATTTTTCAAACATAAAAACCTTATCTCTTTTTATTTTGTGAATTTTTTTGGATAAGTAAACTTAACTTTACTAGACCATGGACATTAGTGGAAAAAGAATTGATTTTTTCACTTGAAAACGATTAGGTTAATTTTTATCTTGCCATTTTTTTTTAAATATTTTTCGGTTTGTCTCAAACAAAATGATCAATGAAATTAAAATAAATAGACTCGTGTTATTAAGCCAAAACTATGCAACAAAAAAAAAATTCATTACTTGGCTTGTTGGGCTTTATAACTTTTTGAAAGATTATAATAAAAAAAGTTATTGTTTTTCAATTTGTTATTATGAAGTTATGTTGTTTTTCGGTTTGTCTTAACCAAAATGATCAATAAAACTAAAATAAATAAACTCGTGTCAATAAAATTCATATTAAGCCAAAACTATGCAGGAAAAAAAAAACCTCCATTACTTGGCGAACGAATTCAAAACTCTGCAGAAAAATTCATATAACTTTGGAACGATTGTAATACAAATTTCATGATTTTTCAATTTTTTATTATAATTTTTTTTCCCGGTTTGTCTCAACCAAAAATATAAGTTGGTTAAAAAAAATTTAAGTAGAAAATGAAAGTGTACAAAAAAAAACCGTAGACATTGAAAGGAAAAAAAATTTATGGAAAAGAGAGTCTTTTAAACACATACACACAAATTTAATTGTAAGAGAGTGTGTGTGTGTGTGTGTGTATCCGTATATAGATATAAGGAAATAGGGAGAAAATTATGTAAATGATAAAAACTAAAAGGGGAGACAAAAAGTGAGATTGATTTATTTTCCAAGCTAATAAACTTATTTTTATTAGCGATTTTGATCTAATAACTGAGATTGATTTATTTTCCAAGCTGAAAGTTCACATTTATCGGGACGTCCATGCTATCCATTCCCCACTTACACTTTGGGGCATGGAAGAAAAATTGAGACTATTAACTTTAACTTTTAGCACATAAACTGGGATCTTAAACGCTCGCATAAAAAGGGGATTTTTTATTTCAGCGTGCGTGGAAGTAGCATTAATGGGAGTGGATGTAATGCATCAAGCTACAAAGCTCCATAGATAGAAATTGAGAGGCAGCAGCTTCTTCTTCTCTCTCTCTCTCTGACCTAACTATGGCTGTAACTCAAGTTTCATCCTCTCTCTATACTCCCATCCATGGTCTGTCTCTCTCTCTCTCTCTCTCTCTCTCTACAGTTTCACAACATATTGTATGCATGTCCATAAGATTTGCATCTCTTGGAATTTCATAAATTTTGCAGGAATATGTGGGTTGAAGTCAGCAAGAACCTCTTCTGCTATTACTCGGCGTCCCGTGGTGAACATGGCTCGAATTGGGAATTATTTCGGCACTGGTTCTCCGCTCTGTAAGCTTCTTACAGCTAGTTGTCTCTCTCTCTCTCTCTCTCTCTCTCTCTCTCTCTCTATATATATATATATATATATATATATATAATTTTTATTTCATAGCGGGTTCCAAGAACAATTGAACGTTGATATTTCATATTCTATGTTTTCACCGAAAATGTCCCTTTCTTCCACTACACTGTCAAAGGAATATGCGCATTAATTTGTTCACAAGACAAAAGGAGAAGTTTTATTCTTTGTACTCGAGAATATGTTCATGGGATACAAATGCTTCCATGATATGGGTTTTTTTATGAGCGTATCGAATCATTGATCGATGTAGGGCTTTGTTCATATATCTAGCGTGAGTTCAATGAGTGACAATGTGACAAAATCGATTTCAATTTCTTGATGCAAGAATAAATTTTCTCTAATATTTTCTCCAAGCATGTCCGGGCCACTCCACGAACACCTCAACTAATCCTTGGTGATTATTCGCATTATCTACGAGCGGGGTGTCCGATTAAAGCCGGGAAAAGTTCCGTGTGGATTGGCCCTACAAGGGTTGATAGCACCTATAAGGTTTCAAGCCTTATACTTAGGAGGGAGCAAAGTCCCATGCCTTAACCACTGGGCAACGTCTTGGGGTCGGGAATCATTTCCTCTGCGTAGGAGAACTTTGCTTTATGCACTATGACATGGCCATTCCAAATTTTGCTTCTGATTGCCGTGTATTCCTGAGATTGTATTACCCAAGCGTTCTTTAATTTGGCCAATTTAGTAGAACACTGCCATAATGGGAAATAATTTTCTTTTTATGAAGATAATGGTGTGGTCCATGAATAGACAAATTTTCAGTTGGTCGGAATTCCATCCACAATTGGGTGGGCTCTGATGCTAAATTGAACACTTTTCACAATGGAAAAAGAAAAACTTTTATTGGATGCGGCAGCGTTGATGACATTTTCTAGTCTTGTAAGATATTGAACCTGCAAAAATGGAGATTATTTCTAACACCAGAATTGAAATGATATTAACATTTCAAAGGAATGTTCCGAGCTTTATTTCATTTATTTTCAAAAGACTGAATGATAATTGGAAAACTTCATATATTCTGTGATGATTATGACATCATACTTTTTACGTCACCAAGATACTAATACAGCTGGATAATTTGGCGCGACTAACCAAAATCACCTGTTTGACTTATTTAACAGATAATCTTTTTCCACAACTTTAAGGCTTGCCATTAGCAGTGGAAATTTTTGGTTTCAGGATTTTCAGCATTTTTAGTGTAGTTCCATAATGTATCTTCAATGTAACATTGGTTTCTTTTCCTAAATATTTGTGTCAGAAGTTATTTGGAATTGTAAATTGGCTTGTCAAAAGTTACTTGGAATAGTAAGTTGGCTTAGTGATAGCTGATATTTTCCTTTCCAGCAATGTCGAGAACTACTGGTCGAAGGAAGACTGCTTGCAAAGCAACACCATTTTCCATCAGGTGTGAGCAGAGCACGAAGGATGGCAATGGTGTGGATGTATGGCTAGGTCGGGTGGCGATGATTGGCTTTGCAACAGCTATTAGTGTTGAAATAGCAACAGGCAAAGGACTTCTGGAGGTAAAGCACAAAAAATCTTATGCTTTCTTCGTATAATCCATATACGAAGTCTGCCATTTTGGGGGGAAAAAGGAAAAAATTTCAGTTATATTTTGTTTCTGGATGGTTTCTTTCCCTCTCCAACACTCATGCATGCAGAAACCAAAAAGTAGCACACTGAGGGATCTCCATCTTATCAACGCATGTTACTTTTGATGTTGCAGAATTTTGGGCTCACATCGCCGTTGCCAACTGTGGCACTGGGAGTTACAGCATTGGTGGGCGTGTTGACAGCAATATTTATCTTCCAATCTGCCTCTAAGAGCTGATCACTTTGAAGTTTCTGCTCAGTGCTCGTGAAGCTTTAGGAATACTTTCTTAGCTACATTCTAGTCGATATATGTAATTTTGTCTGATTACCCACAAAAATTACAACTGTTGAGAATGTAATATATTGAGATCATTCATGATTCATGTAATGTCTTGTCTCTGCGAGGTGTGATATCTGTCAGACTTCAGTTGTAAATTAATTGGTTTGAATTGTTTCGATCCATGAGCATATGCAGCTGAAAGCATATTGGACGCTTCTTTAGCTCCACTTATGATGTTGAGATTGCTACTTCAGTGTCACGATTCACCAATGCTCTTGGAACAATCGTAGATTGGAGCTATTCTCATTCTTTGACAGTTTAGGTTCATGTATTAGCTGGGGCGCAGGGTTCTGGCAGCAATCAGAACCCTCTGCTAGGAGCCTCATTTCATCCTTATTGAGGAGAATCTTGTAGCTTATGATTACAGACATGTTGCCTTGTGGACATGCATCTTTTCAAAGGCTCCAACATATTATGCTTTGTAATTCAGGTTACCAGGAATCAGAATTTTAGCCATCTCCACTGACATATCAGATATTTTTAAATCTCTCTCTCTCTCTCTCTCTCTCTCTCCTCTCTGAAATGACGAAAAGTACTATTGGAAGTAAAGAAAAACAATTGCCATCGGTTGTTTGTCTCTTCTCCTGGTAAGAATCTCATTCCCCTTTGCTTTTGCCCAACATTTTGTCTGTTGATTACTTTGAATACAAGAAATTTCCTTTGCCTATTTTTGTTTCTATGAAAATATTTTCGCTCTCTTCACAAGTTCATTTGTAGGTGGAGGGTTATCCTGTAGATGAAGCTTCCCTTGTCCACAAATGTCCTTGACCTTTGTAGAGTTCTTTTGTTACATTGATCTAGCATGGGTGCTGCCATGTCTCGAATGCTTAAGCGATTTCTTGCAAAGCGTGTAATGAAAATTCTGATGCTGGGTCTTGATGCTTCGGGGAAGACAACCATCCTGTACAAGTTAAAGCTGGGAGATGTTGTTGCAACCGTACCCACAATTGGTATGTGAAATTTTGAAAAGGTCCCAAAAGATTCCAGATATCATTTGGCATGTACTTTACAGATTATGGTTAAGTATTAAGATCATCTGCTTTATGATGCGCTTTTGTTTGAAGCAAATAATTCGAATTAGAAATTTATTGTGTGAGAGTCTGTGACAACAATTTCTTTGTTGCACAGGTTTCGATGTAGAAGTTGTGGAGTACAAAAATATCAGCTTTACAGTGTGGGATGTAGGAGGACAAGATAAGGTACAAAGTTAAGGAATTCTGGTTCTATATAAGGGACTGAATGATTTTGATAACTTGGTGTTGGGAAAATGATGAATTTAAAGTTAAAGGGAACAACGATGACTTAGAAAGCTGTCAAATCCTGGAGCCCTGGCTTAGCAACAACAAAGAAAAAGAGCTGGAGACATGAAGCTGACATCAAATATACCATCCCAGGATACAAAATGGCCTCTCGACCTCTTCAACAATCTACGGCTTTAAGTGATGAATAGAGAACTTCTCGATGGTTTTTTTTGTTAATTCTTTTTCCCCTTATTCTTCAAAGAGTAATGTTATGCTTATAATGGCCCTTCCAATGTCCAAAAATTGAAGTCATTTTCCTATTATGTGGAAAAATAAGTGATAAGGAAAATGCTACTTGTGAAAGAGAAACAATATATAAAAATTGTGAAAACTTAACCCTTTTCATTTTGTCTACTGAACATCAACTAAGTGTGTATTGCTGCTGCTAGATAGATTCGGCCTCTGTGGAGACATTACTTCAGGAATACCCAGGGACTTATATTTGTGGTGGACAGCAATGATAGAGGGAGAATCTCAGAAGCCCGAAATGAGCTGCATCAGATTCTCGGTGAGGTGGGTGATGATATCATGGTTTTGAGTACTTCTATCATCTGAAAAGCACAATATATCAAGGGGTGAGATCAGGTGTCCTAGGCTCCTAGCCCCTCTTGGAGCCGCACAATATGGCATTTCCAAAGAGGGGCTGGGACAGGACAGAGGCCTTCTGGGACATTTGATATCATGCCCATCATCAAGGACCTGTTTGTTACTAATACAGTCAAGGTCTTTGATGTAATGCACTGTTGTATAAGTAAAGAGCTTTTCAACCTTCTTGCAGGGCGAACTACGCGATGCAACCCTACTTGTTTTTGCTAACAAGCAAGACCTTCCGGATTCTATGTGTGCTTCTGAGGTTGCTGACAAACTTGGCCTGCATTTGCTTCGTCAGCACAGGTGGTGAGTAATGAGTAGCACCACATCGCTCTCTGTTTCATGATTTCTTGCCTTGATTTAGTTATTTCAAGTTTTATATTTGTCCTTAGTTGATTAACTTCTACAGTAGCTTTAATTTGTTATTATGTCTTGTTATTTCGAAGAGCTTAGACCGTTCCATATGGTTGGTTGCTATGATTTATGAGAAGCTAGTGAACGTGCCTCATGATGTACTTAAAATGATAATAGCTGTGGTTTGGAAACTTATTATAGAGCCACATATTATACCTTTAAATTATGATTCGCTTGATATAAAGCTCTGGAGATAGTGACCTCACGCAGAGACAAATCATCTTTTCCCTTCAATTCCATGGTTGAATTCCATATAATTTCAGTCCCATGGCAAAGCTCGTCTTTCCTCTATGATGTACATAAAATGACAATAGCTGTGGTGAAACATAATGTATGTACTTTGGAAACTTATTATAGAGCCGCATATTACACCTTTAAATTATGATTCGCTTCATATAAAGCTCTGGAGATAGTGACCTCATGCAAAGACAAATTATCTTTTCCCTTCAATTCCATGGTTAGAATTCCATGTAATTTCAATCTTATGGCCAAGCTCTAGACGAATAACCAGATTTGGGGGCTGTAGAGGGACATACGCTGAGGGGCCTTCATAAAATTCAGGCATTGTTCCATGGAAATAAGTAGGCTGTTGGTTTTAATTGCTTCTTTGACAAACTGAAATTGTGTTTGGATGGACTTGTGGAGGGAGAAATAATGGAAAGGAGAAGGAGCAGGTTAAGGAACAAAGAAACTAATTTCTCCTTTGTTCTTTCTATATATTTCTGACCCTGATAAAGCCCTCGACAAATTCATGATCCAAACATAGCCTCATGTTTTGGGTTTCCTTCTATCTCCTGTGTTGTATTTTGGGCATAGGGTTGGATTGCTGGTTTTGATCAACATTTACTTGTACAGGTATATCCAGGGTACTTCAGCTACCTCCGGCCAAGGGCTTTATGAGGGTCTTGATTGGCTTTCCACCAACATCCCCTGCAAAACACCAACAGCCTGACTGTTCTTCCTCTGCTTCTTTTCGAAATGGAAGGGACTAATAAATCAGAAAACCTTACCACCCCATGGTCGTCTTTGCATAAGATCACTGGAATGGACTCGAGACTTGTTCGATGATCCTTCGTGTACAATGTAGGTGGCGATCAGACCTAAATTTCTTATCCGTCTGTTTTCTCCCTATAAGGCGTCATGTAGCTAGGACTTGTACTCGTATTGACGTGTTTTCTTGCATTTTAAGCATAATAATCAAGGCAAGTACAGATGATTAATACTTACCAGGGTCATATAAAACTTGAAACTCTTAATTGAGCATAGTGAGCGCTTTTTTTGTCCTTTCATTTATTTACTTGGCGACGTTGTTATTGGAAGCAACATCACGCAACTCAAGAAATGAAGTTGCTGTGCAAAAATTAGGAGCTGCACGAGCTGCTGCAGCTTCAGTCCCCAATGGTGTATTCATGTAAGGTGCATGAACCGTCCTCACAGCAGTAAACATACCCAGATGATCTCTAATTCCCACTTCCATTCCCATTCGACCTCCCCCACCTGAAGCACCCAATCCTCCTCCAAAATTGACTTTCAATAATCCAGGAGGTGGTGCCAGAATATCATTTGCATGGTGATTGGTAACTCATAATCTCTCCATGGATCTCGCTCCTATTAGCATGCATAAACAGTTTAGCACCTTCAATAGCTACATGTAGCTTGCTCCGGGCTGGGCCGGCCCTAAGATTTTCAGGGCCCTAGCAAGTTTAACAATGGGCCTTTTAAAATTGGTATACATATTTGTTGTTCATTTGAGACGAGTAAAACTTGGAACTCACGGTCGTGAGTTCCGTTCACGCCGTCTGCAGTAGTTGAGAATTTATTGTGCATGTTCCAAATATCTCGGTGTCAAAAAATGCAGGTAGAAAGACTCAAACACAAGATTGGATGGTTGCAACAAGGAAGTCTTGCCGCTGAACTACTATAACTTTATCTGCTGCCGTACATATTATTTATTATTTTTTATAAATTTTGGGGTCTTATTATTGAGTCAAAATTTGGGGCCCCTACTTAGGTAAAAATAGATAGGTACTGTAGCAAATTTGGAGAAAATTTAAAATACCTAAGTTAGTAGAGAGGCTGTTGGAGCTGTGTTTTTACCTAAGATTCCTTTATACCCAATTTGCTGCACATGCTGTCAGAGTACCTGTATGCAGCATTTGCAATAGCAAAAGAATGAGGACTAAAAGTTCAACAAAAGCTGCCCTTTACGTCCTACTAGGCTGACAATAAGGCAACAAGAGAAAAAAAAAAAACACAAACTCCAATGTACATTTTTCACTTTCCTATACATTTGCATACATTCGTATACATTTTTCACATATTTCACATATTTCAATACATTTTTTAAGTCTTAATGTCAGCCCAATGGGCTGATTTTAGAATTTTCAAAAAAATAAACATCCTTACATATATTTCATTTATATCATATCTAGATATTAAATTTTGTAAAACTTCTAATTTCTTATTCATTAGAAACTAGGCTGTGACATTTGCTTCGACTCTTTGCAACATATAATTCATTTACATCATATCCGAAGAGAAAGATCTGTCTGGGTTGAAGAAGAAGAAGAGGGAGAGAGAGAGAAAGAGAGAGAGATTGATATGGGTACAAAGATGACCGTTGGTGCTCTTATTTGGTATATAAAATAGAAGAACAAGAATAAGGAGAGTACAACGTCTATAAATGGCATGTGCGAGGCACATGCCTCCTTTTTCCAACAGAGAACAAATAGCAACATTATGTTGTAGGTTTACATTAGTTTAAGTGGGGGTGAAAATCGATCGGTTCGGTTATGTTTTTGGGGTGTTCGGAACCGAACCAATCGGTTCGGGGTGATTTTAGTGGAAACCGATCCCAACCGAAAAAAATAATACCGATCAGTTCGGGGTGGTTCTGTTTTTTTCGATTTTTTCTGTCCGGCGTTAAGATTGAGATGGACGGCTAGGATTTGTTATTTTTTGGGGGTCAAGATCGGTTTTTTCAGTTTTCGGTCCAAATAGGGGTGGTTTCGGGGTAATTCGGCCCAAATCGGCATGATTCTGGGGTATTTCCATTCGGTTCGGTCTGACAAAAATTTCGGAAAACCGAAACGGAACCGAGATGTATTTCGGTTTTTTCGGTTCTTTTCCCAGACTGGAACGACCGAACACCAAACCGAATTTTCGGTTTTTCGGTCAGTTCGGGTCCCGTCGGTTTTTTTTTTCACCCCTAAGTTTAAGGGGGTTAAGTGCCAATTTTAAGAGTTCGAGGGGGTAAAGTGTCTCCAAGTGATACTTTGAGGGGGTTAAATGTAATTTACCCTTTAAAATTCAGATAATATGTACAGTGAAAGACAAAAATTAGAGTGTTAGCATCAAATCATTTTCCTAAAATTAGAGTATTACTTCAAAATATTTGGGAAGTTGTGTGATCAATTTCTTGGTGCATCAAAATGGTAGTTGATTGAGAGAATTTCTCAAATACGACATTTGAGAGAATTTCTCAAATACAACAAAGTCAAAAATTTCTCAAATACGACATCTGCCATTTCATTGACATTTTCTCAAATACGAGAAATGCCACATTCACAACGTAAAAAAATTCTCAAGTACGAGAAATGCTGTTTCATTTGTCAAATTTGAGAAAATAAATCGCAAAATTGTCAATTTTGATTGAGAGATGAAAAAAAATGAGTGACAAAATGGCATAAATAGATGTAGCACTCTCGCCATTTTTAAGAGAAAAAAAAAATTGGTTGCAAATTGGGTACAAAATGGTAGTTGTGCAACGCATCTGAATCGTCCTAATCTAGCAATTGAGAGTCCGTATTGAAACACTCCTTTTTCTTTTTATTTTTTATTTTAAAAAAAAATCCATTTGGTTCATTTGTATTTGGACAGTCGATTGCATTTTTAAACAATTCGGATGCGTTGCACGGGTACCACATCAGCAAAACTCTATTTACATACTCTATACCTATCAACGATACTCTATTTACATCCAAAAATTTATGGGATAACGTTGTTTGGGACTATAATTAGGGGTGAAAGTGCGAACCGAAAAAATTGAACCAGACCGGAAACCAAACCGGATCGGCCGGTTTGGCCCCCCCCCCCCTTAATTTAGCCGGTCTGGTCCAGGTCTCATGCTTTTAAAAAACCGGAAAAACCAGTCCGGTTTCCGATTGTAGGGGTCTAAAAAACAGGACCGGATTGGATATGTATATATATACGCCACCGATCCAGTCAAGGATCCCGGATTGAAGCCTTTTTCGGTGTTTTGATGCTTTTAAAAATTGTTTTTGGGAAATCCGAGCCGTCCAATGTGTTCAAAAGGTGTTTTCCAAGGTCCACATGAGAAATATTCAAAAAACAATACCGGGAAGGGCTTGATCCAAGCAGTTTTTCGCAAAAACTGTAAATTTATAGTTTTGCGAAAAACTGCTTGGATCAAGCCCTTCCCGGTATTTTTTTTTGAAGATTTCCCGCGTGGACCTTGGAAAACACCTTTTGAACACATTGGACGGTTCGGATCGTCAAAAAAATATCGGGAAGTTGGAGTCCCGGATTCGGGACTCCCGGACTTGATCATTCCTCTATATATATATATATATATATGAAATTATATAATATTTTATTATATTTCTTAACCATATATCTAAGGGTGAGTTCTCCAATGTATTTTATCAAGATTTTGATAAAATCAACCCCTTGATTTTATCCATTCGTGAAAACATTTGATAAAATCTGTAGATTTTTTAATGCAAAAATTCATAGATTTTATCAAATGTCTTCAAGAATGGATAAAATCAGGGGTTGATTTTATCAAATGTTGATAAAATCCATCGGATAACTCAGCATAAAACACACACACATTTACACCGCCTCACTTCACTTCTGACCCTCTCACTCACTCTCTACCTCCACGGCTCCACTCACCAAGTCACCGCCGGTACGTCTCTCTCTCTCTCTCCCCCGTCCGATTTTGTCACTCTCTCCGTCCGATTCTCTCTCTCTCTCACGATTTCTCTCATTTTTTTAGATACAAAGAAATCACTTACAGACCTGAGATGGAGCCACCCATACACGACTGATCCAGAGTCCGGGTAGAGGTACCGTGTTTGACATTAGCATTGCTTGCGTCTCTCTCTCTCTCTCCTCCCCTCCTTGTGTAAGTGACTGAGTGTGTGTTTTATGTGTGTGTGTGTGACCGTGTATGTCCAGATCTGTGTGACTGTGTTTAGTGTTTACTCTGTGTGTGTGTGTTGTCGTGATTACTCTGTAACTGTTGTTGCCTTGTTGCTGTTGTGTTGTTGCCTTGTTGTTGTGTTGTTGCTTGTTCAGGTCAAATCTGCTGTGTTGTTGCTTGTTGCTTGAAATTACGGTTGAATGTTTGATGGATGAATGTTTTGTGTTGGGCTATTTTAGTTTTGGGCTTGAATGTTTGATGGATCATGGATGAATGTTTGTGCTAGGCCATTTTAATTTTGGGCCTGAATTGGATTTTAATTTTGTGCTGGACCATTTTAATTTTTGGGCCTGATGGATGAAATGGATTTCAACCTGAATTGGCCCAAAATGTGACCCAGAAGCCCAAACCGCCAAACCGAACCGAAACTTGGAAAACCGAATGAAACCAACCGGGATTGTTTGGCCTGGTTCCGGTTTCAAATTTAGCCAAACCAAATTACCGGTCTGGTCCCAAAAAAAGTGCCAAACCCGGACTGTTTTCACCCCTAACTATAATACTTTAATCGGGCGTTCCACAATGCAAACTTAAAAAACAAGTAATTATTTCACATTTTTCAACTAAAAAATAATGTATTGATGAAATAATTTATCGATTTTTTTTTTTGCACCGTTCAAAAGATTTCAATGAGATCTATCAAGCAAAATCCATATTGCTAAAGTGTCAGAATAATATGTTTATTTGCATGAGCACATTAGTTTTGAATTTGAAATTGCCTTCTTTAAAAATACTCCATCTTTCCCAATTTGTTGTTTGCTCACTACGAATATCCATGTCATTTTTAAACGTTTATAATTTTTTATTTGTTGCATTTTTAATGTTTTTGAAAATTGTCTTATAGAACTAATTGAAATCAATCAAATAAGATCTATATTGCATATAAAATACATTAAAATTAAAAACTGTATAAAAGTTTTAAAAAGACATATACTCCGTACAACTGTAATGAGCAAATAAATTGGAACGACGGAGTAGTTTCCGTCGTTAATAAGTATTCTTATTTTCAATTGTGAATGGGGCACTAAGAAAGTTGTGTTGTCAAATCTTGACTGAAGTGTTAGAAAAAGCTTATCAGTACTCGTACTATACTATACTACTATGCTAGCTACCATGGGTGTGATAATTTGGTGCCTCTGGGGCATGATAAGCATCCTCATCCCACGCAAGTTTGTGCTGCGAATAGAGTGCGGGACTCATATCTACCAAGCTTCATTGGCCCCTAGGGCTGTAAATGAACTGGGCCGTTCGCGAATTATTAGAGACTCGGTTCGGTAAGAGCTCGTTCGAGTTCAATTCGTTTACTAAACGAACTGAACTTGAACCTCAATATTAGGCTCGTTTCATAAATGAGCCGAACTTGAACTTAAGTGAATTCGGCTCGGTTAGGCTCGCGAACCTGATGTCAAAATGTAATTAATAATACTTTAGGGGTGTACATATAAATATTTTATAGTTGAAAAACTTTTATATAATTTGTTCTTCTTTTATCCCTAACTAGAGTACTCTACTACGAATTGATGGGTTTTATCCCTAACTAGAGTACTCTATTCACAATATTTTTTTATCGTGCTCTTTTTCTTTTGATTTCTTGATTATTGTGGTAGATTTGTTTATTTTTGTTTGATTTTTTGATTATTGTGGTAGATCTACATGTAATATTGTTTTGAAGCATATCTCGTTCCCCTCTCAGTTTGTGTTTTAAATTGCTAACGAGCCCTACCGAGCTTGATTCGAGCCTAAATTCGGCTCGATTCGGCTCGTTTGAGTTTAACGAGCCCTACCGAGCCGAGCCCGATCTTTGAAATTTTTTCACGAGCCGAACTCGAGCCCACTTATCTAGGCTCGAATCGAACCTGAGCCGAACTCGAGCCTGACTCATACCTTAACGAACTGATCCCAAACCTCATAGGATTCGGCTCGATTCGGCTCGTTTACAGCCCTATTGGCCCCCATGGAATAACTTATCCTACAATGGGTTTGTCACACCTTCTGAAAAGCTATATCTGCCTCTACATTGATCGTTTGGGGTGTTGTGCGGCCGAATGGCAGGGCAAAATATTTGCACTTCACTTTGGGAATAGTATTAGCATAACCCGCCCAACCCGCGCCGATCCAATCCGACCCGTAGAGTTTCAGACGGATTTTAATGTTTTATAGGGTCGAGTTCGGGCTTAAAAAATAAATAAATTTGGGGTTCCAGGTCTGGTGTCGGGTGAAAAATTTAAAAACCGAGCCAACCCGACCCGACCCGAGTTGTTTTCGTATGGTACATCCTTCTATATTAAAAGGAAATCCCAATGTTTCACTTTCGCTTCAAACACTTGTCTCGTGTTAACGTTTTTACTTTTGTTTCATTCTGACAACTATATTTTACCGCGTGAGCCTTTGCATTTGACAGCTTCCAATAAGTTAAAAAGGGGATACGGTTAAAAGAGAAAAAATGGATGGCAACACAATAGACGTGTTGTGAAGGAAATATTTATGTACGTGCCATTTTTTTTTGTCCATATGGGAAAGTGTTTGGTCGCAGAAAAGGAACCCATAAAAATACCCAGAGAATGTATCCAACGGGTGAAATTCACCCGGTACACTATTAATACATTTTCTGAGTGTTTTTATGGGTTCCTCTTTTGGTATTGTACCAGACCTCGATCCATATCTCTTAGCCTCTCAGATTTTTTCTTTGCTCTAATATTATACCGCTCTCTCTTTCTCTCTCTCTCTGGTCGACAGTCGACCACCGACCTCACTGGCTCTCGAGAGGTGCTCTCTCTCCATCCTCAAATTTAGACCGTCGATATTTCTCGCTTTCTCTCGTCGATCATGACAACACCTCAATCACTAATGAAGCGAAGAATGCAATTGCTTCAATCGTTCCCAACATCTATGAAGCCATGCAATTGCTTCAATCGTTTGGAAGTGTGGGGTCATCGCAGTAATAGCAACTAAAATTTTGTTCAACCAAACATCATATTTAAAGCTCAACCTAATAAACAAAAGATATCATCAAAAGGCATAAAACAATTTTCTCAGTTTTCAGTTTTCACCACACACAAAAAAATTCTACACAAGCTTCTACAATTGTATTCAACGCAGTTTCGAGTTCTCAATTGTTGCATGATAGTCTCTAGGTCAATACTATCAAATAACCCCTCCGTCCCAAATTGTTGCTTCTGCTTCACTTTTTGAACCATTCAAACAATTATCTATATTTTATAATTTATAATTTTTCTATGATTTTAAAATGTGTGTTTGATAAAATTAATTGAGATGATATATAAATCATTAAAAATCTGAACAATTTCTTTAGAGGTCCCAATTCTGAAATAGTAACTAGGAGCAACAATTTGGGACGGAGGGAGTACTTCCTTAGCAAGACAGATCAACCTCTCCATATATATCATCAAAAGAACAAACGAGTGACTAGAATTCAAACAAGCCACACAAAGAGGAGGGTTGAAAGTTGGGGAATTATCCACTGGTGTCAGCCCTAAATTTATGGGGGTTCATTTATGAATTTTCTAAAAGAAGTTAACAATGTAGTATTTTTTTTCCCCGCCGTGGGGTCGGCTGACCCCCCTCAATTCAATGTAGCGTCGCCCCTGCAACCACGGTTCTAGTCGATAAATTAGGTTTACCACTTTCTTTCTTTCTTTTTTCTGTTGTTAATTTATCACGTTGTTTCGGTGTTCATTGAATGTTTAATTAGTCCAATTAAGGGTTTTGACCTTTTGGGTATTCAAGGTTGAATTTGTTTTCGTATTTGGTTCACTTTAGGTTTCGGGACCATGTTTTGTTGGTGGGAATTGAGGGGAAAGACGAGGAGAGAATAACAGATCCAAATTCAACTGAACAAATATTTGGAGTTCTCGTTTGATTTGTGAGGTAACGAAGAAGATTGGGGAAAAAAGAGGGAAAGGTCATAGTTGTTAAAAACCTAAGATACAGGATACGTATCTTACGATTCGTATCGTCTCCTTCGGAAAACGATACATATCTCATCTCGTATCCTATCCGCATAGAAATCCTACGATACGTTCGTGTATCCTACGATACATACACATATCTTGATTTGGGACATATCTTACGATTACTTATTGGAAAAAAGTTGGACCTTATTTTAAGAAGTGGAACCCCAACGCATTAATCTAAGCCGTTTGATCTAATTATGACAACATTTAAATCATTTCATAGAAAATTCAACCTTACTGTAGGGGGTGAATAAAAGAAAGAAGCTGTGTTTTGTCTGAATCATGTTATAACTCTTTTTTTCTTTCCATGACTAAGACAGTAGAAAGCCTTAGTGTGATACACTCGTGTCGAGAGACTTGAAATTTTGCATCTTAATTTATAATTAATTTTAGAATACAAGCATAGTGTGTTGATGTTATAAGTATAATTATTTTTTAAATGTATATTAATTGTTGTATGTTTAACATAGCTGAAGTATAAACTAGATTTATTTTTTTAACACAAGAAAGTAAAGTTCAAACAAGCCCAATTGATAAAGCCCACATATTTAGATATTATTGAAGGCGGTTATAGAAGCTCTAGGATATTCTTGAGAAATATCTAAATTTTTTTTTGTGAGATTTAGTCACATGCATGTGTAGTTCTAGAATCTACCTATTTATCTTGTATGAAAATATCTTCGGACTAGAGCCTTCCATGGGGTAGTATAAATAGGTAAAGATTCTAGCAATTTTGTACCAAGCCAAAAAAAGTTTGAGTTCAAGTGTATTGCATGCAAATACTCTCATTCCCCAACCTCGTAATATTTCTCCATTTCCCAAAATCTTGTCCAACTAGACTTTAAAAACTCCTACTCTTCCAACAAACGTATCATAAGATACGCGATACGTATCCTGATACAATTTATACAATGAAAAAAATGATATACGATACGTATCCCGTTTTGAAAACATTGGGAAAGGTGTTTAAAGCCTTCCGTTGTCTGATATTTGATCCTCATCAAGCAGGCTTCTCGACTTTGATTTGCCGTTCAAAGCCTCCACCTTTTCCCGCTTGAGGTGTTCCTTTATCTACCTTTGGTTCGTATCAGAAATTTTTGTGAATTAGTTTGCGTTACATTTCCTGTCTCCATGTGAGAGAAAATGTATTTTCAGTGGAATTGCTATATCGTGGCTCTTACCTTCTAGGTTTTGGAAGATTTGAACTCATATTTTTATTGTCTTATTGTTGTTTGCCCCATTTATTCTTGTAGTGGTAGCATGGTTCTCTTTTTTGTTTCTTACTTGATTAGTGTAATTTTTTAATCTCAGTAAATGTCATAGATTGTGAAATGATTTAAGCTAATAATTCTCAAATGCGTTAAATTAATGACCGCATTATAGGTGATAGAATGACAGTCTATGAAACCTTAATTTGTGGATACATGATCTTAAATACTTTGCATTGCTTGGGTAGGCTTGCCATGTTTTACTATGTGGGATAGAAATTTGTTTTGACTATAGTTTGTCTGTTGTTTTGTGACGATCATGTAATTCTTGGTGGACATCCCATCTGGGAAGCGTAAGGGAAGGAGATTTCATACTGCTGCAATTATCCAGTCTTTAAATGACTATGTTGACTCTCTGGGTTACATAGAAGGTGATAATTACAGTTTGTTTGCAACTTCCCTTGGGTCGTGTATGCAATTTTAGTGAGTCTGTGTTGCTTTGTATTCATGTCTTTGTAAAATAGCGTCTTTTGGAATTAGATATTCATCTTAAAAAGCCTTGTATTCCAGTCTTTATAAAAGATCGTCTTTTGGAATTAGATATCCATCCTCAAAAACACTTGCAAGTAGAGCTCCAACTAATGTCTCTTTTGCAATTAGAATATTCATTTCTAATTACTATGAATGCGGCTCTTCAAGCCTTTTATCGCTATAATCTAATATAGTATTGCAGGATGGTTTTTCGCGAGGAGAGCCATCAACGCGACAAGTGGCTTCATTTGATTGGCCAATACAATTAATCCAATTATCTTTAAATATTTGAAATAAATCTTTTAGGTTAACAAATCCTTTATGGGATAACTGTTATAAAAATTAAAAAATATTTAAAAGGATCCTATTAATTAGGGCAGAATTTGTGCAAATCGAATCATTCCTAATTGAATTTTTTCTTTCTGTTTTGTTCTTCTTATATTTTGAATCATTCCTAATTGGATCACTTTCCTAATCATTCCTAACCAGTAGAATTCTTTTTAACAAATCCTTAATTTATAGGATAACCGTTACAAAAATGGAAAATATTTAAAAGGATTAAGGATTCTATTAATTAGGGCAGAATTTGTGCAAATGAAGGAAACATAATTTAACATTTACCGTAGTAACGAGTAAAAGTTTGCATAAATTTAGAACTGACAATAAAGAAAACAAAGTGACCTTTGTGGTTTCCTATTACATTTTTTTTTATCCAAATTTCCTATTATGTTGGCTAGATAGTTTAGATCTCAAACAGATCGGATAAGTTAAAGAATCAATCAAGATTTTTAAAACATCAAGACACTTATGGAAATTAAAAGTACGTGTCATTCTCACTTTCTTTGACTCTCCCGATTGCATCTTTCAGTATCAGTAACCATCTGTAGTAAGTGTTTGAGTCATTTTTCTTCAAAGCCATTACTAGAAATTTAAAATTAAAATCACTGTTGAATTTTTTTTCTTTCTGCTTTGTTCTTCTTATATTTTAAATTTGGTCATTAACTTGGTAGGTGTGTACTGACTGAATACGCTACATTTGGTCATCAATGCCGACAAAAAATTGAATTGGGTACGTTGTTTTTTCCATTATTGGTTTTGTTAATGTGCTTTTGATCAAGAAACCCCTTGGTTGTGATTTTGGATGTCTGTAGATTTTTTTGGTTGTCAAAGAGGCCAAACCCGACGAACCCGCCCGATCAGATCGAAAACCCGAAACCCCCTCTTTCGGACGGTTCTACTGTTGTAGATAGTGAGCCAGCGAACTTTCCTACTAATGCAGAGGTATCCATAAATTTGATTATTATATGACTGTTGGTATTTCGTCTTCATTTATTTTCGTGTTAATCTGTGAGATTAAATCTTGATTTAGGGGGATCTCATTCTAAAAGGAAAAGTGATGATAAAGATGCTGATCCAACGAACATTCCTGCTGATGCAGAGGATCCGTAAATTTGATTATTATATGAATGTGTTGGTTTTTCATCTTCATTTATTTTCGTGTTAATCTGTGAGATTAAACCTTGATTTAGGGTGATCTCATCCTGAAAAGAAGAACTCCATTGGATCCCATAATTCTGTAAATATAATGCTTGATAAATTGTCTGTTTGATAAATTATCTGCAACAAATAATTAGTAGACAACTTCAACTTATGATAGATCTGTTTGTTACTATTATTTTGACGTAGGTAGTTCAGGATTCAAATGCTGAATGTCAGGTGTTCGGATTTGTATTAAACGGTAGTTCGTCCAAGCTAATTGGCATGTGAGATAGGGAAGAATCAGCAACCGGTATAGAGTTTGAAGGATTCACCCAAGGGGGTTCAGCCATGTTGTGAATTTTGATTTCCCAAAATAATTTTTGAACAGTGAAAAAAATATTCCTAAACTCCAGTCAAAGTACACCAAGAGGTGTGTTGTTGCTATTCCCCTCACCATGACCTCTCCCTCTAAGAGGACCACAGTTAGCCTTAGTCTCTCAGAGGGAGAGGTCATGGAGAGGGGAATAGCAACAACACACCTCTTGGTGTACTTAGACTGGATTTTAGGAATATTTTTTTCACTGTTCAAAAATTATTTTGGGAAATCAAAATTCACAACACGGCTGAACCCCTGGGTGAATCCTTCAAACTCTATACCGGTTGCTGATTCTTCCCTATCTCCCATGCCAATTAGCTTGGACGAACTACTATTTAATACAAATCCGAACACCTGACATTCAGCATTTGAATCCAGAACTACCTACGTCAAAATAACAGTAACAAACAGATCTATCATAAGTTGAAGCTGTATACTAATTATTTGTTGCAGATAATTTATCAAACAGACAATTTATCAAGCATTATATTTACAGAATTATGGGATCCAATGGAGTTCTTCTTTTCAGGATGAGATCACCCTAAATCAAAGTTTAATCTCACAGATTAACACGAAAATAAATGAAGATGAAAAACCAACACATTCATATAATAATCAAATTTATGGGGGTAATGAGTAGAGAGAAAATTTTATTGGGGACCGTGCAGGGTGGGTTTTGAGACTCTAACCAAACAAGTTGGTCACATTTGCGAAAGCCTTTTTTGCTCAAACTGTTACACCGATACACATCCACCAACACGATGTCCTTACTGCCGCCAAATCAAGGTATTATTTATTTTGGAGCTAAATTTAGGTTTCTTAATAGTTCAATTTCATTTTTATCCTGACTATCTGATGTGCTTTTTATTGTTTGGCATGTAGTTAACCACAAGTGGTTCAATTTGGGCTGATGGCACTCCGAGTTTTGGTTCTGGGGTTGATGGCACTTCTGGTTCTAAGAGTGATGGCACTACTCCTGATGATTCCTGATGAGGATGCTTGAGCTTTGCAGAATACTACAGCAGAGAGTTGTGTCAATGTGTCCCATCCAATGGTATTCAGTTGTTAAGAAGATATATTCACACGAGTAATCTTTAGGATGGCCTTGGCTGTCATTTTTGTTATTGAAATCAATAGTTTTGGTTCATTGTTACATTCATTGTTGTGGTTTTCAACTTGAAACATATCGCCAAGCTATAGGGTCCAAGATGATTGTATGTTAATCATTATGGTTTTGTGTATATGGTGCAAAGATTTGCAGGTGCCTAGGTCCCTTTTTTTTTTCTTTCAATTAGAGTTTCTTCTTAGAGAAATTGTGTTGAAGTGTATGAAAGTCTGTTATGCCAGTGTTGAGACCATTACTTACTTAGTTCACGCAACCTTCTCAGGGCCTTTTCCTCTCTCTGCAATGGTCTCATCACCATGTCAAAGTGTCCTCATGCCATTCCTTTATGTGTTTTAACGGCCTTTATTTCTAATTTTAGCTTGCAGTTCTCCTGTGCTCTTATAATCCCCCATTGTTTGCATGTTTTAGTCTATCAATTAGTCTTGTGTTGTTGTGTTTTGTGGCCGGGTGCTTGTTTTGTTTGTTTCATTTGTTTCCTCTTGTTAGAGCATCTCCACTCTTTACCAAAATCCTATTAGAGCATCTCCACTCTTTACCAAAATCCTACATCAAACTCAAATTTGAGTAAAAAACACCAAAAAAAAACCCACTCAACTCCTTCACCAAATTTGATATTACTCAAATTTTTTACCAAATTTGGTGAGAACCAAACTCAATATCAAATTTTGCAGGCTATTTTCTCCGCAAATTTACAACAATGCCATTAATGAGGCTTTTACTCAAATTTATGCCTAGATTTGCTTTTGCCCATTGAAGTGCTTCATGTCAAATCAAGTTTTTACTGAAATTTTTACTCAAATTTGGGTAAGGGGTGGAGATGCTCTTATGTGGCAGATTTATTTTTGTAAAACTAAGGATGTTCTTCTTTTTCTTCTTTTTTGTCTGTTTTTGTTTTCTCAATTATAACAAAATAAAAGTTGTTTTTGTACTTTTTGTTGTTTTTTGCTTTTCTTCTTGAGATGATCTTATTCTCGAGGTCATCTTCTTCTCTTTTTCAATTGATCTTCATTTTCTTGGTTAATCATGTCCTCCCCCTCCTCGTTTTACTGATATTATTTCACTTGTTTTGCTGTTCTACTTCTTTTGTAGTTAATTTCTTCTTTTCTATTTTCTTCTCTTCTAGTCAATTTATTATTTTGTTCCTGTGATTTCTTCTTATTAGGTGATTTCTTCTCCGTTTGGGATAGGATTTTATTATGTTGTTGAGCAAAGTAATAGTTACCCGTTAATGGCTATGCATTTTAATTGAGATATATCGGGATGTTCTTAATTTACTTATTTTCCTTGGTCTTATTCAGCGTTTACTGTGACCCATTTTGTTTGTGATTGATTAACCTGTTTTCATACACTTTTTGTACAAACTCTGATAATTTTTTCCTATTCATCTCTTTTTGTTTATGTTAGGTACAAATTTGATCATTTTGCTCAACACAATATCACTCGCAAGAAAAGAAATTACGTGAGTTTTTATTAAGTGGTTCGGACCTATTCAAGATATAACATATCTCTTAATTACATCTTTGATTAAAAAAAAAAAATTTCTTTGTTCAACTATTCTTTATCGTCAGTCTCTTTTCGCGAGAAAGAGGGATTGAGTTTTATTTATTTTAGGGATTGAACCAAGATAAGAATTTGGGCTGTCTACGCATGTATGCTTTGGAATCAAGCCGAACATAGTTCATGTTTACGTAATTTTATTATTTTAATTAATTTGGCGAACCTTCAAAATTTTAGGATTTGCGTTATCACTGTAAGAAGAGCACATCTCAACTAGGTTGACACTATTTCCTTTACCAATCATATGCCAATCTTATATCTTTTTTAACTTTGTGACTGCACCTATTTGAGTAGGTTGCCTACGCATTCGAGTATGATATGAAATCAGGTCAAACGTAGTTCAATTTCGGAATTTGACTTTTATTGGCGAACATTTGAAATTAACAAACTTTGTGATTGTACCCATTTGAATGAGTTGCCTACATATTTGAGTATGACATGGAATCAAATGAACATAGTTCAATTGGTTTAAGGCTTAAGCCTTCGTCTTCCAATATAGGCTTTAGGAAAACTCATTTGCTGTGTTATTGGGAGTAAAAAGTCTTTATCATTTTAATGCAAGCCGATGGTAATAGTAGCTACATCGTTTTCAAGAGCAACATTTTAGGCTTCAAGTTCATGCTTTCCAGAGGCAAGATTTGGACTGCACTTCATTAATCATTTTGGCTGTTGACATCAACTGCTCATAGATTTCATGCCTTTGGAGGTATTTTATTTGAGGCAAAAATATTCAATCGACTCTGTTGAATTAGGTTAATTTAAGTGGAATTACCCTCTTACACCTTGATAGAAAAAACAAACAAAAAAAAGAATTAGGACAATTTGTGATGAAGAAATCTGGACAGATCAAGGTAATTCTAGACCTTCTACATCAACACCTCTGGCTTTATAAACCACAGTTGTATTTAAATGTCACCAAGTTGCTAAAACTTTAAAGGTCAATTTGCAGAGCACAGAGCTGTGCTTTAGGGTACAAATTGGCTAAGAGCATCCTTATCGGCCGACTCAAACCGAGCCAAAAGCTAAGGTAGCAAATGAGAGAGGAAAAACTGGACCTTGGGGGCGTGCTGTGCATGGGATGCACAACACCGTGCTGTGCAGCCATGGCACGGCGGCTCCGGCCTTGTTTCGACGATCGGAGAAGTTCATTGCATAGAGTTCGTCGAGCACTACAAGTGTACCAAAAATCAATTTGATCGGATATCTTTAAGTGCCTCATCGGAACACAAATAACTTAAAAAGAAATGGAACACAAATGGATACAAACACGGGATCAAAACCATTTTTAAGTTATTTGTGTTCCGATGAGGCACTTAAACATATTCGATCGATTTGATTTTTGGCACACTTGTAGTACTCGATGAGCTCTACGCGGTGAACGTCTCCGATCGCCGGAAAGATGTCGGCATGACCGCGCCATGATGAGGTCGCATGAAGACGGTCTTCGCATTGGGGTGCACAACACCCCCCCGTTCGGAAAAACTACTCAAAATCAGGCGACACAAATTAATACAAAATTGTAGGGAATGAACAGTAACTTAACAAATATGAGTACCTACTCTTCACTCACATTCCTATATTCTATTAATTTCTCATGCCAGAACAACAACAAGACCAAGTGATTTTCAACAGAAAATGGCCGGATTGTTCACCTGATGCTCGCCGGAAAAAGTGGTCGGAAATTGCACGGTGGCCGAAATCTGGATCTGAGGTGGGTTTGATCTCACAATGGCCGGAAATCTTACGCCCAGGGCCAGCCCTGGCTCCGGGTCCATTATAAAACCAGAGAAGTGCACATTTCCGAATCCTCCAAAGTATCAAGTTATGCCAATTTCACCTTCTCAATGCGGCCACTTTCATCTTTCCATTTACCTATCAAATTCAAAAACCATAGCAGAAAATCCCTTCCCTTATAAGTTCATTAGATCAGATAGGTATTCCTCCTTGCATGGACAACACAAAAACATCACCACATCTACGTCTTCGAACAAGCACTTCTTTTGATTAGTGGGCACACTTCCATAATAAATGCTTGGTTTTCTCCTGATGGGGTGATTCCACAACTGTTTATCCTCCTCCTTTGAGCTGGATTCACCCACCTGTCGGCGTGAAAGTAGCCTGTCGCGTTTCAGCAAGAGAGCCATCTCATAGGCTGAGCTAACAGTGAACATTCCTGTGCATGTGTGATGCCGAATGATCCTATCCTCCGTCAGATGCTCAGGGAGAGTCATTAATAGAGCAAGTTGAGCTTCTCCTTGCCAGCAACTCTCGAGGTCACCTCACCTCGCGTCTATGCGTTTAAAAGGGCTGGGAGGGACTATAGGAATTAGTTTGAGGTGCGCGCAAGCTGGTCAGGTAGACTTTGCATTATCAAACTAATATGGTTCTTTGCTTGATTCACAATGTCCTCATCCCAGGCATTATCTTCTGGCCTAATTAAGTGTTGCAAGACTAAGGACCTTCCAACTTCTTCTTTTTTAATTTTGTCACCAAGTTGCTAGAACTTTAGTGTTGGTCTTTCAAAGGTCAATTTGCAGAGCACAGAGTTGTGCTTTAGGGTACAAATTGGCTAAGAGCATCATTATTGGCCGACTCAAACCGAGCCAAAAGCTAAAGTAGCAAATGAGAGAGGAAAAACTGAGAAAAAACTACTCAAAATCAGGCGACACAAATTAACACAAAATTGTAGGGAATGAACAGTAACCTAACAAATATGAGTACCTACTCTTCACTCACGTTCCTTTATTCTATTAATTTCTCATGCCAGAACAACAACAAGACCAAGTGATTTTCAACAGAAAATGGCCGGATTGTTCACCTGATGCTCGCCGAAAAAAGTGGTCGGAAGTTGCACAGTGGCCGAAATCTGGATCTGAGATGGGTTTGATCTCACACTGGCCGGAAATCACAAAGCCATGACCGGAAATCTTATGCCCAGGGCCGGCCCTGGCTCCGGGTCCATTATAAAACCAGAGAAGTGCACATTTCTGAATCCTCCAAAGTATCAAGTTATGCCAATTTCACCTTCTCAATGCGGCCACTTTCATCTTTCCATTTACCTATCAAATTCAAAAACCATAGCAGAAAAATCCCTTCCCTTATAAGATCATTAGATCAGATAGGTATTCCTCCTTGCATGGACAACACAAAAACATCACCACATCTACGTCTTCGAACAAGCACTTCTTTTGATTAGTGGGCACACTTCCATAATAAATGCTTGGTTTTCTCCCGATGGGGTGATTCCACAACTGTTTATCCTCCTCCTTTGAGCTGGATTCACCCACCTGTCGGCGTGAAAGTAGCCTGTCGCGTTTCAGCAAGAGAGCCATCTCATAGGCTGAGCTAACAGTGAACATTCCTGTGCATGTGTGATGCCGAATGATCCTATCCTCCGTCAGATGCTCAGGGAGAGTCATTAATAGAGCAAGTTGAGCTTCTCCTTGCCAGCAACTCTCGAGGTCACCTCACCTCGCGTCTATGCGTTTAAAAGGGCTGGGAGGGACTATAGGAATTAGTTTGAGGTGCGCGCAAGCTGGTCAGGTAGACTTTGCATTATCAAACTAATATGGTTCTTTGCTTGATTCACAATGTCCTCATCCCAGGCATTATCTTCTGGCCTAATTAAGTGTTGCAAGACTAAGGACCTTCCAACTTCTTCTTTTTTTGAACTGGCCTTCCAACTTCTTCAAGAAGTAGAAAAGTGGCGGTTGGTTTGGCTGGTGGGCTCACAACCAGAATCAAATTAAGCTGGGCGTTTTGTTAATAACTAGTACTCCTAATAAGAAAGAATGTGTAATGAAAATGTTGAATCAGCAAAACAAATCCTAGCCAATGTTGGGTTCATGGGACCGACAACACAAAGAGACGAGCCATCTCCCAATCAGTTGTGGTAGGTGCACAACATTTCAACTACTCTTTTCAAACACACTATTTAGTTTAAGATTATCACCAATGTCCGATCAACTTAATTTTTTTCATGAATTATGTTCATGTCACTTCAAGATAAATGGTTTGGGTAATCAAAATATGTTGAGGTACTCTACGTACTGTGCCTCGAGAGGTGTGCCTGAGAGATGTTAAGGGACAAAAAAAAGCCGTCCAAACTTTTACGGTTCATTTTTGCAGCCACAAATCCGAATCGTACGATAAAACACAGTACCAGTGTCTAATCAAAGCTAATTTACTACAACATAACACAGCTACCAGTGTCCAATCAAAGCTAATTTACTAGAACAGTGTACTTCTTTGCAAAGTCTAAAATATATGTGAACATTCCGATTGTGTGCTAAAAACTTAATTAGCTAGCTAAGGAGAAATACACTTTAATGGGGTTCCCTAAAAATGTTCATTATCTTTTAGAGTGAGACCCATTTAAGTGGTGAGGGGTGCCAAGTGGTCCCACAAAATTCTTCTCTCCTCCCCTTCTCTCTATCTCTCTCCTCTTTTTCTCTCCTTAAGTCACTCCCCAAATTTAGGTAGTCACTTACGACACTTTAGGTAGTGAGGGGTGTCACCTAGGATTTTAGGGGGCCAATTTTTGTGCACTAGAGACCTTAGTTAGGGCACTTTAACAGATCACTACATTAACAGAGGATTAATGAGAGAAGAACTGGTCGGTGGAGATTTTGGATTTTTTCTTTTCGTTTTTGTTATATTGGTCAGAGTAGAAAAGTACATTAAGGAAATGAGGAATGGTGAGAACACATACATGATACAACACATATACATGCACGGAGCATAGACATGAGGGGAAAAAAAAAATTAAGCAGGAACCAAAAGTAGAGAAAGGTTCAAAGGTACCTTCTGTGCTTTCTTCGATTTTTGTGCAAATTACTCCTTTGAGTCCTTTCCTATCTCT
Source organism: Vaccinium myrtillus (assembly GCA_016920895.1). NCBI lineage: Eukaryota > Viridiplantae > Streptophyta > Magnoliopsida > Ericales > Ericaceae > Vaccinium > Vaccinium myrtillus. The sequence goes on along the minus strand of CM029278.1, from coordinate 14,081,026 downwards.
TAAAGTGACTGGATCATTGTCATTCAACCATGGCTTTTTGTTAGTTTTTCGAGTGGAGAAAACTTTGCAGAGGTTAACTGTTTCGAGTGGTAACTGTACAGTTTTATACGTGGGTTGTGTACATGGCCTCTTACTGTTTTGCCCCTACAGTTTTTGGTTCAAAGATAAAGTAAAGTGTAATTTTTTATATTTTGTGTGGCAGTTTGGGAAGGAGAAAATGTGAGCCAGCCTCAAAAACTACTCCACACCAAAATACTACTCCCCCTTTATATATTAGAATAGATTTTTAGTTGATTAGTGTCTTGTTCTCTTCTTTCATTCGATTAATCTCTTGAGTTTGTTGATGAATCATTTTATTGTGTGTTGTTGAGTTGGATTTAGACCTTAACTTAGTCATTTGGGGCTGGGTCCCACCTGAGATTTATGCATATATACATGGGTTGCTGATGCTACGGCATTTCTGTTTGCTGAATGTTGTTATGCCCGTCCGGATGGGTCATGGCTGTTCGGATGGATTTTCCAGTTTTGTCCCGTGGTTCTGTCATTATTCGTGTCATTTGTCTAAATCTTGTCTGAACTTTATTTACGCATTTTGTGTTGAGATCTTGTGAATACACTTGAGAAATCGTCCTAAATTTACTATGTGTTACATCCTAAATCATAGACTCTTCTAATGATCTAAGGAAGGTTTGTGACGGGCAAAAGACCATTTGATTGCTGGCTTTGTTGTTCTAAATTTGTGAAACAACGTTGGACACGCTTTCGGGATAAGGAGAAACATTTGTAAAGTTTGGTAAATCGCTGAATTGAGAATGATATTGATACACAAAAGGAAAATATACGGGGTTCCGGAAGCCCAAAAAGGTGTTGGATCCTCTTTCGGATGATATACTAAAATTATGTCTAAATGTAATGTAATCAATATAAATTCAAGACATGTAGGATACGAAAGTGGACACAATGGCTAAATGGGTACATTGTGTGAACACCGGACTTGACAAACGGAAAAGGTTATAGATAAGAAAGAGACATTTTGAGTATTACATCTCAAGACCCGTAACTTCGAATCATTTGTTAAATTATGTACATGGTTGGGTACTTGTGGGACACGTGGGAATCGATAGGACACGTCGGCACTTATTGGATATACGGATGTTCAGAAAATGTGTTGAGTATATGTGTGTGTGTGTGTGATGAATGGGGTCTCTTATACCCGGAATGTTGTTGATAAAGGAATGGGGTACTATATACCCAGATTATCTATTGGGAAATCTATGAAGTGTGTGATACCCCGAAATGTGGGAATAAATGTAGAGAACCATTAAATCACTTAGATATCCAGATTATGAACTTGGTGGTACGATCGTGGTGGTGGTGTTTTTTTTTATATTTTTTATGAGGGTGTTAGGACCACTGAGTTAAATTTCTAGGAAATACTTAGAGAGTTGTGAATTTGGGTATGTGGTGGTAAGCCACGCGATAGGTAGAGAACCCGCTAGTCGAGGAGTAGAATAGTACTTACATGGTCATGCGTGCATGTGTCAAGGGTTGGGAACTAGGGGTAACGATAGGTGCGTGTAATTTGGGTCTGTATTATGCTTCTAATTAAATGGTACTCTTTCCTCGAAATTGCCATTTTACGCATTTCATAAAATTGACATTAGGTAGCCCCTACTGGGCGAAGTGAATGCTCACCCCTCTTTTGTTTTGAGGCACTAGCCGAGATGCATGAGTTGGAGTGCATGGATGTATTGCATTATTTGAATGTGTATAAGAACAAATTTGTGATCATCTCATTTTTTTTTTAATGTTTTTGGTAGACAAGTTGTAACTATAAAGCTCTTTTTTTTTTTTTTTTTTTTTAAAATTTCGGATGAATGTAATAACTTAATTTTTAAATCTCATTTTTTTTTTCTAGGGTTATGGGAGCCCATTTAAATTTTAGTTGGTCAATGAATTGAAAAGGGTGCATTGAGACAGGTTGGGAGTGAATATGCAAAAGTTACACATTTTATTTATTTTATTTTATTTTATTTATAAATGCTTACATTTATTACTTGAAATTCGAGGGCGTGACCATAGTTGTTGAAAACCTACGATACACGATACGTATCCTACGATTCATATCGTCTTTTTCATTAAACGATACGTATCGCACCCTGTATCCTTTTTGTATAGAAATCTTACGATACGACCGCGTATCCTACGATTTATACGTTTATCCTGATTCGGTACGTATCCTACAATTACTTATAGGAAAAAAGTCTGATCTTATTTTAAGAAGCGAAACCCTAAACGTATTAATCTAAGCCATTTGATATAATTATGGCGATATTCATACACTTGATAGGAATTTAACCTCAACGTAGGGCTAATAGTATTGCCAAATTTTTTTTTTTAGTTTGCTACAATGTAAAAAAATAAATAATTTTGTCAGCTGACAAAAAGAAAAACACTAGGGAAAAAAAAAGAAGATTTGTTTTGGTGAACGAGGATATTTGTGTTAGCCATTCAACCAACCAAAAGAAAGAGATTTATTTTTTTCAAAAAGCATAACCAATAGTATATTTAAGAGAGATCATCATATAATAGCCTGTGCCAAAAGTTTAAAGAAACTCTTCTTTTCTTTCCATAGTTAAGGCAACAGAAAGCCTTAATGTGATAGACCCCAATTGAGAGACTTGAAATTTTGCATCTTAAAAACATTTTATTTTTGTAAATGTAAGTATAGTTTGTTGATGTCATTAGGTATAACTACTTTTAATCGTATATAAATTATGATTATTGTTGTTGAAGAATAAACTAGATTTAGTATTTTGGCACAAGAAAAATAAAGTCCAAATAAGCCCAATTGACAAAGTTCAAAGATTAAAGATATTATTGAAGTAGATACAAATATCTAGTTTCTAGAAGCTCTATAATATCTATCTTCTAGAAATTCTACAATATCCTTGTGAAATATCTAGATTTTTTTGTGTGAATTAGTTACATTTGTAATTTTAGAATCTGCCTTAAAGTTTATCTTATATGAAAATATCTTTGTACTAGATTCTTCCATGGATTTGGACTAGACTCTTCCATTGAGTAGTATAAATATGGATGGATTCTAGCCATTTTGCACCAAACAAAAAAAAGAGTTTTGAGTTTAAGTGTAATATAAATGCCCTCCTTTACCCACCCTTGCCCTAACTATTTCTCCCTCCCCCAAAATCTTGTCAAACTAAACATTATAAACTCCTACTCTTCCATCAAACGTATCTTAAGACATGCGATACGATTTATACAATGAAAAAATGATACAAGGGGTACGTGTCTCGATTCGAAAACACTGGGCGTGACAAGTTCCATAGCTCTTTGGGATATAGAAACCGCTATGAAGTATGAAGAAAAGTATGTAATATAAGTTACTCTTTGGGCATCAACCAAAGTTCAATGAAGTTCTATTTGTTCTGTATTTGCAACATTCTCATATGGCATTAATGGTTTGAGTATTGTAAAGATGTTGGACTTTTGCTGAGACATATAAGTTGCAATACCTCCTCTTATAAAGCAGAGCTATTTTCTCTACTCTTTTAAATTGATTGAATGGGAAAGAGGTTTCTCCATAGTCGGGCCAGCTGTAGTAAATTTTTTGAAAGCCTGATTGGAGTTAATTATCAGCCAACAACTCGACTCTTTAGGCGTTTACTACTGAAGAGAATTTGTCTTGAGGGTAATTAACTTTTTAGTTTCAAATAAGGCCTTTTTGCTCAAATTTGTTGGAAGAAAATTGTTTTTCTCTGTTGTGTTGATGAGTAACAGTACATTCATTTATATCTTGCTAAAGAAAGGTTGCGACCCTATTCTACAGAACTGTTTGATTGGAAGGTATTCTTTCCACATAACTTCCTGCCTTCTTAAGTCGACTGAAGTTTTCGCGACCTCTAGTACTTGCATGCACTGCGTCCTGTTTGAATTGTTAAAATGTGGTTAATTGAAGTGTGGAAAGATTGTGCTCAATAGTCCTATGACTTAAAGTTTTTCCTTGTTAAAGAATCAATGGTCATATAAAGTGGATATCTATCAAAGTTATTTGCCCACTCTAACTTTTTGGATGAAGCAATTGTGCTCCTCATTGAGTTGATTTTAAATTAGGAAAACTATTTCTCAACCTCACTATTTTAGAGCTATAGCATGTGTGATAATTACCCATTACTTACAAAAAACATTCATTGTGTTTCTTTTGTTCTATGACATGGAGGAGGATTCTCACGTAGATTGGTATACATGCAAATTTTTGTATCTTTTTGGACATTGGTTATGCAAAACCACCTATTCATGTGCTAATTGTGCACAGTGCTTGCTAGCATGGTTGTGAAGTATGTAGGTTACAACTTCAAGAGGCCTACCATGGGACCTTTTCTTTTTTATGCTGGTTGGAGAATTTCTCTGTGATTTTGTGTTTTGTTTTTTCTATTTTTGGGGGGTGGGCAAGGGGAATGGGGGGCTTAAGGGTATACACAAATGCTATGCCCCACTTTGTGGTGCAATATTGATTTTGACCAAGTACTAATAGCAAAAACAATTGGTGCAATTCCCTTCTAATTGTGATCACACCTGTTGTTACCAAATGGAGAGAGTCAAGTTTGCATTTCCTTATTTTGCCTATTAATGTATGTTTCTATATGTGTATCTTCTTGTACATGGCAAGAAAAATCATTGAAAATCAGAGTTCCAAAATTCTTTTAGCATTTCCACTATACAACATTTCTTATTCTGCAAGTTAATTTGGCAAGGTCTTTGCTCTTGGTATTGCTAATTGCTACTGTTTGTGCTTTGCTATTGCTCCATTTGTCGTATAGTTGGCATTCACACACACATTTTCTTTACATCCAGGCAAAAAGGAGTTCTGTCAAGTTGGACATTTATAGAAAATTCTCAAACGCATGAGCAATCACAGTGATTCCTTTGCTTGGATTGGATTTGAGGTATTCATCTTATCAGTAGAACATGCTTTCAACCATTTGCCTTACAACTCCATTTCTTGAATTTTTCCCTTTATAATTAATTTAATCGATTTTTTTGCCATCACCAAATTGAATTAAGGCTATTGGGCAATCTGTTGAGCAATATTTTCTACACACATATTCTACTATGGTCTGTTCTTAGCCTTAGGGGGAGTTTTCCAATGGATTATTTGATTTTATCATCTTCGATTTTATCATCTTTTACGAATGGATAAAAGGAAGGTGATTTTATCACACTAGATTTTATCACACTATATTATCCACAACTATTATCACACTAGACTTTATCTATTGGGAAAACAAGGTGATTTTATCACCCCTCCATAAAACACCAACTAAAATCAAATTTCTCATTTTATCTCATAAAATCCATTCAAAAACTCCCCCTGGCAAAAAGAACTTATTACTGAAGCTTGGCAGTAGTTCTGCAAACCAACCAAGTTGGGCCAAGTATTAGAAGGAACAAGTTGGGTTCATTTAGTTTAATGATTTTCAAACTTGGCTTGAGCTTGAGTTCAACCAAGAAGTCTCTCTTGGAAATCTGGACCCCCAGAATATCCGCTTTGAGATAATCCTTAGTGGCTAAGTTTACATCCCTGAAAAACAAACTCGTTTACTTCAAAGCAACAGATCCAGGTGCTTGGTGCAATTTTATTCACCCGCGTTATGTATTGAAGCGCAGGTAATGGCTTGGAGGTTGCAAGAATGGAGGATTCAAGGAACCAATCAGCTTGGACACTATAGCTTGGCGATATGTTTCAACTTAAAACCCACATCAATGTATGTAACAATGAACCAAAACTATTGATTTCAATAACAAAAATGAAAGCCAAGGCCATCCTAAAGATTACTTCAAGATCAAGATCTTTCGTGTGAATATATCTTCTTAACAACTAAATACCATTGGATGGAGACACATTGACACAACTTTTTGCTACAGTATTCTGCAAAGCTCAAGCATCCTCAGTAGGAATCATCAGGAGTAGTGCCATCAGTCTTAGAGCTAGAAGTGCCATCAGCCTCAGAACCAGAACTAGGAGTGCCATCAGCCCAAACTGAACCACTTGTGGTTAACTACATGCCAAACAAAAAAAAGCACATTAGATAATCAGGATAAAAATGAAACTGAACTATTTAAGAAACCTAAATTAGCTCCAAAATAAATAATACCTTGATTTGGCGGCAGTAAGGACATTGTGTTGGTGGATCTGTATTGGTGTAACAGTTTGAGCAAACAAGGCTTTCGCAAATGTGACAAGTGTGCCACTCAATTTGATAATCCTCTATAACATACGCAGGGGACCCATCCAGTGTGTAAGCCGTGGAATCAAAGGTGTTTTTCACCATAGGACAACACCTACAAGACCCATCCATTTCCAGAAAACAACGCAACTTTCTAATTTCAAAAATCTCTGCCTAAAACATTAAGAATACCCAATTACCAAATGCTGCAAACAAATTGAAGGATCGGGAAATAAGATAAGCATTAATGGAATTAACGAAATACCTCATCATCGCTCCACGATAGAGTGTCATCCACAGCCCTAAGGAATTTGCTGCAAATGATATACAAATTCCTTAGGGCTGTGGATGACACTCTATCGTGGTGAATTTTTGCAATCATCTGCAGCGAATTCCTTAGGGCTGTGGATGACACTCTATCGTGGAGCGATGATGAGGTATTTCGTTAATTCCATTAATGCTTATCTTATTTCTTGATCCTTCAGTTTGTTTGCAGCATTTGGTAATTGGGTATTTTTAATGTTTTAGGCAGGGATTTTTGAAATTAGAAAGTTGTGGTGTTTTCTGGAAATGGATGGGTCTTGTAGGTGTTGTCTTATGGTGAAAAACACCTTTGATTCCATGGCTTACACACTGGATGGGTCCCCTGCGTATGTTATAGAGGATTATCAAATTGAGTGGCACACTTGTCACATTTGCGAAAGTCTTGTTTGCTTAAACTGTTACACCGATACAGATCCACCAACACATTGTCCTTACTGCCGCCAAATCAAGGGATTATTTATTTTGGAGCTAATTTAAGTTTCTTAAATAGTTCAGTTTCGTTTTTTATCCAGACTATCTGATGTGCTTTTTATTGTTTGGCATGTAGTTAACCACAAGTGGTTTAGTTTGGGCTGATGGAACTCCTAGTTCTGGCTGAGGCTGATGTCACTTCTAGTTCTAAGACTGATGGCACTACTCTTTATGATTCCTGCTGAGGATGCTTGAGCTTTGCAGAATACTGCAGCAGAGAGTTGTGTCTATGTGTCTCCATCCAATGGTATTCAGTTGTTAAGAAGATATATTCACACGAAAGATCTTGATCTTGAAGTAATCTTTAGGATGGCCTTGGCTGTCATTTTTGTTATTGAAATCAATAGTTTTGGTTCATTGTTACATACATTGCTGTGGGTTTCAACTTGAAACATGTCGCCAAGCTATGTGGTTTTTTTTTCAATTAGAGTTTCTTCTTAGAGAAATTGTGTTGAAGTGTATGAAAGTCTGTTATGCAAGTGTTGAGAGACCATTACTTAGTTCACGCAACCTTCTCAGGGCCTTTTCCTCTCTGCAATGGTCTCATCACCATGTCAAAGTGTCCTCATGCCATTCCTTTATGTGTTTTAACGGCCTTTATTTCTATTTTTAGCTTGCGATTCTCTTCTGTGCTCTTGTAATCCCCCATTGTTTGCATGTTTTAGTCTATCAAGTAGTCTTGTGTTGTTGTGTTTTGTGGGCGGGTGCTTGTGCATGTGTTTTGTTTGTTTCATTTGTTTCCTCTTGTTATATGTGGCAGATTTATTTTTGTAAAACTAAGGATATTCTTCTTTTTTGTCTGTTTTGTTTTCTCAGTTATAACAAAATATAAGTTGTTTTTGTATTTGTTGTTGTTTTTTGTTATTCTTCTTGAGATGATCTTATTCTCGAGGTCATCTTCTCTTTTTCAATTGATCTTCATCTTCTTGGTTAATCATCTCCTCCCCCTCCTCGTTTTACTGATATTATTCCACTTGTTTTGTTGTTCTACATGTTTTGTAGTTAATTTCTTTTTTTTTTTTATTTTCTTCTCTTCCAGTCAATTTATTATTTTTGTTCCTGTGATTTCTTCCTATTAGGTGAGGGTACCCTTCATATGTTTGGATTTTCATAAGTCAATAATACGATCAACTACCTGATTTTCCAATGGGGACATGGTCTCCGTTTGGGATAGGATTTTATTATGTTGTTGAACAAAGTAATAGTTACCCGTTAATGGCTATGTATTTTAATTGAGATATATCAGGATGTTCTTAATTTACTTATTTTCCTTGGTCTAATTCAGCATTTACTGTGACCCATTTTGTTTGTGATTGATTAACCTCTGTTTTCACACTTTTTGTACAAACTCTGATAATTTTTTCCTATTCATCTCTTTTTGTTTATGTTAGGTACAAATTTGATCATTTTGCTCAACACAATATCACTCGCAAGAAAAGAAATTACGCGAGTTTTTATTAAGTGGTTCGGACCTATTCAAGATATAACATATCTCTTAATTACATCTTTGATAAAAAAAAAAATTCTTTGTTCAACTATTCTTTATCGTCAGTCTCTTTTCGCGAGAAAGAGGGATTGAGTTTTATTTATTTTAGGGATTGAACCAAGATAAGAATTTGGGCTGTCTACGCATCTATGGTTTGGAATCAAGCCGAACATAGTTCATGTTTATGTAATTTTATTATTTTTGTAAGTGAGCCTCTGTAGGGGGTGTATTTCCACTTTAGCCTGTATCACGTGCAGGCTTTGGCTCGGCCCTAAATCTGCAAAACAAAGAAAGGGTTAGAGCACCCTTGCCTCTCGTTGGCAAAGGCCCTCCGATGCTTAAGTTAGTACTGGATTACTAATTAAGCCAAGAACACAATGCGTATAACTGGGTGCTACCGCGTACCTTTTGTCATGGTTCTTGCCCTGTATTTATAGGTGTATATGTTCATCATCTTAGGCATCTCGTGCCCCCTGTTTCCCATTCTCTTTAGGAGTCCTTCTCATAATAGGATTTTCCCTATTAAAAGATAACTTCCATATCCTGCTAGATCTCGTCTAGCAGAGGTCTTCCCTTCCATATAGGATTCTTTCCTATATGGAGTACACTCCTAATCACGTTAGGACTTCCCATATCAATCCCATATTTCATGGGATTGCTCCTTATCTTATAAGGAACCACTGTAGAATATTCTGGAATGTCTTACCGCCTTATTCGTGGTGGTGCCGAGCTTCCACGTAGCTCGGAATAACTAGTACATAACTCAGCTTATCATGCCGAGCTGAACTATGTATTTCAGAATGCTGTTTTAAGCTATACACGTAGCCGATATAGCTCGGCCATGTCAGGGGGGCCCCTTAGTGACTTTCGCCGAGCTAGTGTATCCTGACTTATTCATTTACTTATTCTTATTACCTCGACCTTATTCATTGTCAGTACAGCTCGGTGCAGGGTTTAAGGACCCTCCTACGTGGTGCCGAGCTATTCACCCTCTCGTGGTGAATGTCCTAGACATGTGCTATGTTTAGTTAGTAGGGTAATCAGGTTTTACCCACTCCAATTGCTCCCCAGCTCTGTCACTACTGTTATTCATCAGTAGTGCACAGAGCTTCAACGGCTCTCGATGTATCCATTGCACGCCTACCCTCCACGTGGATGGCAATGCTGTCGCTGCATTAAATGCGAAATGACCCGTTGGTGGCTCAGATAAGCCCAAAGGACGATTCTGCTGACATTTTCCGTACGTCACGTTCCACTTTTATGGGGTTTCGGGCGGGATAATCATTACTTTTCCCTCCCAAAACCCTCTAAACCCAAAAACCTCTCCCCTTCTCCTTCACTTCATACTCGTCAGAAGCAAAAGAGAGAGAGAAGAAAACGTCCTTCTGCCATTTACGTTGGTCAAGCTTTCTGCAACAGAAATCTTCTCCGATCTTCGTCGGAGAGCGTATTCCATTTTCGTCGGTGAACACCGTTTTAGGTCCACCTTTTCCACGTAAGTGACCTTTCTAGAACTCCACTTCTATTTCGTGTTTGTCCTCTTCGTTGTTCCCATCGTCTGTTTATCTTCTTGCTTCCTGGGTTTCAACTGAAGTAAACCCTAATTTTTTAGAAGAAATGGGTAGGCATAGAGCTCTCCTTAGCACCCATGAAAAAGTGATAGAATTCCGTAGGACATACGAAATCCCCGCCAACGTACAATTCCGGCTAGGCAGGTCTGAGGACCTAGTAGAAGAGGGTCAGGATGAAAACAGTATTTATGTCCCCTTGATATTCATTGTGGAGGGTGGCCTTAGGTTTCCCCTTCACCCCTTCTTTCGCGAGGTCTGTTCTAGGTGTCAATTGAACCCTAGGCAACTCTGCCCCAATTTTGTCAGGGTTGTTATGGGCACAGTGGCCCTTAACAGGCTGCTTGGTCTTCGTCTCGACTGGTGGGACTTGCACTATCTCTATAGTGTAGTCCCTACAGCTGAGCAAAATTATTACTTCAAAGCCAGGGATCCCAACCAGAAGCTCATCACCGACCTGCCGAACTCCTCAAGGGGAGAGGCAAATGACTTTCTCGTAGTCACCGGCAACTGGGAGCCTAAGGATGTCGAGGGGAGGACCATCGGCCCTGCTTGCCCCAGAGTTACAGGCGGATTACGTTAGTATATTTTTTCCTAGCTCGGTTTATTCCTTGTCTTTCTGGAAACTGTAACTGATCATTCCTTCGTCATGTTTGTTTTGCAGCGGCTAACCTTAATCACGGTGGTCGTTTGATCCACGGCAAGCTCCACCGGGAGGATATCGCCAGAGCCCTCTACTTCGACGGTTTTCCACCAACTCCTGTTGGTCTTGGCCGTGCGGCGCATCTGCTTCTGGACTACACCCCTTCTTACTGGGGTAATATTAGAAGAGTTGGAGAGCCCAGAACAAGGCATCCTTGGCCACCAGCTGCTCCCCTAATCGCCACAGGCCGACCAGCCGATCGAGAGAGGGCTCCCGCTCGCAAGGGCCGAGCTAGAAGAAGACCATCACGGTCCCACGTCCCTGAGGACCTCCAGCGGCAAGTAACCTTTGCCCATATACCCGAGATTCCAACTGCCATCCCCATTCTCACTCGTACCGACCAAAAAGCCAACACATCTGGGAGGGCGACAGTAGAAGAAGAAGAAGAAGAAGGATTTGACCACCGTGCAGTTGTTCGGTCTCTTTCTGAGCGGGGCGCCTTCGTTGCAGATTCTGACGACTCTCTAGGCTACTCTCCTTCCCTAGAGCGAGAAGACATGCCTCGTCAGCCGGTCAACCTTCTTGACGAGCTGAATCTCGGCGGAGCTCCTCGTGCTCCTCCTGCCGCCCGTGTCACCGTTCATTCCCATACATCATCTCCTCCTCCTGAGAGCTCAAGGGATAAGAGGCCAATAGGGAGCCCCCAGCACGACCAGCCTCCCCCGCTAAGGAGGAGGGTCGGGGACGCAAGTTTGAGCCAGCTCTCCCCCGACTCGCCACCTCTGATGCAACCCTGGGCCCCAGTGCTTGCACGCCCTGATGGCACCCCTCTGAGTATGATTGACAGAATCTCCTCCACCGAGGTGACATATGGCGTCTCCAGTGCCGCTCTCCTCCCTAACGATATTGAGAGAGAAAGGAGTCACTCTTACGAGACGCTCATGAAAATGATCTTCCAGTCAAGTGCCAAGGTAAAAAGATCCCCTTAGTTTCTTTTTGTGCTTAAAATTTCCACCCTTCCTCATGCCCCGTTCCTTATTCTGCAGATTATGCAAAAAGCATCCGTGGGTTTCGAGAGAGCCAAGGATGCTGAAAAAGAGCTGAAGAAAGAGCAAAAAAGGGAGAGAGGGCTGAGAAGGAGAATGCTGAATACTCTCAATCTCTGAGAGGAGCTCGGGAGGAGGTTGAGGCATTGAAGAGAGAGAAAGCTGAGCTGGAGACAAAGTCTGGGGAGGTCGAGCGTGATCTTCGTGCCCAGTTGATCACTGCTGAGACCAAGGCGGAGGCTGAATATGACCGAGCGGTGGAGGTGATTACTGATAATTACAGAGCTCAGATGCCGGCCGTGAAGGATGCCGTTTGGGAGATGGCCTGGCGAAGGTGCCTCAGCAAGCTTGGAGTGGACGAATCGTCCCCTCACTGGACTGACATGGAGCTGCCGAGCGGGGTGGCAGTCGCTCAGTCTCCTCCAAATCCCGAGGCTCAGTCTGAAGCTCTCCCGGAGCAGACCCTCTTAGAAGAAAACACAACTGCTGAAGCTGCTGATGGTACTGCTAGAGGTAATCAAGATCCCACCCTTGCCACTGACGTTCAAAGGCTCAGTGAAGAGGCCTAGTGCCTTTGCTATTTTTTTTGATTGACCCGTCCTCGCTGCTTTCGGCCGTCTGGGGCCTGTTTTGATACTTTGATTAAGTTTTTCTCGTACTTGCTCACTGGTTCTGATGGTTGGTCATGTGTGACCTTGTTTGGCCGTATGTGGCCTGTGATACTAAACTCTTGCTTTTCAAATGCTATGGTATTTTTGCAATATTCGTTGCATATCCCGTACTTTTCTCATACTTAGAAATTCCTTGCATTATTCGTTGCAATTTCCTAAGTGTTTTCATACTTAGAACGATTTTGGCAATATTCGTTGCTCATCTAAGTTTTTTCGTACTTAGAGATAAGTTTGCAATATTCGTTGCAATTCCCTAAGTGTATTCATACTTAGAGATTCCTTGCATTATTCGTTGCAAATTCCTAAGTGTATTCATACTTAGAGATTCCTTGCATTATTCGTTGCAAATTCCTAAGTGTATTCATACCTAGAAATTCCTTGCATTACTCGTCGCAGATTCCTAAGTGTATTCAAACTTTAGAAATTCCTTGCATTATTCGTTGCCGATTCCTAAGTGTATTCAAACTTAGAAATTCCTTGCATTATTCGTTGCACATCTAAGTTTTTTCGTACTTAGAGATAAGTTTGCAATATTCGTTGCACATCTAAGTTTCTTCATACTTAGAATTTTACCAAAATGGTTAGAATACACATATTCTCTGCTCCCTAATAGGAATCCAATATTTAAAGTAACTATTGGTTCATATTACGCAAGACCATGATAACAAAAGATGAAATCTTATTAAAGCTTGGAATAAAGAAAAAGTTTAAATGATTGACGCTGGTGATTTTGTTCGTAATCCCAACAAGGTTCTTGTGGACGGCCCACCGGGATTCGGCTCGGTTCGCGTTCGAAAAGATTGATTGTTTGAGTCGCCACCCGGATTTTAGGTCCGAACCCGAGAAACCGATAAAAAGATGACTCATTTACCCATTTGAAAAGGATTTCACTGATCTTGATAAAACCAAAGATTTCTCGGATTCGGGGGTTTGGTTACGAAAGGGGAAGGGTTTTACGGCACCCCTCTCGCCCGGTCCGTGTACCGGTCTCTACTCAATGTTTCGTGGGATTTTAAAGAATACTCGAAATTCGATTTGTTCACAACATAGGGAAATTGGGGATGGGAACCACTTAAACAATAAAAACATGAAAGATATACTTAAAGTGGATGCTTGTGCTTGATGATGAATGATGATGATGATAATAAGCAAAATTATTACAAATATTTACAGAGAAATGAGAAATTACAGAAATTATACAACAGTTCCAGAAAGTACAAACATTGAGGCCCAAACAAACTGTTTTGCTAACTGGATTCCAGAATAGGGGTTGAGCGCTCAAAGACAGAGGCTTGAGCGCTCAAACCCTTCAAACTAGCTTGAGCGCTCAAGGCCCATGGCTTGAGCGCTCAATCCAGTTCCAGGCTTCTGTAATTTTAATCTCTTTTAACAGCTTCTCTTCTCATTCTTTACAGGATCAACGTTGATCAAACATTTTTTCAGGGAAATCAGACAAAGTAAACGGATTGATCCTTAAAAGAATGGGAAAAGGGAAGAATCCCCCAAAGATTTGCAAGCAAAGGCTTTTGAATGGGGGAGTAAAAGAGAAATCCAGATTATAAACACTTATGATAACAACACACACACACTATTAGCATGCCAGACCATGATCCATCATCGAAACATCACACGATCAACAAAAATGCCCGAGGACAGCTTGAGCGCTCAGGTTAATGACCTTGAGCGCTCAAGCCATAAACTGGCTCTCTGATTTCTGACTTAAAAAGGGATGATCGACGATTCTAAGGACCTTAAGCATTTTGAACAAGGGTAAGAAAGAAGATCCAGTCACTGTTTTGCATTTAACATGGAATTTTATAAAGACATTGATCTTTGATCATCGTAATATAATTAACAAATGTTCATGCATGTGTTTTGGAAATAAAGATAGGCTGTTTTAAGAATCACATAAACACAGATAACCTTTAAACAATGATCAAAGCCAAAAGAAAGCTCAGAAGTTTGCAAAACAGAAACTGTTCAGAACTGGGCTTGAGCGCTCAAGGCATAAGGCTTGAGCGCTCAACCCCCGTTACAACTGCAGTTTTGAAAAAGGTTTTTGAACAATGTTTAGACCTCTATGAGTTCAAGCCAAGTACAAGAAACTTGTTTGAACTCACTGGTCCCCTCAGATGAACCAAAACAGTGAGGTTTTTCACATTTCGACTACCTTTCGGAAATACTCGAAGTTTGGACTTGATTCTGGGCTTGGGGATGAATGATTGTGGATGCTTTAGTCTGTATTATGGACGAATTCGACAATGTATATGGTTGGATGATGATCAAGGGATGAATTCTGGATTTGAAAAGTGGTTTTGCAAGTGGTTTTGATGGTTGGAAGAGTGGTTTTGTAGAGAGAGAGAGAGATGATCGAATTTCTGGAGGATTTTCGGAGCTGGAGTGTGAGAATGGTTAACCTCTAAAACCGGGGGTGGAGAATGGTTTTTATAGAGTGAGTGGGAGGGAAGAGGAGAGAGAGAAAGAGTGGGTTTTTGTATTTGGGGGTATTTTTTGTGTATTTCTGGAGTTAGTGGGGTGTATGTACGTATATAGATCGTAGAGAATCATCCCCAGACGCTCCCATGCAGAAAATCTCATGATTAGATATTCTGCAGGTTGCTGACTGGATCAGAGTTGAGCGCTCAAAGCTAGGGGCTTGAGCGCTCAAGGAGCTTTTCCTGGGTTGAGCGCTCAAAGCCAGGGGCTTGAGCGCTCAAGGTGCTTGATTGCAAATTGCTGGCTTGGTTTGGTTCAACACTGTTTGGGTTGGTTTGAGCTGTTTTGGTTGCTGTTTGGTTAATTTTGATCAAGTTCAAGTCAAACTTACAAGTTCCAGGTAATCATGATTGGCCCGTTTCATCATTGGAAAAGCTCGGGCGTATCTCGGGTTCAAAATTGGGGTGTCTACAGTTCTAAAAAAGGACGTGAATTTTCTGGAAAACAGATGTGACTGTATTCGTAATCACATAAATAAACTACTGGTAGAACTTCCTCAGATTCTGGACGTTCCATGGCCGTGGTACTGGGTCCCCGTCCAGGTCGGCCAAGCGATAGGCTCCGATTCCAGCAATCCCTGTAATCTTGTATGGGCCCTCCCAGTTCGGCCCAAGCTTCCCATCAGTGGATACTTTGGTGTTGGCCAAAACTTTCCTCAGGACCAGATCCCCAACCTTGAATTCCCTTGGCTGCACTTTCTTATTGTAGCTTCTCCGTAGCTGCTCTTGGTATGCTGCTAGTGTAATGAGCGCACGTTCTCTTTTTTCCTCGGCGAGATCAAACTGCTCGGCCAGGGCATTGTCATTGCCGCCTGACTCCACAAGAGTGGTACGGAGGGTCGGCAGGCCGATCTCCAGTGGTATCACTGCCTCTGTCCCATAAGCGAGGGAGTACGGCGTCTCTCCCGTAGATCGCCGTGGGGTGGTCCTGTATGCCCAGAGCACGGCTGGTAGTTCGTCCGGCCATTTTCCCTTCTTCTTCTCCAACCTCTTTTTGAGGCTTTTCAGGATAGTCTTGTTTGAGGCCTCTGCTTGCCCATTGCTTTGTGGGTAAGCCGGAGTTGAGTAGTAGTTCCTGATGCCGTACTGGGCACAGAAAGCTTTGAACTTTTTGCCGAACTGGGACCCATTGTCTGAGATGATGGAGTATGGTACTCCAAATCGTGTGATGATTTTGTTCCAGACAAACCGCTCCACCATGGCTTCTGTGATCTTGGCCAGAGCTTCCCCCTCTATCCACTTAGTGAAGTAGTTAGTGCCAACGAGCAGGAATTTTCGTTTCCCTGTTGCCATGGGAAGAGGACCCACGATGTCCAACCCCCACTGGGCAAATGGCCATGGGCTAGTCAGAGGGAGCAGATCCTCCGCCGGAGCTCGGATGAGAGGGGAATACCTTTGACACTTCTCACATTTTTTCACAAAAGCTTTTGCATCTTCTTGCATATAAGGCCACCAATATCCCTGTGATATTGCTCGGTGGGCTATGGACCTTCCTCCAGTGTGTCCTCCACAAGTTCCAGCATGGATCTTATGGAGGAATTTCTGAACAAGTGCTGGGTGTACACACAATAAATATGGGCCAAGGAAAGACTTTCTATAAAGCTTACCTTCTGGAGAGAGCCAGAAACGTACTGACTTGGTTCTGATTTTGTGAGCTTCCCTTTTGTCCTCTGGCAAGGTCCCATCTCGTAGGTATGCCACTATTGGGTCCATCCAGCTTGGCCCAAACTCTGTCTCCATTACCATCTCTACTGCTCGGCCAATGCTTGGTTCGTTCAGATATTCCACAGCTACTGTTCGTCGGTATTCTGTGTTTACCGCTGATCCTAAGCATGCCAGTGAATCTGCATGTGCATTCTGTCCCAAGCTGATTTGCTGGATGTAGATGTTGTCAAATTTGTCAAGCAAGTCTTTGGCTACTTCTGAGTATGCAGCCATCTTCTCGCTTCTTGCGGCGTATTCCCCTGAAAGCTGATTAACAACTAATTGTGAGTCGCAGAATACCCTTAACTTTCTGACCATGAGTTCCGTGGCACTCCTGAGTCCTGCAAGCAAGGCTTCATATTCTGCCACATTGTTGGTGGCACTGAATCCCAGCCGCAGTGCTTGCTCCAGCACCAATCCTTTTGGAGAGAATAACACCACTCCTGCTCCTGACCCTTTGTTGCAGGCTGATCCGTCGACATAGAGCCTCCATTCTTCTGGATACAGGCCGGCCACTCTCTTTGGCTGCTCGGTGGGAGTGATCTGCTCCTTTTCGTGGAGAGCTGGTGGTGGTGGAGCCACCGTTGGGGTGAACTCAGCTATAAAATCATCTAAGACTTGCCCTTTAATTGCTGTTCTGGGCTGATAATCAAGGTCGAACTGGCTGAGCTCGATGGACCACTTGGATATTCGTCCGGAGAAGTCTGCCTTCCTGAGTAAGGCCCTTAGTGGATATTCAGTGAACACAGTGATGGGATGCTGCAAAAAGTAGTGTGGGAGTTTTCTTGCAGCTATGATGAGAGCGTACACCAGTTTTTCCAATGGTAGATAACGTGTCTCGGCATCTGACAACGTTTTGCTCACAAAGTAGACAGGAGACTGCTCTGTCCCCTTTATTCGTAGGAGAACCGAGCTGACAGCATGATCAGATACTGCTAGATATAATATCAATCGCTCCCCAGCTTCTGGAGTAGAGAGTAAGGGTGGTGTTGACAGGTAAATTTTCAACTCCTGGAATGCCTGTTCTTGCTCGGCTCCCCACTCATATCCTTCTCTCTTCTTCAGAAGTTGAAAGAATGGTCTACAACGGTCTGAGGACTTACTAATGAAACGGTTGAGTGCTGCTGCCATCCCTGTTAGCCTTTGGACCTCCTTTGTGGTCTTTGGGCTTTGAAGACCTTGCAGAGCCGTGATCTGATCTGGGTTGGCCTCAATCCCCCTCTTATTCACCAAATGCCCTAGGAACTTACCCGAACTTATTCCAAAGGCACACTTGGAGGCGTTTAGTTTTAACTTGTATTCTCTGAGAATGTCGAAAGTTACCTTCAGGTCGGCAAGGTGATCAGGCTTTAACTTGCTTTTCACCACCATGTCGTCGATGTAGACCTCCATGGTTTTTCCGAGCTGCTCTTTGAACATCTTTGTAACCAACCTCTGGTAGGTTGCTCCAGCATTCCTTAGCCCAAAGGGCATAACCTTGTAACAGTAGAGCCCTCTTGGTGAGATGAAAGAAGTTTTCTCTTAATCTGGCTCGTGCATAGCTATTTGGTGATATCCTCGATATGCATCAAGGAAACTCATCCTCTCATAGCCTGAGGTGGCGTCCACTAGTTGATCGATCCTGGGAAGTGGAAAGCTGTCCTTGGGGCATGTCTTATTAAGGCTAGTGAAATCAACACAGACCCTCCACTTCCCGTTTTTCTTCTTGACAACAACAGTGTTAGCCAGCCAATCTGGATAGCTCACTTCTCGTATGGCGTCCGCTTCGAGCAGCCGATCTACTTCTTCGATCACAGCGTCTGCGTGCTGTGGTGCCGACCTTCGTGCCTTCTGCACAACTGGTTTGTGCTGAGGGTCCACATTTAAGTGGTGGCAGATTGTCTGGGGGTCTATCCCAGGCATCTCTTGGGGAGTCCATGCGAAAACATCGATGTGGTCCTTTAGAAAGGCTACCAAATCTTCTTCCTCCTGTTCGGCAAGCGCCTCGCCGATCAGGAAGTATCTCTCCTTATCATCTCCCTGTATCTGTATCTTTTTTAATCCTTCCACCATCTTGTTGGTGGGATCACCTCCGACGTCCTCCAATGTTGGCTGATCCGGAACCTCAACTGTCTGCACCAGCTCGGCCTTTGGAGATTTTTTCAGTACCATGTTGAAACATAGGTCGGCTACCTTCTGGCTTCCCCTGACGCACTCAATGCCATCCGCACCAGGGTACTTGATCTTCTGGTGGTAAGTTGAGGAGACTGCCCTCATTTTGTGCATCCAAGTTCTTCCTATGATCACGTTATAGGAGGAAGGGATGTCTACCACAAGGAAGTCAGTTTTTAGGACTACTGACCCGGCTCGGACAGGCAATGTGACCTTTCCCATAGGCCATACTGTCTGCGCACTGAAACCGACCAGTGGAACTAAACACTTTTGCAATGAGCTCGGTTGGAGTTCCATCCTTTTGAAAGTATGGTAGTACATGATTTCTGTGCTAGCTCCCTGATCAACAAGGATCTTCTCAACGTCGTACTCCCCTATTCGTAGGGTGATTACCAAAGCATCGTTATGGGGCACCACTACTCCGTCCAGATCGTCGTCAGTGAAGGTGATTGGGATCTCCATGACTCCCTCATCCCTCGGCCTCTTCATGCCGAGCTTCATGACTTGCTTCGTTTGTCCATTGACCCTTTGGATGTGTCTGATTTCGTTGTTGGTGTATGGGGCCACCAGTCCATGTATCATGTGGATGGTCCCCTTTGGACTCTTCTCGTAGTCCATCTCTTCGATCAGCTCGGCATCATGCTTGCCGTCAGTCAGAAATTCTTTGAGACGACCTTCCGTCACCTTCTCATCCAAGAACTTCTTGTACTCCACACAGTCTTCAGTCATGTGCCCCCAATCTCTGTGATAGCTGCAATGCTGGTTAGTAGCCCTTCTCTTTTCTTGATTTCCTGTCATCTTTGTGGGCCTCCTGAACCAAGGTTCATTCTTGATTCTGTATAACATTTTGTAGATCGGGACGTTGAAGGTCGCCATGACACTGAAGTATGACTTTGGATCTGGGTCTGCCTTGTCCTTCCTCTGTTGCGTATAGTCTTTTCTCACTGACGTGTACTCCTTCTTGTACACCTTTGGCTCTGCAGCCTTTTTCTCCGGGAGGTGAGGTTGTCCAGCCACAATCTTTCCCCCAGCTTGTAGGATGTCATCCTCCACTCGTGCATGCTCCTGGATTCTCTCCATGAGTTTGGCCACGGTTTTTACTGGATGCATGGTAAGCGATTCTCGTAGCTTACTGTGCATAGGCAAGCTTGTTTTAAATGTCGCCAAAGCATACTCTTCACTGCAGTTTTCTATCTCGTTAAAAGTCTCCCAATATCGTTTGGAATACTGCCGCAGAGTCTCCTCGTCCCTCTGTCTCATAGAGGTCAGTGTATCAAAAGTCTTTGGGGCGGCTCGGCTTGTTAGGAACCGAGCTGTAAATTCTTCGGCCAGTTGAGCCCAGCATAGGATTGATCCTTCGGGGAGCTTATGGTACCAACTCAGGGCTACTCTTCCTAAGCTGGACGGGAACATCTTGCATAGCAGGGCATCATCCTGCTCATGCATGAACATGGCCTGTTGATAGTGTTGAATGTGAGCCACAGGATCTGTGCTGGTTTCGTAGGGAATGAACGCTGAGTGCTTCACCCTGCTCGGTGCTTTTTCTGCTCGAATCCATTGGGCTAGTGGTGATTTTGAGATCTGGCCTAGGGCTTCCTTGGCTGCTTCTCGTGCAGTTCTAGGGCCTTCATCAGCTCGGCCAGCTTCCCTTCTTCTCGCATGCTGCTCGGGAATATGCTCATTGGAACCAGATCTCTCGTACCTGTTCCTGGCATGCTCCCTTCTTTCTTTTTTTTTCAACGGAAATACTTCTTTCTTTCCGTTTTCGTGGAGAGACTGTCCGGTCTGTAGAGACATCCTCATGGTGATGGCTCATCTTTCCTTTCTTATATTGCACGGATCTCGTCCGTGAGTGTAGATCTTTTTCCTTCTCTTGGAGTTGCTTCTTTAGGTCATGGATTTCTCGTTCTCGTCGAGTGACTTCACGGGCCAAATCTTCTGCTTCCTGTTCTTTTCTGTCGAGGCTATCTTCTCTTTCTCGGTCCTTCATGTGTCTACGTCCCTTCTTCCTTGGGGGGCTCCTCCTCCGTTCACGTCGGTTGGAAGCTTCCCTGTTCCTGGGTGGAGTTTTTGAGTGCTTTCGCCCTCCCCTGGTTCTTGGGGACTCATAATTTTCCAGGCGTGTATCCCTGAATTTTGGAATCTCGGGGATATG
Source organism: Vaccinium myrtillus (assembly GCA_016920895.1). Classification (NCBI taxonomy): domain Eukaryota; kingdom Viridiplantae; phylum Streptophyta; class Magnoliopsida; order Ericales; family Ericaceae; genus Vaccinium; species Vaccinium myrtillus. The sequence goes on along the minus strand of CM029278.1, from coordinate 14,060,064 downwards.
CCCTATGTTGAACCTCCTTCCAGCGGGTTTCTTCTGCGGAGCTCTAAGAATTGCAGGGGCCTTGTCCACCTTTGTACTCTTTCTCGTAGTGTACACAAGGGTGGTTCCGCCGTTGTCTTCCACGTCTTCCCTCCTTGGGGTGCATAGAAGGGGTTCTGAAGTCACCATTGTTGAGTTTCTTTTTAAAGGAACAAAACTTTTCGTAAGCGTTTCCCACAGACGGCGCCAATTGTAGGGGGTGTATTTCCACGTTAGCCTGTATCACGTGCATGCTTTGGCTCGGCCCTAAATCTGCAAAACAAAGAAAGGGTTAGAGCACCCTTGCCTCTCGTTGGCAAAGGCCCTCCGATGCTTAAGTTAGTAGTGGATTACTAATTAAGCCAAGAACACAATGCGTATAACTGGGTGCTACCGCGTACCTTTTGTCATGGTTCTTGCCCTGTATTTATAGGTGTATATGCTCATCATCTTAGGCATCTCGTGCCCCCTGTTTCCCATTCTCTTTAGGAGTCCTTCTTATAATAGGATTTTCCCTATTAAAAGATAACTTTCATATCCTGCTAGATCTCGTCTAGCAGAGGTCTTCCCTTCCATATAGGATTCTTTCCTATATGGAGTACACTCCTAATCACGTTAGGACTTCCCATATCAATCCCATATTTCATGGGATTGCTCCTTATCTTATAAGGAACCGCTGTAGAATATTCTGGAATGTCTTACCGCCTTATTCGTGGTGGTGCCGAGCTTCCACGTAGCTCGGAATAACTAGTACATAACTCAGCTTATCATGCCGAGCTGAACTATGTATTTCAGAATGCTGTTTTAAGCTATACACGTAGCCGATATAGCTCGGCCATGTCGGGGGCCCCTTAGTGACTTTCGCCGAGCTAGTGTATCCTGACTTATTCATTTACTTATTCTTATTACCTCGACCTTATTCATTGTCAGTACAACTCGTGCAGGGTTTAAGGACCCTCCTACGTGGTGCCAAGCTATTCACCCTCTCGTGGTGAATGTCCTAGACATGTGCTATGCCTAGTTAGTAGGGTAATCAGGTTTTACCCACTCCAGCCTCTGTGACTCATTTAATTAATTTGGTGAACCTTCAAAATTTTAGGATTTGTGTTATCACTGTAAGAAGAGCACATCCCAACTAGGTTGGCACTTATTCCTTTACCAATCATATGCCAATCTTATATCTTTTTAAACTTTGTGACTGCATCTATTTGAGTAGGTTGCCTACGCATTTGAGCAGTGGCGACTCCAGGAATTTGGAAGAATGGGGTCATAAAAATCAAATATTTTTACCAACCATAAATCAAAGAAAAACACCACTAATGGTAACTAAAACTCTTGTTCCAGCAAAATCACATTTAAAGATCAACCTAATAACCCAGAGATACCATCGAAAGATATATATCAATATTCTTTCTTTTTAGTTTTTACCCCCCCACACACACACACACACACAAAAAAGCTACACAAGATTTTACAATTGCATTCGACTCGTTCTCATATGAACACGTTTTAAGCTAACTGCATGTCGAGTGCTTAAGCGGAGCTTATTCGTTGCATATATGATGGTCTCTAGGTGTCAAATACTTCATTTTCAATATATGCCGCCAAGAGATCATTAAACCATTGGTGTCCCATTTGGTTACATAATCTGCTCTTCATATTTCATTTCATCACTTAAAATGCTCTATCTGCCGTTGAAGTCGCGATGGGCAAAAAAAATGCCAACTTCATAAGCAAGTATACTAGTGGGTATGTATCATCTCTCTGTCTCTACCAACTTTCTAGAAAGGTCACCAACTCTGATTACTTCCATAAAATCGGAAGGGGAGTGCTGGTGTGCGGCATTTGAGTTGTCGGATGTGTTTTCAACGGTCCTAAATTCATCTTGGCACTTTGCAGATTCGAGCTGTCCATTGCCAAGATGAAATTCCGAGCCATTGATTGTCGAGATCAACGGCTCGGATCAGAGAGACATAGAGCCCTTTCCTTTTCTTTTTTTTTTCCTACTCCCTGTACGCTTTAGCTTTAACTTTTAGGGGGTTGAAAGTCGGAGAGTTATTCAATGGTGTCACCACTAAATTTATGGGGGTTAATTTATAAATTTCTAAAACAAATCAATATAATAGTAGTAAAAAAAAATTCCCCGTGGGGTCAGCAGACCCCACTCCTCCTTTACTGTCGTCACCACTGCATTCGAGTATGATATGGAATCAAGTCAACGTAGTTCAATTTCGGAATTTGACTTTTATTGGCGAACATTTGAAATTAACAAACTTTGTGATTGTACCCATTTGAATGGGTTGCCTACATATTTGAGTATGACATGGAATCAAATAAACATAGTTCAATTGGTGTAAGGCTCAAGCCTTTGTCTTCCAATATAGCCTTTAGGAAAACTCATTTGCTGTGTTACTGGGAGTAAAAAGTCTTTATCTTTTTAATGCAAGCCGATGGTAATAGTAACTACATCGTTTTCAAGAGCAACATTTTAGGCTTCAAGTTCATGCTTTCCAGAGGCAAGATTTGGGCTGCACTTCATTAATCATTTTGGCTGTTTTTTTTTTTTAGCCAAAAGGTAGAAATTCCATTAATCAACAGCCAACAGGGAAGTACAAAGTAGCAGAGTATCAAATTAGCAATAAATATAGACCAGACCAGCAACAAAATATAAACAAAGCAAAATCAGGAAGCATCCTGGACAGGTTGGACTCCATCCCCAGTATCTGGATGGGCTATGAAAGCGTCAAAAGCTTGTTTGACAAGTAAATGAGCTCTAGTAACCTCCTTGCGTGACACCTTGGAGATCTGACAAAAAGTGAGGCAGTTGATCTCAGTGATGAGGTTATCTATCAAAAAGGTGTCCCTGTGATGGTTGTCGTGTCTACCTGCTAACTGCATGACAACATTAAAACAATCAGTATGGATATAAACAACATTAAAATTATGCTTTATAGACCATTCAACTGCTTCTTGGAGAGCGAGAAGCTCAGTTTGGAGAGGGCTGTTGTTGTATGAGGAAATGGCAATCTGGGAAATGAGAGATCCATCAGGCAAGCTGGCATCAACTGCTCATAGATTTCATGCCTTTGGAGGTATTTTATTTGAGGCAAAAATATTAAATTGACTATGTTGAATTAGGTCAATTTAAGTGGAATTACCCTCTTACCCTTGATGGAAAAAACAAACAAAAAAAAAGAATTAGGACAATTTGTGATGAAGAAATCTGGACAGATCAATGTAATTCTAGACCTTCTACATAAACACTTTTGGCTTTATAAACCACAGTTGTATTTAAATTTGTCACCAAGTTGCTAGAACTTTAGTGTTGGTCTTTCAAAGGTCAATTTGCAGAGCACAGAGCTGTGCTTTAGGGTACAAATTGGCTAACAGCATCATTATCGGCCGACTCAAACCGAGCCAAAAGCTAAAGTAGCAAATGAGAGAGGAAAAACTGAGAAAAAACTACTCAAAATCAGGCGACACAAATTAACACAAAATTGTAGGGAATGAACAGTAACTTAACAAATATGAGTACCTACTCTTCACTCACGTTCCTTTATTCTATTAATTTCTCATGCCAGAACAACAACAAGACCAAGTGATTTTCAACATAAAATGGCCGGATTGTTCACCTGATGCTCGCCGAAAAAAGTGGTCGGAAGTTGCACAGTGGCCGAAATCTGGATCTGAGATGGGTTTGATCTCACACTGGCCGGAAATCACACAGCCATGACCGGAAATCTTATGCCCAGGGCCGGCCCTGGCTCCGGGTCCATTATAAAACCAGAGAAGTGCACATTTCCGAATCCTCCAAAGTATCAAGTTATGCAAATTTCACCTTCTCAATGCGGCCACTGTCATCTTTCCATTTACCTATCAAATTCAAAAACCATAGCAGAAAATCCCTTCCCTTATAAGATCATTAGATCAGATAGGTATTCCTCCTTGCATGGACAACACAAAAACATCACCACATCTACGTCTTCGAACAAGCACTTCTTTTGATTAGTGGGCACACTTCCATAATAAAATGCTTGGTTTTCTCCCGATGGGGTGATTCCACAACTGTTTATCCTCCTCCTTTGAGCTGGATTCACCCACCTGTCGGCGTGAAAGTAGCCTGTCGCGTTTCAGCAAGAGAGCCATCTCATAGGCTGAGCTAACAGTGAACATTCCTGTGCATGTGTGATGCCGAATGATCCTATCCTCCGTCAGATGCTCAGGGAGAGTCATTAATAGAGCAAGTTGAGCTTCTCCTTGCCAGCAACTCTCGAGGTCACCTCACCTCGCGTCTATGCGTTTAAAAGGGCTGGGAGGGACTATAGGAATTAGTTTGAGGTGCGCGCAAGTTAGTCAGGTAGACTTTGCATTATCAAACTAATATGGTTCCTTGCTTTATTCACAATGTCCTCATCCCAGGCATTATCTTCTGGCCTAATTAAGTGATGCAAGACTAAGGACCTTCCAACTTCTTTTTTTGAACTGGCCTTCCAACTTCTTCGAGAAGCAGAAAAGTGGTGGTTGGTTTGGCTGGTGGGCTCACAACCAGAATCAAATTAAGCTGGGCGTTTTGTTAATAACTAGTACTCCTAATAAGAAAGAATATGTAAAGAATATGTAATGAAAATGTTGAATCAGCAAAACAAATCCTAGCCTATGTTGGGTTCATGGGACCGACAACACAAAGAGACGAGCCATCTCCCAATCAGTTGTGGTAGGTGCACAACATTTCAACTACTCTTTTCAAACACACTATTTAGTTTAAGATTATCACCAATGTCCGATCAACTTTATTTTTTTCATGAATTATGTTCATGTCACTTACAAGATAAATGGTTTGGGTAATCAAAATATGTTGAGGTACTCTACGTACTGTGCCTCGAGAGGTGTGCCTGAGAGATGTTAAGGGACAAAAAAAAGCCGTCCAAACTTTTACGGTTCATTTTTGCAGCCACAAATTCGATTCGTACGATAAAACACAGTACCAGTGTCTAATCAAAGCTAATTTACTACAACATAACACAGCTACTAGTGTCCAATCAAAGCTAATTTACTAGAACATAGTGTACTTCTTTGCAAAGTCTAAAATATATGTGAACATTCCGATTATTGTTTTAGACCCTTAATGGACCCACAAAGGTTCAAAATTCGACCACACCAGGGTAATATACTCTTTTTTTTTTCAACGATCAATCTCATAAGAGTGTGGAGATGAAATCGAGGAGGTCAATTTTCGCACATCTCGATTAATTTCCTCCCTAGTTCAGTCAAGGCAAGCTATCCACGTCAGAAATAGGGGGAATCATAAGATATTACTCTTTTGCGACTTTTTTTTTTTTTTTTGCTCAGTTAGAGCATCTCTAGTTCACTACCTAAAAATGTTTGCTAAAGTGTACACCTAAGCATATGTGGGACCCTATTTTGTGTGTTAAGAATTTAGTTAGCTAGCTAAGGTCATCTCTAGTGCACTACCTAAAAAATGCTCCCTAAAGTGTACACCTAAGCACATGTGGGACCCAATTTTGTTTGTTAAGAACTTAGTTAGCTAGCTAAGAAGAAATTCACATTAATGGGGCTCCCTAAAATTACTCCCTAAAGTGTATGTGAGACCCATTTAAGTGGGCCTCATAACCAAAAAAATAATGGTAGATTTAATGTTATAAATGCAAACAACTTTCTCTCTCCTCTTTCTCTCTATCTCTCTCCTCTTTCTCTCTCCTTAAGTCCCTCCCCAAATTTAGGTAGTCACTTAGGGCACTTTAGGTAGTGAGGGGTGCCACCTAGGATTTTAGGGAGTCAAGTTTTGTGCACTAGAGACCATTTTTTGAGATTTTTCTTAGTTAACTAGTTAGGGCACTTTAGGTAGTGATTTTAGGTAGTGCACTAGAGATGCCCTAAGGAGAAATACACTTTAATGGGGCTCCCTAAAAATGTTCATTATCTTTTAGAGTGGGACCCATTTAAGTGGTGAGGGGTGCCAAGTGGTCCCATAAAATTCTCCTCTCCTTCCCTTCTCTCTATCTCTCTCCTTAAGTCACTCCCCAAATTTTAGGTAGTCACTTACGACACTTTAGGTAGTGAGAGTGCAACCTAGGATTTTAGGGAGTCAATTTTTTTGCATTAGAGACCTTAGTTAGGGCACTTTAGGTAGTAATTTTAGATAGTGCACAAGAAATGCCCTTACTAGGAGTATTTTGCGATCTAACCTTGAGAATGAAGCCCTAATCGTTAAGAATCAAACCCCAATTAATTGCGATGGGAGCAGCGACGAACCGGATACTCGGGTACCCTGGACGAGAACTCTTGGTCTTGTTTTGGTCTGGGTAAACAAAACCCCTCCATCCCTCAAAACGAAGGGTTTAGACTCCACACTTCAACAACGTGAGACCCTCACACTCAGAGAGAGAGAGAGAGAGAGAGAGAGAGAGAGAGAGAGAGAGAGAGAGAGGACGACAATGGAGGGCGCATCGTATCAGCGATTCCCTACGGTAAAAATCCGGGAGATGAAAGACGACTACTGCAAGTTCGAGCTCCACTCGACGGACGCCTCCATGGCCAACGCCCTCCGCCGCGTGATGATCGCCGAGGTCCCCACCGTGGCCATCGACCTCGTAGAGATCGAGGTCAACTCGTCCGTACTCAACGACGAGTTCATCGCCCACCGCCTCGGCCTCATCCCACTCACCAGCGACCGAGCCATGAGCATGCGCTTCTCGCGTGACTGCGACGCTTGCGACGGCGACGGACAGTGCGAGTTCTGCTCAGTCGAGTTTCACTTGAGGGCCAAGTGCATTAATGACCAAACCCTAGATGTGACCAGTAAGGACTTGTATAGTTCGGACCATACTGTTGTCCCTGTTGATTTCTCTGATTCTGGATCTGGTATTGAGAATTCCGAACAAAGGTCTCGTTCTCTCTCTCTCTACGACTATATCCATCCTTCTCATAATATATGCTATTATTTGTTCCATCAATTTGAACTGTAGCACAAGGGAATTTTTTTATGCTTTTATTTATTTATTTAAATTACTGGAAATGCTTACAGCTTTTTTAGTCCCATGTTGTTGACAAAGAAGATGAAAGGATTGTCTTTCTTAGTTTGGATAGTAAGAAAGCAATGCATGAGACAGGGGATATGTGGGATTTCTTTCTCATATGCAATTTTATTAATTCTAAACTTGCCCAATCCATATTTGTTTGTAACAAAAAATGTTGAGAATCAAACCTGGAGGGTAAGGGAGTTATATTTCTCCCTGTTTCTCACCTTTGTAACCATTTCCCCTCAAATTTATAGTACAACCATGGCAGAGGGTTACTTACATTATCATTTCTTATCATTTATCAGTAAATCACTCAGACGAAACTCTGTTAGCCATTTACGTTTTGGAATGCATTTTGAATTAACGTATCAAACTGGTGAATTTAATGAGCCTAAACTATCTGAAAATGTTTTTTTTATGTACTTTCTCTGACCTTTTTTTTCTTCACATTTTTATCAGGAGCGAAGAGAGTCTAGAGACAAAAATTTACAAAAATGTAGAGAGTTGGAGTTTGACTTGAAAATGAGAGAAAATTAGCCAGAATGCAACCAAATTTGAGTCTCTACACGATAGTTTATAGAAAAACGAACTATCTTTTGTTGGATGTATGATTAAAAAGGAGAATCACTTACGTGTGTAGAACTACATTACACTTAACTGTGTGATCCATATAGTCTCACAGCTCCCCTATCGTACTTTTAAGAGCATTCATTGTGCACGGCGCGCATGTTCCTTTTTCCGAATGATCAGTATTTTCGCATTACTTGACCTTGTAGTTGATTACTAGGTAGCCAAAGATGAAATCATTTTAGGTATTTTTATTGTTGACATGTTTCTTGGGTTTTGTGTGAGCGACTTTCAGTCTTTCTTTGATCATGCCATTTCTCTGAATCTGGATTTGGTAGTGAGAATTCCTGACAGAGTATATGTCTATTTTCTTTGACTTTTGTGTATACAAATCAATTTCTTCGAATGATATTCGAGATTATTGTTGCAAATGTTGAGTAAAAGTTTGACCATTGCATGATGGAATAGAAGTTGAATATGTTTGCCTTTCTGGTGTTACTGTAAAAGCTTGCAGCTTCTTGTAAAAATTAGGTGATAAAAAAAAAAAAAAGGAATAGCTGATGATTAAAAAGAAGAGGTAATAGCTGTAGTCTCCCGTGTGGGTGAAAAAAAGAATTGCCCCTTTTGATTGTGAGAAAGGGGAGGAAATGTTAATAAAGGAGAATCCTATGTCTTGTTACTATAAATAAAAGAGGTGAGGAATGGGAGAAAGGGTGGCAAATGAAGAAACAGAAGGAGTTTTTTGGCTGCCTTTTTTGTTTCTCACCATTTGGTCTGCATTTGCAATCATGCCGTTGTCAACAGAATCTAATTGTCAAACTTGAGAGTAGTTGTATAGTCAGGAAAATTATTAGTAGCTCCAAGCAGTACCAGGTAGACAATTTCCGGAGTACGTGTATTGCTTTCGTGGTATTCCCAAGAAATGAATGATCGCACCACACATTGAATGGGTCACCCTTTGTCTCCACTACCCAACTATAAGTATGTCGTGATATCCCACCCGTAGTATTTATTGGTATTTCATTGGTTGGGAGTACCATGTCCCGCATGGAAACGCCTCTCGGTACTTCTGGAGCAGTGCTTTATAACGCGTGTACTGTATGCAGGGGGATTATCATTGTGAAACTACGCCGCGGGCAGGAACTGAGGCTGAGAGCCATAGCTAGAAAAGGAATTGGAAAAGACCATGCTAAATGGTCACCTGCAGCAACTGTTACTTTCATGTATGAGCCTGAGATTCATATCAATGAAGATATGATGGATACTTTAACACTGGACGAGAAAAAGAGTTTGGTTGAGAGCAGTCCAACCAAAGTGTTTGACATTGATCCTAATACTCAGCAGGTTGGTTGAAATTTTGCTTAGCTTATGTGGTTGAAGCAGTCACATTGCGATGTCCTGAGACTAACTGCATATATGACACTTATCAGTTGGCTTCTTACAGCCAACTGATAAATGGTTATTTGGGTCTACCATTCTGTTTGCCTTTTGTAAGCTTCATGCTGTGCTCATTGGTTTGATCATTGCTTAGGCAGGTGGAACTTATCTTGAATGCTGATTGTATTACTGTTTACATGCAAGCAGCAAGTCAGTTTAAGATGATGTGACCAACATTTCTGATATTTGTCTCCTTTGCGTGTCTTTCTGAGTACTAAGGGCATGCTTGATAACTGTTATAATAATGAGGGGATTAGCAATGAGTTAGGATTAGGATTGAGATTCGTAATGATTGGGATGTTGTGCAACCTGCTTATGTGACATTGACGTTGTTTCAAAACGGAGGTATTAGTGGTTGAAACAAGATGACTAAGGGTATATGTGGTGGGCACCAAGACTTTTCAAACTCATTCCCCTAAATAATTTCGTATAAGAGAGGGAAATCATTCACCTAGTATTAAGAAGAGGGTTTGAAAGCTTTCTTAACCATATAGGTGTGATACATGTGTATGTGATTATAAAAAGCCAGATATTGTGTTGGCTTTTCTATTCAACATGGACACTTCATCATGTTGGTCTTATGGTATGAGAGGAGTTCGACCTTTCAACAATCTTGTTGTGCCAGCGTGGGGATCCAAGATTTTAGTTCATCGGTCACAAAAAATGTAAAAGAAAAGTTTTTTGTTATTACACAAAGCTCTGTACAAAACTGAAAATCTATCGGGCCCAGTTTATATTGTTTTAAGTTAGTTTTTCATTCACTTTAGCTGCGTATGAATTATTATATTTAAAAATATCAAAACTGAAGAAAAATAGGAGTATAATTATATGTAAACAAATGCGAAGTTTTAAAGCATTTTTTTGAAGCTAGGGGGTTCGCTTGATCCCTATCGTGACATAGTGGAGCAGCCCGTGTCTGCAGTCTGCACTGTTAGGATCGGCAGATTAATTGAAATTGATGCTCATACAAATTGCATCACCCATGGAGCTCATGTAACTTGAGAAATTACTTGTTTCCTTGACATTTTCAGGTGGATGCTATGACTATTTCTGTGGATTGTATGTTATTTTATTTTTTTGTTTATTTTCTTTTGGATTGTTACTTTTCCATTGCTAGTGACAGGAAAAATGTAATATTCTTTTTCCTTTTCTCCCAGGTTGTAGTAGTTGATCCAGAGGCATACACGTATGATGATGAAGTGATCAAGAAAGCAGAGGCGATGGGGAAGTCAGGACTAGTTGAGATATATGCCAAAGAAGACAGTTTTATATTCACCGTGGAATCAACTGGCGCAGTCAAAGCTTCTCAGCTGGTACTCAATGCAATAGATATTCTCAAACAAAAGCTGGATGCAGTACGCCTATCGGAGGATACCGTAGAAGCAGATGAACAATTTGGTGAGCTGGGTGCACATATGCGAGGAGGGTGATCCGATTATCTGACCGGAATCCTTGGCTGGTCTGAGAAAGTCAAATTACTTCCATTTGCTTACCGAGCTGTGTCTGTATCAAGGTGGCTCTCTGCTCCCTGCAAGTTTGTGATTACTAAGATTAAGAATGCCAATTTCATTTTCTGTACTTCGTATTCAAACTTGTGTTAACAATTGACTTGTGTTTTCCGTCTTTCGCTCTTGTGTGGCTGAACATGTTTCATCCTTTTGAATTAAGCTCACAAGAAGTGCAAATTACCGTAGGATATTGTCTTAATGTAGGCTATGTTTGGACCGTCTTGTGCTGCCCTTTTTGGTATATCATGTTGTGGTTCACTTGATGCATTTCTTCGAGGAATGGGTTGCATTTTGGTAGGTTGGTGGTGTATCTTTTCTTCGAGGATTGGGAGCGTAGGGTCTAATTTCTCCAAGAATTTGTCACAGCCCTGGGAAAGTTGCAAGTATGATTCGAGGTTGCCTTGCTCCTTGTGGCCCGTTTGGATGACGTATTAGTTTGAGAGAATAGGAAGGGGGATAAAATAGTAGGGGTGATTAAATAAGCAGGGAAATCTTTTCACAATCTTGTTGTGAAGAGGATCAAGATTTTAAGAAAGGAGGATTAAATAGTACGTCGTTTGGATGAGGGATAAAAAAAAAGGGATAAGAATGGTGGATGATGTAAAATCATGTCAAAAGACAAATTTGCCCTTTCATATGCCTGTATTAGATTATTCGTTAAATCAATTTTATAATTTCTAACATAATTAATTTGTTACACTTAACAAAAATGGGAAAATGACCAGAAAATGGGTTTTAAAACAAAATATTCCAATTTCATGGTAAGGTTTTTGGAAATGACCATAACATGAGAAGGAAAAAAATAATTCCACATACATGGTACCAACATTTCGACTGACAGAAATACCCCCATGTAAAAAAATCCCCAATAATTTCCCCTCCCCGTAAACTGACACCTTTCGTGCACAATCTTGGGAACTTGCTCCGAGCAACAACAAAACTTGCTCTTTGTATAACCTTGAAATTGATGCACTCATACAAACCACACCCATGGAGCTGTATGTATTCTTCCCATAAATTTTATTTCCCATAAACCAAGAATCTCTAGCCCTGTATGTTATTTTATTTTTTTGAGTGTGATTTTGTTTGAGAAGAGAGATGCAAAAAATGTATGGAAATGGAGTTTCCTTTTGGGTTTCTCATGAGTACAATTTCTACCCATGACGCGAATGGAATCCATTAAAACTTATTGAATGAAATCCATTAAAGCTTTTCTCATGAGTGGAATCCATTCGCGTCATGGGTAGAAATTTTATATTCATGAGAAACCCATCAAACTCCATTTCCATACCTTTTCTCAGCTGGTACTCAAACAAAATCACACTCAAACAAAAAGCTGGATGCAAGGGCTAGGAGATTCTTTGGTTTATGGGAAATAAAATTTATGGGAAGAATAGTCCGATTACTTGTGGTTTCTGGTCTGAGAAAGCAAATTACTTCCTTTGCTGTGTGTATAAAGAGCAAGGTTTTGTTCTTGCTCCCTGAGCAAGTTTGTGATTACTAAGATTAAGAATGCCATTTTTTTCATGTTATAAAAAGAGTCAAACTTGGTCACCCCAATTGACAATGGAACGTCTTTCGAATGGATGGACTTGTACATGGTTCATGTCATCTAAGAACCCAAGGAAATGAGAAATAAAATTTATGGGAAGAATAATGTGCTTTTGGTTTCATACCGTCTTGTGCGCCCTTTTATATAAAGAGCATGTTTTGTTCTTGCTGCATTTCTTCGAGCAAGTTTTTTGGTAGGTTGGTGGTGTATTGTTTTTCATGTTATAAAAAGAGTGCAAAATGATCACCCCACGACAATGGAACGTCCAAACGGATGGACTTGTATGCATTATTCATGCCATCTAAAAACCTAAGGAAATAAGAAATAAAATTTCGGGAAGAATAGTCCTTCCGGCTTGTGGTTTCATACAGTAGTGACAAAGGTTATACAAAGAGCAAGTTTTGTTGTTGCTCGGAGCAAGTTCCCAAGATTGTGTACGAAAGGTGTCAGTTTACGGGGAGGGGAAATTATTGGGGATTTTTTTACCTGGGGGTATTTCTGTCAGTCGAAATGTTGGTACCATGTATGTGGAATTATTTTTTTCCTTCTCATGTTATTGGTCATTTCCAAAAACCTTACCATGAAATTGGAATATTTTGTTTTAAAACCCATTTTCTGGTCATTTTCCCAACAAAAATTAAGCCATAATAAGTCCTTCCAATAATTTTTTTAATAAATTACCAAACCAAACCAAACCAAGCCTTATGTCTCAATCAATTGGGGTCGGCTATATATATTATTTTTTAATAAACTAAAATCATTAAATATTCAAAAACTAGTTTTATTTAGGGCTTGAGTGAATTAACAAATTAAATATAGGGTGGTGAAGTGTAATTTTTACACTTAAAACCAAAAGGGTGAGAGTGGTCAGTATCTTTTTCTTCTTCTTTCCTCTTCTTCTTCTTGAACGGCTGAACCCACCCAGAACCGAACCAGACGACGGGAAAAAATCCGATGAAATCAACGGCGATGGTCCGAAAAAAATGAAAACGACAGTGATGGTCCGGCAAGTCCCTCACCCAAATACGTTTTTTTTTCCCCGATTGTATGTATTTGTTATGAAATTTCTAGATCTAAATTTTTTTATCTCTATTTGTTGGTTGTTGTGGGTATTCAAGTAATTCAAACGAGGATTATTTAGCCGGCGGCTATTTAGTCGGGGTGGGTTTTTTGTTCCCAAACCATAGGCTAAACGTCCCATCACCTCCTCATCCGGCCGGACTTTTTCATCCCCTTCTTAGTGCTGCATCCAAACGAGGCCTTAAGGCCTTAATATTCACAGGATAAAACTTCAGAGTAGTGTGCAAGCTAAGAAGCTGTTTGCACCAAAAAATTACTCCCTCCGTCCCTTTTTAAGTGTTGACATTTCCATTTTGGGCTGTCCCTTAATAAGTGTGTATTTTGAAAAGTTAATGGGTAAAAGTTTGTAGAATTATCATTTTGCCCTTTTGAAAAGTTAGTGGGTAAAAAGTTAATGGGTAAGGGTGAAGGATAATTTTGGAAAGTGGAGGTAAAAGTTGATGTGGAAAGTGAAAAAGTTGATGTGAAAGGTGTAATGATGATGTTTTTTTAATAAGTTGGATTTACGAAGCAACACATTTAAAAAGGGACGGAGGGAGTAATAAGTTACGCAGCTGTGAATTGTAGGAGAACTTTTTGATGTGAAGGCATGGTGCCTTTCGCCTGCCTCCTTTTTTTTTTAAGCGGCAAAAAGATGGGGGCAACCAGCCTAGCAACCCCCTTGGGCGTGACTATAGGGGTTCTCGACTTGCTGTGAAACGTTTGGTTCGAGCCATAACTATTGTCCGGAAGAATAGGCCATCACCACAGCACCATCTAGGTACGAGATGGATCAAGGCAGGCTAACGTCTGGCCCTCCAAGCTAGTCCTGCATTTGATGGGATTCGACTTTGTCAGATCGTGTACGGACGGAAGAGATGAGCACTTAAGGTCACTTACCCTTATCATCTAGGCTATCGATAACCTTCGATGGTGTGCCTTTTGCCTGCATTGATCTCCCCTTTTTGTAGTTGTTTTTCACTTAAAAATGAGTACGGTAAAACCCTAAAAAATGTCCCGTTCCAACTTCTACCGAAGTGCATCCACTTATTTAGAAAAGGACCCAACTATTCATACAGAAGGGAAGGGTACATAAAATGTGCTGACGGCTTGCAAGGCCCACTTTTAGGTCTCATACGAATGATCCAAACTGTTTAATAACTTTAAAATAAATTTTCTAGTTTTCATGTAAAAATTCAGCTCAATTAGATATGCGTAAGTGGGTGTTGGGAGAATGTTTATCCCCAATGAGGGACTATGGGGACTTCCTTGGTTAGGTTGTTTAATAACTTTAAAATAAATTTTCTAGTTTTCATGCAAAAATTCAGCTCAATTAGATATGCGTAAGTGGGTGTTGGGAGAATGTTTATCCCCAATGAGGGACTATGGGGACTTCCTTGGTTAGGTTTTTGAAGAAAGTATTTTGTGTAACCAAAAATACTATGAGCACAACATGTTGGATATGCCAAATGCACGGGATTGTGTTGGACCCATCTTGGAACCCGAACAAATAATTCAAGTCATTTAATTTGTTTAAAATATTTTTCTAAGGATTTCTATAAATAAATAAATAAAAACTCAATCGAATATCTATAAAGTTAAAAAACTTTTCCTTTTAACCTCATCTATTCTAATATATAAAGGGGAGCACTAGTTTGGTGTCCCCTTTTTTTGAAGCTCTGTCTGATGCAAACAAGAATATACCATTAGATATTCTAGAGAGAGAAACTCCCAAAATGGAATACAAAGAGTTAACTCTTGATAATATATTCTTAAAATTAGAGGTGGCAAATGGATGGATTGGGTTGGGTTTAAGTGGGTTGACATGGGTTGTGGGTTGAATATGGGTTCATAATAAACAAGTTGGATATGGGCCAATTCAAACCTAACCTAACCCAACCCAATCCAACCCATTTTTTATGGCATATGATTCCCTTCTCTTCTTCTGTCCCGATCCTCTGTTGGGTTATTACTACTTCCTGAAAGATCTCAATAGCAGCTTCCACTAAAATGTTTTTGTAACATATGTTTTTTCGTAAAATGTTTTTCGTAAAATACATCGCTGATATGATCAGTTGAATTATATATCTTTACTTATTCAGTAAAGAATTCAACTTCTTTACGCTTTATTGTTTTTCTTTTTTACTTCTTTTTTAGAATATAAATCTTTCAGTAAATGTCTGATTCCAACTCAACGGTTGGACGAATTTTTCAGTGCCGAGCGGGTACTAGTGATGTGGTGTCCGCTTGTGCACATTTGGCCATCTAAAAATCAACGATGGCCCGGATTAAAGCACGCTTTTTTTTTTTTTCATTTTTTTTAAAATTCACCCGGCACTTTGAATCCAGATCGTCTGTTCCATTTTTTGACGGCTGGATGTGTGCAATAGGGCACCACGTGGTACCCGCTCGGCATTGAAATTTTTTTCCTACGGTTGTCATGCATTTATGTGTTACTTGTAGAATTGGCCCGTAGTGAGAGAAAGATGAAGGAGTGATTAGGAAGAGAGAGAGAGAGAGAGAGAGAGAGAGAGAGAGAGAGAGAGAGAGAGAGAGAGAGAGAGAGAGAGAGAGAGAGAGGTGAGTTGGGAACTTTGGATTGTGAGTCGTGGGGGGGCTGCTATTTAAACTGGTAGCTGTAAGTTGCCAAGATGGGATTGTGAGCATTTTGTTCACCTGGCTTCAACCCATTTTGGACCCATTTTGAACCCATGTAAATATAGGCCAATATGGGGTCACCCTTTTACAACCCACATTATAACATGGGTAGGTTGGGTTGGGTTTTAGGTGGGTGGATTTGAGTGGGTTCATGGGTTGGGTTGAAAATTGTCACCTCTACTTAAAATGATAAAAGCTACCAAATGAAAGACCCCCTTATACTATTTATACTACCACATACATAAAGACACAAAATAACACTTAGGTACTTAAACTACTACATCAGGACTCTCCCTCTAAAAAAAACTTGTCCTCAAATTGGACAAAAAGACTCAAACAACTAAATTAAGAAAGTAAGCAGACTCGGATTAGGCTTGTAGTAGCAAGTATTGATCATGTCACCCTCTTGCAATAACCCATCTTCAATACGAGTTTCCGTTTGTACACATTCACTGCATCCATGCTTATGTGCCAAGAGATCACCCATTGGCCATTCCTCTTATGGATCAACACTTCGTCAACATATGAGACTACACTTGATTCCACAACCACACAAGAATCATCAACCCTAGTATAGAGGACTTTCAACTTCACATTGTGCCTAAGATCATGCCCAAGACTTTCTTGAGTGAACACCATCCCCAAGGGATCTTTAATTTGCTCAAAGTAGTTGCCCTCTTTTGGTACCTCCACATGCGAAGGTCTAGGACCACAAGTTGTTTCCGGCACGAATGCCACATAAACTTGAACATCTTTCAAAATCATTCTCATACCCATAAAGTTGTGTCAGCTTCAATTTCAAAGTCACAATCATTGATCTCCATGTTATAACTCTCGTCTAAGACTTGCTCACTATCTTCCAAAAAAATGCAAAGCTCATATATCGAAAGATTAGGCATTTCTTGTTCTTCATGACCACCACCAATATCTTCAAATCCTTCTTCTTCATTGTTACCATCAATGACCTCATTTGGATACTCATCATAAATAGGAACATCTTCAAAGTTACCTCTGAAGTCTTCTTTTGGAGACTCATCAAAGACGGGCTCATCTTCATACTCATCTTCAATATCAAATACACAATCACCTTCAAAAACACATTCAAGTTCTTCACTTGGATATTCATCAAACATGGGAACATTCTTATACTCGTAATCATCATCACAACATGATTCTCTCACTTCCTTAACAAAGAGGAAATTAAGAACACGCTCACAAACTTTTTCACCAACTTGCAACTCGAGAATTGGTTCTCCATACTTGAAGCATTTGAATATTCCACTAGGTGACGGGTTTTTTTAATATTCCACTAAGTGACGGGTTTCTAGCCTTCAAGGTATCAATTAAAGGTTGATTTTTCGTTGGGACAATCCCCAAGGACTTTCTCTTACCAAAACTAGTCAAAGAATCGGCATTGGGATTATGATGCAAATGAAAGAATTCCTCCTTAAGCTTCGGCTATGTTTGATAAAACTGAAAGCTGAAAAATAAGTACTGAAAACTGAATGCTGAATTTTTTAAGCTGAAAAGCTGTTTGATAAAATAAATTAAGCACTGAATTAATTTTTTTTTTTGGGTTTTAATTGTCTCTTAATTTTATTAATGGTCATCATGTATTTGTTGTAGTGGTGGAGTGGTGATTAGGAGGTGGTGAGGGTGGTGGCGAGGTGGCAGTGGCAGTGGAGTAATGGTGGTGGTGGAATGATGGTGAGTTGTGGTGGTAGTAGAGTAATAGTGGTGCAATGTTGGTGGTGTAGTGGTGGTAGTGTGATGGTTATGGCGTGGTAGTGGTTGTGGTGGGCAGGGTGGAATGCTAGTGGTAGTGGTGAAGTGATGGCGGTGGAATGGCAATAGTAGTGGTGGTCTATGGGTAACGGTGATAGTGGTGGTGGCGGTGTGGCAGTGATGGTGGTGGTAGTTGTGGTGGTAGCAGCATGGCGATAGTGCAATGGTGGTGGTGATGGTGGTTGTGGTGGTAGCCACCATTGCAGGTTGTGGTGGTAGCCACCGATGCAATGGTGGTGGTTGTGGTGTGGTGGTGGTTGTGGTGTGGTGGCGGTGTGGCAGTGGTGGTGGTAGCGGCATGGCGGCAGTGCAATGGTGGTGGTGGTGGTGGTGGTAGCCACCGGTGCAATGGTGGTGCTTGTGGTGTGGTGGTGGTGGTGCTTGTGGTGGTGGTGGCGGTGTGGTGGTAGCGGCATGGCAGCAGTGCAATGGTGGTGGTGGTGGTTGTGGTGGTAGCCACCGGTGCAATGGTGGTGGTTGTGGTGTGGTGGTGGTGGTGCTTGTGGTTGTGGTGGTGGCGGCGGTGTGGTAGTGGTGGTGGTAGTGGCATGGCGGCAGTGGCGGTGTAATGGTGGTTGTGGTGGTAGCGGCATGGTGGTGGCGGCAATGCAATGGTGGTGGTTGTGGTGGTGGCGGCGGCGGCAGTGGTGGTGGTGGTGGTGGTGGTGTTGTAATGGTGGTGGTGGTGACAGCGGCGGCGGAGGTGTGATGGTTGATTGTAAGCACATAGGAATTCAGCCAGAATTAAGTAGCTCAAAGCTACTTAATTTTTATCAATTTTTTAGTCTACATTTTAAGTGGTACTTAATCTGTTAAGTAACATAAAATGTGGTTATCAAACCTACTTAATGACTTATTACTTAATTGATTCAGTTTTAAGTGCCGAATCTGTGTTATCAAACAAGGCCTTCTTCTTCATCTTATTCCAATCTCTAATCCTTTCTTTGCCTCTCCCTTGTCGACTAACTTTCAGTTGTGTCCACCAATCTGAAGCTCTCCCTTTAAGGCAACTAGATACCAATTTCACCTTTTTTTCTTCGATAACATGAGAATACTCGAAGATACTCACAATGGAGTTCAACCAATCAACGAATTCCGGTGGACTTCCACAAAACTTGGGAAGTTCATTATCACCCAACTTTTCTCTACGCCAATGCGGAGCTAACTAAGAATCCTCAAATTGAATTCGAGAATTCTTAACATAATCACTGTCTTTGGTTGGAGGTTGCAAGTTACACACTCCCTCAATCAAAGTAGTAAATTGTTTACTCAACTCATCGATCTCATGGTTTCGGTTGCTAAACTCAACATCTTCACCTTTATTCACCAAGAATCCTTCATCTCTACCTCCTCTCCTACCTCTAGCTCATCTATGAGCCATTACAACACCCAAAATCAACTCCAACAACCAATTCAAGCCCAAACAAGCAACACCCAATCAATTGGGACCCTAAACTTCAAAGAACCACAAGCAATCAACAGTAACAACTCCAAATACTGGCCAAATTGGAACAAATAACAACAAATCGCAGCAAACCCAAGCAAAATCACAAAATCCAAGCAAACAATAGCAAATCGCACTGAAATCAAACCTGAAACTGTACTTTAGAGGCCTAAAATCACTGTAACGAACTTGAAATCAGTCCAACAATCAGATTCGAGCACCGAAATAGGGTTTTGAAGACCCTATCACTTGATTCAAACACCAAAATACGATTTTGAAGGTCTGTCTGCTAAGTTCGAGTACCAAAAGGGGCTGCCGGAGGGTTATGTCACTGCTTCAAGTGCCAAAACAGTGATTACAGCAACGAAATAGCTAGAACCAGCTACTTCGAGGTTTGAAATGGCTAGATCTGAGACTTATGGTGACCGAAAAGCAAAAACGAGTGCCTCAGTAGAGTTTCAAGGGTCCCTCTGTTGATTTCGAGTATCAAAAGGGGCTACCAGAGGATTATTTCATTGCTACAAGTGCCGAAACAGTATTTCGAGGTTCGTACACAAGGATTCGACTTCTGTAATCAAGATTTGAGTACTGGGTAACGCTAGAAAGGGTTCGAAATAGGGCTTACAATTTTCAAAATTGGTAGATTTGAAGAAAACGAGTTGAATGAGGTGTTTTGGGTACTCCGAGGAGTAGGGTTCCAACGAGGTTCAGGTGAGATCAGTGGTCAGAATCTGAGCTCAGTGCTCTGATACCAAATGGTGCAAACTGGAATATACCATTAGATATTCTAGAGAGAGAAACTCCCAAATGACTTGGTGAGCGTAAATACCAAAACGCTTTCGGCTTATTTACTAACTAGACACGCAAATGCGTGTGCAAGTCGAATTGGTCAACTAAACCAGTCTGGTGATGCTCTCTATGTCAGTCTTGTCTTTTTCCTTTAAGCATGTATTTTTAAAAAATATGGGGGAGTTGAATGCAAAACTGGTTCACATTAACATTCACTTTGACATAAATAAAGAAAGTAAGAACAATAAATTGGAGTTAGGTACTGATAACAGTGGCCAAAATAGGATTAACTGGTTAACTATTTTGTTAGAAATTTAGAACCATCAAGGCTTTAAAAATAAAATAAAAATGGGCACAAACACACATCAATAAAACAGTAAGTGCATAATGTGCTATGGAGATTAATCAACATAACAGGGATGAACCCGTGGGCCCAAAACACCCTTTGGCAACCCCTCTAATTTGGACCGTCCAAAACATGTTTGAACGGCCGAGATCGAATCGGCAGTGCCTATTGTCAGCCCCTCTAATCTGGTCCGGCCAAACTTTGTTTGAACGGCCGAGATCGACTCGGCAGAGCCTACTGTCAACAGAGCCCCCAAATTCAACAGGAATTGGAACACAAATTGGAAAAAAAGGGGTATATAAAGAACACAAATTCGTAGAGAGAAATTGGAAGCCATATACGTTTAGGTAAAATAAGGAAGAATACAAAACCTTTTCCCAATTCGAAGGGGAACTTTGTCATGTTGCCTTTTGTTAAGTGATGAATGTGAAACGTACACATACATAGCATTGCATTAACTACCACAGGAAAAGGAAAAGAGAGAGAGAGAGAGAGAGAGAGAGAGAGAGAGAGAGAGAGAGAGAGAGAGTGAGGGAAGCCATTTGTTTTTCCTGAGTAAAAGAGGGGAATTGCGGGCATGGAGTGGCAGTTTTTCCTGTAAAAGAAACTTGTGGGCGACATGGGGTTAAAGATGTGTGTGGGACAGGAGTTGGTGTGAACTGTAGAAGTATTTTACAATCTTAGCCATGGTAGTTACTACTTGGGTAGATCCGAAAAAGATAATTTACTATTTTGTTTTGGGACAAAAGTGGAAAACACTTTTGTGATAGTGATGTAGTAGTTTAAGGACCAAAGTGTTATTTTGTGTCTTTATGTATGGGGTAGTATAAATAGTATAAGGGGGTCTTTCATTTGGTAGCTTTTATCATTTTAAGAATAATTGTCGATGGCCCATTATCCATGATAAACCCTAAGAGCATCTCCACTCTTTACCCAAATTTTTACTCAAATTTGAGTAAAAACTTGAGTTGATATAGCTCCTTCCAACCCTTACTCAAATTGTACGGTGGAAATTTAATCAACACCATTGAATGACAAAAGGGTAAATAAAAGTACAAAAAAAGAGCCTTGAAAATTTGGTTCTAGATTTGGTGATGAGCAAATTTGGTGAAACATTTGAGTAAAATCAAATTTGGTGAAGGATTTGGTGAATGAGTGGAGTGTGATTTTTGGTGTTTTTTACTCAAATTTGGTTTTGATGAAAGATTTGATGGAGTGGAGATGCTCTAAAGGGCTCATTAAATTTCAAGTTCAGAGATTGGTAAAATAAAAACCAAAACCAAAACCAAAATTTATACTAGTAGTATGGTAGTTAAAACCAAAACAGTAAGCAAAATTGGTGGTTTTTATTTTTATCTAAACAATTACCAAAACCATCAGTTGCCGGTTCAATGCGGTATTTCACTGAAACTAGTAGTATGGTAGTTAAAACCAAAACAGTAAGCAAAATTGGTGGTTTTTATTTTTATCTAAACAATTACCAAAACCATCAGTTGCCGGTTCAATGCGGTATTTCACTGAAACCGGTGGTTAACATTTTTAATCACCCAACCTTAATCCACTAGACGAAATGGGCAACAAAAATATTAGTAATTACAATGTAAATAACAAGTGCAATTAACACAAGATGAATCTATATTCCAAACATTGACAAAATCACCATAGAGTTCACTAAAAAAAAAATCAACACTTGACAAAATCACCATAGAGTTCACTAAAAAAATCAACACTTCACTCTATATTGAAAAAAATGTATAAGTAATAGATATTTTATGGTATTTTATAAAAACTTATACTGCAGTTCACTTAAATAGTTTTGTAGATATTTGGGTATTTTCAAAATTATACTGCAGTTCAGTTTTGGTTACGGTTCGGCTTCATTGCGTTAATGGTATAAAACCGAAACCAAAACCAAAACCAAACTGGCCAATTTTTCCAAATTGAAAACAAAAATCATAACCGCAGTAAAAGAAAAAGTGGTTAAAAACCATGCCAATCAGTTCGCTCCGGTTAACCATCAGTTCGGGTGGGATTGCCATTGTAACACCCCGAAAATTGGGTACGTTAATAAGTAAATTTCAAAATTTATTTAAATAAAATACCAACTTCATAAAAAAATATCCAAAGAATACTTAATAAATTTTTTTTTGCGAAAATTAAAAGTAAACTAACATATTACAACTAAAATAAATTGAATTCGAACACTATCTGAAAAACTTAAACATTTATTCAAAAAAATCCAACGGAAATAAAATGACAGAGCTATCTAGCTAATTCTACCGATAAAGCCATGAGTCCGCCACTTGATTCCCATCTAGCTGCTCCATCGCCTCATAATTAGCAGGCGGCTCCTCATCTCCTTCTGTACCTAGCGTTGGGGACGCCAGGGCCACAAAAAGTAGCACCGTGAGTGGTAAAATTACACTCAGTAGGGCGCCCTAAGTCACCCTTTTACTAAAGTTACTCATGCAACAATTACACACATAACTGAAATTTTATTTCGAATGATATACTAAATTTTTCACGTCATTCCTCAACGGAAAGGATTCACCAAAATTTTATTAATCTCGTTCCAACTTTGAACGTATATTTTCCGTCAAAGGCTTCCATCCACAGTATACCTCAGGTGCTCAATCACACAGCAAAGCCACCTCGGGGTATGCTGCGCACAACCCACGATTGATCACCCATTGATCAATCTCTATCCGGCATCGATTCCCACCCACAACATACTTCCGGCGCCCGATCACACAGCAAAGCTACCTAAAAGTATAAACTGCGCATGGCTCAAGACCCATACAGGACACGTCCCAACCCCAATATAATGATTAATTCCAATCATTCTTAAACTTTAACATTTCGATCAATAAGTACTTAACAATTGGGTTCATGCATCATGTGGGTCATTAATCACATAAGTCCGACATAACGGCAAAATTAAAATAATCACAAAAAAAGAAATTTAACATAACATGTAAAACAGAAACATTATCAATCTATTAAAAATAGCAAACTAACTCCATAAATCACGAGATTTTACAGAAACATTAATCTTTACGTTACAAACAGATTCTGTGTTTTACCCGGGTTCTAAATCCTTCATTAAAGAGGTCGAAATTGGATTTTAAAAATAATCTGCAATCTGTCTCGTATTACACTACAGCAGAAACTTTGAAAAATCATATAAAATTCTACGTAACTCGGATCGAGACGAGTTCTATATCAAAGTTGCTTAAAAAGACCCGAAAAAAAAAAAACGATCCGTTACAGCCATCCTTATCGGTCATCGTAGAAAAATCCAGTAGTGAGCAGATGATAAACCACTTACCAAATACCAATCTTCAAAAAGATGACAATAAGACAGTCTAGGGCGAGAGTGAGCGACCCTTCAATACTCAAGTTTTCTGTGTTCCCATAGACCAGGCATACACAAACGGTATCTACAAACAACTCCTCATATCTAATGACATTGACCACCATTTAATATCAACACACATCGCAGGCAAAAATCAACATAATATCCCCTTGCCACAAGGAGCAAACGTATTAACTACCGATGGAAAACCCACATTGCTATATTAAAACTACAATACATCAGCAATGACATTAACAAGCCCCAGATGAGTTTGTCAAGAGGAGCATTGAAACCTCAAGGTTAGAGAGGATGGGAAGTCACTATCACTGACTATTGGTGTAGTGCAGATCTTGTACCTGGATACATTGCAGCTTTGCCTCAGTAGGGTGGTGGAGGATAGAGTCCAGGAAACGGACCTGTTTGCAAGAGAATCAAAGATTTGGTAAATTATGACATGATGGATAGAGAAAGTGGGAATGAGTTAAGGAAAGAAGAGTTACCTGGAGGAGGATAATAGGGTGAGCTCTGTGGGGGTGGCGGATATGGTGGAGGGGGATAAGCTGAAGGCGGTGGGTATGGTGGAGGATAAGCAGGTGGCTGAGATGGAGGGTAAGGTGTTGATGGATAAGGGCTTGAATGTGGTGGGTATGAAGCATACGATGACGGTGGTGGTGGGTAAGCAGTAGCCGGCGGTGGATAAAAACCTGAAGACGCTGGCGGTGGTGTGGAGTACATGGAGACTTGGGGAGCAGATGGTGCTACATATGGTGGAGCTGACGGGGCATAGCTTGTTGCAGGCTTCTGCAACAATATAAAAGTGCAAAAGTTAGACCAAGTGAAAGAACCTTCATGCTACCATTCCCAGACTAGAAAACTATGTAAACATAATCAGCGAAGAAGAATAACGTACAGAAGATGGAGCTTACATTGGCATTGGCATAATGCAAGATAAGTCTAACTTCTCCTGCATGCCTGTCGAGGAAAGGAACATTAGAATCTTGACAAATGTCATCGCCTAATGGTCCAATTCTAGACTGTGGGCGTTGTATTCAACAAGATCCACAAATCATGCAAATAACATAGGATATCTGATTTTTAATAAAGCTCAAATCCAAATAACATCACATGATTATGAGGAAGTATCGAATATTTTCAGATTATAATCCGTGGATTTGAGATATTTCTGGAAGTGAAAGAAGATCAGTCATCTTTTTTCCTCTTACGCCCCAAACCACATTGTTGAAAACTGAATCGGGGAAACACATTATACATAATTACAAGAAGGCCAATCGTCAGCTTCAACCGACTATCTCTTCCCATTGACAGTTATACGAAATTTTAACAGTCTTAAGAGAAAGTAAGAATTGATATCTAGAATGTCGCAAATGGAGCATTATGTGCTGCAGTATAAAGCTGAGCTTCCTATTTTATTCTTACGACCTCCTCAACAGTATCGGCAGACTCTAGTTACACATTAGAGACTCTCATGTAGCTATTGCTCAGCCATCTACGAGCAAGTCGAACGCTGGTTCCATAACCAGTTCTATACTCATAATATAGAACAAAATCAAAAAATCACGCTCCAATGGGATGTCAAATTCGGTTCTAAAATGGAACAAATGGATAATTGGTTCTATATTTGGAACCAAGGATGACCACCTCACCAAATCCAAACTGCACTTTGGTCCCTTCACAAAGTTGATTATTACTCCATCTCGTAATATGTTATGAATCAATGCACTAAGGCCCCTACAACCACCAATTGACTAAATTTATGGTAAACTCTAAAGATTTGTAACGAGTAAACTACATTTATAAAAAAACTCATTAGATGACAATGGGGTAGAAAATGACGTAGATAGTTTAATTAGGGAAGAAAAGCTAGGGGAAAATGAGGTGTTGAAACTATTTGGTTCTATAATAGAACCCACCACTAGAGAGGCAGTTCCATAATTTGGCACAAAAGCACTTTTTGGTGCCAAATTATGGAAATGACTATTGTCATTTTAGAACTACCATTGGACTTGCTCTAACTAAAATTCTACAACTCCATCTGCCCTGACCTAGAACTGTTCATCTAGAATGCGGTAAGAACAGCCTGCTTCTATTTGATGACACAGGCAAAGCAGTTGAGTTGAAGCGAAAATATCACCTGATCTAGACGATAGAAATTTTTTAGACAAATAGATTCACTGCCATAGTTGAAATAACACAAGCTAAATCTTGAATTTCATTCCTTGGAACTAAGACCTATAAGGCTATGATGTTTTTGCTGAATCTTTCACAACTTCCACAAACCTTGAAACTGAAATGCTACCAGAGACACCTGACTAGTTGTTTAAGGAAAGCTCACCAATGATATCACTTAGAGACAATTCCTGATCGTTTAGACTTCTGATCATAACCAAATGCAGCATGCCAAGAAGTGAAACGGGATGTCAAAAGCAATCAACTGCCCTCTGCTGCAAAGACATGGCTACCGAAAACCAAGGTCACGAATCAACTTGGCCTGAAAACATTGGAACTGAGACAGCGGTCTTCACTAAAACACCTAAATTACAAAGACAATGGCCATTTCTATCCCTAGGTGAGTTTGAGGGAAAAGTATATCTGAAATTCTAAATAGTTAACAACAAAGGGAGTGAAATAAAACTACACAGCACAAATGAAACACTTTAGAAACCATCAGAACTGTTATTTTCCATATTTCTTTTCTTCTAAAAAATGCTCAAATTAGATTTTTTTGGTTGATTTTCCTTTTCGGCTTGGGGTGAATCGTGGTTCAGGAGTATGGCAGCCAGATCAATGTTGCAGGGCAGAGATAAAAGATCACAGGAGTGAAAAAATCCTTTTTCCGTCCAAGAAACCATGGAGGAAGCCATTCTGACTACAAAAGCATAGCGAACGTGTAAACTTTTAATCTTCACATCATAAAGTTTCCAAATTTGTATCTAATTGGTGTTCAGACTTCAAAGGGTCACTACATAAGTTCAGCCACAATTGTCCTAATTTTTACTTCTCTTAGGTCATTTTAAAACACAAATCCATCCCTTACAGCCAATTACCACGGCAACCTCTTATACACCTTAGAAGTTAGAACACATTATTCAATCACAGACATAATATCACAGAAGTCATCAAACCTATTGGAGTGTTTACTTCAGTTCTAAAAATTGCTCCAATGTTTGCGTCAGAAACTATTGAATAACATTTTCTACGTTACAGATAGAATCACTATTCACCAATTTAGGTGAATTTGTATCAATATGTCCATTCCGTTCGTTTCAAAAATCATTTGAGCTAACGAATCACTTCTTAAGCAAGTTGAAACTTGTAAATCATAGAAAACCTCACTATTCTTATCACGATGATTTCAAAGGGAGGTTTTCTTACCTGCCAGTTTTAGTCTGTAGTGGCCACGAGTTGTCGTCATACCCCCCAGAAAGAACCTTTTGCAATTGAACCCTATACAAAGAGCAAAAAAAGTGGTCAGACAACTAAAGATTAAAGGAGCTGATAAATCAAAAGCAAGGAGCAAATAACTAACTTTCCACTGCCAATAAAATCGTCGTAGGTGAGGGTATTGCTGTTCCAAACAAGAACGTTCAGTTCCCGAAGCCCTTCAATCAGAGTGAATGTGAATTTCTCTTGAAACGTAGGGTTTTTGCCTCCATCTATAAAAACAATAGTACAAAATCAACGACTATTTCTCCAAAATTCACAAATCGAAAAATTTGAATAAACAACAGATCTGATAACGCATAAACACGTTTATACGAACCTGTGTGGGTGCGGGTACGGAACTTGGTGCTACCGTATTCGAGGCAAACGTAGGGATCTTGCCTCGAAATCCATTCTGTGTCTTTCAATTTGTTACAACCAACCACTGTAATCAATCAAATCAACATAAATAACCAGTTACAAATTGAAGATACATACATATTGGTATGTAGAGATGGAGAGAGAGAGAGAGAGAGAGAGAGAGAGAGAGAGGAGGATACCGGTGACTTCGAGGAGTTGGCCCTGAATACCAGAGATCGACATGGTAGGATAGGGAGAATGGGAGGGAGCGTACATACTACAAATTAACCCAAAACCAAAAGCCCCTTCTTATATGCGAAGAAGCTTCAAGAAGACTCTCTCTCTCCAAAAAATTCTGCTGTTTCTTTCCTCTGAGCTTCACCAATGGAATTTTTAAATATGCCGATCGTTGACGAGAGAAATTTACTGGTCCTTCCTGATTCACAAAATTCTTCTTGCTTTTGGGAGGAAGGAGATGATAAGCTTTTGCTTTTGGGAGGTTCCCAGGTCAGATGATAAGTCACGCGTAACACATGAGTTGGATTAGTTCCCACGTCACGCGTAACACATGAGTCGGATTAGGGTGTAAGGACACGGCGCACAGCCCGCGCACCATCCGCCCGTCCGTTTTGGATGGGACGGCCCCCGTCATTTCACCTAACCATCCGAAAAGTCCGGTTCGTTCGGGGGTTGATCTGAACCTTAAAACCGGTTACTGAAGGGTATTTTTAACCGTAAACCGGATTTTTATGTAAACTGGTTCGATTCCACTCCCGGTTCAGTTCTTATTGATGGGCTCATTGGGCTGCCATTCTGGGCCAAATTTAAGCCCATTATGGGCCAAATTTTAGCCCATTCTAGGCCATTCTGCGATTCTGGGCTGATTAAGCCCATTCAAATTTTAAGCTGGCCATTCAACTATATGAGCCCAATAAAAAAGAAAAGAAAAAGAGTTATACCATTACGAGCCCAATAAAAAAAAAGAAAGAACATTACAAGTTTAGCAAGCCCTCAAATGGCTTCACCAGTTCACCTGGATACCTCAGTCCTTAGCCATGACTCCATCAGGTCCATCATAGACTTCATAGTATCAGACAATTACTGAATTACAAGTTTACAACATTACAACTACAAATCATGGTAGTAGCCTATTAGCAAATTCAAAGTTTCAAACACAAGTAGTCACCAGACTCACTAGTAGTACTAGAACATTAAATAAATCAAACACAAGTAATACTTCTAATTCTCCAAGTGAGCAGTCCATTACAAAAATCAAACACAAGTACACAACAAGCAATTCTCCAAGTGAGCAATTGTTCCTGCAGATTTCAATAACAGGAAGTTAGATTTCAATAACAGCAAGCTTAAAGGCAGTCATTACTCATTAGTGTCTAATATATCACCAACATGGAAACACACAACTCAGATTTCAATAACAGGAAGTTAAACATGATAAATAAACAGGAAGTGGGCATGATAATGTACCAATTAGAACAACAAATGTGCAACAACAAAAAAAAACTCACCATAGTTTTACTTATAACTCGGTGACACATGAATCCTCAAATGCTTCCGAAACCACTAAAAAATAACAAAAACATAGAACATAAAACAAGTTAGACCATGCAATACTAAAAACAAAACTCAAACAAACTTTAGTTAAAGAGTAGTACCCGATTCAAGTTCCTCAATCTCATCTAGTTGATCTCTAAGAGAAATTTCACATGGATACCTCAACCAATTTTGAGCACAAATATGGGCCTCCGCCATTTTGGGAGAAAGAGAGGTCCGGTATGGATCAAGAATACGTCCTCCGATGCTAAAAGCGGATTCGGATGCAATGGTAGATACCGGAATAGCTAGAATGTCCCGTGCCATTTGAGAGAGAATGCGATACCTTGAATAATTAGTGGACCACCAAGTCAAGAGATCAAACTTCTCATTTTTCCGATCTTCCATAGCCTCCAACCAATACCTCTCTAACTCCGATTTGCTCACCATATTAGTCTCTTCTTCCATGTGTTGATCAAATTCCGAATCCAACGCCTCACTCAAATCCATAACTCGCGTTGCATTTTTCTCCTTGTTTCTAGACTCGTCAACATTTGATGTTTCCTCATGTTCAATACTCATCTTCTCATACCAATTGTAAACCCTTTTCATCCCGTCCTTAATCTCAACCACCTTGCTTTCAACCTCCCTTTTGGTTAGGTATTTTCTCAAGCTCCATCTCACATACTCAAATTTGTAACGGGGATCAAGAACATTAGCATACAACAACAATTGGTTAATTTTCTCAAACTTACCCCAATATTTGTCATACTTCAAGTGCATGCCCTTAGCCAACATCAACAACTTTGGATCATCACTCAGTTCCATTTTAGCAATTGCATTTTTAACGGTTGTGACCTCTTTGTAAAATGTATTGCAAGTCACATACAAAGAACCCGATAATCTCCCGGTTACAATGTAAAATGTTCTAAGAATTTCAACATACATTCACACAACTGTTAGATATTTTTTGCACTTTCCGGGTTTGTCCAAAACCATCATTTGAATTGTAATTGGGTAGATTTTTTAGAGGGTAGTTGCTCACTCGATGCTCTTCTCATTATCTGCGCCAAATTGACCGTTGCAAGGTAAAAACATTGCACAACACGTCATGCATATTATTTTCAAGATTTTCCAGAAATTTTGTTTACCGTAGATGCAGAGAAATTATATATGCATATTGCTTTCTTTCCTAAAAAATGCAATACTGAATTTTGACATTACATCATATTTCACGGGTATATTTGATTGAGTTTAATTTTCCATTTAAAGTTATGATACCACCTTTTTAGCAAAGACAAAATGATATCTATGAAATGTGCTACTAATTCCCATACCGAAATAGATCCAATCTTTAGACAAGGGAATCTTGGTCATTTTTGGAAACTAGCACATTTTCTTCTCTGGAAACTAAAACTGGAGGCAAGAGAAAATTTGACTTGTCCATATTTGGACTTCACGTGCCATAGATTGGAAAGATTCTCATCTTGGAAAATTAGTAATAATATATCTCATTATGTTATGGGGTCATTTATTCCTTATGAAAATTTTCTCTCTTAAGTATTATAAAATAGAGTTTTGGTCTCTTAAGTTGGGACTTTGACAAAGCAAGAAAAATATAGAGTTTTTTTAGTTGATTAGCACCCATTGTTTTATCCATACATCTTTAAATTTCGTATGCTTTTGGGTCGCTTGGAACACGCATCGCATTATATCATTCATCCATTCACTTTCATATTTCGTGGTGCCGTATACTGCTGTGGCCGAATCTTTTGGAGATTGATTCGGAGCCGGTTGAATCCGGAGATCGGGCTTGAAGCTTGTGGTTCATCTATTGAATCTTGAAGAAGCTCTGGGAGCATCGGAAATTGGCGAGAATAGGTAAAGGCTTGGGGTAAGGTTTTTACTATTTCGCAATCTGTACTTCTTTTTGATTAATAGAATAAAGCAGTAGTGTTAGTCCGTGGTTTTGGCTTAGGGTTATTTAGGACCCTAAGTTTTTCCACGTAAATCGTGTGTATCTTGTCTCCATTTTATTTTCACTGCACTACTTGTGGTTTGGTTAAATTGAATTAATCAAGAAAATTAACCAGCTTTTTATTTGATAATTTTTAATCTGTTATTCTTCTTAAAAACTGGTAATTTTTATCAAAACTCCTATTCACCCCCCCTCTAGGAGTAAATTAAACGCTTCCGCATAATTTCAATTGGTATCAGAGCTCGGTTGCTCTGTTTAGGTTTAACCACCTGAGTTTATTTCTGGGTATAAATGGACATGAACGCACCACGAGAGGGTGCCTCAAACTCGAGGCCACCCTTTTTCGACGGTAACGATTATCCGTATTGGAAGGCCCGTATGACCACACATTTAAGTTCCCTAGGAGTTAGGGTTTGGAGATCTGTTAGATACGGCTATGAGGCCCCAACCATAGAGGACGCTACGACAAAAAAAATGAGGGCTAAGGAGGACACTGAGTGGATTTCTGCTGACAATGAGAGCTTTGAGGCAAACTCCAAAGCCTTAGGAGCCATCTATGGTGCTTTAAGTAAAACTGAGTTTAGTCGTATTTCTGCATGTACCACTGCGAAAGAGGCTTGGGATATTCTCCAAGTTACCCACGAGGGCACTAAAACTGTTAAAACTTCGAAACTCCAAATGCTTACGACACGTTTTGAAGATTTGAGAATGCAGGAAGACGAAAATTTTGACTGTTTTATCACTAAATTAAGTGACATCGTTAATTCCTTCCATGCTTTAGGCGAACCAATCCCAAATCTCAAAGTTTGTCGAAAAGTGCTTAGGTCCCTTCCCGAAAGATTTAGGGCTAAGGTAGTTGCTATCGAAGAGAGTGATAAAGTTGATGACATTCTTTTTGAGGAACTTGTTGGTAAACTTCAAACATTTGAATTGAATCATCTTTCGAAGAAATCTGCATTAAAGCCTAATAAAAGCATGGCTTTTAAAACTTCTAAAGAAGAATCCTCTATGACACAAGAGAGTGACGATGATCTTGATGAAGAGGAGCTTGCATCTTTCGTTAAAAAATTCAAAAAATTTGTCAAGTTCCGTAAATCTGAAAATTTTCCGTCTTCAACTAGTAGGGGTAAAAATTATAATTATAGGGATAATGAAAAGAAATCTTTTATAGATAAATCCAAGAAACCCCCAGGTATTCAATGCCATGAGTGCCACGGTTTTGGGCATGTTCAGGCAGAGTGTGCAAACACTCTTAAAAAGAAAGAGGCCAAAGGGTATAAGGCTTCGTGGGATGATGATAGTGATGAAGGTAGTGATGGGGGTTTTGAAGCCTCAAGATATTCTGTGCTTGTTGCCAACATTAACAATCCCACATCCCCTAAGATAGTTGATCTTTCTACAACTATTAGCGATGATAGTAAATATGTTTCGACTGATGAAGATTGTGAAAATAGTGAAGATGATATAGATTCTATTCATGAGGCCTATGATCAATTGTTTAAAAAGGCTGTCAAATTAGAAAAGAAAAAAGAAGGAACTCATGAGTGTCATCGAAAGAATTAGTGGTGAAAGGAATAAACTTAATGAGGACAACGAATCAAAGGACATTGAGCTTGAAAAATTAAAAACCTATACCGCTAATCTGGCTGATAAGTTTGCTAAAATTGAGAGAGAGCGCATGGATACCTTAAAAGCCCTTGAAGGGTCTAAGGATAAGATTCTTGAATTAGAGCATGACCTTAGGGAGGCCACTGAGGCTATAAAGCGTAATGAGTGTGGCGCAACCCGTATTGCCGAGATGACACGTACATTTAGAAATAGAAGCGGCTTAGGGTTCGTTGATCCACCTTCCCTAACACCTAAGGCTAATGAGTCTGCAAAGAGAGAAATCAAGTTTGTGAAATCTGAAACTTCTAAAAATAAGGTGATGAGCGATAAACCCGAACCTTCTACTGAATCTCCAACCATCACTAACAAGATTTCCAAAAGTAATCAATTTCAAAAGTTTAATTCTATGATTTGCCACTACTGTGGTGTCCAAGGTCATATTCGACCTTTTTGTTATGCACTTAGAAAAGACAATCAGAGAACAAAGGGGAATTCGTTTGTATCCCCTGTTAATCAAAGTGTTCGGTATGGTCAACCCAATTTGGGGAGACCTCAATTTGTGCGCCAATCTCCCACAAACATTAAGAATGAGAATTTTCAAAAGAAATTGAGCCAGTTGGCAAATCAAACTTCTCACCTCGTCGAGGAAATAAAAAGGTTATCAACTTCGGCTAAAAATAATGGAGAGACTGATAAATTTGTTGAAACACCAACCACACATGGTCACTTCTCTCGTGCAAACACTAAAATAAAACAAATTTGGAAGAAAGTCGACATCGTTTGATTAAGTTAATTTGGTGTTGCCTGTCATCCTAGTATGCTATTTTTTTATATATACACTCGTGAACATGTCTTTCTAGTTATTTATTTATTTTAAAAAAAACCCTTCATTTTATTTATTTATTTTTTCGTATATGCGAGTTTTAGGTTCATGATCTTGCATGTTGCTACTCCAAATGAAAAATACATAAACATTCATATATATGAAAAACAAAAAAAAAAATTTAAAAAAAAAGGGGCATAGCATATATATATATTTTTTGGATGAGTAGTCATTCATGAAACTCATGCAGCTGTACTTCTTTGGGAATGCATGCACGGTTTTTATTAACTCCACTCATGAGATGCATTCGGACATTGGTGTAGCATGTTTTATGACTCTATGATCGTCACTTTTACACGTCTAGGTTAGAGAGATTTCTTAAAGAAGAAAGTTGATTCTCATGCACCTCGGTTTGTCTTGTCTTTACCCTAGGCGATTGACTTTTTTGGCCTCATAATTGGATACAAAGTTTTATATGTCATGCTACGCAAAATACAAATAAAAAAAGGGGAAAAGAAAAAGAAAATACAATTGTTGTGGTTGAGATATATATGCTTATCCGGGTGTTCATTGAGTAACCGGGCAATCGGGGTGAGGTACTCTCTCTCTGAGTATTCGCGTCAAAAGATGGATAGACTCTGTGAAAGCATTCGTGATTGGACCATTCGCTTAGTAACCGGATATTGGGTATGAGGTACTCTTACTCCCAATATTCGCGTCAAACAGCAGTGGGGTAAAAGAGAATACTATACAAAAAAAAAAAAAAAAAAATCCTTTGTTGAGGGGGAGTTTATATTTTTGGGGACATATTTAGTATCGATGGGTGCTTAGTTTGACTTCGTTAGGGGGAGAGTGCTTGACGGTCCAATGATACATGAGAATTGACGAATATTTGGATAGTGATCTTAATATCTTATGACGTGTCACACACTCACTTTGTCATAGATTCATCTTGTGTGTTACACTCTATTTTCGAATTCTCTCATTGAATTGGTTTAATACAAATTTGATCATGCACTCTCGAATTTCGTCATATTGTCTGAGCCTCATCATTGAATACTTGTTCTTCGGATTATATGTTGCCTTGCCACTTTATTTTATTTATATATAAAAAAAAGGGATATCTTTGGTCATTATGGTCTTCAATTCCATTCGATGCATTTCTCTTATAGCCATATTGCCTATGTAATTCTTGTTTTTGCATATCCTATAAGTCTCTCGTATGCTTTCTAGTTGCACGTGTCTCACCTTGGACCTGTCAATTCCTTTGTTTTTCCGTGACAAAAAGGGGGAGAATTTATTACATATGCTGACTCATTCTATGTTTTTGTAACATATCCTTGGTCGCATAGTTTTTGTTGAGCTGTCTTTGCAGGTATTGAAAAATCAACTCAAGTTTCATTGGATAGACCTAGTTTAGGATAGTGTTTGTTTCCTTCAATTGTAATTTTCGATTTTGTTCTAGTGCAGTTGGTTTTGTCCCGGAAATGCCAAAGGGGGAGATTGTTAGATATTTTTTGCACTTTCCGGGTTTGTCCAAAACCATCATTTGAATTGTAATTGGGTAGATTTTTTAGAGGGTAGTTGCTCACTCGATGCTCTTCTCATTATCTGCGCCAAATTGACCGTTGCAAGGTAAAAACATTGCACAACACGTCATGCATATTATTTTCAAGATTTTCCAGAAATTTTGTTTACCGTAGATGCAGAGAAATTATATATGCATATTGCTTTCTTTCCTAAAAAATGCAATACTGAATTTTGACATTACATCATATTTCACGGGTATATTTGATTGAGTTTAATTTTCCATTTAAAGTTATGATACCACCTTTTTAGCAGCACAAAATGATATCTATGAAATGTGCTACTAATTCCCATACTGAAATAGATCCAATCTTTAGACAAGGGAATCTTGGTCATTTTTGGAAACTAGCACATTTTCTTCTCTGGAAACTAAAACTGGAGGCAAGAGAAAATTTGACTTGTCCATATTTGGACTTCACGTGCCATAGATTGGAAAGATTCTGTCTTGGAAAATTAGTAATAATATATCTCATTATGTTATGGGGTCATTTATTCCTTATGAAAATTTTCTCTCTTAAGTATTATAAAATAGAGTTTTGGTCTCTTAAGTTGGGACGGCAGAAAGCAAGAAAAATATAGAGTTTTTTTTTAGTTGATTAGCAGCCCATTGTTTTATCCATACATCTTTAAATTTCGTATGCTTTTTGGGCTGCTTGGAACACGCATCGCATTATATCATTCATCCATTCACTGTTCATATTTCGTGGTGCCGTATACTGCTGTGGCCGAATCTTTTGGAGATTGATTCGGAGCCGGTTGAATCCGGAGATCGGGCTTGAAGCTTGTGGTTCATCTATTGAATCTTGAAGAAGCTCTGGGAGCATCGGAAATTGGCGAGAATAGGTAAAGGCTTGGGGTAAGGTTTTTACTATTTCGCAATCTGTACTTCTTTTTGATTAATAGAATAAAGCAGTAGTGTTAGTCCGTGGTTTTGGCTTAGGGTTATTTAGGACCCTAAGTTTTTCCACGTAAATCGTGTGTATCTTGTCTCCATTTTATTTTCACTGCACTACTTGTGGTTTGGTTAAATTGAATTAATCAAGAAAATTAACCAGCTTTTTATTTGATAATTTTTAATCTGTTATTCTTCTTAAAAACTGGTAATTTTTATCAAAACTCCTATTCACCCCCCCTCTAGGAGTAAATTAAACGCTTCCGCATAATTTCAACAACATTCCAATCATCACTAGTAGGAGTACCAATCTCTCTCCCTCTCCCTCTCCCTCTCCCTCTCCCTCTCCCTCTCCCCTTCCCTTTCCCTCTCTCGCTTCCCCCACCAATTACTTCCCCTTCCAACGCATTTTCATGGTCTACTACACTAACCACATCATCTCTAACACCCATGACAACATTTAGACCATCTTCCTCTTCCAATCTCTCAAATGCTTTTTGATAAATCACAGCTCTTTCCAACATAAAGAAAGTTGAGTTCCAACGAGTGGGCACATCTAAACAAGGCACAAGTTTAGAAACAATTCGATCTCTTTCAACACATTCTCTAAACTTTCTATACCTTTGGGGTGAGGATCTCACATACCTCACAATACTGCGCACCCTTGCAATTGACACATAAACCTCTTTCAACCCCTTACGGACTGCCAAATTCAATATATGAGCACAACACCTAACATGTAAAAACTCATGGCCTAGAATAGTGGAGTCTCTTTTCGTTGTCTTCTTCTTCAAGAAATCAATTATGTCATTATTGGAGCTTGCATTATCAATTGTGAGTGTCAAGATTTTGTCAATCCCCCATCCCACCAAACATCTTTCTACCTCCTTACCAAGTGTCTCGCCTTGGTGATTTGGAACTAAACAAAAGTTAATAATTTTTTTATGTAGTTTCCAATCACCATCAATGAAGTGGGCCGTAAGACACATATAGTTAAGATTTTGAAGAGAAGTCCAAGTGTCCGTGGTAAGACAAACCCGTTGATTCTTAAACACTTTTTTCAAAGCTTGTTTCCCATCTTTATACAATTGCAAACAATCTCTTGCAACCGTTACTCTAGATGGGATTTTGGTCCACTTTGGTTGCACCACATGCATAAACCTCCTAAAACCTTGACCATCAACGAAACGGAATGGCAATTCATCAATAATAATCATTTCAACCAAGGCCTTTCTACATGCCTCTGCACTAAAGGTTGCGGCGGTAAGCTTTGGAGACGTATCTCCTACACCATCAGGTTCAAACCCTAGGGTTTTTTGCCTCTTATCCCCCCCATGCTTCTTCATATACCATTCACTAAGATCATCTTCTCTACATCTTTTAACAAGATGAGTTCTTATTGACGATGTCCCCATTATTATCAGAATTACAAGTAAATTCAGTTCCACAATAGTTACAAATAGCCTTCTCCTTGTAATGCGGTGGTGGTACCTTGGGCTTGGTTTTTTTTGTAAAATGGTCCCATACAAAAGAGGAATTCTTAGCCTTTGATCTCTTTTTTTTGGGTTCATTTTCCTCATTATTCCCTAAGATGGGGTCGTCATCAATCTCATTATCCATAGCAATATCAATCGTATTAGACCCAGTTTTAGTAACCCCAGATACATCCATCTACAAGACAAAAATACAACCACACAAAATAAATACCATAAAATCACATGCACAACAACAAGCCCACAAGCCAACCGAACTCCCATTAATTGACAATAACCACCAATTGAGTTGAAACAATGAACATAAAGGGGCAGAGCCGCAGAAGGCAGAGAAGAAGTTCAGATTTTATACCTTTAGCGTGCGAGTCAAAATAGAACTAACCAAGTCAAAATAGAGCAGCAGCACCAATCACCTAAATCACGAAAATCAAATGCTTCTGATGTTCACCTAAATCAATTGCAGCCAGGCACTAATAAGGTAATTTAAGGAGTTACAAAAAACACAAGCAAGATAGTGTTCCAAATATTCGGGTATTTTACAAAAAAACACAAGCAAGATAGTCACACTATGTAGTCAATACATGCTCAGTGAAAACACAAGCAAGATAGTGTTCCAATACATGAATACATGATAGTGTTCCAATACATGCTCAAATACGTGCAAGATAGTGTTCCAATACATGCTCAATTCACTTATACAGTCACATTATGTAACCCATTCCAGTAACCCATTCCAGACAATTGGAATCCAATGAGAAGCACAAAAATCTGAACACAATGAGTGAGGGACTAATCACAGTAGTGAAAAACCCAATACAGAAAACTCAATCAGATACATGTGCAAGCACACAAAGTCACAACACAGTAGTGAAAATTTCTAGCAACTCCACGAAATCAAAACTTCGATTCAAATGTAAACTACAAAGTACAAACACCAAATCACCAAACTTTATCGATTGGCCTGTGCGAAAGGAAAAGAAAAGGAAAACGAGAGAAAAACAGAGAAAAAACAGCGTACTTTAAAGAATCGAAGTTGTTCTTGGAGAGACAAGCTTGAATGACACAACTGAAAAACCCAATACAGGCCAGATTCCTAAACAAGCTCGAAGAAATCTCCAACAGTGCGCCTCGAAGAGATCTCGAATAGGTACTTGATCAGCTGTTGATTCGATCTCGAAGACGAGAGAGAGAGAGAGAGAGAGAGAGAGAGAGAGAGAGGGAGAGGGAGAAGGGTGAGTGAGAGACTGAGTCGCCGCCGCCGCAGATAGGGTTAGCGTTAGGGTTTGGAGTGGAACTGTGGAAGTGTGGACGGGAGAAAGGGGTTAAAAATCTATATGTATTATGTATTAAAAAATTATAAATATATTATATAATTATAACCGGTTCGGTTCCAACCGGTGTAATTTCAAGAACCGAGAACCGAATCGGTTTTCAAAAAAATAAATTTTCCTGAATCGGACCGAACCGGGATATGTTAAAAAAATGGGGGAAAAAAAACCGGTTCACACCAGTTCACCGGTTCGGTTCGGTTCTTCCGGTTCCTTTGTTCACCCCTGGCGGCTTAGTTTGCCAAAAGATAAAATGAGGTGGAGGTGATAAAATGAGGTTCATTTTATCAAATGAGGTGGGGAGGTGATTTTATCTCCAATGAATCTGGACATAATTATGTCCAGATTCATTGGAGATAAAATCACCTCCCCACTTCATTTGCTAAAATCACCCACTTGATTTTAGCAAATGTCCATTTTAGCAAATGGAAAACCAAAGTCGGATAACTATCACATGCATCCGCGGCACCCACCCACCTTCCGTTGTATAGTGCGACCAATTGTCGTTACATTCTTCCAACCTTGTTTTCCATTTGCTTAAATGGAAATCTCATAAAATTAATTGGGTTGATTTTAGAAAATAAAAAAATTATTTGTTAAAATCAACTAATTGATTTTATGATGAGGAAATTATTTGCTAAAATCAACTCATTTGCTAAAAAATGAGTTTATTTACCATTTGCTAAAATCAACTAATTGATTCTATGGGAAACAAGGCCCAAGTGTGATTGGCACCAATACAATTGGTGTTAACAATTTTGAGTTCGACTCCGGCAAGCTAGGCTCGTTGAATTTTTATTGAGCTTGAGCTCGGTCCGAGTTCGCTTAAGAACTTAACGAACGAATCTGAACATTCCAAAGTTCAACTCAATTTGCACTCCCAAATTTATGGTGCATACATTAAAGAAGGAAGCATAGAATGATTAGGTACCTTTTGAGGTAGGTTTCAACTCATTTTTTTAGGCATATGACACATTTTTTGGTTCATTAAACAAGGATGTACCATGAAAGTGCATAATATAATAGGCATATTTTTGGTACATAGCACACTATTTTTGTGGTATGAGAGGAGTGCATAACACAATCACTCGCAAGGTGCTAGGCGGATTCTTCCGCTAGGCAGACTCACTCGCTGGGCGCTAGCGGACAACTCTTCCGCTAGGTACTATGCATACTCATCCGCAAGGCACTAGGCGGATTCACTTGCTAGGTGCTAGGCGGACTCATCCGCCAGACACTAGGCGTACTCATCCGCCAGGGGCTAGGCGAACTCACTCGCTAGGCGGACTCATCCGCTAGGCGTGGACTCATCCGCTAGGCGGACTCACTCGCTAGGCGCTAGGCGGACTCTTTCGCTAGGCGCTATGCGGACTCACTCGTTAGGCGCTATGCGGACTCACTCGTTAGGCGCTATGCGGACTCATCCTCCAGGAGCTAGGCTGACTCATTTGCTAGGCGTTAGGCGGACTCATCAGCCAGGTCGAACCAGTCACTTGGCCAAACCAAAAGCCAAACAGGTTACTTGGCCAATCCGAGCACCCTTTGCCGAGCCGAGCACTCGTGGCTAAACCGATCACCTGTGGCCGAGTCGAGCTAAATCTTCCAAACCGGTGCGTTCCGAGGGGTCGCAATCACGCGAGCCTGACATATTAGATGTGACGTTAGGTGGTGTGTGTCCGGTGGCATGTTAGGTGGCGTGCTGCCAAAGTCGTGACAAGTGACAGGAGTGACATCAGCCGAAGCGAATGGCTTGCAGGCGTTCTGAGCAAACCACGTGATGTGCCTAGGGAACCGATGACGCGTGAGGCGCATGGAGAGCTTGCAGCCCAAGCAACTCTTTGCCTATAAAAGGCAGACTCCCCCAACCTAAAGAGGTGTGTGTTTTCACAATACTCAACCCCTCTCTCACTTTCTCTCTCTAGAAACTCTGAAGCTCTTGCTTCCTTCATCTTCTTCCTCTTCTAACTTGAACGTCGGAGTGCCTTCCTGACTGGAATCCCCGGTTGGTTAGCTGCTAACGATGTTGTTACGTGCGCAGGCTAGGTGGAGTCCTTAGGTGAAGGCCCTAGGCGAGGTTCTTAGCCCCTCGGCTAGGCAAGAGCGCTCAGGCAAAGTGCTAGGCGAAGGCCCTAGGCGAGATTCCTAGCCCCTCAGCTAGGCAAGAGCGCTCAGGCAAAGGCCCTAGGCGAGGTTCATCTTAGTCCCTCGGCTAGGCAAGATCGCTCAGGTGGAGCGCTAGGCAAAGGCCCCAGGCGGCTCAAATGGTTCACAGGAGGTTCACCCCGGAATCGACTCCCCAACAGTTACACACTTATTATTGAAGTTACGAATAATAGCGTATGGTACACCCAGATAGTTGCCCATTTTTATGAGTATTATACTCTCTTTTTTCTTAGTTGCGCATTTTTATGATAATCAAAATTTTTGTTACTGAATTTCTACTGAATGCGTGTAACATAGACTTCTCCTATAAGAGAAACTTATTTCATTTTGCAAAATGTACCAGTATTCAACTCTATTTCCTCTTGTATCTAGGTTTGCCAAGCCAGGCAAAAGAAGGAAAGAGCAAGTCAAGCCCAAGTAATTCAAGCAGGAATCATGTCGCTGCAATCAAAACTAAGAGCACAATCCATGAAATAAGTTACTATTTCAAATCACGAATACAACACTTACCCACGATCCACCCATGGATTGTCTAGGGCGAATGTCTGCTTGTAACATAATAAGGGTTTGATTTCCCCTGAAGGCAAACCGTGATTTAAGTGGGGGGCCATGGCAGTGAGTTGTTGTTCTAGTCTCTCCCGAGAATTAATTGAGGTGCACGTAAGCTAGCTTGGATTCTCGGTTATCATAAGGAAAAAGAATACGACACTTTGTATACAATAGCTTTGTGTTTTGTCTTAACTTTTCTTTTTTGGTCTCACAAAATCAGAAAATGTGAAGAAATTTATTCACAAAGCTTAGGAATTGGGGAAAAAAAGTAAAAAACAATCTATATTACACATATAGCATCACCAGCAACAAAAACTATTTTTCCCAAGAACTTTCTCCTGCTTCTTCTGGGCTGATCATCAAAGCGTTAGTCAGTTCTCATTCAAAGGGTAAAAAATCTTACTTTCCCTTCTCTCCGCTTCAGAAACCAAGGTTGCTTCTCAAGCGCTACAGAAGATTTTTTTGGGCTGCTTGTGACCCCTGTTTGCCCTTAGCAGGACCTCGTTCCAACACTTAGTCGGGAGGATTTCCTTCTCATCAAAATAGATAAAATTGATTAATAATTAATGCATTAAATATTAATTCACTATGTAAAAGCATGACTTTTAGTATAAATTTTCAACACCCGTTTAGACTCAAAGTAATGCTGCCATGCTCTCACTCTCATTCCTTCTACGTGACTATCAAAAGCCTGAGTTTGTTTACCCGTAATGTAATAGACTATCTAACTGGTAAACCAACATATAATCTTTCATTCTTTTCTGATGCTTAAGTATATGTTTCACAGTTGTCTAATGCTCTTGTCCTGGATAAGACTGAAATATTCTAGTCATGCCGACGACAAAGTAAATATTAGGTCTAATATACAACATAACATACTTGAGGCTTCCTACTATTGAAACATAAAGAAATGTCTTCATTTTCTTATCTCTTAAGGTGCCTTTGGACGCTGATCCTTGGGTAGATTGATTCCATGTATAAAAGGGAGAAACCTTTTCTTAGAACCCTGCATGCTAAAATGAGCTAGAATCGCATCGATATAAGTAGCTTGAGATAAACCCAACATTCTTTGTTTGCGATCTCGTATAAGTTTAATCTTAAGGATGTGACGGACTTCTCCCAAGTCCTTCATATCGAAATGGCTGGGTAACCACATTTTTAGCATAGACAATACTCCCACATCATTTCCGATGAGTAAGATATCATCAACATATAGCACCAAAAACACCACCACCTATCCTTTGTGCATCTTGTACACACACGGCTTATTCGGACATTGCCCATAAAAATCAAATAGATAAAACTAATTAATTAATAATGAATTAAATATTAATCCACTATGTAAATGCATGGCTTTTAGTATAAATTTTCCCACTGGGACAGCCTTGCAGGACCTGGTATTGTTGAGGGTAGCATGACAGGACTCTGTGATTCATGTGTTTGAATATGATATAACTCTTTTCCTTTTAATCGCTTTTTACTTAAATCAAATTGTATATCTGCTATCTGTATGAAATGGGTTTAGGGTAGGATATTTTACTGGGTGTTTTACGCCCACGACACTACGTGCCCTAATCTTCAAACTGCAAGTGTTAAAGACGGTACCGAAGTGCCTACGAACTAACCGGCACCGCTAACGAACCATGACTACCATATCAGTAGTTGCCCTGTACCCTTGTTTTGATGCTACAATGTAAGACTATTTTGGTAAATTCAGAAGTTTCATTGTAAATGTTTACTTAACGTAAGCGAAAATTGGAGCGTTATATTTTTCTAAAACCAAAACACTCCTAATTTATCGTTGTGAGGAGGTTGAGAAAAAATTTACTCCTATTACTTCTTGGGTGAAAAAATATTACCCCAAAATTGAATTATCCGAAATCGCAGAGATATGTTATTAAGCTCCGTTTATTTTGCCATCATAAAATATTTTCTTATATAATAGTTTACTAAAGTTTTTGGAATTTGATTGAATTATTCATCAGTAATATACTTTCCCAGCAGAACAATTCCCAACATTGGGTGTAAAATGACTTACCTTTTGATATTGTCATAAGTTATGTAGTAGCCGAGGTCACAAGGACCATCTAAGGTTCAATAGAGGGATGATCCCCCCTTGGTGCTCGGTAGGGTCCCACCGCACGTCCGTAATCTCCGCCGAGGGACACAGGTACTAGGGACCAAATGCTCGGATACACGCCACAGCGGGCTTACCTCCCATCCATCGGCCCTTCGGTGAATATAGTCCGTCAGAGGACGCGACACACGACAACTTTTGGGGTTGGGGCCAAAGGGCCCGCTTAAAATTGCCGACGGGTCGTGGGACTCCACGCCAGAGACTTGGAATCGACATCAACCAGGTATGTGGCTAACGTGGCCAAAGGCGAGTCATCCGCCGAGCGATAGTTGTTTACGGCGTAACGACGAACCGAGGGCCAAGGGTATCGCCGAGGTCGATCGATGAAGCATGGGTCCAGGATAGGAGCGGTGCTAGGCCGAGGGCCATAAGAATCAGGGTTGTGGCCGAGGGAAGTTGATGATGTGACAGGTGACAGATGGGATTGAAGTGGAGTCAGGCGCCGTCTGGACGGGGTGCTCGAGGCGTC
Source organism: Vaccinium myrtillus (assembly GCA_016920895.1). NCBI lineage: Eukaryota > Viridiplantae > Streptophyta > Magnoliopsida > Ericales > Ericaceae > Vaccinium > Vaccinium myrtillus. The sequence goes on along the minus strand of CM029278.1, from coordinate 14,016,127 downwards.
TGGCGGACCACGTGACGGACCGGGGGATATCCGAGAATTGTTGACTATTCAGGCACACTAGTGGGCTAACGTCAGCAAAGGCGGTGAATCACTCATTACTTGCCCATGTGCATAGTCAGGGAAGGACGGCGCGTGGAGGTCACGGTAAGCGTGGTGAGGAAGCTTCCCTTTGCCTATAAAAGGGAAGCTTACCCACCAAATGAAGGGTTCTTCTTCTTCTTCTTCTTCTTCTTCTTCTCTCTCTCTCTCTCTCTAAAATACTTCATTTCTACACACTTCCAGCCACATTTCTCACCGTAAGTGACTTACTAGACCGTCAGAGTGCCTTCCCGGACCGCCACCGTCCGGACGAGGCGCTAACACGGGTGCTACTTGTGCATGTCGTCTTCTCAGGTGAGCTTGCAAGATCTCAGGCCAACCTCACCCCTCTTCTCACCCTTTCTCCCCGTTCCATAAAGACCACAGAGGTTCATCGGAGAAGCATGCCCCACAAGTTATTTTTTGTTACTATCCCTCGAGTCATGATGCAAATAGAGTGGACAGTTATCCAATATCCAGCATTATTTTACGTAGACAATTAAAAGTGTATGGTTCTCTCTCTAGAATTAATTGTGTAGGTTGTTTCTTTATCTCTCCACAACTTAAGCAATTTGTTTGAAATGGAATCACGCATTTTGTTCTATACAAATTATTTGACTTTTCTCTATCCACTGTTCTTGAAAATTTTTATGAGTGTTCACCAAACACTGAAAAATAAAAAATATATATTTTCCTTAAATAATTTTACCTAAAAAAATATTTTCCGTAGAAAGAAACAAGAAAAAAAAAAACAGAACCTAAATTGAAAATTGGACTGGAGTGGAGAATAGCGAAGAGGTCCATGATCCCTGAAGCTGTCTTGAGATTTTTCAAAACCGACGGGCCCCAGAAACCAAGGCCGTAAAGACTGGGCCAACATGCGGGCATTGGAGCGCGTGATGAGCGTGGGGTGTACAAAGATCTGCATTCCAAAGATACTCCTAGGGGGGTGCGAAAAAGCCCAGAAGATGGCGCCCATTTGCAGTGCCCCCCACAACACGGACACGTGCTTCAGGGTTTCCCTATTCCTCAGGACTCACCGACACAATGGGCAGTGGTTCCACACTTTCAAATTGACATTTACCCATTTTTTTGGTGTGGAATTTTTATTTGTAAGAATTTCATTGAAAGGCAAAAAAAGATGGCGTGGATATCAAAAAAACCAAATTTCTAAGTACTGTTTGGTTCCTGAGAAAAAGTTGGGTCAAGTTTAGCCTTGGAAATTTCAAGTTTGCAAAACCTTCATATTCAAGAGATCTTCATCTATTTTTTACCCAGTCACAATTTTTTAGCATGGGGCCTATTTTTGGGCCCCACACGAAAAATCCGAACTGTTCAATAATTTTAAAATAATTTTTCGGGTTTTTTTTACAAAAAATCAGCTCAATTGGATATGCGTAAGTGCTTCATCCAAACTTCAAGTTTTTCATTCAGAATTCAGGATCCTAAGTTCTGAATGAAAAACTTGAAATTTGGATGAAGCACTTACGCATATTCAATTGAGCTGATTTTTTTCCAAAACACTCGAAAAATTATTCTAAAATTATTAAACGATTCGGATCATTCATGTGTGAACTCAAAAGTGGCCCCACAACCGATTAGTACGATTTCTGTAACTTGGCCTTTGTACCTATATGTTTATCGTTAATGCAATATTCTTAAAGGTATAGAACAAATCTAAGTACTCAGAGCTTGACCGGATTTCGGCTCTTGAAAATTCATAGAATCTAGCCAATTTTTTTAAGAAGGCTTTCTGTTTTTGATAGTTTGACTAGCCAACGATTTAGGAAATCTATTCTTTTCAATAATTAAGAATTTTCATATTTGTGTTATGCTGTATTAAGATCTTGTCCAAATGTTACGTATTAAAGAAAAGGATAAATGCACTTCAAATTTGTATTTTAATGCTTTGAATTACAAAGAATAAAAATACAAGCCGAGATAAATTTTGGAGCGTACTTATAAAAAGAGCAATACTACGCACACTTGCTGAAGCGCCTCATGGTGAGATAGGGTCAAAGCACGACGGTGCTCTCACCCTCTGTGGCGCTCCCTTCCAAAGGACTTGGGCCCACTCTGTCGCTATCTCTAAAACACAAATGCGACCACAACTGTGTTTGAAACCATATGATGCACATAGATCCACATGCATCGAACGGTTTCAGACACACTTATATCCCCAATTTGCATAAAGTTTTTGTTATATTAAAAAGTAAAAACAACGCTGCTATTGGTACAGATCAACAGGTACCGACCATGCTCAAAGACCCACTTGTGAGTCCCACGTGAACGATCTGAACCATTCATTCACCTTAGAATGATTTTTCGAGGGGCCTCGCAAGAAATTAGCTCCATTGGACATGCGTAAGTGTTGATCCAAAATAACATGGTTTCCGAGGGACCCGCGAGAAATCAGCTCCATCGACGTGCGTAAGTGATTGATCCAAAATACCCATGAATTTTGGATCAATCACTTGCACACTTCCATTTTGGATCAATCACTTATGCATGTCCGAGCGGGGCTCTTCAGAAAATCATTCTAAGAAACAATTTAAATTGTTTATGTGAAAATAGTTTGGATCGTTCATGTGAGAGACCCCGAGCACGATCGGTACCTGTTGGTCGGTACCGTTCCCCTTGAATTACAGTACTGAAAAAATGGAATGTACTACTTAAAAATCATTCCCTTAAATAAGTACAATACCCAAGGTCACACCATTCAATGCCATGGTCACACCATTTTAATCCCCCATATTTAAAAGACAAAGGGTTGGAAACAAGAAAGGAATACTTTGTTAAAAACAAAATCTCAAGGAAATACTTTGTTATTTTCTTTGCTTTCATGTTCCGTAGTAGACCTCTATTTAAAACAAGGAAAAACCTTAAATACCCCATTTTTGCATGAAATTTTGGGTCCCACACAAGTTTGTTCTTAAAACATTTTTTTCGAGGGCCCACCAAAAATCAGCTCATTTTTTCAAATTAAAAGTTTTAATTTGAAACGGTGAGATTTTGGCTCAAGATTTCTAACCGTCGATTGAGCTGATTTTTGGGCCCTCGAATTTTTTTTTAAAACAATGAACGCCGGATCTCACCCCGAAAAGTGTAAAACAATGGGGTACCCCTAGAAGCGTTCTTAAAACAATCGAATCAAATTTTAAAAAGTGCTTAAAAACGAAATTTAAACAACTCTAAAATTCTCTTTTAGTCTGCTTGACCAGACTACTTTACAATTCCATCACCACTCGGTCTTTTTCTTGATCACCACTAGCTCTCAAAATCATATCTAGTTGATCAACGAAATTTACACATTTCTATATAGTAAAATTAAAAAGATAAAAGGAAGTAAGAAATGCGCAATAATAATTGGAGAAATAAGTAATCACAACAGCTCCTCCGGCTTTAATCATCCACCCATGATGATGAAGATGACGACGAATTGCTGCAGAACTCAAACCGATCAGCCTCCATTCTCTCCACAACAAAATGCCCCAACGAATCCTTCACCTCCACCAAATTCCCCATACACAGAAACTCCTCACTGCAAACCCTCTCCACTTCCCTGTCAAAATCATGGACAAACACATGGGTTTTCCCCCCTCCTGTCTTGCTCCTCGCAAAAACTCCGGCTGTATATATCGCCGCCATCCTCCCCGGTGCCGCCGCAAAATACCCGCCTGGCCCGTCCACCAGAATCACGTCCCACCCCACTTCGTAAATGTAATTGGGAAAATCGTTGATACCCAGTTTACAATCGGAGAACAGGAGGTTTTGCACGGGCCGACACTCGTTTCGGATTTGATCTCTGGTGTGGTTGATTAAGCTGTGGAGTTCTCTGACTTTGGTCGTGAACTGGATATCGTAGGCTTCGATTTCGGGGTGTTTCCCTTCGAGTTTGGAGACTAAATAGGCGCTTTCGTCGACGAATACGGTGTGGCCGATGAGGTTGAGGGAGTGCCAGAGTAGGGTTTCGTGGGTTAGGCCGAAGATGAGGAAGTTGGGGTTGGGTATGCGGCGGAGGACGGTGGCGATGGATTTGATCTCGGTAGCGGAGAGACTGTCGGTGGCGTTGGGGTTTGAGAGCGAGGCGTAGTGGAGGAGGGCGTCGAAGATGGGTTTAGGGAGGAGGGAGGTGGTGGTGGTGGTGGTTGATGCGGTGGTGGTTATGGTGGTAGGAATGGGGGTTTTAGTGGTGGTTATGAGAGAGAAAAGGAAGAGAAAAGTGAAGAGTGAAGCGAAGAGGAGGAGATAGATACGGTGAGGGGTGGTGGTTGGTCCGCCGTGCCTGGGTAGTGAAGGAGGGTGGAGGAGGATTAGTTTTGTGCTGCCCTTCATTTTTAGAGAGAGAGAGAGAGAGAGAGAGAGAGAACGAAATGCAGAGTGATTATTATTACGTGAGAGTGAGAAGAGGAATAATTTGGGAAATTTATTTGAAATTTAAAGGGTGTTTTCTGTTAGAAATTAAAGAGGGAGACGGAGGTGGGATATGATACAGTATGGGACAGGGTAGGGCACAGATCACAAGGTGTTCATATTTGTACGGTGTTGATGTGGGTGGTGGTGGTAGAAGGAAGAGGAGCAGATGTGGGGTATTAATTTGGCGAGGTGGTGGGAGTCGTGGGACCGGATGGCGGATGACCGACTCAATGAAGTACGACGTCGTCGTTCTTTCTCTTCATACTCTTAGCCTTCATGGACAGGTTTGTTAGTTAGGGACGGGTGATGGACTAACAGGCCTTCCCCGTAAACAAAATAGTGTAGCTAAAGTGGTGTCGGTTGCCAATGCAAGGAAATGGGGGCATGTTTGGGCACGGGTGATGGACTTCAGTCGTTTGTGATAAGTTTTTTGGGTTTAGTTTAATAAAATTTTGGGATAACTTAAGTATTTAATTTTTGTTTTTGGAGCTTAAGATGTGTTTTGATTTTTAAATAATAAAAAAAATTAAAATTAAAGGATAATTGCAACGCATCCGTGAAGAGGTCAATCCAATTTATACTAGGCAAGACCTTAATTTAGAAAAAAGTCTATAACAAAACTCCTAATATCCACAAGATACTAGTTTTTAGATCAAGTTAATTTAGAAAAAGTCTATATACAATTTTCCCAAGTCCCCAATGCAACTATTCTAAAAAGAGGTAAAATTGTTATGTGGCTTCAAATGTATTTCCTACAACGGTTCTGATTATTGCAATGAAATGATTACAAGGTGGAACCCATAATGGGTGGCGCAAATGCCATATTCGTAAATAAGTTTGGGCAACGGGCTAGAGTCCACGTAAATAATTCAAGTCGTTTCGTTAAATTTTAAAATAAGTTTTTGGGTTTAGTTTAATAGAAATCATCTCAATTGGATAACTTAAGTATTTAATTCAATTTTGTTTTTTTGTTTTTTCATTCAGAATTACGGATCTATCATTGTGAAAGAACTAATCGGGCAACTAAATAAATAATTTAAAACTAGTAAACGGCTTAGATCATTTTTGTAGAATTTTATAGTGGGTCTCACAAGCAATGGCAGACCTAAAGGGGTGTCAACCCTCTGTACAACCCCTAATATCCGCATATTTATACTAGTTTTGCAAGTTAATTTAGAAAAAGTCTATATGGAATTTCCCCTAAAGCTCCTCAGGTGAATTTTTTTTCTTAAAATTCCTATATCTATCAATCATTTTAGATCAAGTATATAAATTTATGTGGCTTCTACGCACATGTATACAATCTCGTGTCTTACATGGACCTCACAAAAATCAATATATTTATAAAATACTCCCTCCGTCCCTTTTTAAGTGATCCACTTGGGAAACATGTATTTTTTTGGACATTTAAAAATGTACTTTCATATTAACTTTTTCAAATTTTTATGCACCAAATTAAAATACTCAATGAGCACTTTAATTTGGTATAAAACAAATTAAAAAATTATATACAGAAATATGTTTTTTAGGGGTTTCAAATTACACGTATTCTTATATGGATCATTTAAAAAGGGACGGAGGGAGTATAACTTTTTGGGTTTCAATATAAAAAGTACATGTGATTTGGGCCCTCACAATTCCGTCCACTACCGCCAACGCACCCATCAGGACTCTAGGGCACGTTTGAACGCCAGACTATTTCTAATGGAGGACTTGATAAGATGAGATTAAGAATGAGAATATAGGGGACAAATGGAGTCCACGAGATAATAGATGAGATTATATGAATGTTGAGATTAGTTGTACTTTGTTTGGTTAGAATGAGATAAAGGTGGAATAAAGATGATGGAGATTATTTTTTGCCATTGGATGTGGAGGAAAATAATATAGAGGCGGGGGACTAACTAATACCACTCCTCCCCCTGATATTAGTTAATCTCTCAAATGGGATACTAAATGGACAAATAGTCATCCTTTCTCCAATTCGGTCCTAATCCCATTGTACAAACAAACACGAGACTATAAGAAAAAAAGAACATATGCATCCACCTTTAATCTCTTTCTTAGTCCCCTCTATTATCTCACCATTAAACATCTCACCTTTATTATCTCACCATTAAACAAGCCCTATCTGTGCATGGGTGGATTATAAGGAATCGGGGCATGCATTATGGGGTGTTCATCCTAGACTTGGGGTTCTTGTAGAGACAGTGGTGGTTCCAGAAAATTTTTGTTCAAAATTTACCTTATCTCTATTAGCATTGTGAACTAGTCATATATATACACACAATTTCATGCTCTTATATTAATGTAAATAATGCAACAAAATAATATGAAAATATATAAGATGTCACAATTGGATGTTGTCAACGAAGTTTATATTTTTGGGCCAACAAAAATTAAACTTGCGCATAAATACTCTAGTAATTATTGTAAAAATTGTGTGAGGAATAGGTCCATACCAATCTTTTGGACATATGCTCTTGTTTTTTGAAATATATATATATATAGATATTGTTCATAGTGAAGGCAGAGCACAATACCAATACATATATTTTTTCTCTGTAGTGATGGGGGTTTCTAGTATAAGATAAGTATTCAAACAAAACCCGAGATAAAATTATTATTACATGTAATATAAAAAGTAAAGGTTTGAGGGTATTCAATTGACCATTTATGTAAAGCTATGGAGTTGCCTGTGAGATTTAATTAGATTGTTTATATTGTATTGATTTGTGGGCTAGGTGTTCATTTTTTTTTTTTTTTTGAGTTGGGTGTTCAAATATATACAAGTAAGGGTGTTCAAATATTTTTGGATTGGGTATTCAAGAAGGACTAAACTAAAATAGAACTTAAAAATATTGGATAATATATTATTAGAAAAAAAAAAATTGTGGGGGTGTTCAAGTGAACACCCTCCCTAGAGCCGCCTAAGCGTAGTAAGTGAAGTAACTACCTCCCCGTAGTGACCTCAATTGTGGGCCCTCTGAAATCTTCATTTGGGATCGGAACCGTTCATTTTTTCAGGATTGTTGAGCACATTATGGGTACAAAAATATGATTATCGGAGATTGATAGACACACAATTGAGACAAATTTATCTTACAGTGTATTCTCCAAAATGATATTGGCCATTTATATAAATGATCCGAACAGATGGCTACCAATATATAATTTATTTATTTTTTACTTGAATAATCTACTCAAAATTCCAGACAAATTGTACGATTCTGATCCTAAATACAAATTATAGAGGGCCCACATTGAGGTCACTATGTAAATGTAGTGACTTGGGTCACTATGGATACCCCAAATCCGTCACATCTTTGTTAAGAGTGCACAAAGTATAACCCCTAAACCGATCTGATCCTGGACGGGGGTTAGGTTAGTGCACAAAGAAAAAAATAAACCGATATAAACCCAATTAAAAAACCATGGTTAGAATCGATCCGACCGGATAATATTAATATATATTATATTTGGAACATTAGGTTATGCGAAAAAATTGGTTCGTTATGCCCTTCACGGTTCAACAAAAAAAGGGAGCCCTAAACATTGATAATTATGGTTCTTCTTATCCAACCTCCCGGTTCTCAATTAAAAAACCATGGTTAGAATCGAAAATCTTCACCATATAATATTAATATTAATATATATATATATTTTTCGCGATATATATTAATATATATTTGGATATATATATATATATATATAGGCCGGTTCGAGGGACACAAAACACGATTTTGTTCCGGGTTATATTACGATGATCTAAACCGTTTAGTTTGTTTAAATGGATAAAATAGGAAATACTATAAAAATTCAGCACAATTGATCCAAACAGCTTTTCAAAAAACTTGATAGGAACTGGTGTTCTCAAAATTGTCTGTTCGAGCACTTACCGATATCCGAATGAGTTAATTTTTTACGGATATCCTTAAAAAAATGTTTAAACAAGTTAAACATGTTTAAACACACACACATACACATTAATAATTTATTTATACATGTACATAATTAGTTATCTAGATTCGGTAAGTTAAAATTTTTTGTTCTAGTAATGTTGTAACGCCCCAAGCAGACCAATGGCCTAGTACCTTGATTTTGATCCACAAGGCACACCACATGGCTCAAAATGCTTAAGTCCAAGGTACTAGTAGTAGCCCACATGGTTTATTTTATGCCCAAGATCATCCATGTAGACTTCCGATGTGGGACAGGTGTGGACGACCCTCCGAGGATTTCTCATCGATTCGGAGTCGCCACCCGGGTTTTAGCGGATTGTCCCCGAGGAACCGAACTTGATTGACTCGCGCATTATTCAATGGATAAGGATTACTAGCCCGTCATCACCATACTATCTTATGTTCGGGAGCTCAGTTACGAGAGAGGAAGGGTTTTACGACACCCCCCTCGCCCGGTTCGAAGACCGGTCTCTACTTGACTTTTGTGGGATTATACAAGAAATGTATGCAACTCAACTTTGAACAAGTACGGGAAATGGGGATGGGAGCCATATAATGATGATAAACATGTCAATGGATTATGGTGTATGCATGTGAAGTGCGAACTACATGAGTGATGATGATGATAGATGGATGCAAATTATAGACAACAACAAACAACAAAGAAACAATCATTAATGCATGCTAAAATGGAGTTAAAAGCTGAAAATAACATAAACAACACACAGAATGGACTAAACCAATCTGACCCTCCCTCGGAGGCTTGAGCGCTCAAAGAGGACGGTATGAGCGCTCAAACCTCTTTCTCCCACACATTCTCATGATGCTTCCTGATGATTCTGATTTTGATGAAAACATGTTTGATGCACTTTAAGCTGTTTGAAAATGATACTTTGATGACTAAGCAGAAATGTGTGACCATGTTAACATAAACTTGAAGCTTGATGATGAACCAAACAAGGCAATAAAGACATAAGGAGTGAGAACTAAATACTGTGAGACATTCTAGAATGCCCAAAACCCTGTTAGACAGCTCAGATGATGAAAACATTTGATGAGTATGAAGACAGTTTGAGCGCTCAAACCATCTTCATGGTTTGAGCCTTCTGGACCCTCTTGCCTCTGTTTGACTCATCAATAACATCAAAACAATACACAATGATACAAATGACAATGATATTCTAGAAACATCAATAAATAAGCTTGAGGTGTTCATTTGAGTGAGATATGAGTATCGGGCCATGCATAAGCATGATTAGAATGAGAGGGAGAAAGGATCAGGTTGGCCTAGCCAAACAACAACACACACACACACACACACACACACACACACTATATGAACTGAAAACAAAATGCAGAACTGAAATAAACAAGATTCAAATGCCAACACTGAACAAGGTTTGAGCGCTCATTGTGTCATAGACGGGGCGCTCAAACCCCATTCAAGGGTTATGAGCTCCTGTGATTTCTGGCCATTTTCTGGTACTTCCATGAACCTTGACCTTCTGATCATCTTTAAAAAGAGTGAATAGTGTTCATTCATTCCATAAACAAGGCTTATTCTTTGCTTGATGATGATAAAACATCATTTCCATGGCTTTTGGGTTGATTGATCAATGATCAAGAGTAAAGTAAACTGATTTGAGAGTATCTGAACCAACAAAGAGCCATTGAACGATGATATCAGCATGATATAGCATGAAAACCACAGAAATCATAAAAGAGCCAAAACTATTTGAGCGCTCAAAAGGGGTGTTTGAGCGCTCAAACCCTTTTGACTCAATATTTTCAAAAGTTATTTTTCTTCATTTCTTGGACCTCGTAAGCTCATAGAAGGTATATAGAACCTCCATGAACTCACTGGTCTCCCTCAGATTGACCAACCCGTGATTTTTTACATGCTTTTCTACCTTTTTGGCTATGATCGAGGCTTGAACTTGTGGTTTTGTTGGATGATAGAGTAATGGCTTAGGTGATAGGCTTGAGGTGAGGTATTTTGGACAGAGAAGTGTGAGTACAAGGCTGATTGAGTGATTACTTGAATGGATGATGGTGTATTGGAGCTAGAATGGTGATTTTGGCTTGGATAAAGTGGGTTTTGATGGAAGAGCTGGGTTTGGATGAAATTGATGGAATGTATAGGTTGTAAATGACTTATTAGAGTAAGAGAGGGGCTAGTGTAGTTGGTATCTTAAAGACCCATGTGTATTTGGTCTTAAAGATGGGATTTTTGAGTGTTTAAAATGAGATGATCAGTGAAGAACAAGGACAGATTGAAGTAGGTTTGTGGATTTAAGGAAGGTTTTAGGGCAGGAGGCTTGGTGAGAGGTGATTTCTTCAACGACCCATGGAGTTTAGGTCTTTTAAAGAAGGTTTTTGGGTGTTTTGAAGATTGAACATGATGGAAATGGATGTGAGAGAGTGTAAAACGTGATTGAAGGATGAGAGAGAGAGAGTTGTTTTGGTCCGATGGAGGGTGTAAGAGAGAGAGGACCAGCCCAAAAAGTCCTCAAACAAAGGGTGGAGGGTGGTTTATATAGAGAGAGGGTGAGAGGGAAAGTTGGATTTTGAATTTGAATTCAAATTGGAGAGTTGGAGGGATTTTGGACGTGAAAATGAAGCTTAGAAACCAGGAGGAGCCCATAGATTAGCTAGAAAACCAGCTGAAAGATGCCTTGAAAAGTTTTTGGTGCGTGCAAGGTTTGAGCGCTCAAAGAGGGGTTTGAGCGCTCAATGTGTGGTTTGAGCGCTCAAAGGGCCTGCAAACCAAACTTCACAGGGCTGCTCCGGGTGGTATTGAACTCCGTTTTATGCGTGGTTTGAAGCGTTGGAAATCTTATCGAGTCTTCTTTCTAACCTAATTGGTTTGAACCCAAGATAATTTGTACATCAAAATGTGTGACCATTTTACCCTCAGAAGGTCGAAAAATCAAGTCATTTTGGTAAAACGTGCACATCTCCCTCATTTCAAAATGGATTGAGACATATTATATATCAATAAAGAGGGGTTTGAATGTACTAGAAGATGGTGTAGGCTTGAGTTTATTTTGAAGAGATTTTGGATGGTTTGAAGGCTATTTTGGTCATTTTGGTTGGTTTAGGGTTGTTCTAGAAGGGTTTAGAATGGTTTAGGGTGATTTGGTGAGTTCAAGCCTTGTTCTTAGGCTCAAAGTATGCACGGTTGGTCTATTTCATCATCGGGAATGCTTGATAAGTTTCTCGGGTCAAAATCGGGGTGTCTACAACATAGTGTAACAAAGGTATTCTTTTATATCTATTTACTAGTATTTAGAGTAGAAATTTTATTTTGTTAGAAAGTTTTTAATATATTACTATAACTATTGACCCAACTATACCCAATTTTCAATTTTAATTCCCTCGTAAGACATGCTAAATTTATTTTCTCATTTTTAGGAGTTGTTTTATTGATGGTAGATTGTCTAGTACTTTGTGTATCATGTAGAGCGTATTTAGTTTCGAATCTAATAAAATCCTATAATTATTTTATGAGTTGTTTGGTACTCCAAATTCTAAATAATCTTTTGTGTTCATATGTTGTGAAAAATGTTCCAACTCTAATCGTGTGGAATCGGAACCGAGCCAAAATTGATCCGGCTTGTGGTTTGGATCTGGACAAGTTCTACACGTATATCGGTTAGATTTTGGTTCTTAATTTTCTAGAATCGGTCGGAATGGTCTGGTTACTGACTATACAACACACGTGTTGTGCATGACTGTGGGGCTCATCTTGGGTCTTGTTGTTTGATCCAAACCGTCCATTTTGTTCATCTCGTCGAGTATATATACTACACAAAAATTCAGGTTGATCGAACATCGATAATTATTTGATTGATCACCATTTAACTTGTAGTTTTGTGGAAAAAATCACCTACAACTATTTCTTTAACTGTTTCAGTTCCATGAAAAATGCAATCTTAAAATATAATTACCGATGTCTGATTAACCTGAATTTTTATGTGATTTACATATACGATGAGACGAACAAAAGAAACGGTTCGAATCAAACAAAAGGACCTGAAGTGGGCCCCAGAGTCGTTCGCGTGCACATCAACTATAACGCCCCTAATTTCGGGAACGTTTACAATAATAATAAATAAAGTTTTACAATAATAATCCATAAAGAAAATTACATAAATCTCCCTGCAGATACATTTATTCACTATTAGGTAAGCTAGGGTTCTTTAAGTCCCAACACTGGCGTGAGCCCCGACGGTGTCCTGCTCAACTACATAAGCTCCCGAGCCATAGAACTCCTCTTGTTTGTCTCTATAGCCTGGCATAATACGTCAGAGTTGCAAAGCAACATCGTGGTATTATGCCAGGGCCACACAAGTACAACCCCGTGAGCGATAACGCTCAACGGAAACCACTACCCCAAATCCTGATAGTAAAGAATAACAGAAGTTTACAAAAATTAATATGAAATGCACATGTCAGTGTCAATGCATCAGGGTGTATCGCGTATATCATTTCGTGTCTCGTATTATCTTCCAATGTCAGAGTTCTTCTTCAAACATTATTATCTATTGTTTGGGCACTGTTCCGACCACCGGGTCATAGGCCAGTTCACTCCACTCTATGGACACTATTTCCGACCACTGGGTTAATAGGCCATCACTCTAAAGTACTGGTCTGTTTACGTCTCTTTCCACTGACGGTCGCCAAACTTTCCAATCGCACCCATACGAACATGGTCCCGCCCGTCTTTTCATCACGGACCGCCTCTACATGACATAAGATCCGTCCACCATGTTGTTGTACACACTTAGCCCTAACCACCATGTTCTCTCCGCGAAGATGGGGCGGCGCTTAAGCGGCACTACTGTAATCTATTCAATTCCCTACTCATTCATTTCTCATTCAAGTTCTCATTTCGCATCTCGTCATTTCTCAAAACTTGTCGTATCGATTCTTGTAAAAAAGTGTCTCGTGAATATGCAACTTTTCTCCTAAAACGTGTCACGTAAAATCATGATTTCTCCTGCGCGAACTTTTGAAAACCAGTCTAGGGTTTGTAGAAACGACTATTAAGTCATATTTAGTACATAAGTTCAAAGTCCCGTTTCTCGTGATTACTCCGTAAAACATTATGATTTTAGTAACGATTAATCAACTTCACGTTTTTTTTGAAAACTAAATGGGCATTATAACCAATGTTTTGAATTTCGGACCAGAGAGCGAACCGGAAAGGAGACCGGGTGGACGGGTCACCGGTTGAACCGTGGTTGAACCGCTATCGAACAGTGACATCATAAATATATATTTTTTAATATTTTTAAAAATATAAATATGAAAAATAAACATGGAAAAGAAAGATGGCATAGGAAAAATGAGAGAGTTTGAATTTTGTAGGTGGAGTAGTCCCACATCGCTCAAAATGGAGACCTGAGACAACCTAAAGCATTATAAAGGCAAGGGCAGGCTTCTGCCATTGGGAATTAATACGATTTAAAGCCTTAGTGAAAGCCCACAAGGATAGTTGTCCAGGGTTGCCAACTTTAGCTTTAAATTGGAGTAGTAAAGAGTGGAGTTTAAACATTTAATGTTCTGGTTCGGTCCGACTGAACCGCAACCAAGTCGAACGGTTCTCCGGTTTAACCGTTATTGTCCACCGGTTTTTACAAAAAAGACCGGTTTTGGAAAATGGACGGTTTTTGGGTCACCCGGTCGAACCGGCCGGTCCGGTCCGGTTTTTAAAACATTGATTATAACATTGTAAAATTTATAAGTTCAAACACCAACGTAGTTATTATAACGACTATGTAAAATGCTATATTAGGAAATAGGGTCGGAGTATTTACGGACATTATAACAATGTGAAAATAATATACTTAGGAGACGGCGAAATAGTATCTATCTTTATTCCGATGATTAGTCGGAAGACGGTAAAGCTCGTCAGAAACTCGGCAGACAGCGTAATGGCTACTTATTCCGTAAGAAAAAGAAAGACTTCTTTTTCTAAAAACACCAATGCTACTAACTTTCTACTACTTTTGGATCTAGAGATGGTTTTGGTGGTGGAGGGTAGTGGCTCCAACTTGATTTTCTTGAAGAACTCAAGAAAACCCCAAGAACTAGAAGAATTTCCTCTCTCTCTCTCTCTCTCTCTCTCTCACACACATATCTATAGGTTTAATACTTAGAATCCTAGGAAAGTCTTAGGTTTTGTAAGCAAAATCCAAGGGTTTTTATTGGAGAGAATCTTAGGGTTTTATGACATTCTTGTGTATACAAATACCGGTTCATGCGTGTAAATCTAGTGTGCTTATTCTTGGAGAATAAGTAAACGAAGAAACTTCCTCCCTCCTTCCTCTCAGTGTCTCCAAATATTTCCTGCATTAATGGAGAGATTTTGGTAGGATTCTTAGCCTAGTTGTGTAGATACACTAGTATCTTATATACACTAGCACATGCTCATTAATTAGGAGCTATATATATATATATAATATATATATATATATATATATATATATATATATATATATCCAGGATTTTTACAAGCTTATAAAATTTTTATTTAATAAAAGAATAATTAAAATAATTAAAATCACAATTATAAATGGATTTTTTTATTTACAGAAAATTAGGGTCGTTACAGTAACATCCCTCTCCATGCGTAATGAGGCGGATAGGATCATCGGGATGGTAGAGAGGGGGAATTATTTTGTGTAGTAGGCACGGGGCAGTGAGGCAGCCTTCTTTAGTTGCAATTATTATGCATTTATGCCTGTCATCTGCCCCTTTAGATTCTCTTATCATGCGTGGGTTTATTTACGGCCTAGTTTTTCAAAAGATTTTAGCAACTCATTTGCTAAAATCATGGTTGATTTTAGCTTAAAAGGGTATCGAAAATGTACTAACGGCATGCGCGGTCCATTTTTAGATTCCGTACCAAATGGATTAAATTACTTTTTCTTGAATTAAATTAGAAATTGATTTTAGGAAAACAAAAACTTAGCCCTTGATTGTTGATTCCCTTGGTACGATACCTAGACTTAACCACTGTTAGGTTATGCCTGATTTTCAACCACATGAATTCTCTTAGCAATGTCGCTATGGCTTGTAGCTTTCAGCAAATCATTATCATTTTGGTAATTGGTTTTTTAAATTAATATAATTGCTTGCTTACACAGTTAGGGTGGAGTCGAAACCCTAAGGCCTTTCCAATCCTTGAATTGTTAATTCATCTTTTAGTTATTTAAATAATTTCAGTTAAACAAACTCCAATCACTTTTTCTTGAATTAAATTAGGAATTGATTTTAGAAAAACAATAACTTAGCCTCGTGATTCCGGTGATACGATACATGGACTTAACCACTGTTCTATTTAAATTGAGGATTTTGCTCAATTATATCAATAATTTTTGGTGTGTAAAACGAGCTACCATTTATTATTATATAAATTCATATGAACTTTTGAGTTCCAATCTACGAATTTTTGTAGTCAAACTTATGAATTTTGTGGTCCGGTTAAACGTCATTGTAAGAATATAGACCTTTATGGTCTTAACACATTACACATCAATATTTATGTTATAGTGTGAATTACGAAATTTTATGGTCCAAGATATCTTATATAGTATAGCAGAATGACTTTTTGTGTGAATTCACCATTGGTTTGTCGTATAGGATTTTGAGTGACACATGTGACAATAATTCAATTACCATAAGTAGGTAATTCCAAATTTCAAGCAAGTTCCATGATTTAAGGAATCAGCACTCAAGATTTGTAAAGAAAATAATCTATCAAATAATTTTAAATTTCAAATACTCATCAATCAATAAATTCTACAAATGAAACAATTAATTAGCTAATTAAAAATTTCAAAATAATTTAAAAATCACTTAACATTTGCAAATAAAAACAATAATCAATTAGTTTTAAATTCCATCCCCCATTTTCTCAACCATCAGTCTAAAAAACTCTTAAGTCTCTCAATCCAACCAATTATATTTTCTCAAACCTTATTGTTGTTCTTATACTTTGGCTAGGGCCATGGTTTTCAACCAATGAACAAATAACCCATGTTTTAATAATGAGTTAGTTTGTAATAATTTTTTTTTTCAGTTTCTATTAATTGGTATTCATTTTAAAAAAAAATCTATAATGGCTTTCGATGTCGAAATTTATGTTGGCTAAAAAATGACTCGGCTTTTACAGGATCGATGTGAGAACCTTGATGAGAAAATCAATCGATTGAAATTGTCAAAACAACATTTTGAAAGCAAAAATGGTCAAAGGGTTACATAATTGGAATATTATTCTCAATTTAGCAGTAAGTGTCAAGTTAATAGTTGCTATTGCTAAGATCTTGAAAGGAACAATACAAAATTACTATATGACTAACACATGACAAATAAGATCTTAACAATTCTTTTAGCCAACCTTTCTTGAGTTTTGTGGGATAGAATTTGTTCTCTTCTTCTTCTTCTTCTCTTCTTCTGACAAAGTGACATATAGTATTATATTCTACTTTAAGATGGAATGATGAATATCTATCTAACTTAAACAATTAATATATGAACAAAATAAGAAGCCGTAGAATACAGTTGAATTATATTGTGGGAAAAAAATTCAAAACTCAAATATATGCCCTACACATATGATATGATACGTAATAATTGCCAAACTAACATCCAAATATAAGAAACTATATATCCATATGAGTGAATTAATATTTTGAACCAATCATACATTAAGTTGATTGCACACTTATGGTCTGCACTTAAACAAAGAAGTTAAGCCCTTTCAAAATATGAAGGTTCAGGTATTTTAAGATTTGATTAAGTTTGATTTTGTGAGGTACTTAAACAAGTTATAAGATTTTTTTGACAATTTATATTAGAGAGTAATGCCCAAACGGAGCCAAAATTTTGCTCATTTTGACTCGGATTCCCTTGGTAGCAATACCTAAAAATTATATTCTTCCACCTCCATCCCACAAAAGAGTAGTCTATTAATTCAAAGCGACGTGAATTTTTTTAAAAATCTCAATTAGTTCTTTAATTTTATATGAAAAAATGTATAAATCATGTTGGAGGTACTCTAAATTTCTATCCGGAAATTAGAGGTTTTTGGCAATGGATTATCTTTCCAACGGAGGGATTATTAATAAAAAAAAGGTATAAGTGTTCTAAGATTAATTATTTATAAACCCAAAAGAATACACATTTTCATAGGTTAATCATCATAAACATGATTAATACCCAAAAATTACACACTTTCATCAATTAATCACTCATCAATATGTTTAATACCAAAAATAATACACGTGTTTTGTAGAATAACACTATTCTTGCCATACAAATTTAAATTATTGGTATATGATAGCATTAGTTCATCACGTACATAGCATTTTCCGCTAAATTGTGGAATCAAAGTGCTCCAAGCATATAATCATTGTTTTACGAGGCTAGATTTTTGTGGAAAACTAAACTAACAAACAAACAAGGCCATTTTAATGTTGAAAGTATTCATCAATAGTTAAATTTTTTTCGTGTATTGCGACTCCGTGCATAGCACGGATTTTATGCTAGTATAGTGTACTATAATTCATTCTTTTGGCGTTATAAAATGCAATGGAAAGAGAATTGAAATTAATGGAAAGCGTAATAGCGTAATCATTTGACTTAGTACAACGTGGCAACGAGAAAGTGAAGTTTGTTAAGCAAAATGATGGAACAATCAGCTGCGCATTTCACGTTTTTTCTCGCCACCCAAAACAAACGAGCTCAGATCCTCTATGCCGAAAAACTCCTGTGCCGAGAGGTTTTCCAGCCGTTGAATTACCCAAAAAATTAAAACATAAAAACAAAAATTATAATCCAACAGCCCAAAACCCCCCCTCGACACAGAGACAAAGGTTTTGGGCACAGAGGATTTGGACGAAAACACATAGCTAATATTGCATTCCGCATTTCCGCTACTTTCGCTGTTGATATGAAAGGCGATAAAATAGCTAAACCATACCTTACTCCAAATTCCAGTGAGAGTCGATACTCAGGGCCAACCTAAGGGTTTGGCCTTAAAATTTTTTATATTAGTCTTAAAAAGACTCCTAACCAAGCCCAAAAGTAAAAACTACGAGAGTGCCCCTAAAATATTGAGTTTCTTGGATGTCCTAGGCCGGCCCCGTCGATACTGTTGACCCAACCTCACCACCAGCGAAAAATAACTTTGAGATCATTGGACGTTTGTCTGAACATTAACTTCATAATCTTAGAAGAGTAAGTCAAGGAGCCGATCGGAAAAAAAAAGAAGAGTAAGTCAAGGAGTGCAAAAGCTAGCATAGACTCCTAATTATAAATTCTAAAAATACTCTTTAATGCTATAACGAGTGATATTATATGACGATAAACATTGCAACAGTTTACTGTGAATACAAACGTCCATTTTCATATCATAAAAATACAGAGATCCATTTCAAATACTGGATGCAGAGCATGCAGCAAAGGTTCCAAATCCCTTGTCGCCAAATTTACAAGACAATCAATACCAATGAAATTCTTATAATGTTGTAAGCAATGTTCTAAAAGAAGGTCTGGAAGGCCGAGTACTCGCCACCTAGGCGATAGAAGGCTCTCGCCGACTAGACCAACTATCCGGACTAATTGCCCAACTAAACGCCGAGTACTTGGTCCTAGAAGTTAGAATGTGCCCGGCCGCCCTATGAGCGCTAGCGAGTTTTAGAACCTTGGTTTAAGTATCACTTTTTAGTGGAAACTTTGTTAATGAGAGAATTTGAGTTGAATGCACCATGTTGAGCAGCTCCCCAAACTTGAAAAGTTATGGTTTCATGGGAGTAATTTGGGGCATAATTTAGTCCTAAAAGGTAGATAATGTGAACCTTTTTCACAAAAAGGAGGGCATCAATAATTGACTACTAATTCAAGAATTAGTTATCCAAGAATCTAAATCCAACCTTTCCCCAACAAGAATGATGAGAAATCTTACTTTAAAAGGATAAGGAAGCCAGTAGTCTATGGTTACATAATTTAAATTTTGAATGGTGGCAGGCAAAAGGGTGTTCCCATCACCAAAGCCAACTGTTCACTTCACCTTTTTGTGTTAGTGAGTTGGCCCGCGGGCAGCTGTATTTGGCTGTAGTATTTTTTTTTATTTTATCGGTAACAAAATTTATTGGCTTAGTTCGTTTCCCTGTTTAGTTTTAGTTTTGATGACATCATCATTTCTCTCTCTATCTCTCTCCACTCATTACACTTGCTGACATCATCAAAACTAAACTAAACTATCTAACCAAACACAGTCATTAAAACTCGATAAATGATACATCGAGAATAGCTGGCAATATATCAGTGAGAGACTAAAACTAACGCTAAAAGGAAAGAAAAATACTCCCTCTGTCCGGATTTGTTGGTCCGTTTTGGGAATTTCAACTTTTTTTCCATTACTTTTTGTGTTTTGTTGTTTTCACATCATCAAAAGTAATTTTCCCCTACTTTACCCTTTAACTTTTGAAAATGGACAAACATTTTCGAACTTGAAAAAGTTTGTTTGTGGACCAACAAATCCGGACGGAGAGAGTAGTAAAAAATATAGTAGCAAAGTTATCGTAATGTGATTGTAGGAGCACTTGTCCATAATGGATTGCATTGAGATCCGGGCTCCAAAGGTAACATGAACACACTTTAGATAACATGAAAGTATGAGTGCAGCATCAAATTGAAAGCAAGGAAGGTCTAAACTTTTGAGAAAAAGAATGAACATAGAGGCTTTATAGTATTTTTGTGCTTCACAATTAACTGTTACATTTTTTCTGGGTCATTTTTCAGCCTTTAAATGTATAATATTATCTTTTCATATTTGTTTTGATCAAGAGTTAAAAATTTTGAGTCTTTTGGTGTCCCTTTTTTCAATTTCTCCATACCAAATTAAAGATATATTTGAGTTCTTAAATTTGATGCCAAATATTTCAAAAAAAAAAATGTAAATAAATTGCTTTTTTTATCTTAAAATTACACGTCTTTTGTAGAAAATAGTTCAAACGTGAATGAGTGGGTATTTTTATTCTTCATGTATCAAAATTTAGATTCTATATGTCAAGTCTAAGGTACAAAATTGAAATCCTTCTTTAAAACAAAAAAACGGGGGGAAAATAGGTTGGACAAGAGATAAATATTGGATGGCGATTATTTTATTTTATTTTTTTGACAAGATACATTAGTTATTACTAGTATCTAGACATATTTGTAGAAGGTATAGATTATCTTAAACATACATCATAGTTTTTTATCTCATAACTTTATGTCTTGCCTTTTTTACTTTTGCATTTTGAAAATTAAAAAATAACTAAAAATTAAGGCGCGGAATAAGGATTGAGAAATCAATTGAAGAGTTAAGTATAAAACAACAAGTTAGATCCTTTTTTTTTTTTTTGGTTACAAAGTAAACAAATACGAATAAAATATTCTTTTGTTTGAAGGAAAACGTGGTAAGAAAATAATGAGATGACCATATGAAGCATGTAAATACATGAAGAAAAATAGAAAAATAAAGATGAACCAATCAAAATAAAAAAGGAATTGTGATTAAAAATGGTTTTTTCACTCTATTTTCGTATAAATATATTCTAAAATTTGTATTCTAGTGCTTATGTCATGTGTAATCTTAAGCACTAAAAGACACTCTTTCCGTTCCATTTTGTTTGCTTGGTATTCTATTTAGGGGTGCCCTAAATTGTTTGCTTTGTTTGAAAGTCAAGAATGAAATATATAAGATATTTTTTTACAAACTAACCTTCATAATAAATTATTAAAAAGGATTAAAAATAGCTTTTAAAAGGAGTAAAGAATAAGGGACAATGCTGGAAATGTCACTCCCCCTGTCCCATTTTATTAGCTCCCTAGGAATATTTGTGTCATTTGAAATGTCTATATCCTTTTATTTATAATGTTTTTTAAAATTTTGTCTAACAGAATTAATTAAGATCTATCAAATAAGATCCAAGCGGTATATAAACTACATTGTAGATTAAAAATTATAAGAGTTGAAAAAAGACACGCATAATTGTAGAGAGCACATAAAATAGGATGGAAAGAGTACATAGCAAACAATATGCGTGATGATAAGCCCCCAATATCGTACATAACCGGGGCTTATCGTGCTCATTTATCACACACAAGCACGCGATTTCGCGCTTTAAATGGTTGATTTGCACGTAGTGGTGTTTTTGTTAAGTTACAGGTTGAACGCGGATTAAGCGCATTTTAAGCGCATTGGGAATCGTCCCAAGCAACCAAGGTCCACGTGCCCCATGGCACGCCAACACCGGGCCTCGAGAGCCGAGACACGATGATTTGGCTAAGGCCCGGGAGTGAACAAGCATTCACGAGGGTAAAGGAGTGGATGAAAAAAATTGCCAAGGCACAATCCAGCCTAATCTGGATCGATCCAGGCACCATGTGGATCGATCCACTTGTGCACAAGTCTCTTCCAGCCTAATCTGGATCGATCCGGGCCTGGCATGGATCGATCCATGCTCACACAAAATTCTCCAAGCCATCTGGATCGATCCAGGTCTCAAGTGGATTGATCCACTTCACATCAAAGCAGCACCAGTTAATCCTGGATCGATCCAGGAGTGGGGTGGATCGATCCAGCCTACATCATAACAGCAACAACAACACTTGGATCGATCCAAGATGGGTATGGATCGATCCAAGATGGGTATGGATCGATCCAAGTCCCTCCGGGCAACAGATTTTAATCACCTTTTTGTACTTTCCTTTTATGGAAATTTTTAGTTGTTGTGAGGACTTTACTAGATATTATGTAGAGGGAGAAAAGGAGGATTAAATAGTCTCTCCTCTCTCCTTCCCAAGAACATCTTTCTTTTATTTTCTTTCCTAGTTTTTTAGGCTCTCCCCTCTCTCCTCCATTAGAGAGTTTTGGAAGCTCTCTCTCTCTAGATTCCTCATGTAAGTTTATTTCTTCCGTTAATTTGTCGTTTATTAATGTTGTAGCTCGGACTTAGATTGTTCTATCTATCTAGTTTATTTTTGTTCTTGTTAAGTTTTTCATTTCCATGTTCCTCTAGCTATTTTCTCTTAAAGATCCTAGTTCTAAACCTTGTTAATCAATTTCTCAAGTATTAAAGTGGTAGGCTAACAGAGTATCTTCATTAAAATCAAGTTTATTTAGTCACTTGTCATGTTCTTTATTTCCTTTATAAAAATAGGCATGATTTACTTAGTAATGATCGAGTAGTCGTTATAGGCTCGGTTATGGGGTGATTAGCATCCCGTGACTTAGGTTGATTCACTCTCCTCGCCTTAATGCAAACATTGCATGTTAATCAAAGAGTTAGGATTAATTCTATGTAACGAAATTTGGATTTGTTAATCCCTTTGATCACACGTAGCCAATGGCTTGACCACTTGGCACGTGTGATGCTTAGGGCGATGTCAATCAAAAGGTTTGTATAAATGGCACAAGAATCCTACTCTTTGAGTAACACCATTTCTAGTTGAATGAGTTTAATTATCAAATCTTCCGTTCGGGGTTGTTTAACGACGTCCCCGAGCCGATTATTTTAGAGGAGAATGAATCGGCCCAAGTCATTGGTGTTATGAACCTCTTGACTTAGCCTTGTTTAAATTAGTCTTTTAAATCTCGCGTCATTCACGAAGTTAAGTGAATTCCACCCCCAAACTACTAAGCCAAGTTTGCCGCTTTAAGGCTAAATTCCATTGTCCGCGAAACAACACTCACGCTCAACGCATTCGGTCTCTGTGGACTCGACCCGGACTTCCGGTTATCATGCTACCGCCGGCCTAAACCATACGCTTGGGGAATTAATATTGGAACGCAATCCAAGGGCGCAAGCACGTGACGAAGTGAGTAAATTTTAGAGTGTATTAATAAATAAAAAAATGACACGGAAAATTAGTACCAAAAAGAAAATTGAAGATGAAAATGACGTCACACTGTTTTCATTCCAATTTTATCGGATGTCCCAAAGGGACAAATGACATCACACTGTTTCCTTCATACTTTGAGTTTGTCTTCTTGGACTGAGGGACGAAGGATAGGTTGGAGCCACTGACAAGCATGAACAAAGGGTAAAATGGAGAATTTGATAGGGATGATGGACGAAGGTTTCGTCCACCAAACTCACGCTTTAATATATAGATTTTTAAATTATAGTCTGAATAGATTATGAAACTATTGAGTGTTTTAAAGGTACGTGCATAATAGATTTTGCAACAATGTAGTATTTGAAAAGATAATCATCAAAATATATTATAAATTGATTTTGCTATGTTACCCTTATCGTGGTATTATAATGTATATGTATGAATAAAATTTTCATATTTGGCAAAATTAACAGAAATGATTTATTTTTTTGTCTTTATTAAAAAAATTTGCATTTATTAGTTTTGCGTTGGTTTTTTGTAGATATTAATTCGTCTTGACGAGAGGAAACTAAAGAGTAAAAGATTATAAACTAAACTAAATTTTTTGTGAATAAACTAAATAATCCACAAAAAGTTGGATTAGTTTTGTCTTTAGTGAATTTTTAAATAATTTTTTTAAAAATTCCACTCATTATGACGACCCAATAATCCAAAAAAAATTGACGCAAAATTAATAAATGCAAATTTTCTTTTAATAAGAACAAAACAATAAACCTTTTTTTTTTTTTTGCCATACGTTATACATCAGCGGGGGAAGGGGAGTTAGTAGGGTTAGTGAGTTAGTCCACAGAGGAGTCCAGAGGCTGTCCATAGCCCTAGACCCTGCACTGCCTCTCGTGGGGCTCGAACTCACGCCTCCGCTGAGGAAGGCAGTGAGCACGCCAACTAACACCCTACATTTATTCCCATCACCAGCCTTCGTTTGCAAAGATTATAATACTCCTACCCAACTGTTTTTTCTTTTTTTTGATAACCGAGGAACAGCCCTACAATAGGCCACTAATTGGACCCACTGCACGACCCAAACCTCGGAGGGTGTTGGCGCAACCCACATCAGTCACAGCCCCCCTCTTAGCACAGGTACTCACCCTGTGAGGAATCGAACACCTGACCAAAGGGACTACCCCTAAAATCAGACACTTGCCCTAACCACTAGGGCAACCCCTGGGGTGTGTCTACCCAACTGTTCACTCCACCTTTTGCCAACAGAAGGGTACTGCGATTGCTTTTGTTAGAGTGGGACAGGGAATAAGAGCCAATTAGTTGTGTTTAGATCAGGAATTTCACACGAATTTACGAAGCAAAAGGAAAAAATTAAAAAAAGAAAATAAGGAGACAACAAAATAAAAAAATGAGAATAAGTCATTTCCGCCGGCGGTGGCGACAAATGTTTCCTCCAAATCAATCACAACGGTCCGTGTAATTGTGTACTACACAATCACATTGACTACACAATCACACGGACCGCTGTGATTGATTTTGAGAAAACATTTGTTTCCGCCGGCAGTGAAAATAATGTTTTCTCTATAAAAAAATATCATTGTTTCATTGTTTTCCTATCATTTTCCGTAGGCTTTATAAATCTCTCTAGCAATCCATAAACCAGGCCCAATCTTAAACCTAGAAATTGTTATTTCTCCCACCTTTGAGAATATTGAGATACCACCTTTGAGAATATTGAGATACATGTATTGCTAGCACTTAATCTAGCTTATTTAGTTTATTTGATTTTAAAAAGCTAATAAAGGTTATTTGTTAACAAACATAAATAACTACTTATTTGGATTTTCTATCTTATTTGATCCAAAAAAAGCAATAGATTATTTAAACTCCAATTGGAAGATTTTTTTTAATTTTTTTTACTTACTTCAAGTTGCTACAACATTAATGGACAAAATATTCCTAAAATAAGTTATTTTTAGTCAAATTTTAAAGTCAATCTTGACATTTAGTTTATAAAAAAATATTTGACAGTATTCAAGCAAAAAAGTTGAACGGTTTATGAAACTTATAAAAACTTTTACTCCCTCCAACTCTTTTTTTAGTGTCGGCATTTCTATTTTGGGCTATATTATGAAAAGTTAATAGGAAAAAATTTGTACAATTATCATTTTGCCTTTTTAAAAAGTTAGTGGGTAAAACATTAATAGGTATTTCACGAGACTAGATAGCGTACAAGTCCAAACGAAGATAGGTACTCGAATCCACGAGAGTTCTTGAATCCACAAGAGAAAGAGAGAAAATCTCACATTTGTTATTGATTGATTAAAAGTTATTGAATAATTATGCCCATAGGCTACATCCTTTTTTATAGGGCTAAACCTTAACTCGATTGGGAAATAATAGAATCTTGCCAACCAAGAAAAACCATAAAGGAAACTAAAAAGACAAAAAAAATTTTGCTTAACCTACTTATGGAAATTAAGATACTACCTAATAAAACATGCCAATTAAAATATCATAAATCAATATATTACTAAAATAACACTTCCATAAGTTAAAACCTTATCTTGTCCTACATCAGTCTCCTTTTCTTCAAAAGAATTTCTCGTTAGGAATCTACCATCTTCCATGCCAAATAAATAGATACTTGGAATACTCTAACCCCTCAATTTCCTTCCAAAAATCAATCACATAAAATAGTTTTTGCAATGATATATTTTCTGCATGCTTCAATTGATTGATAAGATCTACTAAATGAGTATTTGGAATCCAATCATATTGTTGCACTCCAAGAAAATCAACTTGGCATTGTGGATTCTCTTGATCTTGTTTTATCTTAGTATTGGTTGATATTAATTTCTTCAATTGAAAAATCATTTGGGTCCTCCAGAACTTGATCACCAACATCAATATCAATTTTCTGCTTCCCACCAATATCCATATCGATTTGCTTATCATCAACTTCAATCACAATGTTTCTTTTCTCGCTACAACTTTCTCTTTACTATCAACTTTGAATACGATGTCTTCTTCTACAACTTCGGCATTTTTCTTGGCACCTTGATGCTTCGGCCTATATTTATCTTTCAAAAGTTGCTCATAATTCTATGGCAAAAATCTCTCCATAATACGTCTTTTGATTCTTGACCATGCGTGAATATGACACTTACCCAATCGTTCTCTTAAATCTTGCATATGTAATCACCATCGTAGCGTTGGCCCCGTAAGTTTTAACAGCAAATATTTCTAGTTTATTTCGAACGGCATTCTCACATGCTCAAAGATATCTTCAATGGCTAAAATCCAATCTAAAAAATCTTCAAAATACTCGTAACCATTGAATTTAGGCAAATTATTATAATACCTTAAATTGGGTTCTGATTCCTTACTATCAGCACGGTTAGTTAGGTGTCCCCTAACTACTATTTGATTATTGGGTTGGTGTTGGGCAAATCCCTCGCGCGATTCTCTTCAACCCTTTCTGATCCTTGGTTGGGTTTAAGAGTCAACAACCATAGTCCCTCACGGATTTCCGCATGTGATTTGCAAATTTTTATTAACTGCGCTTGTTGTTCTTCTACCATCTTCTTCAAATCAGCATCTCCATGAACAAAGTCATTGGGCGTGTCATCTATTTTGTTAGGTGCCATCGAGCCAAAAAAGTTCTTGCTCTAATACCACTTGACGCAACGGAATTCACGAGAGATTAGTTATCGTACTAATCCAAATAAGATAGGCACTCGAATTCACGAGTATTCTTGAATCCACAAGAAGAGAGATAAAACTTAGAGTTGTTTATTGAATAAAAGTTGATTTTGCCCAAAGGCTTGCACCCCTGTTTATAATAGTAGTAGGCCTAGCTAATAAGGTAATATTTGGCTACCAAGAATATAACTTAGTGTAGGGAACAAGCAAAACAAAATAAAGAAATAAAAAAACCTCTAGAAAACTAAAAATGGGAAACTAGAATCGTACGAAGCAACACACTTAAAAATGGACGGCGAGAGTAACAAACAACTTTACAACTTCTTCCAATTTTTTAAAACTCTAATCAAAGCTAACTTATAAGTACTAGCAAATGGGGCCATATAATTACCTAACAAACAGTGACTAGTACATAACCTCCACATTTGTGTGCTCGACATGGCTGACTTGGACTTTTTTCATCCATGAGGATGATTGGTTAAAAAAGGTATTTCAAGGTTCAAATGGGTCCCACCTATAGGCAGGATCCCCAAAATGCCAGCACAGGTGGGGGTCAATGGACTCCTGTCAATTTTCCCTGTCAATTTTCAAGCCTGTACGCCTTGTTCGTTTTGAGTTTTAAAACCTGATTTTTTCAATTATTATCCATACTTTTAAATATTGTTATCATTTTTCTCTCTATTCATTAACCCCTATTTTTTTAATTTTTATCCATATTTCTCCTCCAAAACTCAAAAACCAAACAAAAACGTATATTTTCATACGATTTTGCAAGTTTTACCTAAGTATACTATTATAAAAGAGGTAAGGACAATAAAAAAAAATGGCACGAAAAAGAGGCAAGGACAATAATAGGATCACTCATAAAAGTACTGCCAAAGTAATGCCAATATATATAGCTCAAGTTTGCAATTGTTTTGCCCTAACCCCCACCAAATTTGCACAAAACAATACACACATCATATCAAACTTACACAAGAATACCCAATCGACGATGATTATCCCAACTAAAGCTCCTCTATATTTCATCAAAGAATGAGGAAATGCTAATAAAGACTACATGAACAAGCATAAAGAAAGTGATCAAATACACAGAAGAGACACAGGCAGGAGGATGTTTATCATTACTAACCTCCTAAAGCTGCAATTGATACAGCAAAATGCTTGGAATACTCAAACTGCCTCCTATATATATCCTGATGGTATAGCTGGCCAAACAAAATAGCTTCAGGGTCTTTAAATAGACATGATCTTCAATTATGGTATCTCTCGTTGGCACGTTTGATCTGAAGAGCAGCTCTAACGACATTTCCCCGTGTAATGATTCCAACCTTTTTCAAATAGAAACCAATGAAAAAACTATTTATCTCCAGAGGGCATCATGCGAAATAAATCTACTGAAGCGAATGCAAGAAATGTTTTTTACCAGCCTGCCATCACTGTCTACAACTGGCAGTCGACGGTACTTCGTTTCAAGCAACAATCTGCAATTAGAAACATTTTTAAATGAAAAAAGTAGTTTTTGGCAAATGCAAAATGACATGGGTTTAATACTTTTCTTCCAATTATATTCTCCATTCTTCCGTTTCATTTATAAGGAGATTTTTTCCTGTATATAGTTACTTATTGACGTCACATATTTTCAGCATAAAGTTTCACCAAACCTAATATTTTCTTAGAACCAGGAAAACTCCTTTCTGCCAAATTTTAAGAGGTTCACAAGGAACATGAGTTGCCCTACTTGTAAAGGATGAAAAACAGTTTAAAAAGTGACCTTTAAATAACTTTGACTAATGGGAGCATAGAAAGAGCGAGTACCTCACAGCATCTTCCAGATTGGTGGTTTCACGGACAACAAGAGGAGCGGGTGTCATCAAATCTCCAACAACTTTTCCATTAGTTTTACTAAGCAGTCTCTGTATCCTATTAAATGCCTGCCATATAGTTCACAATCAGTAAGCTAATAGCTTGTGAGACAATATTTCGCACGAGCCATAGGCCCATAGCTAAAGGGTTTCTTCAGTTCAGCACTCAAACAAGTAATCCAGGAAAGAAAAAAAAAGAGCACACTAGGAGAGCCATCAGTTCAGATTCCTGGGAATGTGCCATCAGCATTCCTAGAGAATTCTCATGTCATGTGAAGCTTTTAACCTCTACATGCATAGCCGACTAAAGAAAAGGGGGCTATGTGGTTCTACCTACAGTATAGAGTGCAAAAGAAGAACAAAAATCATTCTACCACAATAGGACCGTCATTGTTGAACTACTTACAGCTTCTAAGTTCACATACTAGCACTGCTTGAGCGGCTAAAAGTCATTAATAAGAACACTCAAATCCACAACATCAAAGAGCCATTGTCAGTTAGCTTTTAATTTATTTTATTTCTTGGTATGTTGGATTGACATGGCTACCAAAGAAAGGGAAAGGACTTTAGGATGGGAGGAAAGGTCGTCTATGTACTTACTGCTCAGGAGTCGGGGTCCTCGGGGAGTATTGAGTTGGAAGATTCTTCGCCTACTAGGTCTTGTTTGATTGTTTTTCCCCGGATCTGTGAGGTTGTAGTTCTTGCAGGAGACTCTCCACGATTGTTCTTTTTCTTTTTCTTTTTGTCAAAACTAATTATCCAAAATTAGCAATTAATCAGCATAACTCTGAGCAGATCAATAGCAAACTCTTCACTTCCAATGGTCTTGTAGGAGAGGACAGATCAATACGTGCACTATGTTTCTTTGGGTGTTCTTATTATTACACCCATAACCTTACCCACCTTTTCAACAACAAATAGTCTATTGGAACTGATAATTGAAAGTGGTAAAACTACCGTTAGAGCATGAGTAATCAATTAGAGAAGAGTTCTCTCACATACCTTCCAGGAACTATCAACATCAGGGAAGAGGTTTGCATCTGAATGACCAGCACCTATGATCCAGAAACATCATGCATTAAGATAGTTACTAAAGTTCAATGGGAAGAGTTGAATTCTAGTTCACTGACAAGAATCTCTGTGAAAGTAGACTAAAAAATGAGATTGACTGTCACTGAGGACAGAGTAAAAATAGCACACAATCTAAGGATCAAAGAAAATGGACAAATTGTCAAACTAGATACACAGCCATATGATGCAACAGGAAGACCCTCACTCTACTGATCATGATGCCCCAACTTAAGTAACCAGGATTCTTGAGACCAAACCACTAAAAACAAATTATAACCATATAAAATGAAATTATTGTGGACAAAATTTAAATATCAAGTAGTACCTGAGATAGAGTCAAGTGCTAACAAGTCATAATCTGAAACAACACCAACCTGCAGTGAAATCTTCCTTTTAGTCATGAAATAATTATAAAGATCTCATACAGGGAGTGGAAGTATGTTCAAAAAAGAAGAAAAAAGAAAGAAAAAAATTGGAGAAAAAGTTAGTAGAACGGGAGAATCAGCATAAGTTACTACTATCAGAGTAGAATCTGAGAACTACAAAATGAAAACAAAGAACACTAATGAAACACCAGGACATCCACTGGTCAGAAGAAGAAATAACAATTAACTATTGGTCCGTAAATGGTTTAAAAAATGTCTGATATTCCTAAATTTGGACTCAAAACTATGAAGCAATATAGCATAACGGTCACTAAACTTCCATAGATCTAGTTACTCATCCCCAGATAGCACCTTTAGTCACAATACTGAATTGTGATCAGTTAAGTACCTATTTCACACTTGAGAATCACTAACAGTGGATTCTTCATATGTGGTATACAACTCCAGAGTCTAGATGGGAACAATGCTACTAAGAACTTAGCAATAATTGTTGTTCAATTTAGCTAAACAAACTCTTCTGGCCTCTTAGATAAATTGACTCATCACTCAAGTTGAAATTAGCAGAAAAGCATTATTAGCATTCATTGATTCAAGTTGCAGTTGTCAGAAAAGCAAGATTAGCTAGATTCCATTACAATATCAGCATCTAAGTCAATGAAGCAAAATACCTAAGGTGCTAACCAAGCTAAATGGATTTTGAATTTAACCACAATCATTTTGCTTGATCATTTTTCAATTATAATCATACTCTATGAAGCATGGGTACTTCTAAAATCCCGAAGTACTCGTACCCGTAATGTACCATGTACCGGTACTTCATGGGTACTTCTAAATACGTACCGGGTACTCCGAAAAAGCACCGGATACCTTTGATTTTCTGGGTACGGCAGTGGTACTTCATGGGTACGGCAATCGATACTTTTTTGGGTACTTTCGTAAAGCATTCAAAACTTTGGGGGTTCCATATGATAAAAACTCAAATTGCTGGCTTTAATATCCACATACTCAATGCGACAACGTCATAAACTCAAGACCACGACTCCAATCTAGGGCTTGATTTTGCAGAAACGAGAGCGAGGTGACTAATCTTCTCCATCGATCTTCCTTCAGCGACTGCGACTCTCTCTCTCTCTCTCTCTCTCTCTCTCTCTCTCTCTCTCTCTCTCTCTCTCTCTCTCTCTCTCGTTATTTTTGTTACCCCTTCTATCATTATTCTGTCAAAATCTGTTGTTTTTTTCGATTTTTTTGGGCCTTGAAATATCTTTTGCTCTCTCTTGAAACTTTTGTTTTACAGTTATTTTATTATTTGCAAGCAAATATTTTGGCTATCATACTTTATTTCATAGGAAGAAGAGTTCATGAAGGAGCATGGATGATTCAAGTTCAAGTGTTGTTAGCTTTTGTTATCTTGCTCCTATCTATAAAATATTTTACTTGTTATATCTGATGAATCATGCCAAAATTATAAAAAAAAAATGTTGTACCCCTAGCGTACCCGTAGGTCCTGTACCTTACTTTTTTTGTTTTTACCTTATCCTGTACTCGTACCTGTGCTTCATTGGTCATACTCTTTTTGACAAGATCACAATGGCCATAATACTGCATCAAATGAGCCTCTTTTTTGTATAGACAAAATTTTCAAAACAGTCTCAATCAAAACATAGGAAACAATTAAATGGCTTTTCTTTCGTAAAATTCAACTTTATCTCATATTCTCATTGTTTACTAGTATTGGGTCACCCGTTGAGAGACAATCAACGAACTGATACAAAGAAGGCAAATGAATACCCCTCTCTCAATATGAACACCCCTTTCTAGTTTTCCATAGCATTTTACGAGCATTGCCCCTTTTGTTGCAAATGTGGGATATAGGAGAGATATAGGCTACAAAAGGTTATTCATGTATCCTTAATTCTATTGTTATTCATGTATCCTTAATTCCTTAGAATAGAAAGGCAACATATGTCCATGATGATGATTATTTAATCATTTCTTCTCCAAACAGTGCAATCAAATGCTGTACTTCTGAAATGGAACTAGAGCGGCACAAATTGACATCCCAATATCAGGGAAACACCTACCTGGTGAGACCCAATATCCGGACCGTGTATGACAGTATTTTAAAACTAAATTCTCACTTTGCACCCTCTGTCATCTGCTTTAGTTGCTCTAAAATGTTATATGTTTTCTTGACATCTCTAGTTATCTCCCCGGGTCATTCACTGCTTCAGTTTCTTAACGTGACATACGTAGCCATAACACACCCGCTTCCCTAATTTATACTAGTAAAGTCATAATACACGCGCTTCCCTAATTTATACTAGTACAACCATAATACACATGCTTCCCTCATTTATACTAATATAATTCTCGCAGAAAATTAACTACTATAATTGGAAAATAATATTTGACTTGCTTCCAGTGTGTAACTACTACTAAAATATAACCAGGCACATAGTCAACCGTTACTCCATCATGAATGATATAACAATACGATTGCTTATAACACAAAATCCAAGGTCTAGAAACAAAAAGGGCTCCAAGTTCTCTTTTACAAAATACTAAACAATTAGAATCAACTAGTAATATTAAATTACCAATTTCCAGGTGTCATCAACCACAGGAAAGCCGGTAACCCTTTTATCCACAAGACTCTCGAGAGCTGTCGATAACAAGACCGATTAGACGTCATAATGAAACAATCATAAACATGTTTTAACAAGAGAAAGAATCCGTGGATCTTAACTACCTTCATCAACAGTCGTCGTAGGTTTCACAACATATAAATCCTCCTTTTTCGTCATGAAATCACCGACCGTGTAAATAATCGCACTTTTCGGCTGCACATCAAACAGAGTAAGATAATAAAGATATTCACTTAAGTAGAGAGAGAGAGAGAGAAAGAGAGAGAAGTGATTACAGGCGTGGAATTGGTGGTGCCAGAGGCGGAGACGGAAACAACGAACGGCCGTCGGCTGGAGCAAAGAGGGATGAAGGAAGGGCGTCGTAGGGGGAGAACTGGATGCGCGAGGGTGCACGGTAACTGGGACTGATGGCGGCCGTTTACGGTGGGGAGGAAAGCGAGGAGGACGTGCGGAGCGGCGGAGGAAATCGAATTCATGGTCGTGTTAGAGAGAGAGAGAGAGAGAGAGGGAGTTTGCAAATGTGAGTCAGAAAATCACATTTGCAGATGTGATAGCAGAAGGTGTTCGGTCGGGAGAGGGAACAAGGTGTTTTCCGTGTGAAAGTGCTGATTGAGCCGACGGTACAGGAATTCAACTGGGGTAAATTTCACTGACCACCCTGAGGTTTCTTGCAACAAACAGATACCTCTGAGGTTTCTGAAATAACATTGTTGTCCCCTGCTTTAACTGACGTTCTCAGCAGACCCCCCTACCTATAATTTGCCATGAATGGCGTTAATTTTTTCGAGAAAAGTACTTAAATACCAAAGGAAATAAATTGAAAAAACATGTACAGTAAAGAAAAAAATAATCCTACAAAGGAAGATTCTTTCTTTTTTTTTCGTCTTTTCTAAACTTTTTTCAATTTTGGCTTGTGTTTTTTTTTCCCCCTGATTTCTATAGTCAAGCTAATCAATAATCGACAAAAAAAAAAAATGTAAAACTAATTTTATTTTTTAGTATAGACCAAAAATAATAATCCAATATTAAATCTAGACCTAACCATACCTTAAAAATCATATATCCAGGACGAAAATGGATGGAAATTAGTAATTTTTTGATCAATCAATATATGAACACATGATCATTTCACTATATATGTATAGCAATATTACATTTACATGGTGATGTACAGCTTTCCATTTGTAAATAAGGGGCCGATTCTGGGGACACCAAAAAACACATAAAAAGCCACTTCATCTTTGTCCTTGAAAACCGTTGGGTTATTACACTCTCTCCCTATATCTCACCCTCATGCTGTCTCCCCCTCCCTCCCACAACACCTCTTTCTCTCCCTCCCCCATTTACGCGCTACAAAATTGCAAGGCCTTCTCTCTTCCTCTCCATCTCAACTATTCACAATCAGATTTGCGCACAGTAATCAAAATAGGGTATTGGGTTTTTATTCCTTGGGGGTTCAAAATCAAGTTGCAAACTTTTAAAAAAATATACAGATTAGAACTCAAATTGGATCAATCGAAAGTCCTCTATTCATTTTCTGACATGGAAGCCCCTACATATAACATTACCGGCGTCCATTGTAGAAGAAAACCCATTAAGAACCATGTTCTCATATCACAAAAGGTTGAGAAACTTCCAAAAATTGAAAGGAAAAATTTAATTCTCTCAGATCTACGTTATAAACCAAGAAGAGTTCGACAAAATGCTTTATTTCTGGGGTTTACTAGAGGTAGCTTTGAGGAATTAAATTTGGCGTGAGCACTTGTGTTGCTTTAAAAACCCGGGGGGGGGGGGGGGGAGTAGTGGTGGCTAGGGGGTGATGGTGGTGGCAATGGCTAGTGTTAGGCTTTGGTAGTAATGGTGTGGGATTGTTTAAGGAAAGAAGATGAGTAATTTTAAAGTGTGAGAATGTTTTGGGGAAGAGAATTTATTTTGATAAGTTTTAATTTCTGCCGTTAGTTTCAAGGACTGAGATGAAGTGTCTTTTTATGTGTTTCCAGAATCGGCCCCTGTAAGTAATAAGTGACTATGTTAAAAAAAAAATACACTAGAAATTGAAAAATATATGTATATATGATAAGGGGAGATAGTATTTTGAACATATGCATGCACATTGAAATGTGTATGTATAAACGTATGTGTGTGTTTGTATGTATGTATAGATACACACACACATAACAAAGAGAGAGAAAGAAATGGAGGGAAACATATATATATAGGGGGAGCTTCTCTTCCGGACTCCTGACTTCCGATCCTCCATCATCCGAGCATTTTTTCGACTATCCGAACCATTCAATGTGTTCAGAAGGTGTTTTCAAGGGTCTGCGAGGGAAATCTTAAAAAAAATACCGGGAAGGGCTTGATCCAAGCAGTTTTTCACAAAAGTGTCACCTTTTGAACACATTGGACGGTTCGGATTTCCCAAAAATAATTTTTAAAGTGAAAAATATTTTTTTTCTTATTTCCGGGAGGTCCGGATAAGAAATTTTCCGTATATATATATTTTGTAAATAAAAAAATGTGGTATAAAATATGGTAAAAGAAGCGTTCGGTTTTTAAGTAATACAGTGGGACAATTGATTTAGTTGGAGGATTATAAAATGAGGGTAATTTTGAATAAGTGTATTTTTTTCTCTCAAATCTTAAGGCATCTGTTGAAAACTAAACGAAGGAATTCTGCTGATAATGTCAATTAAAGTAGGGGAGAGAAGTGTTATTTTAGAAACCTCAGGGGTATCTATTTTTGTTAGAAAACCCATGGGAGGTCACTGAAATAAACCCATTCAACAATAGCACGCGCCTACTAATGGATGACGTGGACCCGCCAATATTGAGATATTTTTAGGATAAGTTACATTTACACCCCTAGCATTTCAATAAATTTATGGAAGCGGACAATCGGTTCACTTTTTTTCTCACGACTCCTAGAAAGTACTACTAAATGCACTCCTTAGTGGTGTTTTGGCTTAAAAAGTCAACTTAACTTTTTGTTTTGTCTTTATTTGATTTTTTTTTTGCGTTTGTTAGTTTTGCATTGATTTTTTGAGTATTATTGGTTCGTCTCGGCGAGAGGAATCTAAAAAGGTAAAAAATTATGACTAAAACTCTCAATTTTTTGAATAAGATCGAAAAAAGTGTAAAAAGCTGTATTTTTGACTTATTTTTGTCTCTATTCAAAAAAAATATTTTTTACTTTTTTGATTTCTCTCGCCGAGACAAACTAATAAAACACAAAAAGTTGATGGAAAACTAAAAAACACGAAAAAATCAAATAAAGAAGAAAAAATAAGTCAGCTAACTTTTTAGGCCAAAACACATTTAAAACATCCAAAAGGAAAAGTCTAAAACACGACTTATACAACTGTGTACGACACGCCAATGTAGCAATGTTTTATCGGTAATTGGCGGATTGATATTTTTCAATCTCCCATGAAGTAATGCCACAAACAGGCTATGCATGTCGTGCAAATTGTTATGTTTGTAGTATGGCCCAGAATTACCTAAGGTTGCGTTGGGTAATCGACTCCAATGCCCCAGGCGTTTACCCATATTAAAATTGGAAAAACTACTACTCCATCTGTCCCTTTTTAAATGTGTTGCTTCTTAAATCCAACTTATTAAAGAAATGTCATCATTAAACCTTTCACATCAACTTTTTCCTCCACTTTACACTATTCACATCAACTTTTACCTCTACTTTCCAAAATTATCCTCCACATTTACCCATTAACTCTTTACCCACTAACTTTTCAAAAGGGCAAAATGATAATTGTACAAACTTTTACCCATTAACTTTTCAAACCACACACTTATTTAGGGACAGCCCAAAATGGAAAGTTAAACACTTAAAAAGGGACGGAGGGAGTACAATTTAGTGGCAAAATGGGCATGAATGAGACCACCTTTTTTTGGAATTATAGTTTCCTTTTTTTCTTTTTTCTTTTGAATTACAAAAAGGTAGGAGGGGTAATCAGCGTAGTAACCCCCTTGGGTTGATTATAGGGGCTTCCGACCCATTTTTGAACTGTCCGGTTCGGGCCATAGCTATTGTCTGGAAGGACATGCCGTCAACACAACACCACCTAGGTATTAGATGGACAAAGGACCTCCACGCTAGTCTTGCAATTGGCAGAACTCGAACTATGTAGGATCGTGTACGAGAGGGAGGAGCACTTAAACCAACTCATCCTTGCCATCTCGGCTACCCACCTTCTGTGATGAATTATAGTTTCCCAGGGAAGGAGGATTTTACACATGAATGGAATCTCCATTTCATCAGACATTTTCACGCCTAATCTTTCATATACAAACTAAACACCCATGTTCTCTCCCACACGCACACCTACTGGTTCTTCCTATCTACCATCCAATGTGTTTAAAATGTATTTTTAAACACATTGGATGGTGGATCTCGGATCAAGCCATTCTCAGTCTTTTTTTTAAAATTTTTTTTTTTTTATGATTTCTCGTGCGGACCCTTTATAAGTAATAATCTAATCATTCATTAGTAAACAAATCCCCTCAACGGATTCCCATCGGGGCTACTGGCAATTGCTTCTCGTGCAGACCAGAGGGCGGTAGGAGTTCATATTTGTTTAGGGAAATGGCTACAATAAACACCCCTTATTTGGGTGTACCATATGCACCTATTGTATGGTTCAGATTGTGCCACATCATCGGTAATCGTAACATTTTTTAGTTTTTCGTAACTTTTCAGCAATATGATTCGTAACATTTTGGTTGGTCTCGTAACTTTTATAAAAAAAAAATTGTAACTTTTACAAAAAAAATCGTAACTTTTACAAAAAATTCGTAACTTTCATACACACCCAAATAAGGGGTGTGTATTGTAGCATTTTCCTTTGTTTAGACTTTAGAGGGTAATTGGGGACACTTATGCTTTAAAATGTTTGAGACCATGTTCCTTTCAAGGTTACAAACTTACAATGGACTAACATGGTTTGCCAAAAACTGCCGCAACAAGTGGATTAGTAAATTAAGGGAATGGTCTCTCACATGATTATTCCGTTACACTATTAACAAGAAGCGTGTTTTGGGCTATGTTACTCGGACTTTGGTACAAGTACATGTGAGTTTTGGATTCATCTTATTCCTCCCGTTGTCAAGATCACAGGCAAACGGAAATATTTTCATATTTTGTACTAGAAATCACTCTATTTTTGTACAGTAAATGGTACTAACGAATTACTACGATACGTCTTTTGTGCGTATTTCTACAATACTCTAGTATTGTAAATGTGCGCTTCCGTTTTTACAAGGTAAATGGTTTTATGCATAGTTCTACCCTACGCCAATTACTAAATGTGCTCCCTTGGTAAAAATCCAATTAAGAAAAAAATTCAGGCTTCAGTCAACAGACCGACAAAATTTGATGCACCATCGATTTTTCTTTAAACGTGGTATTTGAGAACAAAATGAAGGCATTGCAATTCTGTAATCATATGGGCAGCAGATGATTTTTCTAGAGCTTTCTGATCCATGATTCCATATACCATGGTGATTCGAAAATTGTATCCGCTGTTGCTATCTACTTTTAGCTCCTACAATTTTTGCAACAACCATGTCCTGGATATTGAATGACTCGAGTTTCCTTCTTTCGGTGTCCAATTGTAGATCCTGGGTGAATATCTGTATCCACTTGCGGAGCAGCTGGATTCTGAGAAGGGAGAAGGTATTGAAAGTATGCAGGCCGCTGGTGTGTGTGTGTGTGTGTGTGTGTGTGTGTGTGTGAGAGAGAGAGAGAGAGAGAGAGAGAGAGAGAGAGAGAGATCTCCTACTGCATCGTATGAATCAACTTATTTTTACAAAATACCATACATAAACTAGAAAACAGAACAAGAAGCCATTGTCAAGACTCGAGACACGTTTGTGAACGAACAATATTTCTTTTGTTTCTGCCTTCTGGTGACCCGAACCATATTCACAACCTAAACAATTAAGCAAATAACCCCTTCTTAAAAGGAATATAAAAATAGGTTAACACGAGCCAAGCCCGTCTCTAAATCAGGCATTTTGCCGGTTAACATGTCTCAGCCTCAACCCTACATCTACTCCATCATGGTCTTGCCTAATGAAACCAGTGCCCTGCGTATCAGAATTTTGTGCTTCCGAAGAATCCGCCTCACTTTGCCTTCTCCCTGAATCCTCTCCAAAGTTATGAAGCCTACGACCAATCAAATAGCGATCATCGCGAATAGAGTTATGGAGGTTGGTGAACCAAACATGGAACCTCTTGGCGCAAAAGCACAACATGCTGAAGCCAAGGCATCCCAACCAGGCAAATCTATACACCGCTGAGTTAACCACTAATGGGTACCCAAATACCGGAAATACTCCTCGGGCCAAAACATACGGAACACACAACGCAGTAAGCAGCTTCATAGTAATTGGTAGAACTATCTCGCGCAGTACCCAAAAGCCCTGCAGCCTGGAGAAACCATCTTCTCTCACCCTTTCAAACTTTACACGCCAACCCTCATCCACCAGAGGCACCATTTGCTCCAGCATGACCTGATTAATAGAAAAAAAAATTGCTCAGCAGAACATCCTGCCTTTGAAAAATAAATTGTACCCTAGTCAAGATATAGAAGGATTTAACTCAAAAGCACAACTATTTTTCAAGAAAATAAAGGGAATGGATTGCAAAGATGGCATACTCCAGCAGAGCCCAGGCCCAAAGGTGGCAGCTGGACACGCCCTAGAGTCTGGGAGATGAATTTAAAGAGCTCAGAAATTCCAATAGAAAGAGTTGGAAATTTAACAATACAACTGAATAACTAATGCCTAAGCTGTACAACAGTAACTGGAGATTCCTAAGAACCCAGACAAATGACAGGAAAAATAGGCCAAGTTGAACGAAATTGCGGAAAAATAGACATAACACGATCGTGACAGGAGCAAAATTCCTTGCACATGTCGTCAATCATATTGACATATCTGATTGGGTAATAGTTGCAACTTACAAGTGAAGTTTTACCACATTTATCTCATTATCCTTCTGCCCAATATCTCAAAATATAGCCTTCGCAGAAGTCGAAAGTTAAACACTCACCAGTCTAGTCCAGATCTTAAGAAAAATGAGTCCCAATGCCCAGTCCTGATACAAAAGGAAAACTGGGCTTTCATCCACAGGCACCCGCATTGGCACAATTACCAAAAGTTCAAAGAGCAGTCCAATTAACACCGGGATGACAAAAACCTGGAACAAAAATGTGATCTTAAAATTGAGAAGATCAGAAATCGGATTACCAAAAGCAAAACTAGAATGGCATTTTCTTACCCATATTGACAGCAATGCAGAACTCTTCAAAACAATGGCACACCATTTCCAAATTTGTTTTAGCAGAACTTTGGCCCTCCTTGTTTTAACGTGCTCAATGGAGTACCTCGCTCCAGCTAAGGCAGTCCAAATAATATAGCTTCCAATGGCAAAAGAATATAAATCTACAAGAAAATAGCATCAACAGTTAATATTTTTCTTGCGAAGCAAGGAACTCGAGACCAAACCAATTTGAGTCAATCATATTACCATTGCACTTGACGCCATGAGTTACTGGGAGAAGAGGGATGGCGTTGAAAAGTGTACGTCCAATTGAAACTGGCACTACTACTAAGGCAGAGTTAACAATAAGTAGAGTCATCCAAGCCATCACCAACAGCAGCACAATGCGAAGCACAAATCCGTACCTTCTAGAAGACGAAACAAAAACATATTAGAACACAAAACAAAGAATGTCAGAAGCATTCACAAGACTACCAGTTCGAAACATAACCCCTAATTATTCATTATCCAAAGAACATAAAAAGGTTCTGGAGACAAGTATGTTAGAACTATCATTTTGATGTAATACGACTACAGTAAAGACTACTAGTAGCGAGAGAAAAAAATCAATAAGATGCATCCGAAAACAGCTCTAGTTCTAGTGTGAATTTAGCAGTTCATGTTGCAAAGCTTGGGCTCTTAATTGCTCTTTGTGCAAAGTGTTAAGGTTGGTTCGTAATAAATATATCACTCAACCACCCAACATGTGTTTTCCCAATGCTTATGTGGCAGGTATGGCTGACAAAAAGGATAATCCGTTGTGAAGTTGAGACGTAAAAGCAAGTGGCGACCAAGGGTCACAAATTGAGGGGCTACGAAAGTGCATTTGGACAAAATTCGTAATAAACAAAAACAACATCGAAGGAAAAGAATCATCACTAACAGTTTTCCTGCAATGATGCAATTCACGGTCACACTCTACACTAAAGATGTCCCATTTCATCATGAAACTTACTCTGAGTCGGTTTGTTCGTCACTATCAGACTCTTCTGCAAGATCAGTGTTTGCTAACACCATCCTGTCTCTATTCAAATCATCAGCAGCAAGTCCTCCTGCGGCTCGATCTTGTTCGACTAGTTGTACATGTGGTCTACCCTGCCTTGCTGGCTCCCCATTTCCATTTTCAAGACCACCATTGTCCTCGGGTCTAGGCAGTAAGAAATCTGTTAACCCGAGCACCCATCCAACTACGGTAAACCAATAGCGGAGAATGGACTTGATGGTTACACGCAACTTAAAATGCTTAATCGCATATGGAATGCAGATTTGAAAGAGAAGCATATCAGCAGGGATTTCAGTGAACGGGTCAGATACACTGCAATGACAGGTGTAAATACTTAATCTAAACAGTGACAATACATCAAACAGGAAAACAGAACATAAAAATAGTTGGTGAGCAATCTTACGAGACATCTAGCGGGAAAATGGACGGTGCCATTCGTATAGCAAGACTAACTGGTAAAAATACCAGCATCACTATTAAACTTCCATAAACAACAACAGACAGCAAAACCCTACGAGCATGTTTGTGCACAGGATCATCAATCAGATCACGGAAGGGGTTGTAATTTGGATCGGCTGGATCTCGAAGAAAGTAAAGAACTCCTTTGCGCAAAACCTATTAGAATATGCAGCAATTGAACATAAGGATTGACTGATAAAATGAAATAAGAAAGCAAAATATAGGATGAAAATCCATACCCCGCGAAGAAGGCTAACAAAGATACTTATTTGTAGCATATATACAATTCCTACAACCCAATGGACCACTGAGCTTGCTAACGGAGAGACTGAAAAGTAATCAACTCTTTGAGCAATCGACTTCCCGAACATCCTTATGGTACAAAGATCAAGCCACCATCCGCACATCAGAGGAAAAACACCCAGTTCAATGACCAGAAGAAAAGCAACCTTAATCATGGTCATTAAATGTCTCATTGCTGCCACAAACTGCCTGAATAGGGAGGGTATAGTCTCTGTAATTGAAGCAATACCATAGAACCGACCCATTGTCAAGGGCTCACCCCTAGTGTACCGAATCAGTGCAACAATACTGAGATAGAGAAAGACTAAAGAGAATAGAAACATGTAGCCAACAGCAAGAGTAGTAACATCAGAAAGCCTTGATGTTCCAGCAGATGCACCATCCATACTATCAGCTGAGAGTGATGTGCTCAGATTATTCGATGATTCTTGTGGTCTTGTGGAATTTGCTTTCAACATTTCAGCAACCTGCCCAAGAAAACTATTTTCTTGGTTATCAGATGTCAAATTAGCAACAGCAGATAGTGCATTCTTCAATGTTATATTCGCGAAGGAAAGGGCAGACTCCGTAAGCGGCAATACCGTTGACAGAACTGGACTAGTAGCAGAGGACAACACCCATGACAGATAATGAAGAATAATCCGTCCCAACGAAAAGGGAACAAAGATGACGACACCAAGGAATATCATGTTGCTGGCAAGAACCTGTAGAAAAGTCAGTATATAAGGTAAACACACTACTTAACTTAAGCCTGTGAATTTGAAACGACCTAAAACGGAAAACAAGAACAAACTATAATCCCCATTAGTTCAAGCCCATGCAGCATTGCTGTTATTTAATCAAGCCAATAGTATGATGATTATATCCAAGATGAAATCAAAACTAAAAAGAAATCAAGGAAGAATACATTAAAAGAAACGTCTTAACTCTGCTAGGTTCGTATAAAAATTCCAGTCCCAAGCCCCGAAAATGGAGGCGGGTTGTCTGAGGTATAGGATAGCAGTTAACACCTCATGCCAAACTGCCATCCAAAACCACCAGTTAAAGCAATATGAATAACTGCCTGATCCACACACTCGGTTCAGTATACCCAACTAAACAACAAGCTATAAACTGACACAAGGAGACAAAAACAGCAAAGCTAAGGCCATACAACTATAAAGCCCCATAATCCTTCTTAGGTGACGAGTACAATATTAAGGAACCCATTGGATGGCGAGAAAGGGTGAGAAAGAAAAGAGTTGAAAAGGATTTCACTTATTTTGATAACTGAAAGAGATGAGAAATAGTGAGAAAGGATGAAACACAAAGTAAGGGATTTATCTTTAAGCGCACCAAATCCCATCACAACTTGTGAGAAACCACAGACAATTCTTGTCTCTTCGTTTCTCAGTCCAAAAGCCCTGGTTTACGCAGAACCAAACACACAACTCCACTTACCACCAACATAGCATGCACCAACCTAAGGAGTAAACTAACCCTTGTACGCCTTAGTTGTCAAGGGCGAGAAGCAAAAATGCACAAAGTCCTGTTGGGTCTTAGGCAAAAGGCGCAAGGCAAGGAGCATGCCTTTTTGAAGTGAGCCGCATCTATGCGTTATATAAAAAAATAATAATAATAAAATAAAATAATAATAATAATAATAATAAAATAAAAAGAGGAAAAATAGCATACAACAATACTTCAAATAATAAACACTAAATAATGAGTTTTGTAAAGCATACCATCCAAAAGATACATAAAACATCTACCAAATGTCAAATAGTCAACGAGAGAGAGGAGAGACGAGAGAGACAGTGAGAGAGATGATCAACTGAGTCACTGAAGTTCAGAGCCCAAATTGATCAACTGATCTTCAATGATCAACTAGGTTCACAATGAGAGGAGATCAGGAGAG
The DNA here is from genome assembly GCA_016920895.1 of Vaccinium myrtillus. Lineage (NCBI taxonomy): Eukaryota > Viridiplantae > Streptophyta > Magnoliopsida > Ericales > Ericaceae > Vaccinium > Vaccinium myrtillus. The sequence goes on along the minus strand of CM029278.1, from coordinate 13,972,094 downwards.
ATTATCGAGAGAGAGAGAGAGAGAGAGAGAGAGAGAGGTAATAATCCTAGGGCTTAGATCGATGGCCAAAAGTATTATGATCGAATTCGCCTCATCGCCTTTTGCGCGTAGGCTGCGCCTTGTTCAAGTCACCTTGCCTAGGGTGACCCCAAGCGCAAGGGGTGCGCCTCTTGCCTAGGCGCGCCTTTGACAACTATGCTTGTACCCCAATCCACCCAAAACCTCTCCCTCTGTGATGTCCCATTCCCAAGAATACGTTGAAACATAGAGATTTGAGATCATAAATATAGAAGAGCAAATTCCACTGTTATGAACATTAAGATCCCCTCTACAACAAAAGGCTTCATATGAGGCAGCAAGCAACGAGTAAGATGGTACCAAAGAAGGCAATAGACCAGGTGAATGGACTTCATCGCTTATCTCCTATTTCATTATACTGGCACGCATTTGGCCTGCTTAGGAGGAAAAGCTTTGCCAGAGCCCAGAAATGAGGCGGCACGTCAAGAAAGTGTTCTCTCGTTAAGAGCCTAAGCTCTCAAATGAGTTGGTGTTTAAAACTTAACATCCACCAGGACTACAACTGGACAAATAATGGCCTGAAGTATCCTTCTACTATAGAAAACTAGACACAACTTAAACTCAGGCATGCATTTGCGTGCTTGACGAGCTTCAAAAAGCTTGAGGCCATACTTGAATTTCAATGAAGGTTTTATTAAACCTCTAACGCTCTAACAGACGACGTTCCTTTTTTTTTGGTCATACAGACACCTTAACTTCAGAGCTAATAAATAGAAATGCTGAGGGATATCTCAGTTTAATTCAAAGATAAGAACCAGGTATAAAAAAAATTGTAGCCCGTCTCCTTTAAACAGGGATCTGGGAGGGGTAGAAACAGCTTCGAACCTAAAACGCAAGGGCCCTGTCTTAACCTCAAGGTTGAAGGCCCGCATTGCTAGCTCATCTCCACTATCCCCAATCCAATTCTAAAGGATTACGCAAGATGAAAAATAGAACTGGCTACTGATAGCTTAGAACTCAACTTACAGTGAACGCATTTTCCACCAAATGAAAAACAGGCCCCTGCATCCCAACTAGCTCATCAAAGGGTACATCCTCTGCACCATCAGCATCATCCAAACCGTCAAACATTTGTTCAACTTGAGCCTCCAGACGAGCTGCCTGCATCTCCCACCTAGCAGCAACATTTTCTGCATTCCTCCTGATTAATTGACCAGCTCCAGCAATTCCTTGTGCCCCACCACCATCTTCCCCATTTGCTTCCCCAACTAAATTCCTATTAGCTTGTCCAGGAGGTCTTCTTGCAGCACGAGCACCATTTCTGTCTCCATCTTCTCTGTCAGCATCCTGCCCTCCAATTTCTCGTAAATGCCTGAAATAATCCCTCAAAGAAGTGGCTCCAAGAAAAATAAACACAATGCTTGCAGAAAGTAGGAACCCATGCAGACAGTCAGTCAGAAAGGCTGTAGAAGATATATGACTCAGGAAAAGAATTTGAGCTTCACCAAAACTCCTCACAAATGACAATCGCCAGATCCAAAATGTAATGAAGGGAATGACCATCAGCCAAACTGTAAGTACAAAACTAAGGCGCAAGAAAAATTGCAGAACATGGCACGTTTTCATTGCCATCCCAACCAAAATCTCCTGAAAAGGAAGCCTCGCGGGAGCATTGTCAGCATAAACGGGGGAGAACGAAAATGCATGCTTGCAGACCTGTCATTTTAAATCAAGTGAACTAATTGAGAAAAACCAGTAGTAGAATAGTAACCATGTCAAGTACTGATAAGAGAGAAAGAAGCATGCAGAGAGAATAGAATTAAACTCAACATACAAACCAACATCTTCTACAATAAGGTATCAAATACAATCGTGGGAATCCAAGAGCAATCTACAATTAAGTGTTCATTTGACAAAGAAAAAAAAGGATTGCAGTATGCTTAGCAATTTTAGAAGATCCAAAAGGAGAAGTGCAACCTCCAACGCTTAAATACCAGTCGTGGACAAACTCTTTTTCCCAGCGGCAGGAGAAATTCTTCGGTAGGTCAGGAAGACCCTGTCAGTCAACTAACAGGGGGTGCCCAACCATTTAACAACAGATTGATCACATTAAAATGGCCACACCAGTTTAGTGACATACACAAACTCCCGTGCAAGTGAACTCTGTTAACTGACATTAGGAAACACAGTTCAACCATCACTCTTTCTCCGCTCTCTCCCTCTCTTTCTTCTCCTGTCCTTAACCAAAAGTTCAAAATACACCGGTCCCACTGTGAGTGTGAGGTGTGGGAAGAGCATATGAGGTGTCCCTTGAGAATATGGCGAGCGCTACAAAGGCTCGAGAACATCAGAGGTGGAGGAGAAGATAACTCAGAGTAGTCTGAGAGAGAGAGAGAGAGAGAGAGAGAGAGAGAGAGAGAGAGAGAGAGAGAGAGAGAGAGAGAGAGAGAGAGAGAGAGAGGGATGGCAGTGGAGAGCAACGAACCAAAGAGCAAGTGAAGTAGATATGTATTGAATCTCTGTCTTGAATGTTCCGTTAACTCCTCTTTATATAGGAGCCTTCAAGCCTTGGAGGAGAAGTAGGCGTGCTTCTCTTCACTAACGCGCGTGAGGGTAGGGTTCTCTTTGAGTGTCAGTGTCACAACTCTCAAAGATAGTTTGATGATATATAGATGCCTGTATCATGGCCAGATGGTAGGTATGATACACGCTCCCATGTATCGGCATGACAGCTGGGATATTGCAGAGATCTTCTCCCAGATGTCGGTGACATAGGCGAGCCCCTCTCTCTCTGTGGCAGGTCATGGAGCTCACCTCGAGGATCCCATCACTTGCCATATTATTATCATGTAAACAGTCAACCTATACTTAGATTTTAGGTAAAATGAAAAATGATAACCTAAACCCAATTCAACCTAGGTCACGACAATTATTAGATATTTCTCGCAAACAAAGCAACAACTCAACAATTAATATGACCAATTGAAAATGTCCAACTATCTCGTCAGCATATACATATTAGGAAACCGCCTTCACTTCCAAGGATTCAAAAGGACTGCGAACTAAGTTATTAAGGAGGACCCCCAATGTTAGTATCTTCCACAAGAAACACTTCAACAAACTAAGGGACTGAAGCAAAGGTATATTTTAGCTGAAAGTGATGGGGGAACCTGCTTTCTTTCAATCTCTAGTTTCCTATAAGCTATCACTTGCCATAATTTCTACCGTGTGAACCTATACTAGTATTGTATTGCAGATTCCTTTAAATAAAATCCAATTCACCAATAAATACAAGAAAGTTGCCTAAAGTTTTGGACACCAATATTTTTTCCGAATAATTCACAAGCATAATAGCCTATGTAGAAACCACAGAACAAAAAATGAAAAGCCTAAACTCAATTCAACCAAGGTCACGAGAGAGTGAACGCGAAAGGTCTTTCAAAAACATCCCGAACTACTAAAAAGTTTCGCGAGAGCACTAAGTGAAAAACAAGGATTGACGGCGGGAGCGGAGAGTCCTGTAGGATTATGTGACTACAATTTTCAGATATTTCTGGTAAATTATTAATAATTGAACGATTGATTAGACCAGAGGGCCCAATTGGTACATAAACTACCCAATTGATTGATTCAAAAATCTAAACGACGAGAGGCAAAAAAAGAGAAAAAAAACAGACCTCGCATTGGCGAGCGTTGCTGTGATTGAGCCATTGGAGGAGGCAATCTTGGTGGACGAATTTGATGCTACCGCTGCAGGCGCACGGGTACTGGAGGGGGTTCTCGGCGTCTCCTGGATTACGGCAGATCCGACAAACGTCTTCCTCTTCGTCGTCATCGTCGTTGTTGTGATTGGTCGGCAGATTTTTTTCCGGCGAGGAGGCGGAAGAAGAAGGGGAGGGGTTCACGAAGGGGTCGACAGAGGCGGCGATCTCCATGAGGTACGGTGAGAGATTGCGGTTCCCGTGAATTTCCCTCTCTCTGTGTGTATAGGGTTTGAATCGGGCGATAGAGGTGGATGTATTGATGGGAATAGGCCAATAGGGAGAAATGGGAAGGAAACGGACCCGTTCGCGTTGGAGGAGAGAGAGTGAAAGGGACCCGGAAGGCCGGAAGTCTGTTTTCCAATGCCAAGCCTGTTCAACGAATGTTAGATTTTATGAATGGTGTTGCTAATGTATGTCCAATAAGTATACAATAAGCAAACATATAAATAAAAATAACACATACTTTAATATATTTTTGTACACTTTTTAATACATTTTTACATATTTCTATACACTTTTCACACTTTTCAATATATTTTTTTAATCTGGGCACACGTTAGCATTTTCCTTTAAAATGAGAAACTAACGTTTGGTGGTCATTCCAAATCTTTTTTCATTTATTATACTTTACTTGGTGATCATTCCAAATCTTTTTTCATTTATTATACTTTACGGGATTTTTCTAAGACATTCAACCAAAAATATATTAAGAAATAGCTGTTACAGATACATTGAACACATGCGTGAACATATTTTACTTCAAGAAGTAATTCATATGGATATTCGTTATGTAAAGACATGTACGCGACAACATTATATTTCAAAAAAATGACTGTCCTCAGAAAAATAATCTCATATTTGTTTAGATAGTAAGAAATAGATTTATGTAACCTTATATGCAGATATGCATAACCAATGCTCTTGTTTACCCAACAATTGTTCATTTTGTAGGACATCCCTTATTTACTTAATATTTCCAAGAGTTACAATTAATTTTCTCCCACTCCTCACTCTGGTTTAGATAATTTAGGTCCATTGTCCATATATTTTCTATTACAAAAAAAAAAGATTTAAATAAATGCAAATATCAAGACAATCGAGCCTTAAGTCTCAATCAATTGGAATTGCTACACTGTGGAGAGTTGAATATTTGTATTAATAGTACACGTTTCATGGTACTTTTTTCAAGCTAAAATTCTACTATGTGTCATTATTCTTGTTTTTTATCTTGCGGTTAATAAAGCTTCATTGAAACAGCATTTGGTTTAAAAACTTCTAGAGGCTTATATGAAGCAAGAAAGAACTATTGAGACAATCAATTAAGCCAAAAAAAAAAAACAGAGAGAGTAAATGCAAGTTTTCTCTCTTTTTAATTTTCGACTTACTTAGTTGATATCCAATTTGGGTTTGGGGGTGTTGAAACAGAGAAGTGTAGACTCATTAATTGGGTTCACACTTCACTTTGTGTTTTTCCTGCACCTTTGGACAAAACACACCCATAGCTACAGGACTCCAACGAAAAACATAAAAGTGTGACGACCTCGATTTTTAGAGCCATCAAAAATAAATAAACTACATAGTCGTTTTAAAAATCTTTGTTTTATACATAGAAATATGGACTTTTCTCTATAAAATAAAAGTACAATTTAAGTTCGTTTACAAATTCTCTAAAAAGAAATTCGGTCCCGTTACTCTCAATATCCGACCCCATCGCCCTTCTCACTTTCCAAGTCATCCTAAAAAATAGATTAAGCCGGGAAGTATACAATATGACATAATACAATTGCTCAATAAAGGAGGGAAATGATCAATGAATTCAATCAAAACTATCCATATCACTGAACCACATACTAGACCCTTTTTGGTACATGACCGGTGGACGACCTCACCCCCTCTGAGCCAAACCTCCTTTTACTTTATTCCCGGCTACCTCTGAGCCAAGCCTCCTTTTGGCTTATTCTCGGCTACTGGGTCAGGATCTTGGTAGGTCCACTCGATCAACGTACCAAATAGTCCCATAGCATTTTAACGTGATCATAACATCACATAGAACAATATCAATTTCAACACAATCGTAACATGGAATCCAACAAAAAGCATAACGTTAGAAAAGGAAGTACAAAATGGGAGAACAAAGAAATACACCGCAGATTTGAGGAGCATATTGTATACCACCCGGTTTACTTGAAATCGAAACTATTTATCCAACGACTAGATTTTCTCGATCCCCTTTCTTTTTTTTCTTTCATTATACTTCCTTTTCCCTTTTGCTAATGGTGGACGTATATGTGTACAGGAAGTATGAGAGAGCCAATTTATAGGTGTGTCTAACTATCTAGCAATCTCTAGAATTATCTACATTTAATACTAGTAAATCCATGTGATATCCATTAATTAATGAGTATCAAGTTTAATATCTTATATAATCTAAATATAATTTACTAAAATCTCATCCCATTAATGTTAAGGGGATTCGCCCAATAATTAAAAGCCACCTCGCCTATTTCCGGAAACCCCATACTTGGGCACCAAGGATCCTTCCTAGAGTTGACACGTATTCCGCGATGCTGAATCCGGTACCAAATTAACTTACGAAAAATACCTAAATATATACTATATTTTTCAAAATAACACCAAAACCATTTTAATGTAATAAACGTAGAACAATTTTATATGCTAAACGAAATGTTGGCATTTACGAAAATACGGGTTGTTACAAAAAGTATGATAAGTGCAATATGGTTACTTGTAAAATATGGTGAAATTACTGAATTAACCCTCCTCACCATCCCTCCTTGCAAAACACCCATCCATAGAAGGTCCATTTTTATGTATAGGTTCTTGATAATTTCTCTCTAGTCTCATGTTGTCGAACACCCAACTATTCTTACAATAGTTGTAAGCTCCATAGGCCGAGCCTGGCACTTTCATGCCGAAAACACACATTCACATTTATCATATCTTTTTGACTTACTTAGTTGATATTCAATTTGGGACTCATTAATTGGGTTCACACTTCACTTTGTGTTTTTCCTGCACATTTGGACAAAACACAACCACAGCTACAAGACTCAAATGAAAAACATCAAAAGTTTGATAAGTGCAATATGGTTACTTGTAAAATATGGTGGAATTACTGAATTAACCCTCCTCACTATCCCTCCTTGCGAAACACCCAACATCCATAGAAGGGCCATTTTTATTTATAGGCACTTGATAATTTTTCTCTAGTCTCATGTTGTCGATACACCCAACTATTCTTACAATAGTTGTAAGCTTCATAGGCCGAGTCTGGCACTTTCATGCAAAAAACACACATTCACATGTATCACATCTTATTACATTGTAATTTCTTTTCTTTATCTTTTTAGAGTGTCTGTATAGGAAGTGGAAGGAATTTAGTGTGTCATGTAATTAGGGATCGAGTGTAAAGCATTAGAAAAGGGTTGTGATGTTCAAAGAGGCATTCAAAGACTCAAATGGACCTTTTCAGCATTTGGCTTGAGCCAGTTATCAAGCCAGTAATCTACAGAGTTTTTGTTTCACGACCCAAGAGACGACTCGAGCCAATCCTGCAATTTTTATCAAAAGTCTATAAATATAACGTGTTAGGGCAACACAAAGTGACGTCTTTTCAGAGCAGTTATAGACAGCATCTTTACGAGGGAAAAACACGTCTACTCTAGTTCCTTGGGTCTTGGAGTTCAATCAATCGATACTTTTCTAAGTATTCTCCAAGAAGTTTGAACCACTTTCAATCTCTACGATTGAGTTTCTTCTGGTGGATTTCCGGAAGGATAATCGGAAGGCTCAAGGATTCGAGACGGCAACAGTCAAGCACGGAGTACGGTGAATAAGGATTCGATTATCGTTCTTGAGTCAATTGCGAGGATTCTCAATTGTGTAGTACGTGTTATATTAATTGTACAATGTTTTCCATAGTGCTTGATTCCTTCCGGTGGTTTTATTCCCATTTAGGGTTTTTCCATGTATATCTGGTGTTCTTCATATTTTGTCTATTTCCTACTTTTTGCTTGGTGATTAATTAAGTAGGAACTAGGGTTTTCAATTGGTATAAGAGCGGGTCGCTCTTCTGATTAAGAAAGTCTTTTTCTTGAGCGGATCCTTTTTATACGATGAACATGAATATGAATATGAATATGAAGATGAATGTTCCTTCGAATCGTACTCCTATATTTTTTGAAAATTTTCCATGAGGGACCCTTGAAAACACCTTCTGAACACATTGGACGGCTCGGATCGTCAAAAAAAATTTTGGATCATGGAGGTCCGGAAACGGGAAGACCGGACTAGAAGCCCTCCCTATATATATATTTGGTACATTTGAATTGATTTCCCTAGTCAACTTTCTATATTTGTTTATTTCCTAAAGTAAGATAGGAAACTAAATCAATAATCTTTTTAGGAAATATCAATTTACATTTTATTAGTCATTTTCTTTCCATAAGTTTTTTCTAAATCTCCCTAAATTTCCCTCCTAAATCCCACAAATTGATTAATGCCATAATCCCTCACCTAACCACTCAAATTAATTTTTCTTTCCTTACTAAAATCTTCCCACTAAGATTTTATTTCTTTTTCTATTCTAAATCTCTTCCTTGCCTATAACTCCTCTACCTCCCTTATTCCTTTCTTCCTTCATTACAACAAAATTTCGGAAGTGGAAATTTTCCAACTCCAATTGTCCATCCATGGCAACTCTCCCTCTCGGGTCCTCGTTCTCGGTTGTCTCTTCTCGTGCGGTAAATAATTTTCTTTTCTCTACCGTTTAATTTTCATAACTCCCTTGTAAATAATATCTCTTCTTTCACAGATTTATATTCCGAGAACTCAACCGTTCAACAACATTAAATCTTATCACGTTCGTAGCGTGCTATAACTTCGGACGTAAAGTAGGACATTAAAACTTACTTTTTACTTAAGTATACTAATTTTTTTTTTTTTTTGTGTTTCCGTGTATCCGCATAAATCTAAATATAGTGGTGGTATGAATATGATGTGAAATCATTTGTTGCGATTGTGTTTCCAACCGATAAGGTTTTGTAAGTCAAAAACGGAACCAAAGAGACGAAAATCATTTTTCTTGCACGCTGTTCTGTTCTGCTGATTTTCGGGTGTTTTTGTTTGGATTCAGAGAAAACATAAAACAGTAAAGTTGTAGATCTCAAAACGTTAAGCAACTTTTATGTAGAACTCGTTCCAATCCGAGGTTCTTAGAATTAACTACGATTTTTCGAAGTTGGTTGAACTAAACAGTTTCGGGACAGATTCACTGTTTAGCTTAAAACACTATTTTGCTTCGTTTAGGACTAGATTTAGGCTTCGATCAAAACAATAAACTTGTGTCAAATTTGATGAACTATTTTACTGTAATATTTCGTGATTTTTGGAACCCGTTTTCTATTTATAGTGGCTGGAATTGTAACTGACACGTATGGGCTCGAGATAGTCGATCTCTTCTTAAATTTTTTTTTCATGCTATAATTGGACGCATGTGATTGTTTGGCTTACTGGCGTTTTTAAACCATTAAATTTTTGAAATTAATTATTGTGATTAAATTAATAAACTAAAAAGATGAGTGTTCCCTTATCGGATTTGGGGAATGGGACGTGTCCGGTATGGGTCTTGAGCCATGCACAATTTATACTTTTAGGTAGCTTTGCTATGTGATCGGGCGCCGAAAGTATATTGTGGATGGGAATCGATGCCGGATAGAGATTGATCAATGGGTGATCAATCGTGGGTCGTGCTTAGTATACCCCGAGGTGGCTTTGCAGTGTAATCGGGCACCTGAGGTATACTGTGGGTGGAAGCCGGTGATGGAAATTATTTCTTGGAAGTGAGAATGAGAATTTGTGAAACCTTGAGATTGATGATGGAATATTGAATCTATTGAATTTACTATGTTAAGAAATGTTGAAGTAGTCAGGTTGTTCTAATGTTCTATGTTTTAATTGTTGCATGAGTACTCTTTCGTAAAGGGGTAGTTTTGGTGCCCTATTGAGTGTAATTTTACCACTCACGGTGCTACTTTTGTGGCCCTGGCGTCCACAACGCCAGACACAGAAGGAGGGGAGGAGCCGTTTGCTGAGTTCGAGGGGATGGAGCAGCAAGAATGTTATGAAGTGTCGGAGCCGTGGCTTTACCAGTAGATCTTTAGCTAGATGGTTCTGTCTGTTATTTCATTTGAATATTTAATACTCCCTCCATTCCAAAATAATGGTTACTTTTGGGTAGTCGTGCCACTCAAACAATTGTCTATATCTCACAATTTATAGCATTTTTTTTATAATTTTTAAAATTTTGTTTAATAAAACTAATTGAGATCTATCAAACAAGATCCATATTGAATATAAAAAGTATTATAAATTAGAAGATATAGACAATTTTTTAGAGGTTCTAAATAAGGAAATGTAACCAGCAATTTGAAACGGAGGGAGTAAATGTTTAAGTTTTTCAGACAATGTTAAAGTTCTATTTATTCCAAGTTGTAATAAGAAAGCTAACTTTTAGCTTTCCGTTACAAGAATTTATTAAGTTTTCTTTGGAATTTAATGAAATTGGATTTTCAATTTAAATAAATTATAATATTTATTTATTAACGTACCCAATTTTTGGGCTGTTACATGACCTTACCTTTTAAAGGCTTGGCTTAGCAATGATCGTCTAGGTTGATTTTCATTACTTATCTTATACATAGAGCTATGGTTTGAGTTGTTTATTTTGGTGTTCTTGTCAAACTTCATGTGTTTATTTTTTATGATTTTTTAGTTTTTTCAATCTATTCTTAAGAAAATTCAAAAACATTCATATAATTTAAAATCAAAAAACAAAAAAATATATAGTTTCCTGTGTGTCCCCTCTAGAATCCGTGTGTTGGTTTGAATTTGTGGATATGCTCATTTGTGATATTGCATGCACAATGTGGTTGAATTTAGTCATGGCATACATTGGGATGACAAATGTCATGTCACAAGCTTCTGTGATCTCCACTACTGCACGTCATAGTCAGATAGATTGCACACTAAGACATGATAATTTCTCATATACCTTGCTAATCTGTCTTCTTTACTCCCTCGGCGATTGGCCGTTTGAGCTGTAATGATAGACTTATGGACTTTGTGTGTGATATATAAAATATTGATGGGAAGAAAAGAATAGATTTGCTTATCTGGTTGTTCACTGTAAATGAGGATAAACCTTGTAAAAGCGTTTGTATTGGACCACATACTTAGTAACCGGATCCATTCGTCTCTATCTAGTCTGAATGTTCGCGTCAAACGGTTGTGGGGTAAAAAAGAATACCTTGTTATGAATTTTTAAAAACATAAAAATAAAAATATTAATTGAGGGGGAGTATTGTTGTTCTATTATTTATGTTGTCTTATCCTTTTGGCGTGGATTGACTTCGTGAAGGGGAGAAAGAAAGTGTAGCAGCCCAACCGTATATGAGAAACCACATGCTTAATTGTTTGATAATCTTGAAGGCCATTGACGTGTCACATACACACTCTTGTCATGGATTCGTGCCTCATGTGCATTTAGTCTTCTCAATTATCCATGGTTGAATTCTATTATTTTGTGCGTGCATTTTTTAGAAATGTTTTTATCCATCGAATCTTATAACCGTTGACACGTCTCATTTTTGGTGTGTTACAATTGCTCCTTGGGTCTAATTTCAATTTTTTGTTTCCCTATGCAAGAGCTCTAGTCAATTTGTCCTCTGTTTGAACTGGCATAATAAGCTTCCAAGAATGGCATATGCCAATGTTTAGGCCTCTTGTTGTTTTTTTTTTTTTTTCAACAGATTAAGCTTTGCAGGTGGGGTTTATTAGTAGACTATTCCTTACCATATCCCAAGGGTTTTGAGTTATTTTTTTTTTATAATGGTTGCTAATCAAACATCCCTCTCCTTAATAAGTAGAGATTTAGGATATGTTTTTTTTTTTTGTTGCTTTTTAACCCATTCTTTCCAAATCAAACAGTTATTTTTGCATAATAAGGTTGTTTTGGATTCCTTTTGATTATAATAACAGCCAAAAAGGTCAAGGGCTAATCTTTCCTTTCTCTAATTTTTAATTTTTTGAGATTTTATAATTGAAGTCCACCGGTTCTTTAGGCCTGCCACTCCTCAGTAGTTGGTTCGATTATCGATCTATTATGCTACTATCTTACTGTTTAGTACTTAATTTGCTACCTTGTTTTGCTTTGTTGGTACTTATTCTAGTTTGCTACACCAGATTGTTTTTGGCAATTAACCCTGCGTGGCATCTTCTTTTCGTTCGTTACTTGGTTCTTTGGCACTTTAGTTATATTGCTATTTTTTTTTATTAATGTCAGCTTAGTTGGCGGCACGTCGTTCTCTAATATTATGGATTATGGTACTTGTTGTTTCTCGTTCTTTGCAGCCTAATTGTTTAGTATTATGGAATATTGCTACTTTAAATTGCTGCTTCTTACTATGCTTCATGTCTGGTTTGTTTAACCCTTCCTCAACCTTTGTTATTTCATACAAAAAAGGCAATTCTAATAATATGTGGGCGTTTCTTAAGTGTTGTGTTGCAACTTAACAGGTGGCCAGTACTTGTTTAATGGGATAGGATTTTGTTTTATAGTGTGTTTTGTCATGGAAGTGCCAAAGGGGGAGATTGTAAGCTCCATAGGCCGGGCTCCCTTTTGGTTGACACTTTCATGTCAAAAACACACATTCACATGCATCACATCTTATTACATTATAATTTCTTTTCTTTATCTTTTTAGAGTGTCTGTATAGGAAGTGGAAGGAATTTGGTGTGTCATGTAATGAGGGATTGAGTATCAAGCGTTAGAAAAAGGGTTGTGGCATTCAAAGACTCAAATGGACCTTTTTAGCATCTGGCTTGAGCAAGTTATCAAGAAAGTAATCTACAAAGTTTTTGCTTCACGGCCCAAAAGACCGCTCGAGCCAATCCTACGATTTTTTTATCAAAAGTCTCTAAATATAACGTGTTAGCGCAACACAAAGTGACATCTTTTGAGAGCAACTATAGACGACATCTTTGAGAGAGAAAAACACATTTGCTCTAGTTCTTTGGGTCTTGGATTCAATCAATCAATAATACTCTTCCAAGTATTCTCCAAGAAGTTTGAATCACTTTCAATCTCTACGATTGAGTTGCTTCCGATGGATTTCCGGAAGGGTAATCGGAAGGCTTGAGGATTCGAAGCGGCAACAGTCAAGCACGGAGTACGGTGAACGAGGATTCGGCTATCGTTCTTGAGTCAATTGCTAGGATTCTCAATTGTGTAGTAAGTGCGATTGTAACCGTACAATCTTTTCTTGGTTTTTTTTTGTTTAGGATTTTTCCACGTATATCCGGTGTTCTTCGTATTTTGTATATTTCCTACTTTTTGCTTGGTGATTAATTAAGCAGGAACTAGGGTTTTTCAATAGTCTCTTATATACTAGAGTATTTTTTTCTATTGATAAAAAAGGTTGAATGTAAGATAATTTAACAAAACTCGGAGTCCATATTATGTTACTCATGTTAATTTGTTATTAGAACTAGTGTTAAGGTATATCAAAGTGATAGAATTTTTTTATTCTTTTATTTCAAGAGTTGCGTTTATACCTAAATTAACTATATATATATATACGGAAATGTTCACATCCACACCCTCCCGGAAATAAGAAAAACATGACATTTTTTGTGTTGCAAATTTTTTTTGGAAAATCCGATCCGTCCAATGTGTTTCAGAAGGTGTTTTCAAGGGTCCTCGCGGAAAATCTTCAAAAAAAAATACCGGGAAGGGCTTGATCCAAGAAGTTTTCGCAAAATATATATTCCTCGCGGAAAATCTTCAAAAAAAAAATACCGGGAAGGGCTTGATCCAAGCAGTTTTCGCAAAATATAGGACCCTTGAAAACACCTTCTGAACACATTGGACGGATCGGATCGTCAAAAAAAAATTTGGATTAAAAGTCCGGAAATGAAAAGTCCGGATGTGATCCTTTCCCTATATATATATATATATATATATATAGAGAGAGAGAGAGAGAGAGAGAGAGAGAGAGAGAGAGAGAGGACTATGGCCATGCAAGCCGATTATTTTGAAATAGCTCTCTACTTTTGTTGTTTTTTTTTTTTTTGATGAAACGTTTCCTTTTCTCATTAGGTTCTTCTGTTAAATAATGTACACTGTACAGTAGCGTGTAGACCTTGTGCTATTAGATTTTTCTTGGCTTCTATATCTACTTGATTAACCCTAAAATTTTGGTGATAAGATGGATCCTAACAAATACGAAGCTATAGACAAAGAGAAGATGCCAATGCAAACTAGTGACAATGGCGAATTTGTTCATTCACCCCAAAAATTGAAAGGCAGAGTCGGTAAGCGTACTAACCGAAAACATAGGTTTACTTCTGAGATATGGAACTTCTTTGACATCAATGAGGAAAAATCTGATGACTATGATGCTGATGGAGATGAAAGATGTAAGTGCAAGAAATGTGGTATGAAATACATATCAGAAAATAGGTATGGAACTAGAAATTTAAAACGTCATATGGATGGGTGTTTGAAGAGAAATAAAGTTGATATTGGACAACTTCTCATCTCTAAAACTGAAAAGTCTTTAGGAACACGATCTTTGCAATTTAACCCAGAAAAATTTCGTGAATTGTTGGTGCATGCTGTAATAATACATGACTTGCCTCTTAGTTTTGTTGAGTATGAAGGTGCAAGAAATATTTTCACCTACTTGTGTCCACAAGCAAAACCAATACCACAAAAGAATGCTTGGACAGACATTCTAAGGTTGTTTACCAAAAAGTTAAGAAGGCTCGGTCATACTTTAAGGAATTTACCTGGTAGAGTTTGTTTAACTTCTGATTAGTGGACATCTATTGCCATTGATGGTTACATGAGTCTTACTGCACACTTTACTGATAATAACTGGGTTCTACACAAAGAATCTTGAATTTCTCTTACATGCCTTCTCCACATATTGGCATTGCATTGAAAGAGAAATGTATAATTTGTTGAGTAAATGGCACATCAAGAACAAGTTATTTTCTCTTACTTTGGATAATGCTTCCTTAAATGATTTGTGTGTTGACATGCTTAAAAACCATCTTAATTTGCACATGGATAGTCGGATGAAGGTAGTTTTTTTTTCATGTCCGTTGTTGTGCTCACATCTTCAACTTAGTAGTTCAAGAAGGATTGAAAGAAATAGATGATGTTGTTGATAAGATAAAGGAATGTGTCAAATATATGAAAGGATTTCTAGCAAGAAAACAAAAATTCTTGCCGTGTTCAACAATCCTCTTTGGATAGCAAGAAAGATTTGAGGCAAGATGTTCCAACTAGATGGAACTTGACATTTCTCATGCTTGAAAGTGCCATTTACTATCGTCGTGCTTTTTGCCATGTGCAACTTAGTGACTCGAATTTTAAGCATGGATCTTGGGTAAAGTGGAAAAGATTTGTGCCTTCTTAAAAGTATTTTATGAGGCTACTTGTGTTTTTTCCAGTCCCAAGTATCCTATCTCAAATTTGTACTTTCTGAAAATTTGTGCAATTCAATTTTTCTTGGTTAAGGAGACAATAGTGCTGATGGTTTTAAAAGTATTGGTACGAGCATTGTGTGATTTTGGCTATTGCGGTTTTTTTTTTATCCTCGTTATAAGTTTCAGTTTGTGGAGTATTCTTATACAAAGCTATATGGCGGAGCATCCAACGAAGTTTTAACTCAATGCAGATGGATTCGTGATAAGTTGTTTAGTCTTTTTTTATGAGTACAATTCTAAGGTTGCTGCTTCGAAATCTTTTAGTTCTCTCAATGTTGGTGTTGGTGATCAGGATACCATTTCTCAAGAGAACCGTGGCTCGGATTTCACTGAGGTAGCATTATGTTTTCTGCATGATATTTATTTGAATAAATTAATATGTTTAGCTTTAATTTATGTTGTTCAAAAATAAAACTGATATGTAATAATTTGTGTTGTATTTTACCAATGTTTTATTTCATGTGAATTGTAGGATTTTGACACATTTGAGAGCGTTACATTTGTTTCTGCCCAAAAGAGTCAGCTAGAATTGAATTTGGATGAGCCTAGGGTTCTAAGAACTCAAAATCTTGATGTACTAGCTTATTGGAGAGTCCACCATTACCAGTATCAGGAACTTGCATCAATGGTTCGTAATGTGTTAAGCATCCATTTGAACAAGCATCAGCGGCTTCTGAATCAGCATTTAGTGTTGGTGGTCGGGTACTCAACAAATGTTGTAGTGCTTTAATTCCTCAAATTATTGAATCTTTAATATGCTCCAGGGACTGGTTGTTTGGAGGAGCAGGTAAACTTGGAAAGTGATGCTTCATGAATTCATTTTGAGATAGTAATTCTTATAACTTTCATTTATTCTTTAGAAATTGATGAGGTGAACTTGGATGAGGTCATTGAAGATATAATGAATTTGAATATTGACAAAGATTGGCCTGAATCGATGGGGAGTTCAAGTACTGTGGTTGATCTTGAATCTTGAGTGATAGTGAGTATATAATCTATTAGTCGAAACTTGATTTAATGTGTTTTTCTTTATGACATATTTAACCTTTCAATTTTTATCATTGTTGCAAGAAACTAATTTGATCTTGTTAATGGTGAGAGTTCTATGGAGTTTTTTGAAGTTCTTGAACATGTTTTATGCTAATTGGAAATATTATGTCATGTTACAAGACTTTTCTTCTTTTGCATTAGTATTCTCTATATTCTACTCATTTTTGGGAATGACGTATTAATATTGATGGTTTAAGACTTTCTTACTTGAATGAAGGTAATATTGGTATTCTCTATATTCTACTAGCTTTGGGGAATGATGTGTTAATATTAAAGGTTTAATTAAGACTTTCTTACTTGCATGATGCTACTATGGTTGTTTTAAATTTTAATAGTGCTATTGGCTGAGCCTGGGAGGTACATTTTTTTATTTCCCTTTTATGTTAGGGAAATGATTTTCACAGCCCCTTGTATTCCCAAGCACTCCCTTTTTGTCTTTATTCACATTGAAATTACCAAATTATCCTTCCCTCATGAATCACTTTTTTCATATGAAAGACAATTTGGTACTTTCAAATGAATAAAGACAAAAAAGGGAGTGTTTGCAGATAAATTTGGCTAAACAGGTCATTTCCTCGTGTTATTCTTATCAATAGTTTTTTCTTTGAATTTTTTGATACATTTGGCTAAACATGTCATTTCCAAGTTAATTGTGTTAATCTCTGTTGTGTTTGAGTCACATTTGGCTAAATAGGTCGTTTCCAAGTTAATCGTATTAATATGTGTCGTGTTCGGGTTGACACGATTAATAGCAGGTTGTGTTAGGGTTCGATTTCTTGACACGTTTAGTTAAACAGGGTGTGTTTTGGTTGAGGATTTTCTTACACAAACCCGTTTTGACACTACACAATGTCCAGCACTAATTCTATATCTCCTCTCTTTCGTCAGTTTAAATTACACCGAGATTCTATAGGCATTTTCCAAAAATGACAAATCTTACTAGTCGGTGCTGTCATGTCTAATTTCTCAAACCCACAAAACCTCAAATGGAGTAAATTTTAATGCTAAACCTCTGACAATTGCCAATTATATATTTTGAATATTATTGCCACTTGAGATCCTCAAGTACCGTAGTTTGTTGCCGGAGACCGTAGTTTGTTGCTGGAGAAGTCGATTGAGGTCTTCAGAGGGTCGAAAAGAGTGGTTCCAACTATTGTGAACGATGGGGATGTAAGAAATATTTGTTTGTTTAATTGTTATTGTATAATTTGTATAATTTTTTCAAATTTGTCAAAATTCAACTTGCACACACATTAGGCTTTTGTACATTCTGTCTCCTATTGTAATACCCCAGGTTTGGGATAGAGGGTGTTTAGTCTCACACTGGTTGGAAGTTAAAACCTCATATGATATATTAACACTCATCTTGGGCTACATAGTACTTTCTTAGGTATACCTTTTCAGGCCAAGTGTTTGGGCCGACAGGGGGTCCACGGTCAACTGGATTGTATCGTTACAAATGGTATCAGAGCCCGCCCCTATCCAAGTGGTGGATAGGATGCACTCTTCCCCTTCTGTTGATGATAAAAAAAAACATCTAACCTTTTCTTTCTTCATTCATGTTTACATACCCATAATACCAATCATTTCAAGAACTAGCAAATACGAAAACACCATGGGTACATCATCCCTGTGTATCCCAAATGGCAAATGTACACCATCAAATCTCCGTACATTTGGGATACACACGAGTGGTATACCCAAAAGACCTCATTACTAGCAAATATCAAGTACTACGTAGCAAATATCACCCTCTTCTTGGTATAAATCTCAACTGACGGACATATAACTCAGGAAAAATGGTGACAGCGAATGAAGCAATTAAAACAAAATGAGCTGCCTGTACCAGATGATTATTTTCTTAAAACATATGGGAACAAATCATGAGCGTCGAATGTGAACTCTTATAACTCATCCACCGTCCATTAGAAAATACAAAAGGAAAAAAAAAAAAACACAAGGTTCACAAATAGTAAACAAAGAGAAGAAACATAGGAGACAAATAATTGCAATTTTTCTTTTTTACTCAAACTTGGGGTAGTAGAATCAGCTGACGCGGCGGCACAGGGTAATCCCATCGCCGACTGGGAGCATGCAGATCTCGATACGGGGATCGGCGGCCAAGGCCTTGTTAAGCTCCAACACGAAGTCTCTGTAGTACCTAACGTACTTCCTCATCGGCGCATCCGGTGGGGCCACCACAGATCCGTTCCACAGGGTGTTGTCGTATCCGATCAGCGCCCCGATCTTCACCAGATCGATCAGCCTCTTGTGGTAGTTGATGTAGTTGTCCATGTCCGCGTCCACGAAGACGAAATCAAATGTCCCGTGGTACTTCCCCTGTAAATTCATCACAAATAGACCTGGTCAACTTTAGAAATTTCGAAATCAAATTCATATAAAGATGTGTCCGTAGCCGTTCGGGTAGGTTCACAATCATTTTGTGACGCTCGCGACGGCTTCAAACACATCTGCATTAGAATCAGACAACTGTATCTCTAGCAGTGATTCTAGGATTTTCGAAAATATTAGGATACGGTAGACTTTCCCCGAAAATGTTCAGGAAAGGGAAATGAAAGGCTTTTCCCGAGAATCTGAGCCATTCTTTTCTCTTTCCCGGCATCTGCGGAAAAACTCTTCAGGTGTGATGAATCTTACATCTTCGATCATTTGATCTAGGACAGGGAGAGCAGGGCCTTCTCTGAAGTCGATTTTGTGGGCGACGCCGGCCTTCTCAATTATGGGGAGACCGATTTCGTAGTTCTCGCGGTTGATGTCCATTGCCAAAACCTGCAAGATCAAAATACAAAAAGGATTCCAGTTATATAATTGAAAAGGATATTTTTTTTCTCTAAATTTTCTGGCTGATATTACAACAGAAAAGTTGGGAAAGAAGGAAAGGGAAATGGTTTACCTTTCCATCATCAGGGATGGCAAGGGCAGTGGCGAGAAGAGAGTAACCAGTGTAGACACCGATTTCCATGGTGTTCTTGGCGTTGATCAGCTTCAAAAGCATGTTCAAGAACTGGCCTTCATCGGCAGAGGTTGTCATGAGGTTCCTATTTCCATTTCATCATTCAAAATCAACACAATTTCACCCAAAAAAATAAAAAATCTGAGATTGAATGATCCAGATCTCAAAGCTCACCATGGATGCTTCGCAGTCACCTCCCTCAGTTCTTTCATCGATTCCGGCTCTCTTGGGTACACACTGGTCTCAAGTATATACTGCAAAAACAAAACCCAAATCAAATTTTTGAAGGAAAAAAAAAAAAAACCCAAATCAAACAAACCCAAATGAAAATTTTAGGAAAAACCAAACAAGACCCATCAAGTTTTTGGGGAGAAAATAAAGCAGAGAAATTGGATTTTTTGAAAAAAGCATTTTGGATTACCTGATAGAGAGCATCGCTCTGTAAAAGGCTCTTGTGGCCAACCTCTTGGTGCCTAAGGTTCTGCTTCTGCTCTGTTTCTCCGGTAGCTGCCATTACTGCGAATTGATTTTTCTGATTTCTTTCCTTTCCTCTTGCTTTGGACTCTTTTTGATCGCTGTTGAATGCCTGCGAGTATCCTGGGTGGGGGATGAAACGAGGAGGGTATATATGAGGGGAGAGAGCTGGTTCAAACCGGTGGGTTAAATCATTAAAAAGTGGCTGGACCGGCTGCCACCGGTCGGGGGTTGGTGAGATGCCTCTATTATGTGTTAGTACTGGAGAATTTCTGATATACCTGTCCCGTGGGACCTACTTATCTGGTAATTTTCGCACCGCTAGGGTATTTTATTGAAATGACGCCTTTAGTGATTTGGCTAAATTGAAAAAATTGGTTTTTTGGTTTTTTTTATTTTTTCCTTATTCAAATTTTTTGTGCATTTGTTAGTTTTCGGTCGATTTTTTTTAATTTCTTGGCTTGTCTCGACGAGAGGAATCTAAAAAATATAAAATTGTTAGCCAAACTTAAAGTTTTGTGAATAAAGACGAAAAATAATCCAAAAAACTGGTTTATTTTGGTTTATTTTCGGCTTTATTAAAAAAACTATTACTTTTGACCATAATTTTATACACTTTGGATTCGTCTCGACTAGATAAATCCAGAAACCATAAAATCTTGATGCAAAACTAACAAATGCAAAAAAAAATTGAATAAGGACAAAATGAAAAAAACCAAAAAATCAGTTTTTCAATTTAGCCAAATCAGATTTTAATATTGTAAGGGAATTGACATTGACACTTCCCATTTTTATTATTATTAACACTCCACTTTTTTGTCTCTATTAGTTAATGTTACTAAAATACGCTTGTAATTATAAAAGCTATAGAAAAATGTAATTATAAAGTACAATGGTGGTTTTGTAACTTCAACTAATAAAAACCAAAAAAAGGAGTGTCAATATCAAAATGGAGAGTGTCAATATCAATTTCCAATTGTAATTGTCACAGTCCAGAAATTATACTATTCACAGCATGATAATAGGAAAATTCGAAAGGGTGCCTTAGACACTCGGAAAAATATTTTATTGTCAAAATTTTGAACGGTTCAGATCATTTGTACGATATTTTTAAGAGTGCTCCGCACACCGTTTGTTCGTACCCCATCAGTATCCACCCATCGGTTCCCCTAGGTTTTTCACAAGTTTAAATACATTTAATTAATTTTTTGGTAAGTTAATTGAAAATTAGAAAAATGACCCTAACTCTTTATCTTCCTCTATCTTTAAAATAGAAAAAGCAAAAAATGAGGAATAATGACCCTAAGTCTTTCTATTCAAGGTTGAAGCAAACACTTCATATGCCTACTATCCTTCTCTTTTGGACTCTTTTCGACGATGACAACGCGGAATGAACAATAAAAGAACACGGAAAAACCCTAGGAGTACAAACTATGTAAGGGTAATGGGCACATCGCTTATTCACACAAAGAAGAAGAAAACCACTTCCAGAGACATAGGATTGAAATATTTTATGTGAGTGTTAGAAATTGGAGTTTTGGTCAATTTTCATTTTTGCTATCTCACCCATATTTTGTACGGTTGTTATGTAACTGTAATTTTTTGCGATGGGAAAGAGGGAGTACATTATTTGGCATAGCCGCTTGTTTAGTTGGTAGTTTTGAAATAAGTTTTGGAGAGAATAATTTTGTATAGGGTTGTGTAATTTTTCGTCTTTAGTTAATTTTTTTCAAATATTTTAATTTTTTTTTTTAGTTTTTGAATAGAGAGACGCAATATACATCTAAAAATTAAAAAAATAAATAAATAATTTGATTAATAATTATTAAAGACGAAAAAATAAGGATGACGAAACAGTAAAAACTTTGGAAGATAAATTTTCAAAACTGGAAACCCGCAAATGACTCCCACTTGCATATATAAGTACCCATATAATTTTCTATTATTTAAATTAATGAGTCCTAACATGATTGTAGTTATTAATACTACGTGAGAGGAAGGGTGCACAAGTCTTCCATGTTGTGGAACAAAAATTATATATCATTGTTGGTTGTGGAATATCACAGCTACAAGCATTTATTTAATGGGTACAAAATATTTTTGTAAGCATCGTGCCCATTATAGGTGAGCATATAAGTCTATAAAGTATTAATTTAGAGAGGTCAATTAAAAAAGAATCTCCCTGTGACACTACAATCATGGTTGATGTCAAAGTTTTTTTTAAAAGATAAAATAAGTACTTTCATGCATTATTTATTTAATATTTTTCACACAAATTTAAAATTGATGCCGAAAAATTAGAAATTTCACATAAAATATTTATTTAAATTAAAAATAGCACGGTTTTTCTTAAGGAACTAAAATTATTTGGCGGACGGAATACCTGAAAATCACGCAATTAATTCTTCAAGTTTTTCACTTTTCACGGAGGTGGGTTTATGATCTCGTAAATAAGTAGTTTCTTCTTTTTTTTTATTGTGGATATAATCTTCTTCTATTTTCTCTAAATATTGAGGATTATGATAATGCGAAGATGCAAGTGGTGGCTAGCTCATGCGGTAAGAGTTCTTAAATGTCACATACTGCATCCCGAGATCGAGTCTCATCTCCCCTCCCAATGTAATAGATCATGAATGATGAATGACAAAAAAAAAATGAATAATGGGAAGACCAAAAATTATGAGGATTTTTTGAGGAGGGTTTCGAATTATACCTTCTTTTTTTGGTAGGTGCATGGTTCAGTGCATGTAAGCATTTTAATAAAATCATTACTTATTTTGATACTATCAAATATTGGTATTAGTATAATTAATTAATTATGACCCCTTGCGTGTGATTGAAGGTGGTGGTGGGACCACCAACACCAACTCAACGGAATATACAGCACTTACCTGAGATTCTCAAGTACCTTAGTTTGTTGCCGGAGACCGAAGTTTGTTGCTGGAGAAGTCGATTGAGGTCTTCAGAGGGTCGAAAAGAGTGGTTCCAACTATTGTGAACACGGGGATACTAAGGCTATGTAAGAAATATTTGTTTGTTTAATTGATATTGTATAATTTGTATAATTTTTTTAAATTTGTCAAAATTCAACTTGCACACACATTAGGCTTTTGTACATTCTGTCTCCTATTGTAATACCCCAAGTGTGGGACCCCAAGTTTGGGGTAGAGGGTGTTTTGTCTCACACTGATTGGAAGTTAAAACCTCATATGATATATTAACACTCATCTTGGGCTACATAGTACTTTCTTAGGCATACCTTTTCAGGTCAAGTGTTTGGGCCTACAGGGGGTCCACGGCAAGGTTGTGAATCTCGTACCGTACCGGCCGGTACGTACCGGATTTCCATGAAAACGGTAACCAAATCTTATAACACCGTTCCGTTCCCAATTCCGGTCAATACCGGCAGGTTCCGGGATTTCCGGACGGTACCACGGTACTGGTCATTCCGGCCGAGAAATTGCAGATGGCAATTTCGTAATTTTTTCGAAAACAACTCCATATAAAAGCTCTCTTCTCACGTTTTCCCCTTTCTCCCGTAAACCCTACTGCGGCTACGATATTACGCCCCCTCTCCGGTGAGTTTGATCCTCTCCGGCAAAAAAAGATGTCTGCCGATCTGCCACCTCTCCGGTGAGTTTGATCCTCTCCGGCAACCCAAGTCACCAACAGTTCGACCTCGGTTTTGGTTAAGGTTGCTGCAGCTGCTTTGAACCCAGTTGATTTCAAGCGTAGGCTAGGGAAATTCAAGGCCACCGATTCTCCTCTTCCGGTAAAGAATTGATTTTGTTTGGCTTACTTTGTGGTTGATTTGTGTTGAATTGAATGCATAGGCGGCGGTACCCTTTGGCTTGGGTGTTCAGCTGATGTATACCTGGTAATGGAGTAGTTCATTTGGCTTGGGTGTTCAGCTGATGTATACCCAATTTCCAATACGTTGAACACCAACCCAACTCCACGTGTTCATAAGATACAGAATATAGTTATTGTTCTTGACCCAATTTGATCAAATACACACAAAAATAACACTCCACGTGTTCATAAGATACACTCCACGTGCTTTGAATATAGGTATTGTCCAACAAATCGAAGCATTTTATGATATTTGTTGTCTAATTATAGTTCATGGATGATATAATTAACTACAAAAAAAAGGTGATACTAGGAATTTTTTTGATTATATATATATATAAACATATATACAGGTAGTACCGCTAAATTCGAAACGATACCGGTACTTGTCCGGTACCGGTACCGTACCGTACCAGTAAGATAACCGGTACCCTGTCCTATACGAGATTCAGAACCTTGGTCCACGGTCAGCTGGGTTGTATCGTTACAAATGGTATCAGAGCCCCGCCCCTATCCAAGTGGTGGATAGGATGCGCTCTTCCCCTTTTGTTGATGATCAAAAAACTAACCTTTTCTTTCTTCATTCATGTTTCCATACCCATAATGCCAGTCATTTCAAGAACTAGCAAATACGAAAACACCATGGGTACACCATCCCTGTGTACCCCAAATGGCAAATGTACACCATCATATCTCCGTACATTTGGGATACACACGGGTGGTGTACCCAAAAGACCACTAGCAAATATCAAGTACTACGTAGCAAATATCACCCTGTTCTTGGTATAAAGCTCAACAGACGGACATATAACTCAGGAAAGATAGTGACAGCGAATGAAGCAATTAAAACAAAATGAGCCGCCTGTACCAGATGATTATTTTCATAAAACATATGGGAACAAATCATGAGCGTCGAATGTGAACTCTTATAACTCATCCACCGTCCATTAGAAAATACAAAAGGAAAAAAAAAAAAACACAAGGTTCACAAATAGTAAACAAAGAGAAGAAACATAGGAGACAAATAATTGCAATTTTTCTTTTTTACTCAAACTTGGGGTAGTAGAATCAGCTGACGCGGCGGCACAGGGTAATCCCATCGCCGACTGGGAGCATGCAGATCTCGATACGGGGATCGGCGGCCAAGGCCTTGTTAAGCTCCAACACGAAGTCTCTGTAGTACCTAACGTACTTCCTCATCGGCGCATCCGGTGGGGCCACCACAGATCCGTTCCACAGGGTGTTGTCGTATCCGATCAGCCCCCCGATCTTCACCAGATCGATCAGCCTCTTGTGGTAGTTGATGTAGTTGTCCTTGTCCGCGTCCACGAAGACGAAATCAAATGTCCCGTGGTACTTCCCCTGTAAATTCATCACAAATAGACCTGGTCAACTTTAGAAATTTCGAAATCAAATTCATATAAAGATGTGTCCGTAGCCGTTCGGGTAGGTTCACAATCATTTTGTGACGCTCGCGACGGCTTCAGACACATCTGCATTAGAATCAGACAACTGTGTCTCTAGCAGTGATTCTAGAATTTTCGAAAATATTAAGATACGATAGACTTTCCCAGAAAATGTTCATGAAAGAGAAATGAACGGTTTTTCCCGAGAAACTGAGCCATTCTTTTCTCTTTCCCGGACATCTAGCGGAAAAACTCTTCAGGTGTGATGAATCTTACATCTTCGATCATTTGATCTAGGACAGGGAGAGCAGGGCCTTCTCTGAAGTCGATTTTGTGGGCGACGCCGGCCTTCTTAATTATGGGGAGACCAATTTCGTAGTTCTCGCGGTTGATGTCCATTGCCAAAATCTGCAAGATCAAAATACAAAAAGGATTCCAGTTATATAATTGAAAAGGATTTTTTTTTCCTTTCTTTTTTTTTTTCTTTTTCTGGCTGATATTACAACAGAAAAATTGGGAAAGAAGAAAAGGGAAATGGTTTACCTTTCCATCATCAGGGATGGCAAGGGCAGTGGCGAGAAGAGAGTAACCAGTGTAGACACCGATTTCCATGGTGTTCTTGGCGTTGATCAGCTTCAAAAGCATGTTCAAGAACTGGCCTTCATCGGCGGAGGTAGTCATGAGGTTCCTATTTCCATTTCATCATTCAAAATCAACACAATTCCACCCAAAAAAATAAAAAATCTGAGATTGAATGATCCAGATCTCAAAGCTCACCATGGATGCTTCGCAGTCACCTCCCTTAGTTCTTTCATCGATTCCGGCTCTCTTGGGTACACACTGGTCTCAAGTATATACTGCAAAAACAAAACCCAAATCAAATTTTTGAAGGGAAAAAAAAAAAAAAAAACCCCAAATCAAATATTTGGAAAATCAAACAAACCCAAATGAAAATTTTAGGAAAAACCAAACAAGACCCATCAAGTTTTTGGGGAGAAAATAAAGCAGAGAAATTGGATTTGTTGAAAAAAGCATTGGGATTACCTGATAGAGAGCATCACTCTGTAAAAGGCTCTTGTGGCCAACCTCTTGGTGCCTAAGGTTCTGCTTCTGCTCCGTTTCTCCGGTGGCTGCCATTACTCCGAATTGATTTTTCTGATTTCTTTCCTTTCCTCTTGCTTTGGACTCTTTTTGATCGCTGTTGAATGCCTGCGAGTATCCTGGGTGGGGGATGAAACGAGGAGGGTATATATGAGGGGAGAGAGCTGGTTCAAACCGGTGGGTTAAATCATTAAAAAGTGGCTGGACCGGCTGCTACCGGTCGGGGTTTGGTGAGATACCTCTATTTATGTGTTAGTACTGGAGTATTTCTGATATACCTGTCCCGTGGGACCTACTTATCTGGTAATTTTCGCACCGCTTGGGTATTTTATTGAAATGATGCCTTTAGTGATTTGGCTAAATTGAAAATTTGGTTTTTTGGTTTTTTTTTATTGTCCTTGTTCAAATTTTTTTTGCATTTGTTAGTTTTCAGTCGATTTTTTTTTATTTCTTGGCTTGTCTCGACAAGATGAATCTAAAAAGTATAAAATTGTTAGCCAAACTTAAAGTTTTGTAAATATAGACGAAAAATAATCCAAAAAACTGGTTTATTTTCGGCTTTATTAAAAAAACTAGTATGACTTTTGACCATAATTTTAAACTCTTTGGATTCGTCTCGACTAGATAAATCCAGAAACCACAAAATCTTGACACAAAACTAACAAATGCAAAAAAAAATTTGAATAAGGACAAAACGAAAAAAATCAAAAAATCAGTTTTTCAATTTAGCCAAATCAGATTTTAATATTGTAAGGGAATTGACATTGACACTTCCCATTTTTATTATTATTAACACTCCACTTTTTTTGTCTCTATTGGAGTAGTTAATGTTACTAAATTACTCTTGTAATTATAAAAGCTATAGAAAAATGTAATTATAAAGTAAAAGGGTGGTTTTGTAACTTCAACTAATAAAAACCAAAAAAAAGAGTGTCAATATCAATTCCCAATTGTAATTGTCACAGTCCAGAAATTGTACTATTCACAGCATGATAATAGGAAAATTCGAAAGGGTGCCTTAGACACTCGGAAAAATATTTTATTGTCAAAATTTTGATCGGTTTAGATCATTTGTACGATATTTTTAAGAGTGCTCCGCACGCCGTTTGTACGTACCCCATCAGTATCCACCCATCGGTTCCCCTAGGTTTTTCACAAGTTTAAATACATTTAATTAATTTTTTGTTAAGTTAATTGAAAATTAGAAAAATGACCCTAACTCTTTATCTTCCTCTATCTTTAAAATAGAAAAAGCCAAAAATGAGGAAAAATGACCCTAAGTCTTTCTATTCAAGGTTGAAGCAAACACTTCATATGCCTACTATCCTTCTCTTTTGGACTCTTTTCGACGATGAAAGCGCGGAATGAACAATAAAAGAACACGGAAAAGCCCTAGGAGTACAAACTATGTAAGGGTAATGGGCACATCGCTTATTCACACAAAGAAGAAGAAAACCACTTCCAGAGACATAGGATTGAAATATTTTATGTGAGTGTTAGAAATTGGAGTTTTGGTCAATTTTCATTTTTGCTATCTCACCCATATTTTGTACGGTTGTTATGTAACTGTAATTTTTTGCGATGGGAAAGAGGGAGTACATTATTTGGCATAGCCGCTTGTTTAGTTGGTAGTTTTGAAATAAGTTTTGGAGAGAATAATTTTGTATAGGGTTGTGTAATTTTTCGTCTTTAGTTAATTTTTTTCAAATATTTTAATTTTTTTTTTTAGTTTTTGAATAGAGAGACGCAATATACATCTAAAAATTAAAAAAATAAATAAATAATTTGATTAATAATTATTAAAGACGAAAAAATAAGGATGACGAAACAGTAAAAACTTTGGAAGATAAATTTTCAAAACTGGAAACCCGCAAATGACTCCCACTTGCATATATAAGTACTCATGTAATTTTCTATTATTTAATTTAATGAGTCCTAACATGATTGTAGTTATTATATATATTTTTTATTGTAGTTATTAATACTACGTGAGAGGAAGGGTGCACAAGTCTTCCATGTTGTGGAACAAAAATGATATATCACAGCTACAAGCATTTATTTAATGGGTACAAAATATTTTTGTAAGCATCGTGCCCATTATAGGTGAGCATTATAAGTCTATAAAGTATTAATTTAGAGAGGTCAATTAAAAAAGAATCTCCATGTGACACTACAATCATGGTTGATGTCAACAAATATGCTATAGTTTTTTTTTAAAAGATAAAATAAGTACTTTCATGCATTATTTATTTAATATTTTTCACACAAATTTGAAATTGATGCCGAAAAATTAGAAATTTCACATAAAATATTTATTTAAATTAAAAAATATCACGGTTTTTCATAAGGAACTAGAATTATTTGGCGGACGGAATACCTGAAAATCACGCAATTAATTCTTCAAGTTTTTCACTTTTCACGGAGGTGGGTTTATGATCTCGTAAATAAGTAGTTTCTTCTTTTTTTTTTATTGTGGATATAATCTCCTTCTATTTTCTCTAAATATTGAAAATTATGATAACGCGAAGATGCAAGTGGTGACTAGCTCATGCGGTAAGAGCTCTTAAATATTGTCCCATACTGCATCCCGAGATCGAGTCTCATCTCCCCGCCCAATGTAATAGATCATGAATGATGAATGACACAAAAAAAAAAAAAAAAAGAATAATGGGAAGACCAAAAATTATGAGGATTTTTTGAGGAGGGTTTTCGAATTATACCTTCTTTTTTTGGTAGGTGCATGGTTCAGTGCATGTAAGCATTTTAATAAAATCATTACTTATTTTGATACTATCAAATATTGGTATTAGTATAATTAATTAATTATGACCCCTTGCATGTGATTGAAGGTGGGGGTGGGACTACCAACATGCACCAAGTCACCAACTCAACGGCAGATACAGCACTTTGGTTGGAATCGTCAATCCTAGGCAAAGTGGGGTTGGTGGAAGGTTGGTGAAAGGAAACTTTAGTCCACATAATAAGGAAAGAGTTGGTGGCCATCCCCTTCAGAGGATATAATTTTATTTTATTTTTACAGGGCTCATAAAAAAAAATAGTAAAAATCACTAACAAGAAAGTTTAAGGAAAATAAGCAAGCCCAACCATAAAACGGTAGATATATACCAAATCTTTACCACCTTATAGTATATCTATTTTTGTTGCTAAAAAAAAAAATACTCCAGTATATCTATTTTGGAATTTCACACTAGTGATCGGACGGATCTGGAGTTGCCGCTGTGCAGCCAGCACAGCCAAAGAAGAGTCTTGTGCATTTGGCTTGTCCGTTCTTTGGGATGGACGGCCCAGATTTTACTTCGGCACCTTTGCATCGAACAGTTTGTTGTCGTGCGTGTAAGGTGAAATCTGGGCCGTCCATCAGGGCAACGGATGACCCGGATGTGCAGAGCGCCTGCTGTGCACAGGGGGCACAACAGCAACCCCAGTTTCGATCAAACCAGTTCTATTTATTTTAAAGATATTTTTGTGGGTCTTTGAAAGAAAAAAAAAAACTCATTCGGATATTGTTAAGGCTTAATCGGACGAAAATCGATCAAGCATTTAATGATATCTGAATGAGTTGATTTTTTACAGAGACTCTTAAGAATATGTTTTAAATCAATTGAACGACTCTGATCATTTTTGTGGAATTCTAAAATAATTTTTACACAATAGGGTAAATATTTGGTGTACACAACATGGTATAAGCATAGTTTTTTTTTGGGTGCCTTTACTTGTTTCATTTCCTTTATTTTTGCGAATCTAAGTCATTATCGTTTCTAGGGATAGCAACGGGTAAGGTATGGATTGGGGATCCTATTTTACCTCCGATCCTTAAATGGGAATTTCCTTCCCATCCCCACCTCCATATCTAAAAGGGATAGTGAAAAATCCACCATACCCGTCTCCCAATGGGGATCGGGTACACTCGGGTAAATCCATATCCAAACTAGTTGAAAAAAAGAACGATAAGATCTAAATAAAAATAATTTACATGTCCTACAACATCAAAAACATCCATTAAAAACAAAATAGATCGAAAGTTATAAAGAAATATAGTCCACCAAGATTGTATAAAATTTTAACTAACTACCATCATTAATTTTTTTTAACACATAAGTATATATAGTTTTAATCCGAACAAATAGACACAAATTATACATATATGCACACTTGTATATACATACATATATTCATAAAAAATAAAAAAAAACGGGGCGGTTACGGGTATTCGGAGGTGGGTATCACAAAATTATACCCGCCCCATTTGCAAATGGGAAATTTATAAGTTCTATCATACCCGCTCCTATTGGATGAAAAATCGAGTAATATTCACCTCCAAATAGGCGGGGCGGGACAGGGCGGGTATCCATCAGGTTTGTGAGGAATTGCCATCCCTAGTCGTTTCATTTGTTCAATTGCTAAATTCTCTCTGTATTCACTTGACAGTGAACTAATGTTTGGAAGTATAGATTAGGCAATTGAATACCTACCCTTGTTTATAAGGCCTGAAATATTTAGCGTGACAGAATTTGGGGGTAAAACATTTGAAGTGCATCTTCAATGCGTCTCTATATTTTTATTTTGGAGTCTGGATGTAACATATTGATAGGAGATTTTGTAATTTAGCCCATCTTTTCTTCAAATTTTTTTTTTAACTTTATGGAGGAATCCATCATCATTTAAAATATTTGGTCTCCAAATTTACTTTTGGGTCTACAAGTATAGAGTCACACACGTCTATTTTGGTCTTTACACCTCTGGAAAGGATGATAGGTCCTCCAAAAATACAAAAAATTGAAAAAATGGAGTAAATTACAAAATCTTTCCTCGATATGTCACATCCGGTCTCATTTTTTTCTCTAAACCCGAAAACCAAAAACTCGTTTTCCCATGACTTAATTTCGCCCAAACACATAGAATGTAAAAATGGAAATTTAAAAAAACATCAATCCAAACACTCCATAATGTTTTTAAAACAAGCCCGAATCCGAAGGGACCACTCAAGGTGATGAGCGTCTTTTCCTTTTTCCCCTTGAATGGCTTATCCGATCATCCATAATTTATCTTTCATCTAGTTTAGGCTCACCCGATTGTGCAACGCCAATGTTCTGGATGCTGAATAAAAGAAACATAGTAATGTGCACATATAAATCAAAATGATTCTTGGGTCTGCCCTCTCTGATGCCTTTTGGCTTTGATTTGAGAGCATGATTCCGCAGCAAACGCGATGGTACAGGGGGATCACTGTTTCAGTGGTATTATGTGAGTAGCCACTTTGTGCATTTATTGCCAAAGGTTAGGTCTGTCTCCAATCCATCTGTTTCAGTGGTATTCTGGGAGCAACCACTTTGTTCATTTATTGCCAAATGTTAGGTTTGTCTCATATCCATCTGTAGCGGCCGGGTTCATAGGGGTCAGCAAGGCCCCCCTCCACATCACGAAGAGCTAAAAGGGTCACTAACTCAGAATCTGCAAAACTGAATGCAGATCGATCCGCCGTGACGGTGCCGAGCGAACGGTGCCCTCGGCGGACGGTGCGGATGTACGGTTCTGGACGAATATGGATTTGAACGATGTTTGCCGAACGGTTTGGTGCCGAGGGAGGGGCACTCCCAGCTTGGTTAACAGACGACCCTCGGGTTCTCCGCCGAGCGATGTGCCGAGCATCCGAGGGACCGGGCCCCACGCGTGCTGAGTCGATTGACCTCGGTAACATGGGGGCTCGGATACACCCGGTACGGTGGAGGCGTGTCTGGCACGCTACACGTTCCACGATGGAGCATTAAATGCGGCAATCACCTACTCTGCCACCGCCGCCTGCAGGAGCACGTGGGTAATGGGGGATATCTCGGGTTGATTTGACCACTCGAGCTCACCTACCCTGACGTCGGTCAGGACATGGCGTCTGCAGCAGGGATAAGGGTCATATCACCTGTCATTCCGAGCGCGAATGACAAGCGCGTGAGGGGCGCCGAGCGCGTGGAACGCACTCCCCCCTCAGCCTATAAATACCCAACCACAACTACCACAATGGGTATTCCTCTCTCCTCATTTACTACTCTCATAACTCCACTTCTCTCTCTAAGATCTCTGGTGCATCTCCTCCCTCCGGGGACTGACTTAATCATCGGAGTGCCTTCCCGGACCACCACCGTCCGGGCTAGGCACTAACGAGGTTGTCTACGTGTGCAGGTGATCGTCTCCGACGAGCAGCAGTGGTTCAGGCGTGCGTTACTCTCTCCACCACTCCCCATTCCACTCCTAGAGGTCCAAAGAGTTCACTCCGGCGAAGAGACCCCCACACCATCCCCCGCCCATACCCCCAATTATTGGGGACTAAATGGGTTATGTTATTGCTGTTGTTGTTGTAGTTTAGGCTCACCCGGATGCCATATCTCAGCAATGGAAATTAAAAGAATTAATGTTAAAGTGTAATTGTCAATTTTTTTTTTCTAGACTCATAAAAAGTGAATTTTTATGTCCTCTTTCATTTGCACCCAGAGTTTTAGATTATACTCACTCCCCCCTTTTAAGTGTCCAACTTCGTAAATTCAACTTTTTATGGTTTTATACATTATCGTTACACTTTAATTTTAACCTTCCGTTATTGCCATTCATGGAGATATTATCATTACACTTGAACTACTAACTTTTAAGAATAGAATATACTTTTAGGTGTATAATAGGAAATGAACGAACTTTTACCCACCAACTTTTCAGAATGGACACTCATTTTTGGGAAACCAAAAAATAGAATACTGGACTATAAAACAGGAACGGAGAGAGTATGTCTTTTTGAACTTTGGTCAGGGTGGGTTTGGCAAAAGAAGTTAAGCCAACTTTTGGCTTTTTGCTTATTTGAGGAAAAAAGCCACAAGCAATTAGTAAACTAGTTTGGCATAAAAAAGCTACTTCTAACTTTTTGCTTATTTCAATCAATTTTTTGGCCTAAAAAGTCCCCAAAAGTTTACTAGTTTGGCATAAAAAAAGGCTGTTCTTTATCTGGATTTTTAAGCCAAAAGTGTTTACTTGTTCCGGCTTTTTTAAGAACCAAAAAGCCAAAAGTTGGCTTAACTTATTTTGCCAAACCCATCAAGTTTAGTTCATGTCTTCATTTTGCTTTTATGATTCTTTAATTGACACAAACCCATAATCCCCAAAATTTATTGCAAACTAAAACATAGTCACATTTACAAAAATAATAAAAAATAAAAATTGAAGTAAATAATCCAATAATAAAGTTAGTTCAAACCCAGATGGTGATCTAGTTAAATAGGCTAGGATAAAACTAGCAGGGAAGATACAAAATTACATAATACAGGGAGGTTTGTGATATTGCCAAAAGCCTCAGGATATATCAGTGCAATTAGCTCACAAATACTCGCTCCATGTCAAAATATTGTCAATATTTACTATTTAAACTTTTCAGAACATCATTCAGATAAGTAATTTAGTATATTTTTTACGGTTGAAATATTTTTGTTTATTAGAACTAAGTATTGCGAATGCAAAATACAAAATATTTTAGATTAAAAAATGTAGGTATTTTTTCTAAGCGATTCAAATAGTGAAATATGCATAATTATTTTGAGATGAAGAAGAGAAAATAGCGATCCTCCTCTGGCTAAAAAGAAAAAAACTGGTTTTTCTGTTTTTTTCGTTTATCTTTATTTAAATATTTTTTGCATTTGTTAGTTTTCGGTCGATTTTTTTGTGATTTCTTTGTTTGTCTCGACAGAGGAATCTAAAAAGTATAAAATTATTAACCAAACTTAAAGTTTTGTGAATAAAGACGAAAAATAATCCAAAAAACTAGTTTATTTTCGGATAAAAAACTATTACTTTTGACTATAATTTATACTCTTTGGATTTGTCTCGACGAGATAAATCCAGAAACCACAATATCTTGACGCAAAACTACAAATGCAATTTTTTTAATAAAGACAAAACGAAAAAACCAAAAAAC
Source organism: Vaccinium myrtillus (assembly GCA_016920895.1). Classification (NCBI taxonomy): domain Eukaryota; kingdom Viridiplantae; phylum Streptophyta; class Magnoliopsida; order Ericales; family Ericaceae; genus Vaccinium; species Vaccinium myrtillus. The sequence continues at coordinate 13,937,912 of CM029278.1, read as the reverse complement.
CAGTTTTTAAAATTTAGCGAAAGGAGGCGGGTTATTTATTACTCCCTCCGTCCCTTTTTAAATGTGTTACTTCGTAAATCCAACTTATTAAAGAAACATCATCATTACACATTTCCCATCAACTTTTTCCTCCACTTTACACTTTTCACATAAACTTTTACCTCTACTTTCCAAAATTATCCTCCACTTTTACCCATTAACTCTTTACCCACTAACTTTTCAAAAGAGCAAAATGATAATTGTACAAACTTTTACTCATTAACTTTTCAAACCACACACTTATTTAAAACTCATTCACACAAAAAAACCAAAAATGGAAAAACCAAAAAGTTAAACACTTAAAAAGAGACGGAGGGAGTACTATACTTACTTTTGATGTACATGTGGGTCAAATACTAAGGCCAACCACCTCTGACTAACCTCATGGAAAGTTTCCAATAAGGCAATGTTTGGTGAAGATTGTGAAGGCCACCCACTGCCTATTTTAATTTTTTTTTTTTTTTCAAATTCTAGTTGGGACACTATTGGTAACATTTGTTTTATATGTTTGGTTTGCATCACCTACTCCACTATCTAATCTGTCCTGGTTGATTGAGAGTCAAACTAAACCCTATACCACTTGATTGGGTAATGGGAGATAGAATTTCCGGTCAAACTATATTCTGAATGAACATTGATACATTAGATCAATCGCTTGATGTTTCGCAAGGTCACTTGAAACTATTTTGGGGGAATTACGTTTCAGAGGGAGGGAGGGAAAACTATTCCGTTCTCATGACACACTTATTGGGAATCACCTCATGCATGACAAGGAAAATAATAATGCCACATAAGTGGCACCAGGAGATTGATTGACGAAATTACCCTCAAGTTAAAAACTACCCCCCACTCGACTAATATGAGTGCAAGGATTTGGTTCGAGAGTGCAACACAATTGCATTAAAGGTGCAATAGAAATGGACCCAGGGTGCAATGCTGATAATATGGAGCAACATGCAATGTTTTTTTTTTTTTTTTAGTGCAAGGTGCAATTGAAATAGACCAGGGTGCCCCAAAAAAAAATTTAAGTGCAACACAATTGCATTAAAGGTGCAATAGAAATGGACCCAAGGTGCAATGCTGGAAATTTATTTCTAAAAACTTTGGTTTGACAAAACACTAGCACCCTCATATGGACCAACACGAGTACAATGCTTTTTTTAAGTGCAACGCAATTGTGTTAAAGGTGCAATAGAAATGGACCCAGGGTGCAATGCGAAAAATCTATTTCCAGAATGAACATGGGTGCAATGGTTTTTTTTTTTAGTGCAACATAATTGCATTTAAGGTGCAATATAAATGGACCCGGGGTGCAATGATGAGAATGTATTTCCAGAAAGTTTGGTTTGACCACAAACTGACAATTCCATATAGACCAACATGAGTGCAATGCTTTTGTTTTGGTGCAACACACTTTCATGCAAGGTGCAATTGAAATAGACCTAGGGTGCCAAAAAAAAAATCCCAAGGCTCAATTAATATTGCACCCTACTCATTGCTCCTTAAATCAACCTCTCATTTTGGAAAAAATAACCATTGCTCCTTAAATGAAAAAATGTTGCACCTTTAGTGTATTAATATTGCACCTTGAGTGTATTAATATTGCACCCTACTCATTGCTCCTTAAATCAAACTTCTCATTTTGGAAAAAATAACCATTGCTTCTTAAATGAAAAAATGTTGCACCTTTAGTGTATTAATACTGCACCTTGAGTGTATTAATATTGCACCCTACCCATTGCTCCTTAAACAAAAATACGTTGCACCTTAGAGAATTAACTTTGCACCCTTCGAGAATAACCATTGCTCCTTAAACGAGAAAACATTGCACCTTGTGTAATTTAACATTGCACCCTTTGAGAATAACCATTGCTCCTAAGGCTCATTTTTTTTCTAAAGCTCATTTTTTCCAGGGTGCAATCGAAATGGACCCAGGGGTCAATCTGCAATTTACAAAAGCTCTTGGCCACACTATATCTTCTTCAAAGGTCAAGGGTGGTCCAATGTAATTTTGTCAAAACCCTGCCACTGTAACAGGACGAGATTCACCATGGATATCGCTGCACGTTTTCTTCCCAATCGGTATTACGCATTCTTTCACGTCTTTTTACGATTTTGTTTCTTGTTTCATCGAATGATTCGTTCGTTATTCCTTCTGTATCCGTGATTTTGATTTGGGTATAATCTGGGTTTAACCAAGACTGAAAAACTTCGAATTTCAGTGGAAGTCTTTTTAGGGTTTTGCGATTTTGGGCGTTCGTTGGAGAGCCCTTCTGCTCCTTACTCGCCGGTGGTCGTGGTGGTGAGGCCGATCTGTATTACGTTGATTTGGTGAGGGAAGATGGGGGTTAATTTGCGAAGGATTTTAAGGCTCAGGGTATTTTTGTCCGGGAATTTTTCTCATGCCATGAAGTTGGAATTATTTTTCCTTCACCCATCAACTGATGATTTCCAAGAAGTGTGTCATGAAAATGGCATTTTTTGCCCCTTTTCCCACTGAACAGTCATTTCCCCAACTATTTTGAAATTAATAACCGGAGTGGATCATTTATGTAGGACCCGTACTTATACCCCACACACCGATCTGTGCACCATCGTCCATCGGTGCCTATGTTTTATGGTTTCCTGTCTGATGTTTAGGGATACTAGGTGATGTTTCCATTGTCTGATCTTATATTTTGAACAATATGTTTTGTTTTTAATGCTTTTCAAGAAACTAAAGAAGCATGAGGTTCATGACCAAAAAAAAAAAAAAAAAAAAAAAGGCATGAGGTAGGAGTATGAAAATTCCAAACTAAACCTTGAAATCCACCAAACCACAAAGGGTATAATGGGCATAGGACAGGCCTGGGGTTTGGCAGGCCTAGCCAGCTTCAAAGACTACAATTCAAACGACGCAGTCTTGAAGCCATACACCACAATGGCATATCTTGCATTCAAATTCTGTTCTGAAAATTCAAGCAATTTCATTGTGTAAATCTCAATGTGTTAATTGTTTATTTAAAAAAATTAGTTGATCGCATGTCAACCAAATCTCGATGTAAATCTTGATGCTCTCTTTATTCTAGATATCTATCCTCAAGAGCGACGAATTTGTACTTCGTAGTTATGCGGTCACTGCAATCTTTCCCCCAGTTCGCTCTCCTCTTCCATCAAATCACTCCCTCTTCGACTCTCAAGTGAGACGGGTTCAAAGTTCAAACCTTATCATGCGCAAGTGATTCTGTGATTTGAGCCCTCTGCATATTTGAACTGGAAATCCAGTGAGGAATTATCCACTTCATAGTTGGAGTCCTAAATTGAGAATGAATAGCAGCTGCTTCCAGGTAGGGGTGGAAACTAGCAAAACATATACAAACGAGCCGAACTATAATAAGAGGGAAAAAATAGCATTTGAACAATCACATTTTTAAGTGCAAAAGCCATAGTATCCATAATGAGTTAGAAGCAATAACAAACCTTTCACCAACATTTGAGTAAATATGAGAATTCCCAACACTTCAAATTTTAACATCTAAAGTAAACCTTCTTCTTGGGGGGAAAAAAAAAAAGCAACTTAAACTAAATACACCAAGTAAACTTCACAGATCTCCCCTAAGCAAAGCCTTCACAAAATGTTTTTTCTCCTTGTCTTTCAAGGTAAAGAAACACCCAGTCACCTCGTGATCACGAGCTATAGCAAGCAAGGCTCTATGGCGTTGAATCATAGATAGATTTGAAAGCTTTAGAAGCTCCTCATCTACTTTGTCCCTCTTCTTAGCTATATCAAGATTGATGCCAAGAGCATGACTGAACTTATTAGTTTCTTCTTCAATCTTTGAACCGATGATCATTGCTGCTTCACGGCATGCATCCAAACTATCACCACCCCTCTTTCTTTTTTTCCCTTGAGAATCACTCTCTTATCTGTTTGACAAGAAGTGCTCCATTTCTTCTATACCAATGCCTAAATTTTCTGTATCACAACTCCATTTCTTGTTTCCTGTGGCACGATCTTTCCTGAAGACCAATAAAAGCATGTCATAGTGTGGGAAACTCCTATTCCTCCAATTAGCTGCATCCTTATGGCTCTGAATCAACATGAAAATTGAAATTCAATAACACAATTGCAGAGTGAATTTAGCATGAGATGCTGCTGTCCAAAAATATTCGAGGTTCAACTGCCGAAAAAATAGCAGTCTAAAGCTATGCCACATAAGAGGCACAACATCAATCTGCATGCCAAAATGTTTGAATGGCCCCCACACATTCTTTGCACCATTAAAAGAGAAGAAATATATACCTGGTCACTCCATTCACAATAATGACTAAAATAGCACTATGCAACTACACCGTTCAATATCCGTGCAAGATTCACATACAATTAAGCTAGACAATAAAAAAAGAAGAAGAAAAAAAACTTCAAATGTAAACTATCTAATGCTCACCCTCAATCCAAACCTCAAGCCATTGCACCCACCAAAATCCAAAACTCCCCATTCCAGAACCCCGATTCTAAACACTCTTTCTGAAAACCCCCCAATAGTTCAAACATCAGGCAAAATCAGACGCCAAGTTCTTATACAAGAAGGCAGAACAAAACTGAACCCAATTTCAGACGCAGAATTCTATGCTTTCCCCAGATTTGTGACCCATGTGGACAACAATTTCATCTCCACTTTGACTGAACTGTACAGAGAAAGGTTGAGCCCTGGTTCGGAGGTTCTTGAGCTAATGAGCACATGGGTTAGCCATCTGCCTGAAGAAGTTGAGTACAGGAAAGTGGTGGGACATGGGCTTAATGCACAAGAGCTGGCCAATAACCCTAGACTTGATTATTTCTTTGTTGGAGATTTTCTGTTTGGATGCTGTAGTTTGTACTGCAAATGTGCAGTACCTTCAACAGCCTGAACAGGTCAGATGCAAATCAAGTCTCTGTTTATTAGTTGATCACCAAAATATTGATATGTGCCATCCTAGTAACTATACAGCTACGATACCCAAGCGAACTATGTTATGCTATGGAAGTTCCGAAACATGCCACACTTTCGTTTAGAAAAATAGCACTATGCAACTACACCATTCAATATCTGTGCAAGATTCAAATTCAGTTAAGCTTGACAATCATCATTTGCTAAGTTGAAGTCTAGTTTAAGAGACAGGGAAACTACGGGTACCATATATGTTATTTTTTCAGAGAGATCCATTGACAGTCTTTAATGCCCTTCAAATAACAAGACTACAGAGCAATTTAAGCTCACACTACATTTCAATCACAGACAAAGGAACAGGGATATGCCAGAATGCAGCCATTTGATAAAATCAGTGCTATATCAATTGATTATTACCCTTCGACTACCACAAACTCAACAAACTGAGATTAGGAGAGAAGTACCAAGCAAACTGAGATTAGGATGCAATAAAATGTATAATACCGTAACATAACCATCCCAAATATGGTTTCAGTGACCACCATATTTGTGTTTGGATTCCATCTGAAGCCACTAGTGCTCCCTCCATAGATCATATCATACACGGTGGTAACATCTTTCTTTAATGTCTTGATCCTAGATTCGAGGTGTGGTTTTAGCCTTTATCCCATGTCTAGGTAGCTTCTCGCATAATACTCCTTCGATCACTCTGAGGGATCCTGCCTTGAACCCATTATCTCTTTTGTCCCCTTTATTCACCAAGTCGTGTAGAGCAAAAATCAACCCTGTCCTCCTCATCATTCCATTTTTTGTGTACCTTTTTTTCCATGCTCATGCCTGAAAAAATAAAGAGTGACAACACCAAAAACAAGACAACAGAATGGGATTCTCCATGAGAGACAAATCTGATTGAAATGCACAATTCTCATAGATTCAAATGAAAAAGGAAGCAAAAATATCAATAATTTTGAGCTCAGGCTTGGCAAATTTATATTCAAACCCACTACTATCTATTACATAACAATTACTCCCTCTGTCCCAATTTGTTTGTTGAGTACGGGAAATTTACTGGGTCAGAGTCAAAGGCTTTAAAAGTGCACAGTTTTCCAATATTACCCTTCAAAGCTTGGATAAGAAATGAATTTAGCTCTCCCCTTTCGTAAATAGACAAACAATGAAGTTCCAATTGACAAAAGGGGTGCTACATTCACCCAAAAAAAATTTGTGCCATTTTGTAAATAATAACAATCTGTGCCATTTTTTTTCTTTTTATTTGGAGTTATATCCAATCCAAGTTGATCACAATCTGATTTTTTTTCTTCTTATTCAGGTGAATTCTCCACAAGTTTTGGGAATTTTTTGCAAGGTCTCCAATTTATACTTCTTTGATGGCTTATAAAGAGAAGAGACTTTTTTTTCCCCATATTTTGTTTGAATGGGAAAAGTTGAACCTGGTGCTTTTTTTTTTGTATGCTCAATTGAATATGTCAACCCTTATAAAATTGTTGAGAATTCAATGTAGTGATTTACTTTTTGTATGTTTTGCGCTAGTTCAAAGTAATTTCCTCAATGCAAAAGTGAAAAGGAATGAAAAGTAGTGAATAGGGTAGAATGGGGAGTTTGTCAAATCTTTATAGCCAATTCAGGAAAGTGAGCAAACAATTTGGGACAGCCCAAAAAGGAATACTAAGCAAACAAATTAGGACGGAGAGAGTAATAAATTAAACTGTCAACGAATCCTGGATTGCTCTTTTCAGCTTTTCTTGTCATTGCATATCATCTTCTTGCTCTTCTACTAGTTCTCCATGCGATAAACATAGAAGTGGCCTTGTTGTCTCTAAACGAGGTCCATTGTGGTGATGTCTCAACACTAGAAACTATATCTGTGTCCTCTGCATCCCTAGTCTCAACGAATGTTATATTATCATAAAGGTCTTTTTCTAACTCATTCCTTGTATAATTATTTAGCAACAACAACTAAGATAATTTGATTTTCAATTCTAATGGGATGAAAAGGACTCCTAAGAATCGCAAATCGCTTTTTCAATATCGCAAAGACCCTTTCTATCACATTTCGACCACTTGAATGCTTCATATTGAAAAAATCCTCCCGAGTTGTAGATTGGCATCCATCCTTCCGATCATTCAAATGGTACAGTTGACCTCTATACGGTGCAAGAAATTCTTGACCATTGGTATACCCTGCGTCAACCAAATAGTAAGTACTAAGTACCTAACAAAGGAATAGTTTAATTATGTCAGTGATATGTGACCTCAAAACCAAAAGTCATTATAGTTCTTTTGGTGTCATGGTGTCTTACCATGTGGAACAACTAGACCATGGCCTCTATTAATTGCATCTCGTAACACCCGTCCATCCACTGTTGATCCCTCCCTAAACACATAAGTGAATTGAAGGTTTGGAGTAAACGCTGTGAATTGAAGGTTTCAGGTACATGCTTCTAAGACATTTGTAGCAATTTGACCTTTTCTGTTTCGATACCTAGGCCTATCAACAGTTGGCACTTGGACGGGTAAGTGTGTTCCATCTAACGCTCTTAGACATCCCTACAAAACATCATAAAAATAGGAATAATGTGTTGGGAGGTCAGATTGAATTATAAAATAGTTACTTGTAAAGACCAAAAACTTGAAATCATTTACCTTAAACACTTCCATCCCTCATCAATGGAGTTCCCTGGTATTGGTTCAGGCTTCTTATAAAAATGCCCTTGTAGCCTAATAACAGCAAACAAAACCTTTCTGAAAGACCTGCTAATTGCCTCTGCCGAGCAATGAAAATCATTCTGAACGGTCCTGTTTTTTATACGATGAGCAAGGATATGCAAATAAATTGCAACTTGCTCATCAACTAACATGTCTGGTTGGCTTTAGCTTCCCGATTGTGCTAAGCAAGTGGCAAACTTCACAAATGGCTGCCTAGGCATTCTAAAATCGTTCATACATTTACGATCACTTTTATACACCCATTTTTCAATTACATCTCTATTATCGTAGAAATCTAACCGATACCTAGATCTAACCCCCTGCATGCATTGTCTTTCAACTATTCTATACGCTAATTCCATGAATAGCCCAAGTAAATGTAGAATGTACAACCACCACTGCATAACCATTGCCAATTTTGCCCGTTTCATTTTCTTATTTGATAAACTAAGACGTGCCATCGCTAGTCTCAAAACAGTACACCTGCAAACTTGACATACAACTGCAAATCAGCCAAACTCTTCCAATATGTTTGAACTAATGAATCTATTCCAATAGCAATATGTTTGAACTAATGAATTTTTGGAGAGATTTACAGAGGAAAGAAAATTGCCAAGTGATAAGTAGATAAGGACTAATTAAGAAACATAACTTTAGAATTCTAGAACATGATTTTGCTAATCCTCAGTTAATTGTGTCTAATTCAGTTTGTTCTCCCTCTCCTTCTCCAAGATCCATTCCTCATTTTATCATTCTTTCTCATCATATTTCTGTCCCTACTCCTACAGCATCATCTTCTGTCTCAGCTCCTTAGAACCATTCACAATGGTTTGTATTTACACAATCCACAAGATATCAGGACTTGCATGTTTGAATGCTATTTTGCCCTATCTACTAAAACATTAATAACAGGACTTATGTTGTTTCAGTCATTCGACACTTTTACCAGCAGAACACAATTTGGGTAAAGAATTGTAGTTAGGTGAACTACAGTGGAAGATCACTAAGTGGAACACCAAATAGTCCAAGGTCATTTGTTTGGAACCCAGGCAAATTAACTTCAACTTATAATCTTCTATATACGGCTTGCTTAAACACCACAAAATTTCTCTCAATCAAAACCAGAAACAATGAGGATCGCAACTTAGAAAATCGATCAGTATATTTTTTATCCTACTTTTATGCTTGGTTTTGAAGACTTCATCAAGTCACTCAGTGAGCAAGCAATTTAGAAAATCGATATAATACCAAAACCGTAGAAAATCAAAAAGCAATCTCCATCATATGTAGAAACAGATCTCAGAGAAAGAGAGAGAGAGAGGAGAATACATACCAGCGAGAGAGGAGAGAGAAGCTCTTCGATCGGTTCAGCGAGAGGGAGAGAAAACTGTCGATCGGGGTCCAGCGAGAGAGGAGAGAGGACTTGGTCTCTTTTCTCGTTCAGTCGTGATTTGGGATGGAATAATAATTCTCCTCTTTTTTAATGGAATACCTATTCTCTTATTTGGGTGAATAGTTATTCGTTTTGGAATACACATTCCTTCATTTATTCATGAACCAAACACAGGAATAGATATTCCATTGGAATAATAAATCCATTCCGAAGTGGACTCCTTCCAACCAAACGCACCTTTACAGTCTTAACAAAGCCAAAAACCACTCTGTTCACAAGGTATCTGGGTGTCAAACAGTCTTTAAACATCGGTTTTGGGCACTGTGTATCTCTCTGAGCATCAGATTCATCAAATTTTCAAGTGAAAGACACAGGGACACAGAAAATTATATGTTTTTTTAGAAACAGTTCTTTTATTTCCTCAGGTAAATTGTGCTTATAAGGTGTCGTAGACTGTTTTTTGCACAATATAAAGTTCAATGCTCAATTCAACTTGGATATTGAATATGTTTCTAAGGCGAATGTTCAACTAAAAATCCCGTATAGTCGAGTTTGATACTCCACCAGTTTCGAACATGCAACATTTACAAAAGAAACCATCAAAACAACCAATAAGGCTAAATTGAACAAAAATGAAACAAAGAATCTGTAAAGCAAATGTTCTCAGCTACTGATCCCATCTCTAACTATTCTTCCCTACCAAGATCCATGGGTTGATCTGATTTACTTACCACTTCAGCCCTAGTAGCCAATGCAGTTCGAATTACTGAACCCTTTAGCTCAACTGAATTATCCTCCAAATTTGCATCCCTATAGCCCATATCATCCACTGAATAATCAACAAATTCGTCGCACAAACCTGAATAATCCTCCCTCATAAGCAAAACATTATGCAGAATTGAACAAGCACCTATATAAGCCACTGCAGTCTTCAACTCTGCTTCAATTGGCTTGTTCAAAACACCCCAATTCTTCAAACTAGCAATAGTTCTAACCGCTGGAAGTCTCACCAGATTGAGCACCGCATTGAACTTCTCTTCGTGTTTTCCTGACTCTGGATTGGGAAATGGAGTAATTAACCAGGGGAGTAAAGGGTACTTCCTATCCCCAACCAAATACTGAGGTACAGAAACACTGTTGATGTATATTGGCGGGGAATTTAATAAACTTCCTGATTCAATATCTTTGTACAATGATGAAGACTTGAGAATAGTGTAATAACCATTGTTTCCGTCAAAACCTGTTGGGGATTGATCACAAAATTAGCATTATGATTCACAAGATCAAGTTAACAAATACTAGCACGCGTTAATCCAATCCATCATTACTGGTTCCTGATCCAGTCAAGAATTCTTTTATACATCACTATTCTTTTATGAATACCACATGAATTACAAGTCCGATAAACGATTCACGAAAAGGGGGGTGCCAAGTTTGTTCTGAATTACTCGATATGTAGAAGTTTGAAATACACAAGAAGTTTGTTGAGTGGTCCTTTCATCTATTTCTGCAGGACAAGAAAACTCATTCTCTTCTAACAAAAGTAAAATACTAAGTGAAAGTTACTCCTACTGAAAATAACAAAACTACAGTATCAGGCTGGAACAAGTAAGCAATCAGTATGAATATCAAATGTGTACTAAAGTAGGTAAAATAGGTGTTGAAGTCCTAATTTTTATTTTGCTTTTAATGCGTCCCTTTTTGAATACACACTGAGCTGTAGTTAGCATAGTCGTTAGCAAAAAATGTCTTTCTGGACTTTGCGTCTAAAAAATCAATCTTCTTAACTTTCTTACCCTAGGTAGGGAATTACTCACTCATTTGTCTTCCCTATATTTTGGCCAAGAACTTACTCCTTAAAATAGCAAACCAACAAAACAAAAGGTCACCTAAAAAGCTGAATTTCTTTAGAAGAAAAACAAAAACCAAACAAGCCTTACTCAAAAAACACATTTCTAAATGGGTAATAATAATTTGTTCTAAAATGAAGAAAATCAAAGTTTCCAACAAACCTGCAACAATGCTAAGAATTCTTGATGAGGAATCGACCACGATTTGGGCAGCGATGCTCGGTCCTCCAACTTCCTCTGTTTTCAACGGCTCATCCCCAGTTCTTCTCGCAATTTTAAATCTAGTACATCCAATGACTCCACAGCAATTGGGGATTCCAGTTGACGATTCAAACCCAGAAGACACATCAACGAGTTCGCTCGGAGAAGGAAACCCGACCCAGAATCGGAAATTGGTGCACAGAACACGGCAGAATTGTTTCACACAGAATTTCGCAACCGGGTATGATACTCTGAATCGGGTTGAGATATCGGGGTAATCGGCGCCGGTGGATAGCCGGAAAAGTCCGATTCCGAGTCGGGTTTCAGCTGGGAGGTTAAGTGGCGAGTCAACTGGGTCGCGGCACTCGAGAAGAGGCTCGAGGAGGCTAGCGAGCCACTCGAATGTTGAAGAACTCATTCGGTAGCAGAGCTTGAACGAGTCCGGGTTACGCGGGATAATCGAGTCGACCCGGGAGAGTTGACCGTGTTCAGGGTTTGGAGATGAGTCGGCCCGGACGAGTGGAGTGAGTTGAGGGTTTGGGCGGTCGTCGGTTCGTTTGCGTTTTCTGGAGAGGGGGAAGAGAGAGAGGGAGGCGGCGAGGTCCGAGGTGGAGAGGAAGTGGAGGAGGAGAGGGAAAAGGTTTCCATGGGAATTGGAATTGGTGGTTGGGAGGGGAATTGAGGAAGGGAAAAGGAGGAGGGTGAGGAGGAGTTGTGAGGTTAGGGATGAGATGAAAGCTGCCAATTCCCGAGAATCCATTCTCTCTCTCTCTCTCTCTCTCTCTCTTCGTTTGTGGGGAATGATGGGATTCGGAATTCCGAGCGAATCAAACGGTTTTGGCCGTGGAGAAAAAAAGGAATCTTTACGCCTGCAGAGGGATATAAAATAGGGCCATTCTAAAATATTACAATTTCATGGATATAATTTTAAAAAAAAATAAACATGACAAGGAAAGAAAGAGGAAATGACCAAAACATCGTGGTTGGGGAAAATTATGACAAAAATATCGCCATGGTTTCTGAAATTCCAATTGCATGAGAAGGAAAATTTTAATTCCACATACATGGTAAATTATATGTGAACTGCCCAAAATACCCTCAGTCTAATATTCCCTTTCCAAATCAAACGTAATCCTATTATGCTATTCCTCTCTCTCTCTCTCTCTCTCTCTCTCTCTCTCTCTCTCTGTCATCTAGATCTGGAAATCAACATCCCTGGTGGGAACTTTCGAAGGCAATAGGAAGTAGGATGGTGCGACAGAGCTATGGGTATCGGCTGCAAGCGTAACACTTCGGAAGGAGTCTCCATAGTGGGAACTGTTGATGCTTGGTAATGACTCTCTCTCTCTCTCTCTGAGCCAACAATTTTCGATGTGGTCTGTCGAGTGATTTCAAGAGCTTTCGATGGTCTATCACCGATTGAACCTTTGGGTCATCATTCTTTGTGGTAACAATCGTCTCCTTGTTCTTCACTTTATCGATCGCCAAGTGATATTTATGTCAAGGTACATTTATGCTTTTTTTATTTCTACTTTTCAGCATTCTGCATTTGTTCATCGTGTGGAACGAGCTCCCAAGTTTGGTATTCATGAATAGAAACGAAAAGATGAAGTAAAAAAGCTAAATCTATTCTTGTGTTTCAATACCTTTTTCCTTTCCTCCTATAAGTCCCATAAGTATGTATGCCAATTGTGGGTTTTTGCCTGAAGCCCATATATTGCTTCATGAAGGTGGTGATTTGGATGTGATTGCGTGGAATTATACGATAATGGGACTTGCTAAAAGTGGAGAAATTGAGTTTGCAAAGAACCTGTTTGATGAAATGCCTAATAGAAGTGATGTTGTATGGAATAGTATGACCAGTTAGTGGGCATGTTAGGAATGAGAAGTAGGTGAAGGCATTAGAACTCTTCAGCCAAATGCAAGTGGAGAATGTTAAACCAAGTGGGTTCACAATGGTGAGCTTGCCAGAAATTTTGAGATTGACACGGATTCCATGCTAAAGGCTTCAAATATAACAAATTATCCTCTTAACAACTTAATTGATGACTTCAGGTACCTTATGATACAGACACAATATATGTGTGTTCATTGTTTAGGTAGTCTTAAGGGGTGAGCGTTAGAGAAATGATCATTTAATCTCGTTTTGCAGACAATTGCGGTTATCTCTTTGGAACCACTCAGGTGGTACAATTCGGGTCTACCAATAAGGTCTGTGCTTTCTTTCGCACCAGCAACATATTTTTAGTTTTTCATGCAATTCTTACTTTTTTTCATGAAGCTCCTTTTGCAAGAATATAGTTCATGGAAGTGACAGGCCTGAGAACGGCAAGCGTGAAATAGGTAAATCAATCTCTTTGTTACTAAATAGAATGCTAATTGAAATTTTTTGCTTCTGGAATTGTCTTTTAGTTCTCTCTTGTGCTAAAATGGATCTTGTTTACGTCCATATGGCATGGACATGAAGTAAATATTAAACCAACTTAGTTCTCCTTATCTTCATGACGTGAAGTATTTACAAAAATTTGTAAGGAAAAGTTATGGGCAAAGAACTAATGCTTAGGCATGCTTCCAGTTAGGAGGCGGCCATTGGCCAATCTCTTGATCCATGGTCAATTACACTTCATTAACCGTTTCCACTATTTTATTCAATCATGAGCACTCCATGTATTTCTTGTATTCAACTGTTTTATAAGCTGAACCATCCAGGCTTATAGCATGTATTTTGGTTGATGTTTAATTTAATTTCAGGGAATTGGACGCAAAAGAGGCAGCTCATAGATCATGAAAAGTCTGGTGACGCAGCCGACTTGGCTTCGAGGAATATGGGTGATGCAAAGATCTATGCTAGTGAGAAGGCAGATCGAGCCAAGGACATGACTAGTGATGCTAATGAGACGATGGAAAGCACAATGTCACAGGGGAGAGATAAAACTTCCAACGTGTACTCCTTTGCTTCTAAAAAGGCAGACCAAGCAAACAATATGGCTTCAAATATGGCCGGAGATGCCAAGGAGACAATGGTTGGACCAATGTCAAGTGGGAGAGAGAGAGCCTCTGATGCCTACAACTATGCTTCTGATAGTGTTGATCGAGCAACAAAAAGGACTTCTGAGAGAGCCAATGATGCCAAAGATTCAACGATCGAAACAATTTTCCATGGAAAGTTGCTTAGTTATTAGACTAGATTAGACAAGGCTAACAATGAACCCAGTTCTATATGATTTTCATTTGTAATTTTGGCCTTATGACTTTTTGTTATTTTGTGGTGAAATTGGTATGAAAAACCATTGTAATTACCTAGTTATCAAGATTTCCTTTTGGGATCAATGGATGAACAACTCGTTTGCCCTTTAATCTACTCCTATATGATATTGTTCTAATCAAATTATATGAATGGTGATTACTGTTGTTGTTGATTGTCTGATGAGACGCTGAGACGTCGGGCTAGGCAAGAAAATAGGGGATATGCTGTCAAAATTTTCCAAGGCAACCTACTTTTTAAGATCATAGGATACAAACACAATAAGGCCATATATAAAAGCAAGTGAACCATGCCAAATATTTTCCAAGACTACACCAATGAAAGCAATGGATAATGGTTACAATTCGATTTTTAGAGAGATTTTGCGTGTTGCACTCTATGTTCGATATACTTGCACCATTACTCCAAAAACATGCACTCTTTTTCAAAATATTTGCATCCATGTTAGGCCAACCTGCCTTGTAGGGTATGGTCAAATCAAACTTTTCGAGAAAGATTTTGCATGTTGCACTCTATCTTCGATATACTTGCACCATTACTCCAAAAACATGCACTCTTTTTCAAAATATTTGCATCCATGTTAGGCCAACCTGCCTTGTAGGGTATGGTCAAATCAAACTTTTCGAGGAAGATTTTGCATGTTGCACTCTATCTTCGATTTACTTGCACCATTACTCCAAAAACATGCACTCTTTTTCAAAATATTTGCATCCATGTTAGGCCAACCTGCCTTGTAGGGTATGGTCAAATCAAACTTTTTTGAAAGAGATTTTGCGTGTTGCACTCTATCTTTGATATACTTGCACCATTACTCCAAACCAAATCACAACCTAGTGGACCTTATTCTTGTGCAATGTTATTGTCAAAGGATGCCATGTTATTTCACTTACGGTGCAAAATTTGTTAATACAAGGAGCAAATGTTGTTTCCTAAAAAAAAAAAGTGGAATTAAGACAACACATTTGCAACCCAGTGCAATGCTATTCTCAAAGGGTGCCACGTTATTTCACTTAAAGTGCAAAATTTGTTCATGCAACGAGCAATGGTTGTTTCTAGAAAGAAAAAAAAAAGTGGGATAATACAAACATTGCTCCAATAATAAAAAAAATTAGACAATTATGGTGCTAGTTTGAGAAAACAAAAAACAAGTCATGTTTGCTGATAAAAAAAAGAAAAGAAAAGAAAGAAAGAACAAGTCATGCTATTACAAGGTGCAACAATTTTCATATAAGGAGCATGTTATTTCATACAAGGTGCAAAAAAATAGACACCATAATCTTAGGAAAAAAAAAAGTTTGATTTGCCCATACCCTGTTTGGCAAGTTGGCCTAACATGGATGCAACCATTTTAAGAGAGAGTGCAATTTTTTGGAGTAATGGTGCAAGTGTATTGAAGATAGAGTGCAACACGCAAAATCTCTCTAAAAAAGTTTGATTTGACCATACCTTGCAAGGCAGGTTGGCCTAACATGGATGCACTTATTTTGAGACAGAGTGCATGTTTTTGGAGTAATGGTGCAAGTATATCAAAGATAGAGTGCAACACGCAAAATCTCTCTAAAAAAGTTTGATTTGACCATACACTGCAAGGCAGGTTGGCCTAACATGGATGCAATTATTTTGAGACATAGTGCATGTTTTTGGAGTAATGGTGCAAGTATATCAAAGATAGAGTGCAACATGTAAAATCTCTCTAAAAAAGTTTGATTTGACCATACCCTGCAAGGCAGGTGTGGGACACCCGTGACTTTCGCGAGAAACCTTGAAAGTACTAGAACACGCGTTCATTAGAGTCGCCACTTGATTTTAAGGTTAACCAAACAACCGAATTCAACGTACAAAATTTGAGACAACCGGTCCGTAGTAACCAGAGTGATCTTGGTTCGGGAGCTAAGTTACGGGATGAGAAGGTTTTATTTGGAAAATGCACCCATCCCGCCTAATCAAAATGATTAGTCTCTACTCATAATTATGGAATTTTAAAAGAAGATTTAAATTGATTTAAACAATTACGGGAAAGGGAACAAGGAAAAATAAATAAAATTAAGGATGCATGAGGCTAGATTTATAGAAAGAAATATTACCGAAAAAAGATAAAATAGGTGAAGACTGAACTTCTTTTGATCAACGTCCGGATGCTCCCCTCAAAATCACGAATTCGGCGAGTATAACTCTGTTCGCCGCGAAAAGCACTTTATTTAGCTAATGCTTCGAAAAACTTGGATTAAGGATAAAGCGTTGGGTAATTTTGGAGACTAAGCTAAGGACTAATATTTTTGGAATTTTGGTGGCTGATTTTTGAAGAGGGTTTTCTTGGTTTTTGGGAAGAGAAACACTAGAGGAAAGTTTTGGATGCAAAGAATAGGCTAGAACAAGGTTTTTAGGCTAGGATTTCTTGAGGTTTCTTGTTGTGTGTCAAATGAGAGACCTTAGGTACCCTTTTATAGGCCTAGAGGAAGCTTCAACACTTCAATTCCAACCAGAAATCAGATGGGGAGTGATTAAAATGAGCATGGGCAGCCATAACCGAAGTGCAGCGTTTGTTAGGAAAACCTGCGTCAAACCTTGCGGATGCAACAAAAAATGTCGCGGCTGCAAGGTTTGACTTTCTTTAAGCAAGGCATGGAGGCCCATACTTTTGCAGCTGTAATGTCGGTGGATCTCTTATGTTGCAGCTGTAAGGTATTTTCTGGGTCAGATTCATGGGCTTGTCTGTTGGATTTTATGGGCTAGGAATTGGGCCTTATCTTGGGCTTGATAGTTGGGCCTTGAAATATGGATTTTGGAAATGTTTATTGGGTTTGTAAAGGGTTCATTTGGATTTTGATCGGGGTAAATCCAAGTTCATCAAAGCATTAACTAAATAAAATAAGATTCACGACGTCGTCAATAATTTTTCATCATTGGGGACACATCCGGACTCTTGCTTAGAATTCACGGATAATCAAAATTGGGGTGTCTACAGTTGCCCCTCTTTGACAGTACTCATGTATCATTGCGGGATACGAGTGAATGTCAAAGATAAAGAGACAAACCTAATTGTTTATCCGCGTCTTCTAAGCGCAAAAACTCGTTAAATCAATCAAAACAAGTGGTCGCGCTCACAAGCTGCCTACGTACCCCCTTGTAGGGATCAGACCAAAAGTAGTTCACATGGGGCATTCAAAATCATCAAATGACTCATTGGGTTTTTCTGACCCATAGAATCAAGCCTTGGGTTTTCCTGGCCCATGGCGAAAACATTCAATTCAATAATGGGTTTTCCTGGCCCATGGCGAAAACATTCAATTCAACACCATTGGCTTTACTGGGCCGTTGGTAAAATCACAAAGTTCACCATGAATTTTCCTGGTCCATGGTAGAGGTATCAATTCAAAACCTTGGGCTTTCTCAGGCCTTTGGTGGATCAAAATCATTTTTCAATCAAAATTGGACCTCGGCCCAAACAGACTTTTCAAATTCAAATAAAATTGGACCTTGTTCCAAATCGATTCTTCAAATTCAAACAAGATTGGGCCTTAGCCCGAGTGCGTTTTTCAAATTCGAACAAGATTGGGCCTCAGCCCAAGTGGATTTTTCAGAGGCCCAAAGCTGGCCCAAAGGATGAAACCCTAGGGTTTTGAGTGCCGCAGCGTAAAAATTACGTCCGGACGAGAAATCAAGTCTTCCTTCCTCTGTACGACTCTGTTTCTCAATAAAAAGGGACGTACGGCTCACTGAGATTCCAACTAGTGAAAATGTTTACAGACGATGCGTACGAGTTTTGGCTCCTATTTGTCCCTCTCGCCCTAATCGCTTCCGGTGTCATTCTGACATTTCTGGATCCTCCATGGTTTGGTTTGGTCACTGACCCAAGGTTCATTGCGTACGGCTTTTACATCTTTTGAGCCCTTTGATGTGTGTGGCGACGGCGATTTACGGCCCTGATCACCGGCGGTCGGCAGGGATTCCAAGAAAGAGGAGTGAAGCTTCTTGGTCTGACGAACTCTAGGTGGCTGCCCCTGTTTCTGGAATGAAACTTCTTGGTCCGGCGAACTCTAAGCAGTTGCCCCTGTTTCTGTGTGATTTTTTTTTTTTTTTTTCAAATTTTTGTTGTTTTTTTATTTTCCAAGAATGTAACAAATGATGCAATATATGCAAGAATGAACGGATAATCCGTTTTTATTAGAAAATAAATCTCTGCCCTTGTTTATTGAAAACATGGAAAAACTCCAAATTTTAATCCGCACAAATTCGATATGAGCATCCAAAACCAGAGATAGACTGAGATAAGATTCTGATGAATCAAACGTGTCCTAGAGAGTCCTAGGACACCTGAAACATTTGCAAATACCCTCTCTTTTGTGGCAGGGGTGTTTTAGTTGGACTGGGGTACCTCTGTTAGGAATGCCCCAGGTTTCACTACTTGTAGCTCTTTCTAGCCATGACAACGATGAGGATGATGACGATGAGCAGGAGGGTGAGGACGAGGCAGAGGTGGAGGGTGAGGATGGAAATAAAGGCATAGGTCCTGAGTTTCTAGTAAAAAAAAAAAAAAAATCATCCACGACCTTTTTTTTTTTTTTGTTCTGTTTGCTTGTTCACGACACAATGGTAGATGATAGGAATGATGATGCTTGGCTCGAGCTCTCCTTTTGCATATTTGTAATATCAAACGCCGATCAAGATAGTGGATGTTGTAACTTTGTAATTTGCTTTTCTGGTTTTTCAAACAAGGTTTGGATTTCAAAGAAAACCATAGCTCAGCTTTCAAAAATCTTGTCTTCATTACAATTGATAAGTATGATAAGAATGACTCCTATTTGAGTTCTGATCACATTTGTGAGCTGGATGAGCATGACTTCGATGTGAGTTGTGATTTACTTGTGACACGAGAAGTCGGTTTAGGCAAGAAATGGGGAAATTCAGCCAGGTTTTAACAGGATACGCCTTGTGACCTTTGGTTCTACATAAATGCAGATTTGACCTTGGTTCCAGAAAAAGAGATGTGAAATGGTTGGACAAGGAAACAAGGGGGAAAAAGAGAAAGCACACCCAATGAAGAGAATGAAAAACTAGACTTTTCATTACTTCGTTGAACCCGAATAAATGTCTTGTCCCTTAATCTCTTTTGAAATTATTTGAAAAATGTTTACTTCAGGGGCAAGTTTCATCTCGTTATGCTTGAATTTAAGCATCAATAAAACTTGGCACTGAAAAGCATTTTCTCGCACATTTCTCGATAATGTCCATATGATCAACTGATTCATGCATACACCAATCCACAAAATTCCAAGTATCGTACAATGGACCTTGATCAAACATCTCAAGAAATTGATGAAAATGAACCCAATGGAAACAACCAAATGAATGGGCCGAACCTCGGATCAAGGTTGCCTACGTATCCCAAGCAAGGCAATCAGGCCATAACGTAGTTCGAGGTTAAGGTTCACTCGGGTATTAACACTTTCCTTTTATGCTCTTCCTTTTTCCTAGTACCTCCCTTTCGGGTTTTCGGTCTAGCGAGCATTTTCAAATTTTTAAACCCTAAATTTTTCCTAGGTCACCTGTGAAGGTTTTCAACCTAGCGGGTTTTTCATGCTCTAATTTTTGCCTAGGCCGCCCGCCCTTGCGGTTTTCGACCTAGCGAGCTCTCTCAAGGGTAGTACTTCTTTAGTTGGTCATGTCGTTGAATTCACTCTTGTCCAAGTCCATTATACTCACTGCTCCTTTGATAAAAATGTCTTTGATAATGTAGGGCCCCACCCATGTTGGCTTGAATTTCTCTCTCGAATCGTGGATGGGTGTTCAATATTTCTTTTTTCAAGTTCCATGGCTTGAATTTCATGTTGAATGCCCTAACATCAACTCTTCAAATCTCCCTCTTATCCCTTTAATCTCTTTTGGTCCACACTTGACTAATACTTTTAGCAACGACACTTCTTGTTCGATAGGCAAAATAGAATCTATTTTGTACACCAAGGCATAAAGGGTTGCCCCAGTAAACTTGCAAATTGACATCCAATATCCCCACAGAGTGAAAGGCAGTTGGTTTGCATTCGATACGTCAAGAAGTTTGGATTTGAATTTTGTAATCTTTTAACAATTCCAACACCTCCTTTTTTAAATGTGCATTGCGCTTGGATATGATCTTGTGGGGAACTCCACACTGACAGATGATGTTTCATTCAACAAATTGTGCAACCCGTTTGACCCCTTAGGCTTGATTTCTCTGTTGACGTAGATGGCCCATACTTTATGCCAATTTTACATAGTCTGCCTCCAATGATAGCATTGCCGCAAGTATGCTGTCACTCTTATGTGGACCACTTTCTTCATGATCTTCAATGTCCCATTCAGATCTTTCTTAGCTTGTGCTCGATAACGTTGATTTTAGGACCTTGCAAAGACATATTTTGAAATCTATTGATAGTTCGATCAGTCGCTCGCGTTTCTCAAAAGACAATATGGAACCAATCTGAACCATGCGAGGATCCTTTTCGGTACCAAGATTTATTGAAATGAGCGAGCATGCCTTTCTTCCTCTTTTTTAAGAAAAAGTTTTAATTATCGAGGAATATCTTTTCAATTTCAAAAGATTCTTTAAGATCAATAAAATTTGTTTCGGGCACAACAAGATAATTAAAGTCTGGGTTTTATTTCACTGATTGGAAACGTCGGTTACAAACTCAGACTCAAACTCAAAATCAAAAAGGAAAAGAATGCTTGGGCGTGCCAACTGCAATGTGTTTGATTGACTAAAAAAAAATTCTGGGAAACTAACTCAGACTTGGACTCATTCTCATCATTATTAGCAATTACAACAAAAGTTTGATTTTTGTAATCTCCTACAACATCCATTACAAGCCCGGAGCAGTCCACATAATCTTTTGCGCCAAACACCATCAGAGCATCATCTTGGCATATACTCATGGGATCAAACTCTTTGTCAAACAAAAGACCTAAGTCAACCTATTCCAGATTTCCAATCCAGTTCCAATGCCATACATCTTGAAAGTCAACCATATACACCAGTGTTTTGATTGTGGCAACAACAACATTGGGAAAACGAATGATGGGTTTTGGTTGGTCGATGAGGATAGTATACTGGCTAGGGTCAAGGCGTGGCATAGGTACTTATGTGGTTGAGTTTAGGTTATTGTTGGTTGTGGTTAGGCATGGGGTTGGCTACAACACTGGGTTTAGTGATTGGGTGCAGAAATGGGTTTATTGTCAATGAGATCTTGGATCTCATGACGGAGATAGAAGGGGTTCATATGTTGGCATAGGATCAAGAGGTTTTATGAAGCCCTTTTTGAATAAGCATGCGCATATGGTTGAGAATGAACTCCTAGTTGGCTAAAAGTTCTTCTACGAGGGAGAGGGGGTTGGTTGTTGATGTTGTGGACTTCAGGTGTACGACTACTGTTACCAAGATAATTGCTACTGTTGCCAGTAAAGTTTCCTCCACTATTTCCATATAAAGAGTTACTGTTGCCATTGTAGACCCGTTTTCCTCTCTTACTCGAGTCTTCTTTGTCCAACAACCCCAAGTTCATAGCATCCTCGATTGAGATTCCGGCTTCAAATAGACTTTCAAAGCTTGAGAAGGATTGTGTCACCAAGTACTTGGAAAATTCTGGAATCACGTTCTTGATGACCATTCTAATTTGTTCCTTCTCGTTAGGCCGATCAACCATTTTTGTTGCCTTGGCTCTCCATCGGGCTATAAAGTCAGTGAAGGTTTCTTTGGCGTCCATCTTTGTAGCCTCCAATTCTCTTGTGGTCATTTTAAGTTGGACATTATAGGCATACTGGTTGATGAAAGCATGCCCAATGTTGTCCCAAGTGTTCTTCTTTGAAGGATCCAAATTCAAGAACCATTGAAGCGCCGTGTCAATCAACGTTCAATGGAATAATTGTGCCAATTGCTGCGGCCTGATCCCCATTGGCATCAAAGTTCCGGCATAGTTCATTAAGTGTGTTTTCGGATCTCTAGTGCTGTCAAACTTCCCAACATCGGGCATTTTGAACTTCTTTGGTAAATTGATAGTAGGGAAAAGACACAGCCTATCCATTCCACCATCTGGGTACCCGATTCTTTCGAACGGATGATAGTTTGCTTTAACTCTTCAATTTGATCTTGAAGAGTTTTACACTTATCAGTGGCTGGTTGCTCAACATTCAGCGGGGGCCGTGGTGCGGCAGTGGGAACTTCTATGTTTTGTCGGACCGGCTGCGGTTCTTCTTCATACCAATCTTCTTTGTAAAGCTGGTTCATTCTCTCATTGTTGAATGGTGCTCTCCGTGGCGTCGGATTTTTTGGCATGAGCATTACCAAGGTCTTGATCACGTTTCCCATATCTTCTATAGCCTTTTGCAATGCAACTATGTTTACCCTCATTTCCTCCATTTCATTTCGCCCATCCATTACTGGTTCAGTAACTGGAACGGCGACTGGAATAAAATCTGGAACGGGGGTGTCAACTTGATCAGGTATTGGACCAAGGATACGGTCCCAAATGAGTATATTCCTTTTTTCTAGCGAAAAAGCGACAAGTAAACTGACAAGAAAATGTACCAAGTGTCAAAAAGAAAGAGTAAGACCATTTTTTTTTTTTTTTTTTTGACTAGAAACTCCTTCAATGACCTTTTTTTTATTGAAAAATGAACTCCTCCTCTAATTGGATGAAGGAAAAGAAAAAAAATTAACGGGTTAACAGGAAAAAAAACATTGAGTACTAGATAAATCCCCAATATACTCTAAAAAATTTCAGAAATCTTAAGAAATCCTAATTTTTTTTTTGAAAGGGTTATTCTTATTATATAAAAATAAAAAGAAAGGGAGATAAAAAGGAAAAAGGAAAAGTAAAAAAAAAAAAAAAGATGGTGAAATGAAAAGTGACTATCTTTTTTTTTTAAAGAAAATTTTTCTTTTTTTTGTTGTGCAACTTAAAATTAGGATTGCATTAGTTTTCTAAAAATTCATTTGCTATATTGGGGAATTATAAAAGGACTCAAAGGAAACTAAAAAAAAATTTAAAAAAATAAACGAAAAAAATGCCTTCCTTTTTTTTTTGACAATTTCTGAAAATCCGGTTTTTTTTTTTGAAAAGAAAATCCTCCTCATTAAGAAACGGTAATCTCCTCATCTTTTCTCTTCATTTTGGCATAATCAACTCCGATTCTCAGACAACAACCTATATAGTTTATGGGGTATGTAGTGACACATAATCCTAACAAAGTTCCTGCCTTAATTTTGGATAGTTTTAGGGAGCACTATATGCAAACGGTTGGTAGTCTCAAAGGGTACCCTCGACTCAAAGTCAAGGCGCACCTCCCATTGCCAAGTATCGTGCAAGGCAACGGTCAAGCAGTCCTTATGACTTATCACGGCCAAAGGCTTGTTGCCTTCTTCGACATAGCCCAAGTACGGTTGCCCGCCCAGGATATCGAATAATGCCGAACATGGTTTATCCATACATCGATGCACGTGCAATGCAAGAAAATCACTTAAAAAACTAAATTTAAAATCCCATAATTTTTTTTTCTAGTCTAGCTCTCGTTTCTCCCCAGCGGAGTCGCCACTGTGGGCACCCGTGACTTCCGCGAGAAACCTTGAAAGTACTAGAACACGCGTTCGTTAGAGTCGCCACTTGATTTTAAGGTTAACCAAACAACCGAATTCAACGTACGAAATTTGAGACAACCGGTCCATAGTAACCAGAGTGATCTTGGTTCGGGAG
Source organism: Vaccinium myrtillus (assembly GCA_016920895.1). NCBI lineage: Eukaryota > Viridiplantae > Streptophyta > Magnoliopsida > Ericales > Ericaceae > Vaccinium > Vaccinium myrtillus. Next base: position 13,913,802 of record CM029278.1, on the reverse strand, counting down.
CTAAGTTACGGGATGGGAAGATTTTATTTGAAAAATGCACCCATCCCGCCTAATCAAAATGATTAGTCGCTACTCATAATTATGGAATTTTAAAAGAAGATTTAAAGTGATTTAAACAATTACGGGAAAGGGAACAAGGAAAAATAAATAAAATTAAGGATGCATGAGGCTAGATTTATAGAAAGAAATATTACCGAAAAAAGATAAAATAGGCGAAGACTGAACTTCTTTTGATCAACGTCCGGATGCTCCCCTCAAAATCACGAATTCGGCGAGTATAACTCTGTTCGCCGCGAAAAGCACTTTATTTAGCTAATGCTTCGAAAAACTTGGATTAAGGATAAAGCGTTGGGTAATTTTGGAGACTAAGCTAAGGACTAATATTTTTGGGATTTTGGTGGCTAATTTTTGAAGAGGGTTTTCTTGCTTTTTGGGAAAAGAAACACTAGAGGAAAGTTTTGGATGCAAAGAATAGGCTAGAACAAGGTTTTTAGGCTAGGATTTCTTGAGGTTTCTGTTTGTGTGTCAAATGAGAGACCTTAGGTACCCTTTTATAGGCCTAGAGGAAGCTTCAACACTTCAATTCCAACCAGAAATCGGATGGGGAGTGATTAAAATGAGCATGGGCAGCCATAACCGAAGTGCAGCGTTTGTCAGGAAAACCTGCGTCAAACCTTCCGGATGCAACAAAAAATGTTGCGGCTGCAAGATAAAATGTTGCGGCTGCAACAAAAAATGTTGCAGCTGCAAGGTTTGACTTTCTTTAAGCAAGGCATGGAGGCCCATACTTTTGCAGCTGTAATGTTAGTGGATCTCTTATGTTGCAGCTGTAACGTATTTTCTGGGTCAGATTCATGGGCTTGTCTGTTGGATTTTATGGGCTAGGAATTGGGCCTTATCTTGGGCTTGATAGTTGGGCCTTGAAATATGGATTTTGGAAATGTTTATTGGGTTTGTAAAGGGTTCATTAGGATTTTGATCGGGGTAAATCCAAGTTCATCAAAGCATTAACTAAATAAAATAAGATTCACGACGTCATCAATAATTTTTCATCATTGGGGACACATCCGGACTCTTGCTTAGAATTCACGGATAATCAAAATTGGGGTGTCTACATCAGGTTGGCCTAAAATGGATGCAATTATTTTGAGACAGAGTGCATTTTTTTGGAGTAATGGTGTAAGTATATCAAAGATAGAGTGCAACACGCAAAATCTCTCTAAAAAAGTTTGATTTGACCATACGCTGCAAGGATGGTTGGTCTAACATAGATGCAATTATTTTGAGATAGAATGCATGTTTTTGGAGTAATGGTGCAAGTATATCAAAGATAGAGTACAACACGCAAAATCTCTCTAAAAAAGTTTGATTTGACCATACGCTGCAAGGCTGGTTGGTTTAACATGGATGCAATTATTTTGAGACATAGTGCATGTTTTTTGAGTAATGGTGCAAGTATATCAAAGATAGAGTGCAACACGCAAAATCTCTCTAAAAAAGTTTGATTTGACCATACCCTGCGAGGCAGGTTGGCCTAACATGGATGCAATTATTTTGAGACAGAGTGCATGTTTTTGGAGTAATGGTGCAAGTATATCAAAGATAGGGTGTAAGTATATCAAAGATATAGTGCAACACGCAAAATCTCTCTAAAAGTTTGATTTGACTATATCTTACAAGGCAGGTTGGCCTACCATGGATGCAAATATTTTGAAACAGAGTGCAATTTTCTAGAGTAATGGTGCAATTATATCGAACATAGAGTGCAACATGCAAAATCTCTCTAAAAACGTTTGATTGGACGCAAACATTTTGAGACAGAGTGCAATTTTTTTCATGTATGGTGCAATTATATGGGACACTGTTTTATAACTTCTATTTTTTGGAAAAATTTGGACAACATCTCCCTTGTTTTTGGTCCTAGCCCGACGTCAAGCGTCTTAACAAATAACAACAATAACAATAACATAAGAACAAAGCCAAAGCCAGGCAATTATCATCCTAATTACCATTCACAAAGTTGGGTCATTTTCATCATAATCATCAAACACATAGCATGTCAAGTTTGAAGTTTTAAAAGAAGAAAAAAAAACCAAACATCATTACATTTATCCACTGCAAAGGCATTGTAATACATACTGTTTCGAATACAAAAAAGAAAAGAAAAAAGGAGGGATATCTTCCAAACAAGAAGCAATAGATTATGACGAATTTTATTCACATCATCTATAAGAAGTTTTTCAATCCATTCATACTCCTCTCTTCTATAACAACTCTAATATATAACATTTTGATCCACGCCCAGGAAGCATATGAGCAGACTTATGTGCAGGATGGCAATGACTGATGGGTTGGTGTTTTCATAGACAAGTTTGCTTGTGAAGGTGGTGTCCACCGAGGTTCTGATTCATGCTCCAATCAGAACTAATAATGTTTGTCACTGTTAGAGATTGGCTTCTGTCCTTGCTTTTCTTGAAAATATGTGCACCTATACGCAAAAGAACCTCAAAATAGTGAATGAGATTGTAGAATTCAAACACAAAAGCTAGATAGTTGCTGTAGTGAGCTAACTTTAGGTTCACGTAACATGATTGCATAACCATGCAAGCATAAAGGCAAATCAATATAGCACATTTTCATGAGTTTATGGAGGAGTGAGTAAGAACATAAATTCAGATTCCAGTATTTTCTTTTGACCCTCTCTTTAACCATAAAGGCTTGCTTTCCAAGCCTGCTAACCATGGATTCAAGTGCACTTTCCTACAATTTGGATCTTTCATAACAAATTCGCTACTTCCATGCTTGATTCAGCAAATGAAAAGGTTAAACTCCTTCAGGAAATGTTAAGCACTTGTTTAACATTTCAATCACGATTCCAAGCAAAAACTGATAATAACAAATGGCAGTAGTTTTATCCTCTCGACTCCCAGCACTCACTGACCCCTACACTTGGAGAAAATTTTCAATGCAACTGGTGTGAATATCAACAATTATTGCAGTTCAAAAACTGATAATAGTAAATCTCTACTTGACAGTAGAAAAAACCCCACTGGTATTGGTACCCTATATCCATCAAAGAAACACTAGTACCAAATTCCTTTCCAGTCTATTGAATTTGTTGAATATTGGCCCATAAATCATAACAGTAGATGGCATAAACCAAGCACAAGCAAGATAACTCGTATGACACTCTACTAATATGAATAACGTCCCCAAGATCAACAGAGACGATAAGCAAACAGATGCACACTGTGATATTTACGTTTGAAGCACTAGCAAATAGATGCATCCTAATTATACAATCAACAAGAAGCAAAAAATAAGCAATCCTCCAACAAAAGGTCACAGCAGGTAATTCAAAAATTCTTTCCATGTAACTAATCCAATTTTTCTGCTGCAAAATACACACCTACACAGATAGCTAATACTAAGAAAGAAAACTTGAACAAGTTCAAATTAAGGGTTAACAAATCAAATTATCAAAGCACCACTGGAACTTAGGGAATCGCCCAGAATTTTTGTAACCCCCGCAACTCAATCTCGGGTTTCTGAAATTGAACCCTAATTTTTTAGAAAAACTAATTGAAACAATGAGAGAGAGAGAGAGAGAGAGAGAGCGAGCGAGCAGGGGTGTGTGTGTGTGTGAGAGAGAGAGAGAGAGAGAGAGACCTTCGTTGTGTATGCTTCGAAACCTCGTCTGCGTATTTGAAGCTCGTCGGAGTTCAAGAACGAGGTCTCCTCCTCGCCGGAAGTGGAAGCGTCTTCTTCGTCGGTATGCTACGGGATGGTGGCGGCGGTCGTTGCCGGTGGTGGTGGTCTTTGTCGAAGTGCTCGTGGTGGCGCTCATCTTATTCTCACAGGTCTCTCCATTCTCTGTTTTATTTGGGGCAGAAATATTAGGGGTTCAAAGGTATGGAGGGTAATTTGGACAATTTAAGTAGGCCCTACCACTTATGTGGAATTTGTTTTCTCCTTGTCATCAATCTGGTTATTTCTAAAAACCTTACCATGTAATTGGTATTATTAGTTTTAAAAACCATTTATTGGTCATTTTCCCGGAAAGAAAACAATTGGCAAATTCTATTCTCATTTTATTTTATGTTAAATGCCTCCCACTAAAAACTAAAAGCACCGATTTCTAAAAAAACCCATAAATTACTAACTCATAATATCCCAAACTTTCCCAACTTACCCTTCCTACCTCAAACTTAATTAACTTCTCTTTTTTGAAAGGCAAAAAAGATTTCATTAATCTTGAAATTGTTACAAGACTAATAGGACAAGGAAACAGCTAATAGCTCAAAGAGCAAAATTTCAACTCAATCCGAGACCCAAACCAACGATTGGTAAGAAATCAATCGAGGCTACCCCACAAAAAGGCATAAGCCCAACACCTCATGGGTAAAAAAAACCCAGATATACATTAAGCACTTAGAAGACACCCAAGACTAAAAAATGACCAGATAGAATGGGCCAAACCCAACAATAAAACCCTAAGCAGCCACCCTCCAACAAGGCACAACTGCATCCACCGTCGACCCCGTTGCACCATGGCACCACCTGAAGAGAAACAAGCCGTTGCCACCACCATCGCCGAACCCGGGGAACAAGCCCATGTTGCTTCTCTAAGGACAGACCGGTCGTCCCCTCTCCAAGCCACCAAGGAACCCATCAAACGCCTCCACTCCCACACACCAGAGCCACCACCACCCATGACGCCCCACCATTCACCACCATCACGCCAGCCATGTCTGGTCCAACACCACCGCCTAGAGCCAAACCCAGAAGCCGCCACATCAAAGCCGTTAGGCAACAACCGGAGAGACCCAACAGTCCACGCCGGAGATACAAGAAGCAAACTGTGCCGGACAGGGTGCCGAACCAGAGTTGCACCACCACCAATCCTAGAACCACCACTCCCGACCCAAAAATGCGAGCAGTTAGCCGTTAGGCATAAACCGGTGAAACCCAACAGTCAAACCGGTGGCAAGGAGAATGGACATCGGAGAGGGGAAGGAATAGGAAAAAGTATGGCGCACATGGCCGACGAGATGCCACGCACCATCGTCGCGCGAACCAACCACCACCAGATCCGGTCGCCACAATCGCCACTAACCACCACCAGATTCGGTCGCCCACACCTCTAAAAGAGTTGGAGAGTTTAGAGAGAGAGAGAGAGAGAGAGAGAGAGAGAGAGAGAGTTTAGAATAATGACGATTGTTTATCAATTAACTTCTTAGGCCACAATGTATCAACTAAAAATGAAATTACGATAATCCATAACAACAAAGTAAAAAAATAAATATCCAAAACTACTTAAGAAACTACTCTATATCGAAACCTCCCTCGTTGCTATGTTGAAGCGTTGCCCTGAATCACACAAACACACCAAGTAAAATTATTCTCTGCAAATTGGTTGGACATTATAATCTGGAAAATATAATATTATTCAGATTTTAGAATCGGAAAAGAGCTTAAATTTACAGATTTTAGAATCTGAAAAGAGCAAAAGAGGAGGAACGTTGTTGGTGAGAGTACCCATAAAGGCGCCGATGGCTGTGCCCTGGACGACATTGGTGGCACTGACAACGACAGCTTCGATGGGTAATGACTGCTTGGCCAACCAAACCCTGAACCTGTCTTCAGTTGCTTGTACTTGACTTGAAAGTAGGCTATAGAGTTGGGATTTTGGAGTTGGGAAATTAGTCCTTTTGGCATCTCTGCTCCTGGCTTCCCGTCTCCCATTTTTGTTTGCTGCTCTGGTTTTCTCGCCTTAACGCTTTGTTATTGCAATTGGGGTTTGGGAGCTGGTAACACGAATTTGTGATTGGGGAGGAAGGAGGAGGAACAAGAACACATCAGAAGAAGAAGAAGAAGAAGAAGAAAGAAGAAGACAACATTGAAGACGAAGAATGAATAAACGAGGAAGAAGAAGAAGAAAAACCTAGGTCGATCTTGTCTTTTAAATTTTAGGGAGGGTTGTAATGTGTTGTGGGTTGTATATATTAAATTTAGGGATATTTTTGTCATTAAACATGAGGGTATTCTTGTCTTTAAAGTGGTCAAAAGTTAGTGGGATGTATTTAGCAATATATGGGTTACAAATAGAATTACCCAAAACAATAACACATGCATGGCACCAGCTTTTTAAAGGTCCAAAATACCTTTTTCAAAAAAAATCCTAACATGTTTCCCCCGTCCCCTTTTCCCTCCCTTTCCTCCTCACTCTCCCCGACGGCCTCTCTCTCCTCGCCCTCAAATCTGCCATAACTGCTGACCCAACCCACCCGATCCTCCATTGACCCCACCCCATGTCACCAAAACCAAAGTTGGTTTTCCAGTCCCCCAATCTATGCCAATCTCTTTATTTCCCTCTACAAATAACCCTCACCCATTCTTAGTTTCATCTTTCAATCATGTCTCTCACAATTAGACTCCACATCTCCACTACCTGCCTCAACCCCAAAACACTAATCAACAATACAATAGCGTATTCCCAGCAAAACCCAATCTGTATTCAAAACCATTAATGACCTAATCCATAACTTTGATAATTATGTCCATCCCTATTTCACTAAGGAGGGGTATTTGGTCACAGTAGGATCATCCATCCAATCACGGACCATAAAATGTGGGAGGAGGTACTTGGGCGTGGTGAGGCAAAGAGGTCTCAGACTTTAAGGTGTGCAAATTGCAGAGAGTTTGGACATAATAGGAGAACCTGCTGGGGGGGTCCACTCAGATGAGGTAGAGCCAGAGGGTAAAATAATGCAGCTAGGGGAAGAGCCACATGGGGGAATAATGCAAGTAGGGGAAGAGCCACAGGGGTTATCACTGGCAGTGGAGGCAATGCTATTGGTTGGGCAGAGGTTGAATTAGAGCCCATTGGGAGAGGTAGGGGTAGGTGGAAGACCACTTCAACACAAAGGGGGAGGACCACAGTTAGATCCTCATCATTTTACTATCTTTCTTTCACATTATATGTCAGCAACTTGAAACTTTGCATAACTTGTTTTCTTAACATATTACATCTGTCTCGTCCTCGATTTTAAACATAAATAATAAACATTTCCAATAGACGATTCGATACTTTCCATACCTAAACTTTTCAAAGTTTCCTCACAACAATCATACGTCCATAAAAGTAACTAAGTCAAACCGGATACACATACCCAATATACCAAAATAATGAGTAGTGTTGAGAATATTTACATTTCCCAAAACGAGTCAAAGAAAAGACAAATTAAAGTTACAATGCCATTTGTCCAAAATATATTTTAATGAGAGGAGTATGTAACTTCTCCCTTGAAGCTTTCATAAAAATGTGCACACAAGCCATGCAATGCAATCCACTTCATGCTCCACGTTGATTACCTGAAAATGATAGGGTGAGCTCATTAGTCCAGTAGGAAACTCTTCTACTCTTGCTAAATGCAAATGGAATGAAATGAGCATGGAGAAACGATGCGATACGAGACAAACATTTAAAGGTAGTCATCTTATATTCAAGTAGAAATAAAAAATCATTTAAATGTTCGCGTGTTCACAAAACCTCTTTCATAAATGAGAAATCTCTTCTTTAATGATCCAATGTACCCATGCCAACAAACTAATTGTTTTCTTTCATAGAGGCCCAACTTTTTGTAATTTACCATTTCCATAACTGATATCAAATATGTGCTAAGTATCAAACGAGGTGCTAATCATATGATTAAGTAAAAGTCAAGTGTCACCAAGTGTTCTTGTTCTCATAAAACTACTTATTCAAAGTAATTTTTTTTTTAAAAGACCAACACGTCCACACTCTCACCAACTACCCCTTCTCTCCTTAGTTTTCAAACATTTCATTATTCTCCACTACCGTCATACTTTCAACTTTTGGGATACGATGTCCCCTGCTGAGATTCACGGGCCTCGTTACACCCCTGCCAGGATTCACTGGCCTTACAATCCATGCCCCAGGGTTACACCGAATAATGACCCTAGTATCCGAGTTTCACAGGCCTCGTTCACCCGTGCCTAGGGAGGCACCGAATGGTGGCCCTAGTATCTAAGTTTCACGGGCCTCGTTCACCCATGCCCAGGGATGCACCGAATGGTGGCCCTAATAACCATAATTCTATCACAATTCCATTTCCGTTGATTTTCCCAAAATATACAAGTGTCCTCATTTGACTCATCAAAATCCGTTCGTTAACTCACACCATGTATCCACACGTGTCCGACAAGTGCTTATCACGCAACAACGAAAGTGTTAAGTGTATGAGAGCGGTACAACTGTCACCGAACTCAAAGGACAACTGACAATATGGGAAATGAACAAGAGATAGGCACCATGATCGAATAAGGAAGCTTAAACTAAAGTTATTTCAAACTCACATTCGAACAAAGGTCGAAAAAAGTTCAAAGCAAAAATTAGGTTTTAGGACACTATGGTATGGATACCACCCTAAATTGGTATGGATACCACCTGATTAGAAATCCAACAATTTGGTATCAATACCAGAATATTGGTCTCAATACCTCATGAAAATTAGGTTTAGGACACTATGGTATGGATACCACCCTAAATTGGTATGGATACCACCTGATTAGAAATCCAACAATTTGGTATCAATACCAGAATATTGGTCTCAATACCTCATGAAATTAGTATTGATACTAGACTATATCAGTCGACCATAATATGAACAGAACATAGGGTATCAATACCTCATCAATTTGGTATCAATACCTGAGTGTCTTGAGCAAAATTTGACAGATTTTCACAAAGTATGAGAGATCTCAACCCAAGCTTAAAACAAGTAAGATGAACGATAGAAATGCATCATAAACAACACAAATACACTTAGAGAGAGTAGAATGAGATCCCTACCTCAATATCAAGCTTCAATGGAACTCAATTTCAAAACTCAACCAAACCCTAACTCCTCCTAGCTTGAATCCACCCAAAAACATGTCTCCCAAGCAAATGCAAGCAAAACCCGAGCTCCAATAGCATGTAGATGATAGTGCTATGGTGGGTTTACAAGGAATTTGTATATTTGTGAGAGATTTATGGAGAGGGTTAAAGAAAATTGAGAGAGAGAGAGGTTCATTGAGGGAGAGGGAGGAAAATGTTCTCTCTCTTCCTCATGCTATTTATACTTCTAGACACATTAATCACACCGCACACCCTTTAAGCTACCAAGGTGCTACCTACAAGTCTATATTTTCCATCTCTCTCACATTAACCCACAATTTAACTTTTAATAGAGAGAGAGAGAGGTTCAATGAGGGAGAGGGAGGAAAATGTTCTCTCTCTTCCTCATGCTATTTATACTTCTAGACACATTAATCACACCGCACACCCTTGAAGCTACGAAGGTGCTACCTACAAGTCTATATTTTCCATCTCTCTCACATTAACCCACAATTTAACTTTTAAAACAATTCCCCACAATTCCTCCACCTTGTTTTCCAAAGTCTTTTATAAAAATACGGGTCTTTACAACATTTTAGGAGGGCACAAGGGGAGAGGATATGACAACTTCTCAGGGGACACAACCTTCTCAGTGTGTGACCCAATTGACACAACCCTTTTAAGGTATTTTGCTAACAATATGATTGTTGAATTTATGTACATTTTTCCTTATTAATGTATGGATATGCTGAATTATTTTTCTTGTCTAAAATGCAAAATGTAAAACACATGAAGTATCTTTTTGTGGATATTTTTGTCTAGCATCAAAGTAGGTACTTGTATATGTATATATATATATACACACACACACACATATATATATATATGAACACCTTTTGTGGATACTTTGGTGCAATAAGTATAGGCTGAATGATGACCTGGTGATGCACTCACTTTTGTAAAACTCTCTTTTGTGGATGTTGATGAACTCTTTTGTGGATAGAGCTATTCTATAATTGATAAAGCGATTATGTAATGAAAAACCTGGGACACTCGTAGGACACATGTGGACGCCCCTCCGGAGATTGATTCGGAATCGCCACCCGGGTTTTTGCGGATTGTCCCCGAGGAACCGAACTCAATTGACTCGTGCCTCATTCAATGGATAAGGAATACTGGCCCATCATCACCATACTATCTTAGGTTCGGGAGCTCAGTTACGAGAGGGGAAGGGTTTTACGGCACCCCCTCGCCCGGTTTGAAGACCGGTCTCTACTTGACTTTTGTGGGATTACGTAAAATGAATGCAATTCGACCATGAACAAATACGGGGGATGAGGGATGAGAAGCCAAATAACGACAATGGATTATGGTGTATGCTTGTGCGTTGTGATCTACATGAGCGATGATGATGTGACATGAACATAAACTACAAAAGGCAATAAACAGCAGGAAAAGTAACACTAGTACATATTAAACAGAGAGTGGAAACTGGAAATAATATGAACAATACATAAAACAAGTTAAACCAATCTAATCCCCTGCCAAGGGCCTGAGCGCTCAACACAGGGGTTTGAGCGCTCGACCCCCTGCTCAGTCATGCATGCTGGTGATTTTTCTGATGATTCTGGTTTGGTGAAAACACGACTTGATCCTCATTATTAATTCAAAAACAGCATTTGAATCATTGAACAAAATAGCACCACCACATGATCATGGGTTTAAAACTCATTCATGGACCAAAATGAGGCAAACAGTATAGAAGGAATGAAGACTCAATGCTTTAAAAATTTGCAGAATACTCAAAATGTCAAGAACAAGCTGAAATGAGAAGAAAGTTTGATTGGACCAGAAGACAGTTTGAGCGCTCAAAGGGGTACGTTCGAGCGCTCAAACCATCTCCTGGATTTGAGTATTCCTGCTCCAATCTGCCCTCATTTGGATCTTAAACAAGCTCAACATGACATATGATGATGCATAAAGGATTAAAACTTCTTAAACATGAATGAAATAAACTTGAGGTGTCCACACAAGTGGAGAGTAAGTATTGGGCCATGCATAAGCATGATTAGAATGAGAGGGAGAGGGGATCAGGTTGGCTTAGCCAAACAACAACTCACACACACTATATCATACTTAAAACGCAACACAAAACTAAAATAAACCGATCAACGAGCATGAACCAGAACAGGGCTTGAGCGCTCATAGACATGACCTGAGCGCTCAAACCCCATCCCAGGTGTGTGGGTTCTTGCAACTTCTAGCCACTTTTTGATGTTAATGTACACTGAAATCATCTCATTATTGTACAAAAGTACATGATACTTCGGTCCATCTTACAAGACCATTCCAATATGAGTTTAATGATAATCCGCATCATTCTTATGGCTTTTGGGGTCTTTGATCAATGATCAAGAACAAAACAGAAACGTTCAAGAAAGTTTTGACTCAACAAAAGCCACAAGAAAGCAGACATCACCATCAAACATAGTCAGAAGCAACAAAATATGGAAGATACTCAGACAGCTTGAGCGCTCGATGTACGGACATTGAGCGCTCGAGCCATTTTTTTGTTGTGATTTTTGAAAGTTATTTTCTTGGACATTTAAGACCTTGTGAGTCCATTAGAGGTATAGAGGACCTCCATGAACCCACTGGTCTCCCTCAGGAGTACCAACCCGTAACTTTCACATGGATTTCTACCTTTTGGCTTTGATTTATGCTTGAACTTATGGTTTTGATGGATGGATATGTGTTGGGTGGGTTTGTTGGAATAATGTAGGTAGTTTGGCATATAATATGATGAAGGTGGGTTGGCTTAAGCTGATTTTGAGTGGATGATGGTGTATTCTAGTGAGAGGATTTGAGAATCAAGTGGGTTTTGCTAGTTTGAGATCATTGAGCTTCAATGGATGGATGAAAATGGATTGAGAGGGGCTAGAAAATGAAGGGTTTTAGAGAGAGAGATGGATCAGAATGTGGGGAGGGTGTCTAACCTTTGTAAATGGTGTAGATGGGTGGTTTTTATTTGAGCAAGAGGGCCTACCAAGATAATTTAGGCCTCCTCTGGGGTCTATTACGTGCATGCGAGCAACAGAAAAATGGCTGAGTGGTTGCCATTCAGTTAGAATCTTATCATTAGATACTCTGCCAGTGACAGACTGGACAGGGCTTGAGCGCTCGAATAGGGGGTTTGAGCGCTCAAACCCCTTTGAGCTCTGTGGTGGATCTTGGGTTATTTTGGTATTTTGAGGGGCTTTTGGTCATTTGGGTTGGTTTAGGTTATTTGGGAATGGTTTGGGGTGATTCATGGTGGTTTGGGGCAAGTTCAAGCCTTTTTCTCAACCTTAAGGTATTCACGGGTGGTTTTCTCATCATCGGGAGTGCTTGGCAAGTATCCCGGGTCAAAATTAGGGTGTCTACAGTTGCCCCTCTTGGATGAAACTCCATACCATTTCTTGGTATGAGTTGTATTCAAGATAGAGACATCCCGATCGTTTCCCTAGCCTTTTCTCAAGCTGCAAAGGAAAACATAAAAACCACGGTCGCGCCATTCGGGCTGCCTACGTACCCCGTTGTAGGGATCAGACCGGCGTAGTTCTTGGGGGCATATGCAAACAAACTCAACGGGTATTCCTGGCCCGTGAAACAAACAATAACACGCGAGTTGGCAAGGCTTCCCGAGCCAAGACACTAAGTTGAACAAACGATTTTACGCGAATCAGCAAGGCTTCCTGAGCCAAAACGCTAAGGCAAACAAATGATTATGATTTCTCGTGGATCAACAAGCCTTCGCGAGTGGAAACACTAAAACAAAGACAAATGATTATGATTGCGATCATGATTCATGCATACGACGCTAACAATGGATTCATTCATATGCACCAGCTAGGTGGCTAAAGCAATTCTTATCGTGATATGATTAAACGTAGCTACCCCCTGAACAACGGGGAGGCTAAATCTGATGGGGTCATCCCTTGAGAAACAAGATGGCCTAATGATAAGGTAATTGTCCCTTGAGCAACAAGACAATTGAGGATATGTGATTACTTACTGAGCAAAGAAGTAATCGAAATGCTATTGAACCAACCACATTTATGTGATGGACTTAGCAACACAACGATTCATCATCAACAAATACTCAGAACAACTGATTAAATGCACTAACTGGTTGAACAAATACTCAGACAACTTGATATGATTGATGCACCAGCTAGGTGGCTAAAATGATCGGGGTGTGTCAGAAACCCCAGGGGAGGTGAGTGAAATTTACCCTCCATTTTTTTGTGTGTTCCAAAATCCTTGTTCCTTTTGGCTATTTAATAAAAAAAAATTAAACCAAATTCTTATTTGATGTTCGTCACCGTGTCAAATTGGAATACAAAACTTGATAGAAACAAATGTATTGGAGTCCAAAATGTAATCAACCCATGTCAAATAGAATAGTAATTATGAAAATTTATGTACTTTAAAAATTAGCGATGATGTTCTTTTAAAAGATTGGATTACCAGAAAATGACAAAAATTCCCGGGCCGAAGGAATAGTAACAATAGAGCAATAGCGAAGGCCCTGGTCCACCCTCAAATAGACTTTTGTTCCGATTAAATCATCCACTCTTTCCACTTCTATGGTTAAGTTCCTTCTCTCTCTTTCTTGTTTCCTTGTGTTTTTTCAAGTGTGAGGAGTATGGTTGCAGATGGGAGTGAGTGGGAAACGAAATGATGGCTATTTTACAGACGAAAATGAAATGTGGGATAGGGAGCATGGCCATGTGGAGCGACATGATGAGGTGAGCAGGGGCGATGCCAGACTATTCCGGCATTGGGTTCAACACTTCAACCAATGTCACTTGTATGACCTATTTGCTGTAAACCCTAGGACCTATTTTGGTCTAAAATAACCACAAAAGATTATAAGGGAGTAGGAGAGATGCAGATGTGAGAGAGTTTGTCTTGCGTAGGGCATAAGGAGGAGAGAGAAAAGTTAAGTCTGACACTTTCATTTGACTAGGACTTGGGAGAGAATAGTGTAAGATCATATTTTATCTTGGTGTAAGTGGAGAAAGATGAGCCATTGGGTGTGATGACAATAATTTAATGCGTTCATGACAAAAATCCAATGAACTTCCTAGATGCACCAAATGGATACATTTTTTTTTCACGGACCAAATGGATACATAGGCAATAGAGTTTCTCAAGATTTTAGTGGGTTCAAGTGACCCCACACCCTAGTCGCCGCTGGAGGTGAGAGGTGGTGATGATGGAGTGGATGGGTGGCAGAGGGATATGATGAGGATGCAATATTTTTCGTATGGGATGGGGAAATAATTTTCTCATATAATTATATATTTAAATATTTCAAATTCTATAGAACGTAAATTATTATTGTGTATTACTGAAATTATCTCTTTTTAAAAATCCGAAAAGAAAATAAGGCTAAGTATATGAATCATAATAAATAATAATAACAAGAGCATCATGGTCAAATGTATACCAATAATCTAGTAATTTTATTAGGAAAATACTAACCTCAATCCAAATGATGGAGAATAATAGTTAGAAAATGCATAGATATCGAAAAAAAAAGTTTATTAATGTCTGTGAAAATATATTGATATCCATGAAATATGCATTAATATCTGAACTAATATGTAATCATATACGTATTAGCATCCACATATTGGGTAGAGGTTAGTAAAACCCATCTTATTATTATTATCATCAAACACTTTACAAATACATAATCTATTTTTTCATATAATCACCAAATACTTTCATAGATCTATATATGAGTTTTCCACAATTTAAAATCTCAAAAAAAAAAAAAAAAAAAATAGAATCAACAAAAATAATCAACACCAAACACCCCCTTGCGATTCGTTTGAGCCCATGTTCAGGAAAATAGTGTTCCTCTGTGCCGAAGTGTTTTGGGTCTTTGGATTGTATGTGTTTTGATTTTTATTTTTAAATTTTTATGTGATCCAATAACCGAAAATGCACCGGAATAGAGGATTTTATTCCCGATCGACTATGATAGGATCGATTCTGATAGTAACATTGTTCTAGCTCCACTTCTCCTTCTGATAGTAATTTTGGGAAAATTGCCATTTTCCCTACCGATCATCGTCACCATAATAAATAAAATTGACGGCTATGAACATCCCAAAATCTCCATCGTCAACCCCTGGATTCACATAACTAGTTACAAAGATCCGAAAAACCAAATACTCCTCAATTAAAATACACAAAGATTACTGCTTTTAATCCCATCCTCTCTAGCCTCCACTGTCTCTCTCTCTCTCCCCCCCTCTCTCTCTACATCCACACCATCACCTCTTCACCTTTCATCCATTTGTTCACTGCCCTTGTCTTGTATAGATTACCTGGCGTCACAAACCAAACGAAACCGTCGAAATATATAGAGAGATAAAATAAAGAGGGAGAGAGAGAGAGAGGTTCTCATTAAACGTCTTTTTACTCGCCATCTACTGATATTTCGACCAGGAAAGATCTGAGCTTTCGTCGAATTCTTATCTCCTTCTTCCCATATCAGGTTCGATTAGGTCTTCTTAATTTGTTCTCGATAGTTATTTTGCGGTATTTTTTTGGATTTATGTAAAGAATTTGGTGCGTTGTTTGTATTATGGTGCTGGAAATGGGGATCTGATTTTTTTTTTTTGGATATTCTTTTCCTTCTTAATATGACTTGGTTTTGTGTTGATTTTGCTACGAGGCGGGATTCTAATTTTATGTAATTGTTCCTCGGTATTATCGAAAGATCCTGCTTCTTTTTATCTATTGATCGAATGTGTGAGTGCTGTTTTTAACCAACGCTGATATTTTCTGTTTTATGGATTGATGATTTTTTTCTCTGGGTTCACAATCGATTTCATTGGTAAATTGGGTTATAGTTGCTATGTTTCTGTTGGTTTTCCCCATTGTTTAATCGGTTAGTTTTACAACCTATTGATGTGCTTGTGCTGTGACCTGTGAAAGATAAAAGGATGTTGGTGTTTTTCAACCCTTTTTTTCTTCACTGGTTGTTTCAAGTATTCACACTTGAGTTTCCTTTAGTTTTCCTATTTAATTTGAATGGAATTTTTGGTTCAAGATATAGTTTGTTAAGACACTTTTTGGTTTTGCAATCTTCTGTTAAGGCTATAAGTATTATGACCGTATGCATATCAATTTTTGTATTCCAAAGCTTAGGTGACAACTATTATAACCGAATGCATATTATTAGTAATTTGTATTCCAAAGCTTAGGTTCCAAGTGTAACCTTGTGCATGTGTGTTCAGAAGCTTGGCTTATCTGTTAGTTTATCATTCTTTTAGCCTCATTGCAGGTTAGCTCAACTTACAGGTATTGATTTCAGTGGTTTGGCTTCATTCTTGTTTTGTTTAGACAGTTTTGGTAAAAGGGAAAAATAGCAAGGAAATAGATCTTTTGAGAAGAGGTTAACGGATTAGATGTGCACAGTGGCAAATGGTTTGGGTCTTAGTTGCACGGAGCGGGTGCAGGGGTGTGTAGAAGCTCCCCAGGTTGGGAGCAACAATGTAATATTTAATGAATAAATATATGAGACTTATGAGTGAATTTTTATATATATACACTTAATATTTATATGTATTGTTCATATGTCCTATAGTTGCAAAGGAACATGTATTTGAACATATATATAAACATGAGTGAGAAATGACATCCCAATAGATTTTTTTTATGCCAAATATATGGACTAAACATGTGGATAAGTAGTAGAATACTAGACGAGACAACGAGAGTCCTAAATCTCTCCTATTATTTTTTTCTTCCTTGTATTTATTTGGAAAGAGAAGTGAGAATTTCGTCTTTAAGATTAGTGGAAGCTCCCATCCTATTTAGGAGCGGATTCCTGTCTGGATGGGAGCTAGCTCCCGTCTAGGGAGCGCACCTGTTTTAGAAGGATCCTGCTACTAAGGTTTGGGTGTAAGGCTTGTTGAGTGATTTAATTTGGAGTGCAGGGTGGAAATTTCTGGAGTATTCGAAACTACATTGCTTTATGGCAAGGACGAAGCCAGGATTTTGACTTGGAGGTGGCACCCAAAATTAATATTCTCCCTCTCTCTGTTCCACAAAGATAGCCTATTATAAAAACGATGGGCAATTTTTGGATAAAAATCTCATTTAATTTTATGAACGGAAATGCTTTATTTTATATCCAAAAATTGAAGGGTTTTTTTGGTAGTGGACTATCTTTACGGGCGGAGGGTTAGTATAAAAAAGTACAAGTGTTTTAAGATTAATTAATTCTAGTACCTGAAAGGATACACATTTTCCTATGTTAATCATCCATCAACGTACTTTATATCCAAAAATTACACATTTACATCGATTAATCACTCATTAATATGCTTGATACAAAAAATAACACGTGTTTTGAAGAATAACACTGTTCCTGCAATACAAAAATAGACTTGTTTTGGACCGAGGGCGGCACGTGCCGGTCCTTGCTATATGGCATGGGACATAAGCTTTTTTGCCCCCCTCTGTTATGTCTTTATCTAAGAATCTGTTGATGTGTTTAATTTACTGTTAGGGTGAAATGGCGCCATTTTTGTTCATGAGTTTGCAGGTTTGAACTCGGAGGGCAACCACCAATTTGTGCATATAATGGCATCTGTACCTAATCTACCCTCGTGGGTCCCCATTAACATGGACTAAATTGGCTGTACCTTCCACCAGTCTTTGCTCTGTGAGTGTTACTTGAACAATAAGCTGAACACATTCTTAGAGGGTTAACGTTGCTAGATCAAAACAGCACGCTACTAAACCCGGGTAAGGTGATGAATTTCAGTTTGAAGTACTATGACTTTTGAATGTTCACCTACATATGTTTAGTTATTTCTTTTATTCTCAGTCACTGCTGCATTTGCCTTGTGTCTCATTCATGTTTCAAAACTGATATATGGCAGCACTAAGTTGGTTATTTCTTTGAAATTTCAGATGTTATTGGCAAGAGGGTTTGTTCAGATAAACACATAAGTCATCCTCATAGTTCTGCGTTGGCAAAAAGTTACCGTGTTCAAGTGTTCTGGCTAATAGCAATTGGTCTACATTAGTAGGTAGGTAGTGCCTGTTGCAGTAATGGGATTTTATGTTTACGTTTACTTTTTTCATTTTGGGCTTTGTCGCCAAATGGAGTCGAAGAAGCACACACTTTGCAGATAGCATGCCCCAGTTTCAGTTTTCGGTTCTAATTTGATGTGCAGATGTCTTAAGTAGAATGCTTAATTCAAGTTTTGCATTTTTCAGCCACTGCCAGCAGAGCGAGTTGATAATCTATTCCTTTTGCTGCTTTTGTGCATTTGGTGCACTGTAATGTGGTGAAGTTTTGTTCTGCATCTAAGCATATCTTTAGGGGATTCCATCAGTCCCAATGAAAGGGAAAAACAGTGCAGGCAGTTCGTTGAGCGAGACAGTGGATCTTAACCAGGGATGTGTTTCCAATGACTCTGGCATGAATCAGTCGATGGATTGGGATACCATGCTAAATCCAGTAGAAAGCCAGTTATCGAATTACATGCTTTCTTCTGCTGAGGGGAACTTCACTCGCCCAAATGCTGTTAGTGTTCGGGGTTTTAGTCGTTGGGACTTGGGTGAATCTAGCTCTAGTGCTAATGTTCAAAGCCAAGGCATGGGTGATGGTTTAAAGATGGATAATGGTAGGTCTTCCTTATTTGGTGCTTGTCCTGGGTCTGATGCAGGAGCAGAGGAAAGGGAATTAGGACCATCTAATATTCTTCTTACTGAAAATCTTACCAGTGGTATTGGTGGCTATCGGCGAACCAGCAGACCTGCAACTATGCAGAGTTCCAGTTCTGCTCGAATCCCTCTGAATATAAATTTAAATGCCGGACATGCGGGCAGCAGTGGTGACAGTGGGCATGGTTTGGGGCCCGATTCATTCCATAATATGTTCAAGTTAAGTGGGCCAGAAACGGAAGAAATCCCCACTGCTAATGATTCTTCTGATGATATGGGGACTTCTTCTTCTGGTAATTCTGGTTATTTGATGGATAATGATGGCGGATCAACTTCTTCTTTGGCCAGCTGGGGTTCGTCCTGCAAAAGAAAGGCTCTTGAAGGTACTTCTGGGACTTACCCAAGCGGGAGTTCTAACCTCTTTCAACAAGCTGAAAACTTTTCACGACATGATGTTCCTGGTCGTTATAATGCTTCCAGTAGCTTGAGTATATCATCACCACTGGTGAACTCTCCTAGTGGTACTCCTCCTGAACAGGTAAGCACAAGAATTGGCATCGGTAGGCGTGGAGTAGCTTCTGATGTCTTTCCTCCGTCAAGTATTTCAGGAATGGTAGAAAGCTCCACAAGGAATTATGGTGTCAGAGTGAATCAGGGGCACCATGAATCTGGTTTGGTCAATTTACCATCATCAACAGGGAATGGGATAAGGCATTCTGATGCTTGTCCACCTCATCAGTCATCAAGACTTTTCTCGTTTACTGATTCTTTGGACTTGAGACCATCAAATTCAACTTCGGTAGCACCCACTTCAAATAATCCCCGAAACCACTCTCATTCGACTCATATTCCTGATTGGTCAAGGAGTATGCCTCCTTTCCCTTGGAATGGGGCTCTTAATTCAAGGGCTGGTGGTTCTTCAAGCTCTCCAATGCTTTTAGGGGACAGAAATGCTTCAGTTCGAGATGATGCAAACTTCGGAAGCACCCAGAGAAATAACATGGAGCATCTGTTTGTTCCGGCGACTGAGATGACAACTTTGTCACAAGACCCAAACAATTGGAATTTATCTACTGGAAATGCCAGCACTTCTGCAAGTGTCCCTTCCAGTTCTCGATTTGGCGGCCCCCGTCTTTTGCCTACTGCATGGATACCTCATCACAACCCCACAGCACAAAATCAGCAACGACTGTCAGAATTTGCACCTTGGACTCTGTTTCCATCAGTTGATTCTGAGGCTGGAGGCCAGAGTCATTTTCCTCCATTGCGTTCAGTCCCTTCTTCGGAGGAAACAATGATGTCAACTGGAGCTAATAACCAAGGCCATCATCCACCATATCCAAGGTCAGCATCGATGATGGAGGTGCCTGGTGATGATGTGAATGGTTGGCGTGCTTTAGCTGCTGATATAGAGGGGAGACACAGGCTGGTATCTGAGGTTTGTTTCTAATTTCCTAGTACTTTGTTTTCCTCCATGATCTCATTTAATTAAGCAAATTTTACTTGTTTGTGGTACCTTTCCCTAGAAGTTTAATGCTGGTTCTGTTAAGGTTTTGAATGCTGATTAGCTGTGCTTAGCCATCCCTTTTTTATTGCAGCATTTTGCCGTTGATCAATACCATGTCATAATTACTGCGGTTTAACCTGAACATCTTTAACTATGCAAGAATTCATGGGCTTATTTCTCTTATCGTCTCTTGATCCTTGTGATTAAAATCATCCTCGTCATTTTTCCATTTCCTTCATTCCTTCAGCTACGAAATGTAGTTAATACACTGTAAATGCAGTGGATTGCTAACTAGGTATGATTGTTTTTTACGTTAATATTAAATGTTCTAATACGCAAGTTTTGTTTATTTTGTACTGCTGTTGGTTGGGTAAATCAACATGTTATTTGAGTACTACTGCATCTTTAATTACTTTGTGTTGAGTGTTCGTCTTAACACAACTGCAAATTGGTTTATACCGGGATTCAATTTTTAGTCACTTATCCATACATCATAGATTTATGGTCGAGGCAGGTTGATGCTGAGGCACATACCCATAATTTATACTCGTACCTGATCCATGAAGCGTAAGTTTTGACATAAATTTTGACACAAATGTAAACCACCTTGTGCGGGATCCATTTTGTATTCCCACACATATGATCGGAGCCGTTAAGAGTTCTTGTAAAAATGCAACTCATTCGGATACGACACGACGCGGACACACGAGTTCCCCAAAAACTATGACACGGACACGTTGGGGGACACCTTATACATATATGTAAAGAACAATTTTGATTTTCAGAAATACAGTCCATGATAATTCTTCTTTATGTTTTTCCATAATAGGGTCTAGGGAGAAGACGAAGAGAGAGAACAGAGATAGAAGAGAGAGAAATCAACAGCTGGTCTAGGGTTTATGCAGGGCTTGGTTTTTAGGTTGTTTATGTGCAGAATTTCTCTCCCCCCCTCGTCTCTCTCAGGCGATCTCTGCCTTGGCACACTCTCTCTCTCTTGAAAAAGAACGTCATTTTGTGTTTTGTATATGTTATAGTTTTTACCCTTTATTTGCTGAAAAAGAGTCATTTTGTGTTTTGTGTTTTGTATATGTTACAGTTTTTA
The DNA here is from genome assembly GCA_016920895.1 of Vaccinium myrtillus. NCBI lineage: Eukaryota > Viridiplantae > Streptophyta > Magnoliopsida > Ericales > Ericaceae > Vaccinium > Vaccinium myrtillus. The sequence goes on along the minus strand of CM029278.1, from coordinate 13,892,550 downwards.
CCCTTTTGATCCTGTTTAGGTTTAAAAATAACAATTTATACCCCGTTTTTAAAGATGTAAAATTATATTTTGACCGTAACGTGTCCTGTGCGTGTCCGATGCAAACAAATACATTTAAATGTTAGGACACCTATCTGACGTGTTGGACATGTGTTGGGGCGTGTCTGTGTCCGACACGTCGGGGATGCGGATTCGTGAGCCCAGGGGAAATGTCCGTGCTTCTTAGCTTACCGATATTTGAATGAGTTGATTTTTTATGGGAACTCTTAAAAACATGTTTTAGAAAAAATGGCTGGTTCCGATTATTAGCGTGTGGTTCCGATTATTTTTGTGTCAAATATGGGAGTGGGACACAAGTTTTGACGCAAAAATAATCGGAACCCCACGCTAATAATTGGAGCTAGCCATTTTTTTTTTAAAACACGGTTTAAAAACATTTAGTGATTCGGATCGTCAAAAGTACCTCGGGAATAGTGAGGTCCGCATGGCAAGTTAAATTACTCCTTTTTTCTTTTTCTTCTTCCTTGCATATATTAGAAAAGAGAAGTGAGAATTTCGTCCTTAAGATTAGTGGAAGTCCCATCCTATTTAGGAGCGGGTTTCCGTCTGGATGGGAGCGAGTCAAAGCATATCGGTGCTAGGAAATTTAGGCTTTAACTTTTGCCCTTTTAAACTTGAATTATCCTGAAATCTGTGATGAAACATCATGTCCTTTAAACTCAAAGAACTTAGGGCTAGGTTTGTTTGCTGACATGCTGTACATTTCGGGAGAAGCAGAAGGCTTCTGTATCCCATGAGATTATGAGTTTTCATATCCCATGATTGGTTATTGGATTGCCATTATTGTACACTTGGGGCACATTTATTTGCATGGTAAAAAAGGTGTGGCGTGGTTCGATTTGTTATATGTGTAACTTGTGATGTCCCACAGTCAATGTGCCCTTCGTATCTGGTCTACAATTGATTGTCTTCTCCCACTTCATCCATGATGATTTATCCAACCTTCGAGGGATTTAGTGTTATATCCTCTCGGCTCTCACACTAGCCCTTTGTCAAATTGTGCCACCAAATGTGGATAAGATCCGTGGATAGTTTATGTATATAGGACATTGTGCGATAAGGAAAGGTCTTAGATTTCCCATGGAAAGATTGCTTTTGCTATGGTTTTGCAGTTTTACCTTGGTTCATAATCTTTCCCAATACCTTGTTTATTCAACAAAATTTGTACGTTGGTTTTTACTGTGTTCGTATTTCTCATATTGTTTATTAATTTATTGCATATGTGCTACTCTGGATTGCCTGCTTTTTCTGGGTCCTATTTTGTTAAATTTTGTGAAAATTGCACATTCTTGACTGGATTGGTTACTGGTTCATGGGTCCGACTAGCTGATTTAGACCTATGTCACATTTATTAATTGCTTGTAAATCCAATCAATTTCTTCGTTTCTCTGCCGTAATTGAAACAAAAATAAAAATCAAATATTGAAGTGTCAAGGTGCAAGCCCTTTCAGTGGCATGAAAAGTCAATGGACATTGATACTTCACTTGCTTATCAATGTTTTGAGGTAGACACCTAAAACACTCGAGCACTGCGAGTGTAAGCTTTTGAGAAACTGCCCAGTTGTTACTAATGAGTGCCTAGTTTCTGTATTTTCTTTTTGCTTGGTTTAATGGTTTTGCTGAAACAAATTTAATCGTTTAGCCGTTACCATAAGTCATAAGATATTGTAAATTTAGACTCAAACATCGTAGCTTGATTTCACTTTTTCTTGTTGCGGATGATATTTTTGGGAAGCTCCTATGCATTTGTAAATACAAGAAACCAAATATCGAATACCCACTTTTGTGGTGATAATGTTGCTAGATACCTACTCCTTTTTCGATGTGGATTCGTTGAACAATTGCTGCAAACGATGTGTAGAGAGGGGGCTAGCCATGGTCTAAACGTATGTAAGCTTTCTGATGTGTAGTTTTTACCAAGGCTGATAAATTGCACATAGTACCTACGAAAAGGTTTTACTTGCAGCCCCGTCTCAGATAGTTGGGCTGATGTTGTGACTTGTGAGATAGGGGGTTGTGGATGCTGGCTTTGGTTTCGCCATATTATAGACAAAATAATTCTGTATTGTCATAAATGCGATCTGTTAATATGCGTTTGTATCATCTGAATTCCTTGTTTGTTCGCAATTTATATAGAGTGACACTATGAAATATATATTGGTTTTATCTTGCTAGTAACCAAACCGAGCTTTCGTCCCAATCAATTGGGGTCGGCTACATGAATCTTTTTTTCCCCTTCCATTGAGCTCTATCAAGGGCAACAATCAACCAAGGTTTTTTTGTCCCAATCATATTACATATCACAAATGCAATCTTTTTTTGTCCCAATCAATGGAGGTTTTATCTTGCTAGTAATTTAATTTATCTTTTGCTATCAAAACTGATTAGTTTCTGATTATGAATTGTGGCAACTTTGGCCTAACAAACCTCTGTTCATCTATGATACAGATTCGTCAAGTCTTGAATGCTATGCGTCGAGGAGAGAACTTACGATCTGAGGTTTGATTGAATTCATCATGACTAATTCAAGACATTTAGTGTATTTAGCCGCAAAACTTCTCATCTGAAACCATTGCCTTGTCAACCACCACGAGAATGTTTCATTTTCTCTTGGTTTTCTAAATCGGAAGTCTGGAACTCATTTTTTAATGGCAAAATTTCTGTGAACTTTGAATATAGCTTTTGATGGTACCAGCTGGAGATGGCCTTCAACTAATATAATACATTTGATGGCCGCTCATTTTTTAATGGCAAATTTCTGTTAACTTGAGTATTGCTTTTTATAACTTATATGTAAAGTCCATCTATACTTCTACTAGTTTCCTTATGTCTCTGACCACGACCACCTTTAATAGTAAGACTCTGTTTGTTGCGATCTACGCAGACCGCTCTTAGTTATTGTGGTTTAAGTATATACTCCGTAATTGCCTGCCCTCTCACACAATCTTTGACGCAAACTTTCTGTGGTACATCCTTTTTCTGTCCATTGATTGCATAAAACAGAGTCTAAGCTGCAAAACAAATTCATCTTCTTTGTATTAAAAATTCGTTTCCGAACAACGGTCATCTTTAAGGAAGTGCTAATTTTTTTTTTTTTTGATCGGGTTTAAGGAAGTGCTATTGATCACTCTTTTCGTTAAGGAAGCATGTTTAGCTAGTGGAATTACAAGTTGGTTATATACCCCTTTCAACTTGTTTTATTTCTAACACGTTGGCCTGCATATAATATTACACCTTGCAACTTGTTTTATTTATGACATTTCAGGATTATATGCTCTTTGATCCATTCATAAATGGAGTTGCCGAGTTGCACGATAGGCATAGGGATATGAGACTGGATGTTGATAACATGTCTTATGAGGTAAGAAAGGGCTTTTTCCTCTCTTCTTTTGCGCACATGTTGTTTTCCATTATCAGATTTCAATGGAATGTTGTTTCCTAACTCCATGATTGGAATACCAGGAGTTGTTGGCATTGGAAGAGCGCATAGGAGATGTCAACACTGGATTGACCGAGGAAACCATTATGGAGTCTATGCAACAGAGCAAATATCTTTCCATTATGGAAGGATCCCCGTCAAACTTGGAGCCATGCTGCATATGTCGGGTAAGATCCATAATCTCTACTAGGGCTGCAAATGAGCCGAGCCGCTCGCAAGCGGCCTGCGGCTTGGCTCAATATGATCTCATTTGAACTCGGTTCGCTAACTAAACGAACTAGCTCGAGCCTTAATTTGCAACTCGTTAAATAAATGAGCCAAGCCCAAGCCAAGAGGCAAGAGATGCTTGGCTCGGATGAGCTCGTGAGCCAACATACATGTGTATATATATACGTGTTTCAAACCTCATATACAGGTATAGATACACTTTATACATACGTAGTTGATCTACGTGGCAGTAGGCATGCTGAGTGCTGTTAGCATTCTCTAAGTCTCTTGAACCATTAAATAAGGTGGAATACTTGCCTCTTGCACCTCATTTGTCTATGTGGGACTTACAACCCAAGAAGACTTCACAGCTTCACTCGTCGCCTTTAACCCTTCCACTACTCTTTCAGTTTGTCCCACATCGCCTACTAAGGCAACTGAAAACAAATATATCCCTTATAAATTAGCAACCCAGCCCTCACGTAGACTTCATGTGCTGCATCAGTTGCTCTGCTACCAAGCATCTCGAGCTGAGCTCAAGCCTCAGCAAAGTTGCTCGAGCCGAGCTTGAGCCCAACCTTTTTAGCTCGATTCGAGCTCGAGCCCACCAAATATTGCATGAGCCGAGCCCAAGCATCACAAAGCTCGGCTCGTTTACACCCCTAATCTCTACATATTGGAGGGGAAATTTTCCTTTCATGGAAAAAGATGGTAGTAGTACTTTTTGGGTTGTGAAGGAGAGAGATGAAAATCGATCCCTGTACATCCAATGTTCTTTTTGGTAACTTGGTATCTAGCCCAATGGAGGACTAGTCCAGAGACTAATCCCACCGTGCAATTCTTGTGTTAGGCTAGTCATACGGGGCTTGGCCTCGACTTAAATTTCCACCCCCCGCTAGTGGACCTGTGTTGAGCGAGTCCAGATGAGGCTTTACCCGGACTTCAATTGGGCCCCCGCTAGTGGACCTGCATTGGGCAAGTCCATACGAGGTTTTGCCCTAACTTCATAACTCGCCCAATGCAGGAATTGCTTGTGTAAAAATGCTAAACTTGTTTACTCTCATGGTGTAACACAATCTTCATTTTCTCTAAAAAATAGATTTAGCAACCAACAAATTTAAGTCATACCATGAGGACCCCCACACCCATTCCCATCTTTGAAAGAAACTTTTGGAGCCTCCCAATCCCCCCATTCCATATTTTTTCTAAAAACACTGTCATCGACCCCTTTTTAATTTGTAGACCAAAAACTCATTTTCCTCCATTCTGATGGCAGAGATCTCCGATGCCTCCATCTCTGAATTACAAATCTCCCATCCCTCAAATGATATTCTCACGCCCACTTCGATTTGTTTTGCAACGCTAACATTGTTTTCCTTGAACCTTTTTTATTGCAGGAGGAGTATGTCACGGGCGATGACGTTGGGGCATTGGATTGCGGGCATGATTTCCATACCGATTGCATCAAACAGTGGCTGAAACAGAAGAATATTTGCCCCATTTGCAAAATGACTGCTTTGGGTACTTGAGTGGGAAATCCATTTTTCTCTTTCCCTGAAAGTTTTACTTGACAATGGAACATTAAACCCATTGCTTTGGTTAAAACTACTGTTGTGGGTCCCTAGGGAACAAACCCAGTACTAGACCCTCATCTACTATGGTATGCATCGGATGTTCTTATAATTCTCCCAAAAAAAGGAAGAAAAAAAAAAAGAGAGAGAGAATATTGTAGTAACCTCCCATTCCTCAACCTGAAAAAAAAAACCAGGTTTTCATGGCTTGTGAATTTGATGGGTTCATAAAGGTGGGATGTGTAAGTTATATAAAAGATTGCATTTAAATGCAAGGATTGTTTAACTGTGTAATGGATTATTTAGAAGCATTTATCACAGATTGACCCATGAAATAATGTATTGACATTATTGAAGTTTTCCATGGGAATTTAGTTGGTCCATCACACTATTTGCTTGTGCTTATTGCTTTATGTAGGCATAGAGATGACATGATAAAAATATGACTAGGGTTTGTTTAGGAACTTTTCATGTTCGTCTTTTAACCAGATGCCGATTTCTTGAAGAAACAAATAGAGTATGCAGATGGACGCAAGGGCGGGCTAGCTTAGGCGATTGCCATACCTAAGTGTCAAAATTTTCTAATAAATATAGTTGTAATTTTTTTTTAAAAATTTACAACTATATAGGTTCGTCTGCCCAATAAATTTTTGTTATAGTGTTTGTTCAACTTATACTTGAATTTTGTCTCCGTCCTTGTGCATGTACATTAAGATTATCCTCAATGGCATACTCAAAACTAAAGTGTTGTTAAAGTTAGCAATGTGTTGCACAAAAAATGCTCACAATAGAGTAATCAAAGTTAGTAATATCTTTAACCAATAACTAAATTTGACCTCTATATATATTCAAAGTTAGCAACCTTTTAATATTAACCAAATTTAATGGACCTCACTTCTCTTCGATTAAGTACTCACCATTACACAAAAACCTTCTACCCTATTTTCCCTCTCCCCTTTGCACAATGTTTTCAAAAATTTGTTTTTTCAAAACTATTTTTTTCGGAAACTGTTATTTTGAAAACATTTTTTTTATAACAGTTTTCGAAATCTGTTTATTTTTTTCGATTTTTTTTTTTTGCAAAACAATTTTTTATTCAAACTTTTTTCATTAAGTTTTTAAAAGAAAAACAGTTTTGACTAAAAAGAAAGTTTTTTAAATAATTTGTAGCACTCAATTTTGATTATGCCATTGTTAGACTTTTACGTTATTAACTTTAGCCATCCTTTAAATGCATAATCAAAAGCTAATGTGACAACTTTTAATTATCCAATTTTGATTATAACATTGGTGATACTGACATACATTAGGTCTCGGGCAATTTGAGTCGTTTACTAGTTCCATTATATACGAGGGATGAAGTGGCAAGAGATTTCCGAAGTGTGACAAAAGCATGCATTTTCTTTGTTTTCCTGGGCTCTTGGTCTTCAATGGGCTTGATTAGATGCGGGATGAGATTTGAGTGTATTAAATAAATAGTAAAGGGAGATAAGATAGTAAGAGTTTACTCCCTCCATCTCTATAATAGTCGACTATTCCATTTTGGATTATTCCTTAATAATGGAAATGGCTACAATAAACACCCATTAAAGGTGTGTACTATATGCACTTACTGTATAGTCCAATTTGTGCCACCTCATTAGCAATCGTGACATTTTTTAGTGTTTCATAACTTTTCAGCAATATGATTCATAAAATTTCTATGATTCGTAACATTTTGGTGTGTTTCATAACTTATATAAAAAAAAATCGTAACTTTTATAGGGGTGCATATGATACACACCCAAATAATGGGTGTGTATGTAGCTTTTTCCCTTAATAAATGTCTGTTTTGAGAAGTTAATAGGTAAAAGTTCATACAATTATTATTATGCCCTTTTGAAATGTTAATGGGTAATAAATTTGCAAAGTGTAGGTAAAAGTTGATATGAAAGGTGTAAACTGGAGGTAAAAGTTGATGTGAAAGGTGTAATGATTATGTTTATTTAATAAATTCGATTAACGTTAACTCCTTTGGCTAAATCCAAAAAATTGATTTTTTGGTTTTTTTGGTTTTGTCCTTAAAAGTTCATACAATTATCCACATTGTTGTGACATTTATGAAGGGTAGATAAAATAGTACTACTTAGTTTGGAAGATTTTGGTAATAAAAGGATAAAATAGTAATTGGTTTATTTTGTAGTTGAAACGGGGGTTAAGGATAAATTAGAAGGTCTATGGTGGATTGACCCGTATTAGGGAGGGGTCATCCGGCCTCCTTATTTATGGAAAGCCCTCTGGCCCGGAATAAATAATCCAGCCTAGGGTGGATTAGGCAAGATGAGGGACAAGGAAGATAAGGTCATCCGGTCTCCTTTTTTTGCTTCCAAACCATGGATGTAATCGTGAGCCTGGGATTGGGGGAGGGGGATGAGTCATCCGGCCTTCTCATCCCCATCCAAACGAGCCGTTATAGTATATTACAATAGTTCCAATTCTTGATAAAAGGCGGTAATTTTCCAATCGAACAATCAACAATGAAAGGAAAGTCTGAAATTGAGCTATGTGCAGAAGATCTTATGTCCATCCCTAACTTAAAAGAATTGAAGCTGTGAAAACAACTCAAGGCCTAACATTCTGCCCAAGACTGAAATGTTGCAAGGCCTTTTCCAGATTGTAGTAAATTTTGTTTCCAATTACAGTAAGAAGTGACATGGACATGGAATTTAACAAAGTGTCAGGGACCAAACGAGGAATTAAATGCCATCATCACACACTACCCAAAATGAAAAACCCATAATCAATCATGATTTTTTTTGGATCATAATCAAGCATGATCGGATAGCCCATCCCCATAGTCAAGCTGGAAATTTTTTTAGGTACCGAGTGGGTACCACGTGGCCGAGCCCACGTGGTACCCGAACATTGCATCCGGGCCATCCAAAAGTGTATTGGACGGCCGAGATCGAAACCCTCTCTCTCCTCTCTCTCTCTGTTTCTCTCTCCTGTTTCTCTCTCTTTAATCCGAGCCGTCCAAAACCGAAATGGACGGCCCAGATTGTGCGAGCGGGTACCACGTGGTACCCGCTCGGCACTGAAAAATTTCTCGTCAAGCTGGGTGAGGCTGTAGAGAAAAGCACTGGGTGGCAAAAATATCAACACTTCCAATGGCCCAAAACAATAGGTCAATACCCATGTGATTTTTTTTATTTGTTACCCCAGCACAACAACACTTTTACTTTCACACAAACACCAGACACAGACCTTTTTTTTTGGTTTGACAGTAATGGGTGTCCGAGTTAGTATACGTGCACCTCTACTAATATCCTCTCCAGTCTGGTCATATGCAGGTCATCTATATCGGGACTAGAGAATTCACAAGAAATTACTTTCTTGCGGCCTGACTTCAAAAATCGAACCCTTGTCAATTGGGTGGGAAGTAAAACCACCAACCAAAGGGAGATTTGTATTCCCAGGAGAAATCTGTATTGGAATAGCTGTCCTATGTTTTGTACATGCAACTCTTTCCTTTGTTCTCTTAGTCCATAATCCATGGGAAAACTCACCCATCTCTCCCATACTGCAATTACTGTCACTTTTATCCATTTTTGGTGGTGGGTCCTTATGCCCTACCTTGTTTGCAAATATTCCATTATTCCCACCCAAACCTTTTGTATGGATTCACATTTTTGGCAGCCTGAAGTCAAAAGGAATGTTGAAACATCAATCAAGACCTCAATGATTCCTCTCTGTGTCTCTCTCACTCTCCACCACAGAAGAATAGCATCCCATGCATTTTCCTAGTGGACTGGGCTATAGATGCCCCTTCAAAGCTCAGATGACCCTATATTAGCTTAGGGTCACACTTTAGGAAATTGACAAATCCATGGCCAAACTTTCAGATGTATATTAGTCCAGCTAGCCCTACTTTGGATTCACAACTTAGTGTACATTAAATATATATCAGATTGTGTAAGACATATTTTGGGGTCCCGCGCTAATGATCAAGAATAGTTTAATTTGAGTAAAATACTATTTTAGAAATTCTTATGAAAAGTCAGCTTATTCGGATTTATAAAAGGTTTAATTGATTCATTTGATTTTTGTTTCTGTGAATACAGGGACAAACTCGATGAAACTTTTACTGATATCCGAATGTGATGATATTTTATAGTGATTCATAGAAATATATTTTATAGTCAACTCCATATGCATTGCGTCGACCTGGGCTTTGCCAACCGGGTCGTGGATTGTGACTACCACCCCTGGGCGCCCGCCCCTCATTGTCAGTTCTCGTGCTCGGCGGTGCCCTCCGAGTTCTCGTCCGTCCACCGGACCTCGACTTCGTAGGTTGATTTCTGGCCTCCTTCATAGCCAGTACTTCTTTCCTTAGCAGCGCCAATTCTGCCTCTATGGTGAGAGGGGGATGAGGAGGAAGAGCTTCTGTGTGCGCTGGAGTTGTAAGGTTGTCAAGAGAGAGGACGTTTCCGTCCATGTTGAAGAGGATGTTACTGGCACCGGCGTTGCTGGGGCCGGCGCCGTTGGTGGCTATGGTGACCGTTCCGTCCCTGTTGACAGTTGGGGGAGGAGTGAGCCCCAGGTCGCTCCTGACCTGGTGGTACCGGTACCGGTCGGCGGTGTTGCGATACTCGTTGTTGGGACCAAATGCCTCAAGGCCCAGAGTGAGGTTGGCCATTTGAGCAGTATTTGAAGAGGTTTTTTAGGAGAAATGGGAAGATACACCACCAATGTGTATAGAGAAACTGGGAAAAGTGTTGTCCCCAGCGGAGTCGCCAATTGTGGGAGTCTCTTCGCCGGAGTGAACTCTTTGAACCTCTAAGAGTGGAATGGGGAGTGGTGGAGAGAGTGATGCTCGCCTGAGCCGCCGCTGCTCGCCGGAGACGGCCACCTGCACACGTAGACAACCACGTTAGTGCCTAGCCCGGACGGTGGTGGTCCGGGGAGGCACTCCGATGATTAAGTCAGTCACCGGAAGGAAGAGATACACCAGAGATCTTAGAGAGAGAAGTGGAGTTATGAGGGTAGTAAATGAGGAGAGAGGAATACCCATTGTGGTAGTTGTGGTTGGGTATTTATAGGCTGGGGGGGAGTGCGTTCCACGCGCTCGACGCCCCTCACGCGCCTGTCATTTGCGCTCGGAATGACAGGTGATATGACCCTTATCCCTGCTGCAGACGCCACGTCCTGACCGTCGTCAGGGCAGGTGAGCTCGAGTGGTCAAATCAACCCGAGATATCCTCCATCACCCACGTGCTCCTGCAGGCGGCGGTGGCAGAGTAGGTGACTGCCACATTTAATGCTCCATCGTGGAACGTGTAGCGTGCCAGACACGCCTCCACCGTACCGGGTGTATCCGAGCCCCCACGTTTCCGAGGTCAACCGGCTCGGCACGCGTGGGGCCCAGTCCCTCGGGCGCTCGGCACATCGCTCGGCGGAGACCCCGAGGGTCGTCTGTTAACCAAGCTGGGAGTGCCCCTCCCCCGGCACCAAACCGTCCGCCGAGGGCACCGTTCGCTCGGCACTGTTGCGGCGGTTTGATCTGCATTCAGTTTTGCAGATTCTAAGTTAGTGACCCTTTTAGCTCTTCGTGATGTGGATGGGGGCCCTTGCTGACCCCTACGAGCCCGGCCGCTACACATTAGTAACGGGTATGTTCTCGGGCAATTTGAGTCGTTTACTAGTTCCATTATATACGAGGGATGAAGTGGCGAGAGATTTCCGAAGTGTGACAAAAGCATGCATTTTCTTTGTTTTCCTGGGCTCTTGGTCTTCAATGGGCTTGATTAGATGCGGGATGAGATTTGAGTGTATTAAATAAATAGTAAAGGGAGATAAGATAGTAAGAGTTTACTCCCTCCATCTCTATAATAGTCGAGTATTCCATTTTGGATTATTCCTTAATAATGAAAATGGCTACAATATACACCCATTAAAGGTGTGTACTATATGCACCTATTGTATAGTCCAAATTGTGTCACCTCATTTGCAATCATAACATTTTTTAGTGTTTCATAACTTTTCAGCAATATGATTCGTGACATTTCTATGATTCGTAACATTTTGGTGTGTTTCGTAACTTATATAGGGGTGCATATAATACACACCCAAATAATGGGTGTGTATTGTAGCTTTTTCCCTTAATAAATGTTTGTTTTGAGAAGTTAATAGGTAAAAAGTTCATACAATTATTATTATGCCCTTTTGAAATGTTAATGGGTAATAGCGAAGGATAAATTTGCAAAGTGTAGGTAAAAGTTGATATGAAAGTTGTAAACTGGAGATAAAAGTTGATGTGAAAAGTGTAATGATTATGTTTATTTAATAAATTGGATTAACGTACGTAACTCCTTTGGCTAAATCCAAAAAACTGATTTTTGGTTTTTTTTGTTTTGTCCTTATTCAAATTTTTTTTTGCATTTGTTAGTTTTCTGTCTTAAAAAGGGACAAAAAGAGTATTAATTATGGAGAGTGGATCCACATTGTTGTGACATTTATGAAGGGTAGATAAAATAGTATTACTTAGTTTGGAAGATTTTGGTAATAAAAGGATAAAATAGTAATTGGTTTATTTTGTAGTTGAAACGGGGGATAAGGATAAATTAGAAGGTCTATGGTGGATTGACCCGTATTAGCCCTCTGGCTTGGAATAAATAATCCGGCCTAGGGTGGATTAAGCGAGATGAGGGGCAAGGAAGATAAGGTCATCCGGTCTCCTTTTTTTGCTTCCAAACCATGGATGTAACCTGGGATTGGGGGAGGGGGATGAGTCATCCGGCCTTCTCATCCCCATCCAAATGAACCGTTATAGTATATTACTATAGTTCCAATTCTTGATAAAAGGTGGTAATTTTCCAATCGAACAATCAACAATGGAAGGAGAAGTCTGAAATTGAGCTATGTGCAGAAGATCTTATGTCCATCCCTAACTTAAAAAGAATTGAAGCTGTGAAAACAACTCAAGGCCTAACATTCTGCCCAAGACTGAAATGTTGCAAGGCCTTTTCCAGATTGTACTAAATTTTGTTTCCAATTACAGTAAGAAATGACATGGACATGGAATTTAACAAAGTGTCAGGGACCAAACGAGGAATTAAATGCCATCATCCCACACTACCCAAAATGAAAAACCCATAATCAATCATGATTTTTTTTGGATCATAATCAAGCATGATCGGATAGCCCATCCAGTCAAGCTGGGTGAGGCTGTAGAGAAAGGGTATAAAGATACTGGTACAGAAGATTTTTTTTTTTATTCAAACGGTGAGACTTTGGTTCGAGCACTTCCAACCGTCCGATTGAGCTGAAATTTTGTGGGGCCCCTCGGAAAAATGTTTTAAGAACAATGAACGGTTCGGTTCGGATCACTCGTGTGGAACCCAAAAGTGGGTCTCCGAACGCGATCGGTACATTTTTTGGTCCTTTCTTTTCTGTACACCCAGCAGTGTCCGTAGAGAAAAGCACTGGGTGGCAAAAATATCAACACTTCCAATGGCCCAAAACAATAGGTCAATACCCATGTGATTTTTTTTATTTGTTACCCCAGCACAGCAGCACTTTTACTTTCACACAATCACCAGACACAATTTTTTTTTTTTTGGGTTTGACAGTAATGGGTGTTCGAGTTAGTATACGTGCACCTCTACTAATATCTACTAATATCTTCTCCAGTCTGGTCAAAAGCAGGTCATCTATATCGGGACTAGGGAATTCACAAGAAATTACTTTCTTGCGGCCTGACTCCAAAAATCGAACCCTTATCAATTGGGTGGGAAGTAAAACCACCAACCAAAGGGAGATTTGTATTCCCAGGAGAAATCTGTATTGGAATACCTGTCCTATGTTTTGTACATGCAACTCTTTCCTTTGTTCTCTTAGTCCATAATCCATGGAAAACTCACCCATCTCTCCCATACTGCAATTACTGTCACTTTTTATCCATTTTTGGTGGTGGGTCCTTATGCCCTACCTTGTTTGCAAATATTCCATTATTCCCACCCAAATCTTTTGTATGGATTCACATTTTTGGCAGCCTGAAGTCAAAAGGAATGTTGAAACATCAATCAAGACCTCAATGATTCCTCTCTCTGTCTCTCTCCCTCTCTACCGCAGAAGAATAGCATCCCATGCATTTTCCTAGTGGACTGGGCTATAGATGCCCCCTTCAAAGCTCAGATGACCCTATATTAGCTTAGGGTCACACTTTAGGAAATTGACAAATCCATGACAAGTCCAGCCCTACTTTGGATTCACAACTTAGTGTACATTAAATATATAATCAGATTGTGTAAGACATATTTTGGGGTCCCGCACTAATGATCAGAATAGTTTAATTTGATTAAAATATTATTTTAGAAATTTTTATGAAAAGTCAGCTTATTCGGATTTATAAAAGGTTTAATTGATTCATTTGATTTTTGTTTTTGTGAATATAGGGACAAATTCGATGAAATTTTTACTGATATCCGAATGTGATGATATTTTATAGTGATTCATAGAAATATATTTTAAACAAACTGAATTGCAGCTGTGATAATTTGTATGGGATCTCGAGGTGAATCCCACATAATCCCGTGTATATTTGTACACCAAATAATGTACCCATGATATTTTCTCTAGGTCTAGTCCTTCCACCCACAAAGCCCTCATGCCATTTTCATGATTATCAAAATAGTTATAGTGGCCATGAGAGAAGGGAAAGGGACATAGAAAGGTGGATAAGTTAGCAATTAATAAATTTATAACCAAACTTGATACATCAATGGACCATATTTATAAAGGAATATTAGCTCCTTCCACTTTCACAGGCAAATGAAATCATCAACCAAATTATCTTTACATTTTTTAATCTCAAGATGTAAGGTGGGGAGAATTATCCAATTCCTTTCAGACTATTCCAAATTGCTTTCTTTGAGATATACTACTAATTAGAGGTGGCAAATGGGTGGGTTGGGTTGGGTTGGGTTGGGTTTGTGTGGGTTGGTATGGGTTATGGGTTGAATATGGGTGGGTTGAATATGGGTTGAAAGTGAATGGGTTCGATATGGGTGGGTTGAATATGGGTCAAGCCAAACCCAACCCAACCCAATTTTTTTTTTCTTTAATAAAAAAAAGAGTATGCGTTGTTGTAATGAGACGGCACAACCGGAACTACGGAGAAATTATACATACATGGACAGATTTCTCACAGATATACTGTGTTCAATCAGTAAAAGTTTATTGAGTTGTAGCTAAACCGTGTTTTTCCCCGTCAACGGGTGTATCTTTCAATGTAAATTATGAATTAACTGCCAATGTTATGTGAATCATGCTCTCCAAAATCATGCATCAATCCCAGGGCCTAGATACGAACGGTAAAGGCAGGGACTCCACTCACTTTTGTTTATGCTGGCGCCATGGATTACGACAAATGACCACCGTCTTCCGGCTTCAAAGTTCAATCGAGAGATGAATCTCCACCTTCTTCACAGATCTTCTCTCTCTCTCTCTCTCTCTCTCTCTCTCTCTCTCTCTCTCTCTCTCTCTCTCTCTCCCTAATCGTCGAAGGCCTCTTTTTGTTCCGTCGGTTTTGCTGAGAAAAAGAGAGTTGGAAAATAACTTTTTAATTTTGGGTCCAACCCATTTTGAACCCACATAAACCCATGTATATATGGGTTAATATGGGTTCACCCATTTATAACCCATATTTTAATATGGGTAGGTTGGGTTGGGTTTTGAGTGGGTGAATTTGGGTGGGTTCATGGGTTGGGTTCAAAATTGCCACCTCTACTACTAATTAACAAGGGAAAAAAGAAGGCCTAAAGTGTTTTAATTGGATACAATTTCCTAAGATTAATTGGTAGAAGTGCAAACGAGTTCAACCGAATCGAGTTTCAAAGTGTTCAAACTCGACTTATTACTAATTTAGTGAGCTCGAGCCGTTGATTATGTTCAAAATCAAGATGATCAAATTTTAATTAGCATAATTTTGAAAAGTAGTTATCTCGACAAAATAAACTTCCGAAGCGGAATCTATTATTAAGATTGCAACTCTATGATTTACCCAAAAAAAATAAAAAGATAGCAACCATATGATTATTGGTATGGGATCCATATGAACTTTACAATGATTGTTATTCTCGAAGAGTTTTAAAAAACAAACGGTTCTGGTCAACGAAGTAAATTCTTACCCCAATGGTAATGATGGAGTAAGTAATTGACAAACCAAAAAAGATGATATTCGAGGAGACAAAACATGTAGGTTTAACCACGACCAATGGAATTTTTTAGCCCGGTTAAAGTCTCATTTTCACCCAACATTCATTGTGTATGACTGTATTCGTCTTGAATTTGATTTATTCGGAGAGAAAGTTCAATTATTTGGGTTTTTTTTTTTTTTTTTTACGAGCTTGACTATTGAATCAATGGATGATTCTGACGTGGGGTTGAAACTCGGGTGGTTTGGCTCCCCCGACGCAATAAAGCTCCAGATCCGCAGGCGGCCGGCCATGGAGTTTGAGCTTTTTCCGGGGAAGCGGCTGGATTGCGAACTCAGCTATACTCGGTGACTCAGTGGTGCAACTCAGTGAGATGACTCAGTGGATAGAATCAGTGTGGCAGCGTAGTTTTGTTGGGTTTCATTTAGCTGTTTTTTTTATCCTGTTCTTTGTTGTTGATTACATTCGCGCAATATTGTTCAATGGTTTGTGCCGGGTATCTGTTGGATTCTCTACTGCTAACGTTTGATAGGATTCATTATCCCATCCCGAAGGTGTCGGGTCTGCTTAGGTAGGTGTGTCTACGAGCCGATGGCCCTTAGAAGCCTTTTCATGCCGTGCTCCATTTCAATTGTTAGTGGTTTTGGTTTCACTCCTGTCTATTGATGTAATCGTTGCCAGATGACTTTTCTTATGAAATGACTTGACTTAACATAAGTAACGCAATTACACATATAAAACTCAATATTGGTTACGCTGATTTTTAATTGACTGGAGTTTTTTTATTTTAAAAAAAATCACCAGCTCAGTAAAATAAAATTTTTAACTAAAAAAATAAAATATAGTAAAACATCTGTAATATTAATTTCTTTCATTTTCCCACCTTCAAATCTCCTTTACAAAAACCGTAACAGTACATACAAAACTTCATCCACAGGTAAAATTCTATACATACCAACATCAATTTATAATTCTCCATCAAATCTAAAATTACCAAAAAAAATGGAGAGAGATTTAACCCAAAAGTCGTCCAAAAAAAAAAAAAAATCAATACGGAACGACGTCGGTGCAACAAAAATCCTCAGAATTGGAACTCGAATCCTCAGGCCACGAATCCCGAAGCAACTTCAACAACATCTGCGCCTTCCTCTTCGCTCTCTCCGTACACCCACTCTGAACCACCAACAGCAACCGGCTCAACACCCCCTCCGCCACCGCTTCCCGCCGACACACCTCCGATGCCGAGCACACCGACAGCATCGCTCCGGCCGCGTACTCCGTGGCCCGGCCCGACACCTTAAGCACAACCTTGACGAGGATCGGAACGATGAGCGGGTGCGCCACAAACGCCGCGCATCCAGACGGGATACGGCATAGGAGCTCCACCGTGGCAAGCGATCTTTCCGCGTTGCTTACGTCGACGAAATGCGACAGTCTATTGATGAGCGCCTCCACCGCTCCGGCTGACACCGCCTTGTGGCGGTGTTGTTTTGATAGGCATAGAGCGAATAAGGCTTTGATTGCGATTTTGAGACCGCGGGGAGAGGTTAGTGGAGAGTTAAGAATTCCGATAATTCCTTCGTGAATCTCGTCGGAGCTGCTAATTTCCGATCGGAGCTCCGGAGATCTGGTACCGGCGACGACAGTCTCTAACAGCGAAGCCGAATTGATTCGGACTTCGATCGACGGATGGAATAGGAGGTTCACTAGGTAATTAACTCGCTCCGGATCGGAAGCGACAAACAGCGCTTCCGACTCGGAGAGCGGAAACATTGAGAGAACCGCGAGCGACTCATGATTCAACTCGCACGAGTCGGAAACATCGGTGTCCGAAAACACAATAGACAGTAAAATATCGCGCGCGTTTTGGGCAGAGATAACGGCCCGGTTCTTCTCCGAGTCGCGAGCGAGTCCCCGCAGCCGTTTCAGCGCCGATACTCGATTTAGCATTCGAGTTGACTCGGAAGAGGCCTGACTCAGTAGTGTCCGGACAGTGGCCGGCTCAGCCGGTTGCTTCGGCGTCGGTATCCTTTCGACGCCGAACGATCTGTTGGAGACGCACCAGTCCTGGATGAGCCGCCTGAGAGTGTGGTTGGGGATTAAGGTGAAATCGGTGAGCGGTGAGCGAGTCACCGGACACGTGGTGTTGCCGGTGGCGATCCAGGACTCAATGCTGGCTCGGTCGTAGGTCTGACCGTTGCTTATTGTGACAGGATCGGTCATTAGCTCGAGCGAGATTGGACACCTGAAGTGGTATGGGATCTGAATATTTCCAACCTCCAATGGCTCCAACCTGCAAGGCATGTTTTCGTTTCCCTTCTCTCTCTCTCTCTCTAAATCTGTATCTATAGTAGATATCTATCTATTTATGTCTGTGTTGATTTTTTTTTTCTGGATTTGAGGTCTCTGCAAATTCTCCATCCAGTTGAGATCGATCGGTTTGTCTGTTTTTATATACAGTGGATTCTTCTCTGCAATTACCTGACTACATTCTACCCCACACGTGTGTTGTTAACCTAACCATGGTTGGGAGCTGGGACTGGGGGGGACCAGGGTGGTTTTTGGTCAAAGTTAGGTGTCTGACTGGTTGGGTTCCCACTTTTAGGTTGAGCTTAAATTAAAACTACTGTTGGAGGTTGAATGTGCACAAATGTTTTGACTAGAGTTTTTTTTTTTTTTTTTTGGTTGTTTTGATAATTTTGGTCAAAGTAGTAGAGATGGGTTACAATGAATGATAGAGAAATAATTTATGACTATAATGCTTTGAACATGCATGTTAAAAATTTAGATTTTTGGATACAATGGCCCTGTTCGCGCGGTAAGGAGTTTTAGTTTTGTTGACATCATCATTTCTCTCATTTCTCTCTCTATCTCTCTCCACTCATTACACCTTCTTACATCATCAAAACTAAACTAAACTAAACTACAAACCAAACACAGCCAATATATTTTTCATATTCTCTAAGTTAAGTTAGGAATTGGCTTGAGTCAATGCATTGTGAAAGAATAATTTTGTCTCGTAAAGGACAACAAGTAAGTTTTGAGTTTGTCTGGAATAACGAGACCTTAGTACGTGCCATGTGTAAATTCTATATGTCTTGAACAATTTCGGACACGTGTATCTGAATATCTATGTCTATTCATAACTTTGGATATTTAACAGATCATTGAGTGAAATTATATGCGACAATATGCCCATAAAATGCTCATAAAATGGTGGGTTTGATATACTTTTCCCCTTCTTTTATACATGATTTATGTTTATTTAAATTTATCTTCCAATTTTAGGTTTTCCGTCACCTTCATAAAATTGTACAGGTAATTAGAACGAATTTTTCTTTTAAGTAGCAATGGTTTCCCATCGTCCTAATGTTTACTGTGGTTTGTGGGTATAGTGGAAAACTATTCTGTACTATTGGAACACTGTTACATAGTGTTTTATTTCCTTTCTTCTCTTTGATATTAAATACGTGCCCTTGCTCTTTATTTATGAGAACCAATCTCATTATCTACTAGCTGGGACACCAATTGAAACTAGAGCAAACTCAGGTATTATGACATTTTTGGAACCCCAATTGAAACCAGAGCAAACTCGGGCTTTATGACATTTCTTCACTACACATTCGTGTGAATTCCGCTACAAGATTCTTTCTCTTGAAAAAATGTGGGTGAATAAATCACACATTAATTGGTCAAAAATTATAGGTGTACAATAAAAGTTTCCAACATGGTTTCAAAACACTTATATAATGTGTGGAGTCCACACACATTAGCACCA
This sequence comes from Vaccinium myrtillus, assembly GCA_016920895.1. Lineage (NCBI taxonomy): Eukaryota > Viridiplantae > Streptophyta > Magnoliopsida > Ericales > Ericaceae > Vaccinium > Vaccinium myrtillus. The sequence continues at coordinate 13,873,302 of CM029278.1, read as the reverse complement.
CCGGATGGGATGACTATAGTTTTTTTTTTTGGTCAAAGTAGTAGATAATGGGTACAAATACAATGAATGATAAGAGTTTGTTTATGACTATAATGCTTTGAACATGCATGCTAAAAATATTGATTTTTGGATATAATATTTTTTCATAGATTAAGTTATTTTTCCCGCAGGTGGAAACAAAAGTTTCCTCCATATCCATTGTATTACGTCATGTGTACAAATAGTGGTCCTAAATAGTAAAGTATGGACGGTGACACAATGCAATTGATTTGGAAAAAACTTTTGTTTACACCGGTGGTGAAAATAATTTAAACTCTTCTGACTTAAGTTAGGAATTGTCCGACTTTAGTCAATGTATTGTGAGAGAATAATTTATCTCGTAAAGAGTGTCAGTTTTGAGTTCAAGTCAGGAATAACAAGGCCTTAGTACATGCACTGTGTAAATTCTCTATATCTTGAATAATTTCGGACACTTGTGTATTCGAATATCTATGTTTCATAATCTAGATTTTTAACAGATCATTGAGTGAAATTAGGAGTTAGATTATGCGACAATATGCCCATAAAATGGTGGTTTAGATATACTTTTGCCCTTCTTTTATACATGATTTATGTTTATTATAGTATATCGTTCACACATATAGCAGTCTATATATTGAAGAAATTTAAATTTAGGTTTTCCATGGTCCTAATGTGTACTGTGGTTTGTGGACATAGTGGAAAACTATTCTGTACTATTGGAACACCGTTACATATAGTGTTTTATTTCCTTTCTTCTTTGATATTAAATAGGTGGCCGTGACTAATTTCTGAGAACCAATCTCACCGTCTATTCACTACAAGAAATTTGGGATTTGGAGACGAATTAAATCGTCATGAAATGCATGGTTTTGTCTCCGATGGTATTGGTGACGAAAAATAGTTTTGCCACCTATAGGTTGTCTCCGAAAGTCACGTGGTGACGAAATTATTGTTTCGTCACCAACAGTAAATTTTGGAGACGAAATTTTTCGTCACCAATTTTCAAATTATTTGTCACCTACTCACTAGTTTCGTCACTAACCGTTGCTAGAAATTGATGAAGGAAACAACTTAGGTGACAAAAATTTTCGTCACCGTAAAATTTTCGTGACTAGAAATTAACGCTGACGTGGCGCCTACGTGTCACAAACCCAATCGCCTACCGTGACAAAGACCTGGCGCCTACATGGCAGCCGGCCTGGCGCCTGCGTGACCGCCCGCGTGGCAGCGGAAAATGGAGGATTTCGCTCCTCCTGGTAATCGAACCCGAGTCCTCACGCGTGCGACCGCGCGCGCGAACCAACCGAGCTACGCACTGCTTGTGTCACTTGGGCACCTTTTTAATATTTATACTATAAAAACCGGACTATTCTTATACAAACCCCTACTAACATCATTTCTTTTATAAATTTTATACTTTACTTTAATAATTTTTTTTTACTATAATTTTCCCATTGTTTTATACTATAATTTTTTTTTTTACTAAACCCTAAAAACGCTACAAACCCTAAACCCTAAATCCCTAACCCCTAAAACCCTAACCCCTAACCCCTAAACCCCCTAATCCCAAAACCCTAAACCCCCTAAACCCTAAACTCTAACCCTAAAAACCCTAAACCCTAACCCCCCCTAACCCTAACCCTAAAAACCCTAAACCCTAAACCCTAACCCTAAACCCCTAAAACCCCTAACCCTAAACCCTAAAACCCTAAAACCCTAAACCCTAAAAACCCTAAAACCCTAGCCCCTAAAACCCTAAACCCTAACCCCTAAAACCCTAAACCCTAAAACCTAAAAACCCAAACCCTAAACCCTAAAACCCTAGCCCCTAAAACCCTAAACCCTAACCCCTAAAACCCTAAACCCTAAAACCTAACATATATATTTTAAATGTAATTACAAACTCCATATTTACAAGCGTCAATTTAAACCGTTGGCATTTCACATCTCGTCATTGTCACCAAAATCGAAGTTCGTCGGGTCATTTTTTTAGATTGCAAGACTCGACCCCACACTTGAGTAATTTTTTTGAATCGAAACCATCTATCTTTTACATATTAAAGAGTACATAATTAATTTCATACAAAAAATAAAGTTAATCAGCTATCGTTGCACAATTTTTTTTTGATCGGCAAAGAAGAATTTTATTAAAAACGGGGGAGCTATCGCTACACAATTGATTAGACAAAAAAAAAATATTTTTGTTAATGAAATTGTGTCTCGATAATTAAGAAGCATTCTAAACCCGATCGATGCAAATTTTTACGAGAAAATAATTAAATAAATAAGGAAAATTAGTTTTGGTGGAGTAAATGGAGGGAACATATTAGTGATGAAAAAAATATTTTCGTTACCAAAAAGATGTGGAAGGAACATATTAGTGACGAAAAAAATATTTTCGTCACCAAAAATTCCATTGAAGGGAACATATTAGTGAGGAAAACAATATTTTCGTCACCAAAAAGATGTGGAGGGAGCATAATAGTGACAAAAGAAATATTTTCGTCACCAAAAAGATGTGGATGGAACATATTAGTGACGAAAGAAATATTTTCGTCACCAAAATAGTCATATAGGAGACAAAATTAATTTAGTCTCAAAATAGTCATATAGAAGACAAAAATAGTCATATAGGAGACAAAAATTAATTTCGTCACCAGAATTTCGTCACGATTTATCATTTTTGTTGTAGTGATTAGCCGGGACACCAATTGATAACAGGTCAAACTCACGTATTATGACATTTTTGAAACCCCAATTGAAACGGATCCGGATCCTCTGTGAGGATTTTTCTGTGAGGATTTTTCTGTGAGGATCTTGTGAGGGTTTTGTTGTGGACTTGACAACACACCAAAAAGAAGATCCAATGGCTTACAGTCCCCTTCCTTGCTTTTAAATCAAAACGGCGTTGTTTTGATTGGAAAAAAAATCTGACGGAAAAACTGATATCTTCTTTTGCCGTTAATTTTTCTTCTGCCGTTAGTGTTAGTAAGCCACCACAAATGCTGTTTTCTCTTCTTCTTCTTCCTCCTTTGTTATTTTCTTCCCCAAACTGTTCTTCTCTTCATAGCAAAGAAAGAAACCCCTTTATTCTCTTCTAACACCGAACAAGTTCCTCAAGTCATTGCTAACAGTGACGAGGTGAGAGGTCGATCTAACCATCTCAAATTGATACTTTTTTCTTTCAAAATTCATTTAGTATTCAGGATTTAGAATCCTAAATTTTGAATGAAAAATTTGAAAATTAGATTTGTTGTTCACAATTATCTAATTCAAATGATTTTTTATAAGACTAACCAAAAAATTGAGGTAATTAAGAGATAATCTAAAATTTGGGAAAAAATTGAATAAAAGGAAAAAAATTAGGCCAATTAAAATTTGAGCTAACAAAGAAGAACAAATATGGGAAAAAATGAATGAAGGAAAAAAGAATAAGCCACTTGAAATTTGAGTAATGGCAGAAGAAGATAGTTTGTTGAGCCATTGGGTAACACTAACGACAGAAGAAAAAAATTCCGTCAGATTTTTTTCCAATCAAAACGACGCCGTTTTGATTTAAAAGTAAGGAAGGGGGCTGTGAGCCATTGGATCTCCTTTTTGGTGTGTTGTCAATCCCACAACAAAACCCTCACAAGATACTCACAGAGAAATCCTCACAGAGGATCCGGATCCAATTGAAACCGGAGCAAATTCGGGCTGACCGAATAATCACTGTGGGTACCGTTTGTTGAGTGGTCAACACTCAAAAAATGCAAAGATAGTGGACAAAGGAATGTGGGGGTGGCCACGTTTGTCTTTCTAGTTTCTTGCCTTCTTTATTCGAAACTTTCGAAACCAATTTTTCCCCTTGCATTGTTAGGTCCCTTTGGGGTAGGATATTAACGGGTAAGTCCCCCAGACGTGGACGATATTTTTTAAAAGTAGGTCCTACAATGAAAATGTCTGCGTTGTTTCCCATAGAAAATTCCTCAAAAGTAAATATTCTCTCCCATTGGTTTTTTTTTTTGAACCGGAAGTCAATCATTTCATTAATAAAGGCCTGAAAGCCAAGCCGTTCGGCACATACAAGATTTCATAACAAAAGCGGAAAGAACCGATACTACCTAGGCTCGGGCACAAGCACACCACAAAAGCCACGACGGGCATGGAGCTCTCCCATTGGTTTAATTAGCCTTTTTTAAGTAAATATTCTCTCCCATTGGTTTAATTAGCATTTTTTTATAGTAGTTGTGATAAGATCAAGAAAATTTTATTCCTAAAATTTGTGACTGCTTCAGCATTCTTGTTTTTTCGTCTTTAGTGATTTTAGTATATTGTATATTGTTTATTATTTATTACATTTTTGGATATATGTAGTCAGGATCCAGTCAGGACTCCCTGACATAGCTTGCGTCCACACCTCCACTGTCCCGGCCATGTTGTGATGATCTAAACCACCCAAAGTGTTTAAAATGTGTTTTTAAGGGTCTACGCGAGGATTAAAAAAAAAAATACCCGAAAGGGCTTGATCGAGCAGTTTTTGATAAAACTGCAATATATGTATTTATGTGCAGTTTTATCGAAAACTACTCGGATCAAGCCTTTCTGAGTATTTTTTTTTTGACAAATCCTCGCGTAGACCCTTAAAAACACATTTTAAACATATTCAACGGATCGGATCCCGACCAAATGGCCGGGAGATGGGAGGTGTGGATGTAAGACTATGTCAGGGAGTCCTGATAGGATCCTGACATATCCTATGAGGGCTCTCTCACAAAAAAAGTGCGGGAAAACAGTTGTGGGCCGTTGGATTCTATGCCCTTCACGCGATCCAACGGCTAACAACTGTTTTCCCGCACTTTTTTTTGTGAGGGAGCCCTCATAGAAAACTTCTTGTATATATATATATATATAGTATAGTTCTATTCAAAAAGTAAGATTTCTAAAAAACTTATCTTAAAACTAATTAATTTTTAATCTCAAAAACTTATCTCAAAACTAATTAATAACCAAACAAGGCAGTAATTAGGAAAAAAACATATGACCATTAATTTTTACTAATTAAAATATCTCAATACAAATACATCTTTGATTTTAAATACAATGAAAAATGAATGAGGAAACGAGGACGGAGGGACCAGTAAACCCTTTTGGCACACATATTTGAGTTGGTGTTAGAAGAGAATCTATCTCATTTGGGATGGAGAGTGAGAAGGAGAGGAGGAGACTAGGGCGTAGTTTTCTTTGTTTAATAAATGGGTTAAAGTCCACAAAAAAATGATTTTTTTGTGAATTTAGAATTGATCATTCTATTCACATACATTAGCTAAAAATTCATTAATTAGCGAAATAACTCGTCTAAAGTTCATAAGCTATAGACAAACTTTTAAGGGGAATTTCACTCTAGGTATTTATCGGTGGACCCAAGTCATGGTCACGTACGTGGCATTCCAACATTTTCAAACTGTTGGAATTTGGGCTGGGTCCATGACCAAATCGGGTCGCCCATGTGGGCATGACCCGGTGATCCATTTATTATAGAGTCCTATCTTATGTTGGAGATAAGATAGAAGAAGTTGAAGTAATTCTAGACTCTTAGGATTATATGACTTCTAAAGCATCTAGGATGCTCACTCTATATAATTCCTGCACTATATACATTATATATGCATACAAAATTATCTGTCATTGAGTTCTACGAAACTCTCTCCCTAGTTCTCTCTCTTTGCCATTAAAGAGCGATTCGAAGCTTTTGCACCGTGGAATAGAGGGTGATACTCGAATCACATAGTATCACTCCATCGCAGGAGATTGTTGCTATTCTAGTACATGCCGGAGAATGTAATCCATCAACTAGAAAATCCGGTTCGATAAAAGTTCACTAAAGATAATCCAAACTACCCGTTTCCGTATTCGTTTTTGAAGTTTAACACAAACATTACACAATCATGTAGGATCCATGAAAAAAAAAAATTAGTGTAGAACAGGCCAAAATAAGGCTCTCAAGACTCAAGTCTCAAGCACGTCGGTCAGTATTAATAATTTTTTTTTTTTAAGTGTGGGATATGATAATGCTCCAATAGTGTCTGATATTGCAGGAGAGAGAGAGAGAGAGAGAGAGAGAGAGGGGGGTACAGACTTGGTGGTCTGTGGTCAACCGGGCAAGATTGGCAGTACAGCTTAGGGTTAAACCTTGGTTCCCACGATGCACGTGCTGGAATACCAACCTGCGCACGTGTTCCCAGCTAAGCCACGGGGAACAGAGAGAGAGTTTTGACCGGTCTCCCTTTGGCTACTCCCACACTTATTTCGAGTCTTTGACGGGTAAATTGGAGTATTCACCATCCGGTAATTTCGAACCACGACCATCTGATATTTCGGATTATTTCGAAGTATTTCAACATTATACATTTATGAAAGGAGGCGGGTTCTGCTAACACAATCAATAACATAATATTTGATGCAACGATAATCAGAGCCTCACGTTAACAATCGGAGCTGTTTAATTTGTTTAAAACATGTTTGTAAGAGTTTCCTTTCAAAAATCACCTCATTTGAATATCGATAAAGCCTTGATCGATTTATTCAGTTTTATCCTGAAAATTTGATAGGAATGAACCGATCAAACTCTTACCGATACACAAATGAGTTGATTTTTTACGGGAACCCTTCAAAACATATTTTAAACAAATTGAAAGACTCCGATCATTCGTGTTGGGCTCACAAAATTTTATTTATGTCAAATATTGTGTTAGGTCGTATTAGCGGAATTGTCCCCTTTATGAAAAAGTCTATTTGATTTGTTGTGAGCCCAATAAAATTTTGGTTATTTTAGAGTCAAAGCATGTCATGTCATGTGACCATGTTCCGGGAGCATAGACAACGTTGACACCACACATAGGGGGTGTTCCACTAACCCAGTTTTTTGAAAAAATTGGTTTTTCACGGTTTTTTATGTGATGTGTTGTGAGAGAATGACATGTCTCGGTGTTTGGAAAAAACAGTTTTTTGTTAGTGGAACACCCCAGCCTTTGATGGGTAAATTAGAGTATTCGGTAATTTCGAAGCACGGCTACATGATACTTTGAATTATTCTAGCACTATACATCTATGTAAAATCTATAAACTTTGTTGTGAACTTCCATAAAAATTAAGGCTCCAGTTCAGCTGTCCTGAAGTTACTGTCCCCAAGCCCTGTCCCAGATCCAAACGGCACCGTTTTAGTGCCCCTCCAAAAACCTTTGCAAAATGCATAAAAATTAATGATATTAGACTCGAAACACGTCATGTGACCATGCTCCCGACATTGAAGTAATTAGACTTCTTTGACAACACTCGACTGTATGGCAGTTTTTCACTTTTCCTATTGCTTGAACACTTTGACCGGGTTGCCAGAATAAAAAACAAAAGTAATTGGACATTTTCCATTAAATGTATCTATTACGACTTCCGAGTATAAGCTTAAAAGAAGGGTAAACTTCACTGATCTCCATGATGTTTCTGACAATTTCAGATACCTCCTTTGAGGTTTATGAAATTGTATTGCCTTCCCTTGCTTTTGAAGTACTATTGCCAAGATCCTCCCTTCCATCGACTAAAATCACACGGCGTTAAATTTAGCTCTTAAAAGACAAAAATGTCCTTTAAAATACATTATGCTTCTAGTCTTTTGATTTTGTTTTCATCTCTAGTTCCATTTTATTTACTAACAAGCATTAGTATTGTTTCATTGTTTGAATTAGGGATAATTTAGCCTAGTTTTTTTTTATACACTGAATTTTTTTGAATTTTACATGAAAATTTTAAAATTATTTAATTGTCTTGATTATAGAATTTTAAAGAGGACAAAATTATGACCAAAGCTTAAAAAAATTTGCTAAAAGACTGTTTTTAAAATCCCTTATCCAATCAAACACTTAAATCATGATTTTTAAAATAAAAAGTAAAAGAAATCCACATTGTATTTTTGTGTCACGCAATAGAATTGTTTATTTTATCCAATTCCAAAGAAGCTCACATTGACAAAATGAAATACTCCCTCCGTCCGGATTTGTTTGTCCACAAACATACTTTTTCAAGTCCTAAAATGTTTGTCCATTTTCAAAAATCAAAGGATAAAGTATGAAAATTTACTCTTTTGCCCCTTTTCTAAAACTTAAAATAACAACTCAAAAACTAATTTTTTTTTAAATAATGTGTTTACATTTTTGAATTTTTTTTGCACCGTATTAAAGTTCTCAATGAAATCTATCAAATAAGATCCATATTGATAAAAAAAAAATAAAATAAAATTTGTAACTACATTATTTTTGAGTTTGAAAATTACACGTAATTTCGTAGTGGACTATCAAATTGGAATTGAGGGAGTATTAAATGAAGGGATTGAGGATAAAATAGGAAATTAACAAACTCAAAAGGTAATGGAAAAAAAGTTTGAATCCCCAAAACGGACCAACAAATCCGGACGCAGGGAGTACTTATTAATATTATTTTTGTTAAATATAGTTAAACTAGAGATGAGAATTAAAAAAAAAAAAAAAAAAAACTAGGAGCATAATGTACTTTGAAGGACATTTTTGTCTTTTAAGAGCTAAATTTAACCCGTTAGTGATTTAGTCGACGGAATGGGGAATCTTGGTAATAGCTTCAAAAGCAAGGGAGCATAGTGTAATTTCAGAAACCTCAGGGGAGGTCTCTGAAATAGTCAAAAACTACAGGGGAGGTCAGTGAAATTTACCCATTGAAGATTGCATTCTTTATCCACATTGGTTTTGGTGCATATTGTAAAAGTTATGGAAAGATGCAATCAAATGAAACTTAAGACCTACCTACTAGATAAAAATAATCAATGGTGTGGCTAGGTTGAAAGTTTGGAAGTTAGGTTTCGTTAAGATGGTTTATTAGGCTTTTTAAAGAGGCCCAAAGTATGTTTGTCATGTCTTTTTGTAATTTTCCATGCCTCTGGTTGATGTCATGGAATGGAAGTAGAAATGTAGAATTATGTCTCTGTCAATAGGTGGGTATTTTATATGAGTATCTACAATTACATACCCAACTTCCAAATAACAAAATGAAAAAATCTGCTCTAAATGTTTCCGGTAAATCCTTCGGTATAGGATTATAAAAGAGCGATACTAGATGTAAAGAGACGGTTTCAATTATTTAAGTGAGTCCGAAAAAACCCACAAAAGCCTTCAACAGGACCGGGTATCGTCGGTTCAAAACCCCTACGTGGTACAACTTAACCTAAGTTTTCTTTTATGCTTGAGCAAAAAGGATAGAACTCTGTCAGTGTAATCTAGTTGTTCAGTGGATCTCTTTTTGAAAGACTAGTTTGTTATCCACTTTTAATAAATCGACTTTTTAAAGTGTAATATTGAAAATTATTCTGTTCAGCATTTAGTATTTGTTTTAGCACCATAAAGGAGGAAATCCTGGTTGGATTTGTGATTCGACCTCTGACATAATCTGATGCTCCTATATAGTCCTATTAATACAATCCACAATATTCCAACTGGGTGGTGTTCATACAAAACGCTTGTATGCCACCACTTGTGAACCTGATGTGAATATATGATCATATTAAAACTATTACAGAATATCAAACCTTTTTCTTTGTTTTGGTTAATTTGAACTTGTAAACACAGGAGTATAATGGCATGCGGAAGCGATAGTTCGGGTTACCTCGCGACGAATATAAACTGAGATGGAGAAGGTGTTCGGGCTACCTCACGGTACTTTGGGTTACCTCGGCCTCTTTTATCTTATTCCAAGACATAAGATATGACTCTCTAATAAATCGGTCCTTGGATCATGTCCACATGAGTGACCCGATTTGGTTCTGACCCTAACCCCAAATTCCAACATAACTGATTATACTTCAACGGTGAGAAAAGGTGTTCTGAATTTGTGAGAGAGTTTTTGTTTTGTTAAGATTCATTCCGCTTTTGATTGTGGGGTAACTTTTGATAATAAAAAAAAAAAAAAGAAAAGAAAAGATTGTGGTATAACTTCCACTAGAAACTCGCATATAGATCTTTAGTTACTCCGGCTGAGTGTCCCATTTTTAGCATCAATTGTTGAAAGTCAACTTTTTAATAAAAGTTTTGATAGCCAATTTATTTCTCATTTGCTAAAAACTAAAAATCAATGAACTTTCTACAAGAGTGCTAAAAACTAAGTTCCTAAAAACCAATTTTTCATAAAAGTGCTAAAAGCTAAGTTGTTAAAAACAAAAGAGAGCTGAGCGCGACAGAAAACCCATTAGTCTACCACCTAACGACGTGCAATTTTTGGATAAAACAATAAAGTATTTTTGTACATAATTTTTCAAATCTCTTTGCAACAAATTAAAGATCTCAATTAATTCTTTAATTTAGTGTGCAAAAGTTAAAAAATTAATGAATAGAAGCATTCTATTTATCTATTCAAAAATTACAAGTCTTTTTTTATTTATTTATTTATAGTTTTTTTTTTTATAAGAATGAAATGTCTGTGAATGATTGTGTGCTCAGCTTTGAAAATTTCTTTGTTCCAAAGTGTGATAAGACCCCAGAGGCCCCTTCTGATTTAGAGAAAACGCCTTCCACATCAATTTATTTATTTATTTATTTATTTATTTATTTATTTATAGTTGACTAACTGTTTGGCACGGCGAGTGCCATGTTTATATAGTCAAAGAAAGTTAAGGTTCTAAAAGCATATGGAAATTGGAATATGGAGTATGCCTTTTAGACATTGAATTGTTCCTTGTTTGTAATATTATTGCCCATTAAATAAAAACTCCAGCCGGATTCCCCCTACGGCCCTACCTACATTCAATTTTGATTTTTGATTACCCTAATACATGAAAGAGTTAATGGATTGATAAGTTTGGTTCAAGTGCTTAATTAGAAGGAATCAAGTCGAGCTTCCCGGAAGTTTTGGATCAAGAGATAGATATACATTAATCAACCAATCAAAATTACAGTCACCTACAAAAAATAGAAAGAAAAAAAAACAAAAACGGAAACGGAAAAGGAAGAAGAAGAAACCGACAGTGCATGCGCCGCCGCTGATGCCGGAAGCTAAACGTACATGAATTAAACGTACTTCGTGGCCATTTTTCATGTGCTTTACAGATACAAGGAAAAAGCACCCTTTGGCTTCTTTCACTCACCATTCACCTAGAATTTGGGGGGAAAAAAATTACCCAAGAAAAGTTTAGTGAAATACAAGAAAGATGTACATATAAAGGTTTGTATATGTGTTCATTGGACTAAGGAGTTTCCGAAGAAAATTATGATACTAGTTTAATTTTATAAAAAAATTAACTAGTTTTACAAAATCATGTACTTTTTTTCCCAAGAAAATTTTGAGTTTCGCAGAAAAACTAGCATTTATGAGAAAGTTAAAGACCTAGACTCAATGAGTTAGCAGCTGCACACATGAATAATACGGGAACGATTCATATCATTGCATTTTCATTCCCTTCCCTAGTAATTAAACGGGCTTATTTTCAGAATTTTTGTGGAAACCTAAGAATAGCAGCCCGCTGCTCTAGATTGTGGTAACTGGTAAGTCCTGAAAATTCCCAAGGACAAGATACCTCAGGAATTATCCCGTAACAAAACCAGACGAGACAAGATTGTTCGTACATCTAGGACACGCTACCTACCCTTGATCTATAAAGTGAGCGATACGTATGTTATCCCCACAAACGATGTTATTCTGCTTGTAAAAACTTTTAACAGAGTGACTAGCCGTATTAGCTTGTGAAAATTTTAGCTTGATAAGTTGAGGTAAGTATAGCACTGGGAAAAGCTGCCTAAAAACCTCACCTCATATACCTGCGCAACCAAATACCGGAAAATAAGAAAAAGAAGGTAGATCGACTAGCAGAGTTGTCCTGGTATTTTCAATATTTTCATCCCACGCTGACTTAAATAATATTCCAAATGAGTTATCAGCTAGTGCTGTGACATTACGCCGTATTTTCTTTTGTGATTTCTTCTAAAAATGCTTATGTTGGTTAATGTAAAAGATCAATTGTGTGAATAGCAATACCAAAACTGCTGCAAACAATAACAACTCCAATGGATGGACTGGTCTGCAGTCCATACTAGTAGACCTAGATTTTTCTGTCTCAAAAAGGCCAGGTTAACGGTATTTTTTTGATAACCGGATGTCCGGGCTAGCTTGCGCACACCTCGATTAGTTCCGGGGCCCTAGAGGTAACAATCGGACATTAACCTCCAGTGGCCCTAAGAGTTGGCTGATAAGGGGAATCGATTTCCTCCACATTATCAATCTTTGCTTTCTGAGTAAATTATCTTTTCTAATTCATCTTAACAAATAAATCACGGAAAATAACGACGTGTACGAAATGCAACTCAAGAAAATGAGACTATGACCATTGACCAAGCAGATCCTCCTACTGAGACCACCAAAAGTTTGTCCCAATAACACAATAGGTATGACCCAATTACTCATAAAAAACTAAGAAAAGTGTAACTTGACATAACAATTCCACTCTATTGTAGGGATGAGGCTAAGAATTTCACTACATAGAAGCAAGTGTATATAATTTAGAGGAAAATTTTTGAAATTTTTTTCCCTACATAATACTAGAGGTTTTCTTTTTCTTGCGGGAAGTATTCAATTTTTCCTTGAACACTTCATTTTTATGATACCAAAAAAAAACTAATGGCTTCAATCGGTCTAATTCAACATTTGACCCAAGCCTATGAATCCATCCAAACCCACCCATTTCTAGTTTACTCAAACCCACTCCACTTATGAGATGGGACATAAATGTATCCCAACCCAATTTGATTTATCTTAAATGAGTTTTAAATGTTATGGATTAAATGAGCCAATCTATGGTACTACCTCGTTTGTTTGGCCGGAGATAAATGGATGGGATATGAAATCCCATGGGATATGGGTGGGATATGAAATCCTTGGAATATTGCTCAGGATATCAATGGATGGGAAAAATTCATATCCGGTGTTTGTGTTCGGCGGGATATTGCTCAGGATATCCGATTTTTTGCACTAAAATGGGGAAATCCCATCCAAATCCCCCAATGGAATTCTATTGGCCGTACGGATGGGGATTAAAATTGGGTGGGAATTTCAAATCCCATCCCAAATAAGGTTACCAAACAATGAAAAATGGGACCCACTCCAATACACCCCCATATCCCCCCTAACAAACAAGGCCAATAGGTTATTCATCTGCCACAAACTACTAATGTAACTCTAAAAATAATGGACAATGCCACCCCAAATTAATTATTAAACTACTCATGCTGCTCATAAATTACTGACGGCACCCCAAAATTACTCATGTTGCTCATAAATTACTAACGACACCCCAAAAGTTACTTTACCATCCTAAAATGGCATGCCTAATGTCTAGGCTACCCACATGTAGATGTAGTATGATGCTCAATGCAAGGAATAAATATACAACTCACCATAGGAATAGTATTGTAATTACGCACCACTGCTTGCACAATATTGTTTGCTTTGGCCGCCAAAGGTCTAAGGACTTCCCTATAGGGTCACCCCTTCCTAGGATTGCTCCCAGAGCGAGCACGCTTAACTGCAAAGTTCCAATGAGTTTTGACGCCCACACAGCAAAGTTTCAATGAGTTTTGACGCCCACACAACAATTTAAAAGTCCTCATAGAACTCCATTATATCCATGTGCATGTCACATTCTCCCCACCTTATGATGCAATGTCCTCGTTGCATATTGCCTAGCAACCTTCCTCGAGAGATATAGCACTTAGTTCTGCAGAGCACTTTGTTACAACTCCGGGATTCAAAAGGTAGCTCATGCAGATTCTAGAGGTGACTCCTACCCCGTAGTCCAAGGTTGTGCTCTGATACCAACTGTAACGACCCACCACTTCCTTGCACAATATAGTCCACTTTAGCCGCCCAAGCTCCAAGGACTTCCCAGTAGGGTCACCCATCTCAGGATTGCTCCCAATTTCGTCCTTGATATTTAAAATAGTGTATTAAAAAAAATTGAAATAGTGAAGTCAAAACAATTTTATTTCACAAGTACTTTTTTTTGGGAAGATAAATAGAGACTCAATAAGTTTTTACTAGAGACTCTGATATCTTCTAGTCTCATAACCTTGAACAACAATTCCTAATAACATCTCTTTCCGACCAACACACCTAAATTATAACCCAAGGTCCTATAACTCCAAATACTAAGTAGGATCTCAACCCTGAGCGATGTGAAACTCACACTTTTTGTCAGGACCCACTCTGCTACTATTTGTAACAACCCGAATTTTCTCTATAACCACAAAAGTACAAATAATGTCTATAAAAAAATATACAATTGGATCTAAAATAATCTTCAAGAAAAATACACAATGACTATTTCTCCAAGTAATGCTATGGTCATTCAAATACTCCAACTATGATCACTACTAATCTACTTCGTACCTACCACATAAACTAGGAATAGATACCCCATCCAAGTTTGACCTCAAGTAGGGCGTCACTCCACAGGATGGGCAACATTGTTTGATTTGGATCGCATCGAGGTGCCCATTGCAGCGAACCTCTATAAACTTGTTAGAGTCGCCACTTGGTTTTGAGGTACCAATAAATCAGATAGAGATTCTGGATTCTAGGAAACAAGGGTACGGTGAGGGGAAGGTGTTCGTCTAACCACAAAGGCTAGCCCGTACTCGCTTAACATAAAACTGTTTGAATATTTTAAAAGATTTCACAAGTAACCTAATTTTTAAGCCTTTACAGATATGGGTGACGAACAGGAAATAAAACGTACATGGAATAGGAATAAAGGATCATACAGCAAAGCAGAACGTACAACAAACGGTTAGAGGAAAATTGATTCATCGGCCGACCAATAGATTTGGCAGCCGATTCATCACCTGGCTTGAAGTGTCGGCTAGCTAATGGATGTGTCGGCTGGTGTTCCTCCTTACGCCCGAAATTAAAACACAAAAGCTAAACGATTGTTAGACAAAAACTAAAATGATTGATAAGTAGAAAACAACTAAACAGAAGATCGTGAGACCTTCCTAACTTACTCCCTCAGAGGTTGGATTGATTGCTTGGTGGATTGAATTTTCGAAACCCTAAAACCTAAGTTCGGATTCAGGAGTTTCTCACTCGAGTGTTTTTGCTTTCTAGGAGGTTAGGGCTTTCGAAGCTATGGTTTGGGGGAGTATTTCTGCAGAGTATCAAAGTATGGGGATGAGAGACTGTTTGTCAATTACGGAGGCCAAAGGCCTTTATTTATAGAGTTTGTAAAGGGGGTGACCCAATCCGACTGAAACTCGAATTGGAAGAGATTTTACATGTACAAAAACTCTATCTCCAAGAGTCCAAAACTTGCTTGCGAAGTAAATCAAAGTAATCCGATCGACGGGGAAGAGATTCAGTCTTGATCGGGCTATGGAAGTGAAGCTTCTGGAAGCAAGAAAAGTGTCGGCCGGTTAATGAATTTGGCTTATGGATCTTTGGTTTATTCTAGGGGACTGAATTTCTTGGGTGGACAAAAGGATATGCTGGTCGGTGAATGGATGAACCGGTCGGTTTTTTGTCTTGGGTTGGGAAGACTTTCTGGTTCTGGATGGCTTTTGTTAGGTTGGCTAAAAATCCTTACAAAGGTTTCTAGATTTGCATGAACTCATCCAAAGCATTTTAGGCAACATTTTAATCATCGGGAGTCCACATGCGGCGAGGCTTAAAATATCTACCAAGCCAATTAGTGTGTCTACGGATGCTCCTCTTTAACCAAGCTTGAACACTTGCGATACAATCTAAAGTGAAAGCACAAATATGTTAAGGGCTTTAGAAAAGATTTTAATGTGCGGTCAAGCCCTCAGGCTTACCTACGTATTCCTTAGAGGAAATCAGACCACCCGTAGTTTGGGGCATTTGAATGCATTGAAAGTGAGGAGCTTGAAAGAAACTTTGTCTTAGACCATACCTAGCCATCGGACGATTGCATACCTGATTGTAGTTTTCAAACTTATTGGGGATTCGGTTCGGGACCTTATAGCTGCTGGTGAGATAGGGGTATTAGAATCCTTTATTGATCATGAATATGATGAGCACGAAGCGATAAGCACTAATGTAACGCCCCATGTAGACCACTAGCCCAGTACCTGTTTGATCCACAAGTCACACCACATGGCCCAAAATGCTTAAGCCCAAGGTACTAGTAGTCTCTTACATGGTTTGTTATATGTCCAAGATCACTCATGTAAACAACCAATGTGGTAAACACCACCTACCTCCAAACCTGGGGTATTACAACTAGGCAAAGCACTAAGTGATAATAAGCGCAGAGCGAAGCACGGAGCATAGCATGAATTGGAGCACAGAGCATAATAAGCAGGGAGCATAGCGCGCAGTGGAGCAGGAAGCATATTGAGCACGGAGCATAATGAACACGGTTTGCATAATGAGCAAGGAGCATACCATAGAGCGGGAGCACGGAGCATAATGAGCATGGAGCATAGTACGGAGCGAGGCATGGAGCATAATGAGTGACAAGTCAATCAAGCTTTTGAATACCTGCAATGAACAACATATATACACGAGATTTTATTTGTGACATACGACATATGACTTGACCTTTCGATAGGGAACTAATGATGTCCTAGAGTGAATGTGTGTGATCTCGGGGTGTGTGAACATAACATGAGATTTTTTGAGCTTTGAGCTTTGGACGTCAGGCGTCTTGATAGACAAACACGAAGCTTGTCGTAAATATGATAGAGCATGAGAGCTGAGCTTGCTGGAAATAAGCACGGAGCTTTTTTGACAGGATTCATTGTTGATGATGTTTTGGAAATCGGGTCTCCCAGTATTTGAGGGTAGAAAACTACATGGTGTAGACACCCTAAATTGGCTCGGTAGATATTTTAAGCACCGCTGCAAGAGGGCTCCCAATGACACCCATTGGGTGAACTCGCGTGAAACCTAGAATCTTAAGGATTTGTAGCCAAACCAAAACCATTGATGGTGCTTCCTTCTTTCTGGTCTTGCTAAATTCTGCACCGTTCACCTCCTACGGCCCCACTTCAATTACTACACTAAGACGAGCAGGCAAAATATCGGTCGGTATATCCATTAACCGGTCGGTACATCCTTCTGCTTTCCAGAGACAACCAGTTTCCTACCACAACCCAAAAATCCCCTAGCCAAATGCATTAACCTGCCGGTACATCCATCAACCGGCTTACAAATCCACTTCTTCTAGAAGCTTTAGAACCAGAGCTCGATCAGGACTCAATCTCTTGCCCATCAATCGGATTTCTTCGCAAACAAGTTCAGGACTCTCGTAGATAGAGTTTGTGCGTACAAAACTTCTCCCAATTCGAGTTCTAATGGAATTGGGACATCTCCCCTTCTAGCTCTATAAATAAGAGCCTTTGCTTCATGAAATCGACACAGAATTCTTCACTCCTATGCTCCAATACTCTACAGAAATACTCCTACAAATCCGAGCTTCAGAAGCCCCAACCTCCCCTAGAGTAACAACATCCGAGTGCAAAATTCCCAAAATCAAAACTTAGGTTTTAGGGTTTCGTGAGTTCAACCACAAAGCAATCAAATCCAAGCGAATCAACCTCTAAGGGAGTAAGTTACGAAGGCCACAAGACCTTATGTTCATGTTAACTTCTTATCTCCGTACAAATCTAGCTTCTGATTTTAGGTAGTTAGTTTTTTGTTTTCTGATGTTGGGAAGAACATTGGCCGACGCACTGATGTGCCGGTCGGTATATTAAACAACATGATTTGTCGGCCGCCAAATCCATTGGCCGACCAACATATCAAAATGCTGGCATAGTTTTTTATTTCTGTTGTATATTCTTGCATTGTTGCATGGCGCCTCATCCCCTATCCCCGTGTGGTTTATTTGCAGTTCATATCTCATATATCTGTTAAAGGCTTAATTAATTAGTTTCTTTGTGAAAACTTCAAAATGCTCAAACAGCTTTATGTCAAGTGATTACAAACTAGCCTTTGTGGCTAGGCGAAGATGGGTGCCTAACATCTTTCCCTCATCGTACCTTTGTTTCACAAACCTAGAATCTCTGTCTGATTTCTTGATTTCCTGAAATCAAGTGGCGACTCCCATCAAACCTATATGATGTGTTGCAACGGGCACCTTAACACTATCTAAGCAAATGTCATTGGCCATCCTGTGTAATGAAGCTCTTTTTAAGGTCAAGCTCAATCGGGGTATCTACACATGGTAGGTTAACCCTATTTTGCTGCGAGGGCAGAGCCATTCACTATTTGTGATCATCCCTACTTTATCTGGGAGAAGGTCTATGAGTTAATTGCTACTGATGAACATGGTTGTGGGTGCGATGATGGAATCGAGTTAGTTGAGTGTGATCATCTGGTAGTTGAGGCTCTTTGCATTGTTTGGTGGGCACTGGGCTCGTTGGAAATAAACACGGAGCTTAGAGCTTCTTGCTGAAGATGAATGCTTGCTAATAGATTGGTGGCGTGGAGTTGTAGATCCTGATGATTTGAAATAAACTTGAACATGGGCCCCCGGGCCTTGATGCCATGAGGCTAATGATTGCTTTGGGAACATTTGGCATCGAGCCGGAAGATGCTTATTTTGCCCCTTGTTTGAGAATAAACTGGGAGAGAGTGATGCTCAGTTTTGACTTTGCTTGATTGCCCGAGGTTGATTGACATTTGTCGGGAATTAATCTTGAAGTGGTGGTACTTTGATTCTTTTGGTCTCCGACCCAGGACCATGCTTTAATGTGTGCTCAGGGCAGATCGATGTGCTGGCCGGTCGAAATATTATTAAAACGTCAATTTATTTATTTATTATTTTAAAAAAAAGAATTTGCTAGCCAATTTATCAATACGTTGACTGGTAGATAGCCTCTCCCGAAGCACCTATTAAAGGCCCGTTGTTGAATCCCCCATCTTCATTTTCAGTGAGTTTTGAGAGTCAGACTCCCTCTCCTCCATTGTCGATCACTTTTTCTCTCTTTCTGTTGATTCTCTGACCTTACAGCCGACGACTGCCGTTGGTGTCCACTATGGGCCTGGTTCCTTCTCCGTCCTTCCAAAAATCCCTCACGGGTTATGGGTTGTTTCATGGCGTTTTTTCTGTGGGTACAACCCTACTGCAGTGACGAGCTGGCTTCCTTGCTAGTGGTCCAACCCCTCATGATACGGACCTCGTGGGTGCGGCGACCTTCATCGTATGGTGATTTTTCAATGCAACTATGATGATTCTTATGAACCACAAAAGCATTCCGGATGTCACTGTTGTGATTCTTTTGAGCTATAACACTTTTGCTGGCGTACGTTGCATACCAATGGGGATCTTTTTTTGGTACTAGTGGGCTCTGGTGTTCTAGCCACCAGAACCTCCCTACTCTATTTGTTCCCTTCCTACTTCTAGTTTGTTTCTTACATGGGTTAGTCCAGGGCCGGGCCTATCGTTTGGGTTGCCCAAGCCCAACAACTAGTTTGTTTGCCCACTTAATATTAAATTATTAAAAAAATCAAGTAAAAAAATTACAAAAATTCAAAAAGCTATTTTAGGGGCCCAAAGCAAACTCCCAATATTGTGCCCCTACATCGTTAGGAGTTCTTTTAATAATTTACAAAATTACAAAACTTCGAACTAAAAGGACACAATTATAAAAGATAAATGCGAAAATATATAATTGTAGGATTTTTTTTGAAGAAAATAAGAAAGTATCATCATATTTTAACTATGATTTGTTTTTAAAAACTAATAAATCATGTTAGCTCGCTCAATTTGTTTTCAATTTTCCACCATTGGGATAATTTTTTTAAATTAAATATAAGAACATATCACATGTACATTATTTGTTGTGTATGTTAAAAGCTAAATTTCTAACAATGTAATTGAATAATGTGATTTCCTAATATTGTGGATTGAGAAGGAAAAACAAAAAGTCTAGAACCACACTCAAATGCACCCACATTTATACAGACACATGCATAAATCTATGGGGCTTACTCATATAACACCAGGAGTTTGTGTAATCACATACATTTATAAGAGTGTTTGTATATTTGAGTGTGATCTAGACTTGTTGGGGAAATAAAAAGGGACCGAGGAAAACTAAATGAATGCTAGGCTAGGGAGAAACACAAAGTACCAGAAAAATATTATAAAAAAACTATAAAAAAAAAAAAAAAAAAAAAAGGAAAGAAGGAAGGTATAGTACTCTGAGAAACAAAAAGAAAAAGAAAGTAGGTAGGCAGAGGTACTCCAGCAAGATTCGAACTCAGCCCAACAAGGAGATTTGGTTACACCCATGACCATCAAGCCAAACCAACCGCTTATGTTTTAAATGGAAACATATTATATTTATACGTAACTTACATTTTTTTTTGTTTGGTTGCCCCAGCCGGGGTGGGTTGCCTAAGTCCGGAGGCTTGCTCAGCTTACCCCAGGGCCGGCCCTGGGTTAGTCCAATAGAGATCTTTTTTGTATAGATAAAGAGATGAAAGTGAATGGAAACATCTCGTATGTAATGATCGACTTGTAATGCTTTGATTATATATAGAAACTTCGTTTGAAAGATCTATATACTGCGTTTACTAGTGGATTGTGCTTCTGAAAGTTAAATGCTTCGAGTACAAACGATTGTAGTGGTGAAAATTGAAAACAACGTGATTTGCCAGCTGGCAAATCAAAATGTCGAGCAATATATTGATATATCGGTCGACATTAAAGTTTATAAATCAAATTTTTTTGTATCGTCCGAGACAAGGATTTGTCGGCCGCGAATTTGATATGTCGGCTGACACATTGTGTCGTTTGTCCTACCAGACTCCAGATTTCGATTCAATTCAAAACAGGACTTTATTACCCTCTATAAATATGACCCAGGGGCTACGAATACAATCAATGACTTTTCTCTTGCAATTTCTTTCCGAAATCCCTTGATGGCAAGCCCAAGTCTGCTTCAATGGATGAGTTCTTTTGAAAACATAGACCGTTTGAACTTCAGGGTTAATGGCCTTGACTTCCTTTTTCCGCTTTGGGAAGTTCCCATTGATTTCACCTTTTTGTGTGATGCCATGAGGATATGGGACTCTCGTCTTCATGTTTTTTCGTTTCAAACAAGAGATGTGCCCTACCCTTGAAGAATTTGTTGCCATTATGGGTCACTCCGATAGAGACAGTTTGGTGATACTTAACCCGCTGCTTAGCCGTGCCAATTTGATGAAGCCTCTGTTTAACCTGGCTTGGCACTCTCCGTAATAGACTTTTTTCTCTTTGATATATACTTATATCTATATATATGTAGAGATATTTTTCTCTTCATTTCATTAAGGACTACAATCCCAAAACATGGAAGATAGCAAAACGCCTTTGCTCTTCCTTGCTATCTTACTCCTCACCATTATTTCGACACCATCCTTCGCCTTCTATGACCGCCGAACCTACATTATTCATATAGACAACTTCCTTGAATAGGGACTAGAGGTATCAAATAGGTTGGGTCGTGTCGTGTGGGCCCATTTACTAAACCATGCCATGCCGTTTCTTAATCGTGTCGTGCCATTTTGTAATCGTGTCGTGCCCGTACCGGCCCATCTCCGAGTTTCGTCGAATTTTCTTGTATAATCTAGCCAAGTTTGGTCGGAAAAAAAATTGCATATCTAATAACTATAGCTATATTGACTTATTAAAAAGTATATAACATATAATCTAGCCGAGTTTCGGCCTATTGAGATTCGCAAAATATTTGTATTGACTTATTAAAAACTGTACAACATATAATTAGAAAATCCATCATTTAAAATTATTTTTTTTGGTACATTAAAAATTAAAATTTGTTGTGTCGTGCCCTGATCCATTCCCCGTGCCGTGCCGCGGCTAGCCCACTTCTGTGTCGTGCCCTTGTCATGCTCGTCTAGACCGTACCGTGCCCGACCCAGTTTCGTGTCGTGCCTGTGCTGTGCCTATCTAAAACCGTGCTCGTGTCGTGCCGTGCCACATTTAAACGTGTCGTGCACGTGCCAGCCCGGCCCGTTTGACACCTCTAATAAGGACCATTCATTCGCCCCTTCTTTACTCATGTGACTATGTGATGCATGGCTTCAATGTTGTTCTTTCGCAATCCCAAGTTGAACAGTTGGAGAAAATCCCAGGTCATATTGCCAGCTTTGCAGAAGCCTCCGGCCATTTCTGTACAACAGGTTGGGTTATGGCCCGCGTCAAGGTTCGGTGAGGACATGATCATTGGCATCATAGACACCGGGATATAGCCAGAAAGTGAGAGGTTCAACGATAAGGATGCGCCTCCGGTGCTGGCTCAGTGGCGTGGTACTTGTGAAACTAGGACCCATTTCAACTCTTCAAACTGTAACAACAAACTTATTGGTGCCAGATTTTTCAATGAAGGAGTGAAACGAGCTGGATTTACTATAGATGATACTTACGACTATGATTCTCCGAAGGGATTGGCTAGGCCATAGAACCCACACGTCCTCAACTGCCGCATGTAGTTGGGTCCCAAGTGCCGATTATTTTGGATACGCCAAGGGAGTAGCAATGGAAATGGCGCCAAAAGCGCACCTAGCCATGTACAAAATCGGATTTTATGACCTACCGATATTCGAAAGCGATTTGCTCACTGGCATGGACAAAGCCATTGCAGACAGCATAGATCTCATGTCGTTATCACTAGCCTTCCCCGAGATTCCGTTTTACACAGCCCAATTGCACGGGGAGCTTTTGATGCAACAGAGAAAAGGATTTTTGTGTCGTGTTCGGCTGGAAATGACGGTCATGATATGCCCTTGTCCAATGGAGCAGTATAGTTTTGAATATTGGCCAATATGGTACGTCTCGGGATTTGGAGGCTCCAATACGGATATGTACCATATTGGAGCCACCGGGTATGAAGATTGTAGTCAATGCAAGTTCTGCGTATACAGCGGAGGTGGCGGCTCCACCGGGTATGAAGATTGTCGTTCAACCACGGAGTATCTCCTTTTCCCAAAAACATAGCATTGTGGAATTCAAATTGACGGTCAAAATTCAATTCAGACAGCGTCCACAGAGCGATTACAATGGGGCGTACGGGTTTTTGAATTGTATTGAAGTCAATAACACACATATGGTAAGAAGTCTCGTAGAGTCTGCGTTTCCCCATGTATATAATACACATTCTATGGTGACGTTATACATTTCATTATCCGAATCGTTGCTATTACTAGCCTACGCCATTCAATTTCTCCACATGTAACATATAATCGTGCCTGTCTAGACGTACCGTGCCCGACCTAGTTCCGTGTCGTGCCCGTGTTGTCTTTATCTAAAACCGTGATCGTGTCGTGTCGTCACATTTAAACGCGTCGTCGCGCACACGTTCCAAACCTCTAATAGGGACCATTCATTCGCCCCTTTGTTACTCCTATGACTATGTGATGCATGGCTTCAGTGTTGTTCTTTCGCAATCCTAAGTTGAACAGTTGGAGAAAATCCAAAGTCAAATTGCCAGCTTTGCAAAAGCCTCCGGCCATTTCCGTACAACTCACATGTGTCAAATTGACACTATACATTTCATTATCCGAATCGTTGCTATTACTAGCCTACGCCATTCAATTTCTCCACATGTGGAAACACAAACACTATTAGACTTCTTACCACTGTGCCATTGACTTCAATCCAGTTCAAAAACATGTACGACCCATTGTAATCACTCCGTGGACGCTGCACGAATTGGATTTTGATAGTCAATTTGAACTCCGAAATGCTGAGTGCTATGTCTTTGGGAGAAGGACATAGGCCGCGGTTGAACGACAATCTTCATACCCGGTGGAGCCGCCACCTTCGCTGTATACACAGAACTTGCAAGAAATTTCATAATACATGCCCACATGGAACTTCAAGATGCAATAGCAAACCATGTATGAAGAATCAATTTTCAGTTTGGTTGAATGAGTAAATAGGATCCCCAGAGGACAATGACAGAACACACGCAACTGGTACAGTTATGCAAGTTCTTAATTCCCAATACCAAGTGCACACAATGCTATTTCGGGTGCATAGCCATAATATGGCAATCTATTTGTCACAATTCAAGTCGAACCATGAACCATTTGTTGATGCCAAGACGACAATTTTGTCTTTAATGCCATCTTTGGTCCCAAATACAAGACCAAAGATGGCTGTATGATTTCTCCCATATCATATATGACTTACGTTGAAATACGATAGTTTCGTCCAATGGTCTTTGATTTGTACCATAATGGCATCAAATCGGTGCACCGACATTTCTATTTTTTTGGCCTGTTGACACTGTAAGAGTAAGTCCAAGGATGGAACCAGGATTTTTTTTTCTTTTGGTAATTCAACTTGAAATAGAAAGAAGGATAACCAAATATACAGCCTACAAGGGGCATACTTCAAGAGAAAAAGAAATAAAAGAAAATACAAGAAAAAATATAGAAAGCCTAGGCTACAAAGCAACATAGGACTAGGAACTAAAATGGCCAAGTGTCTGCAATCCATCTATAAAGAGGGAAAGCAAACACTATACAAGACAGGTTACAAAGGACAAGGTAAATGGAAGCAAAAGTGTTACCATACAACATGTTTGCTCACAAAATTCTAGCTAGGTTGACAGCTAGTGAACGAGTTTAGAGTTGTGGATTGGATTTCAAGGATGACCCTCAATGAACGCGGACTTATACTGTAACGTGCCTGAATGGTGGACTTATAGAAAGGCCCACTTGAGAATTGCAGCACCCAGCTTTTGGGCCCATCGGCTTAGGTTCAGATTTGTGGGATCCATGAAACCGAGTGGACCACTGTGATATTGAGTGATTGTTGGGTTGGAGAGTGAAGATAGGCATTACCACTGCCTTCCACTGGGATAGCCCCCCAGTGATGGGAAAACCACAATGTCAGGGGACATCTCCCCTAGGATAGGCCCAAAGAGATAATAAGCTGCATCTAATCTGTATCTAATGGCAAATGAAGTGCATTAGCTTAACAAACATACAGTCCAGCTCCACTTTCAAAAACTGAATGATCCATCTCAACAGCTCAGAGCCAGCTCAGATATGTTGCCCAAGAAGCTTGGGCTTCAGGCGCACAAAAAATACAAAAATTTAGGGCCCCCAATTAGTTAGTACACCTACATATATGTACTAGGCCCAAATAATTTTGTGCAAGTCCATACCAAAAAAATGGCCCAATTCGAGTTCAGGGCCCAAAATACATGCGGTGGCAATTGTTAAATAACAAACAACTTGAGGCCTAATTTCATGGATTTATTAGAGTCTGTAAGCTCCATAGGCTGAGCTCCTTTTTCGGTTGGCAATTCCATGACACAATATCGCGTTGTACTTTTTATTTTCAATATTCTAGATGCGTCTGTTTAGGTTGTGGAAGGAATCATGTTGTATTTATACTAGTGCTCGAGCACATTTTTCTCTCGTATCAAGCACATTGGTTGTTGGCAAAGTTCTAGCATAGTGCTCAAGCACTTTCATGCCTCGGGTCCAGCAAGTAGGCTGTTAAGAAAGTGCTCGAGCAACTTGAATGTGCTCAAGCAGGCGCTCAAAACATCCTATAAAAGGGCAGCAGCTAGGGTTACGGTTTTTAGATCTTCAGTAGCCGATTTTTGACATTAAGAAGCAAAGAGAGAGACAAGGCTACGTGTTGCATCTTTGTGGTATGGCTTGGAGTTCTTGCATGAAGTTTTGAGCAACCAAATCAAATACTCCAAGATCTTATTCAACCTTTGATTCAATCGTTCTTCCGGTGGATTTCTGGAAGTATCTCGGAAGGCTTGAGGATTCAAGGCTTGCGGCAATCAAACACTTGGTGCGATGAACGTGGATTCGGCAATCGGGTCTTGGGTCAATTGAGAGGATTTTCAATTGTAAGTATAGGTCGATTGTAATCGCACAATGGTATTTTTAGTGTTTTGATTCCTTCCTGTGGTTTTTACCCTATTCGGGGTTTTCCACGTATATCGCGTGTTTATCGTTTCTTCGTTTATTTTTAATTCCTATTATTGCATGATTATTCGACTGCTAGCAAAATAGGATTTTTCAGAGTCGTCAGTGGATGTCTGGAGCCCATCCAATAGATGACTTCTGCAAAAAATAAAAAAATAAAAAAAGCCTCGTTTAATGAGTTCGATTCAAGCCTCCGAAATTTATGAGCCAGCTCTGCAACAGCTAGTAATGGATCGAGCATGATCGGAGGACAGCCCCCTCTGGTTGTAGGCAATTCCATCCCAACACAGTGGGTACCAAAACCGAATAGAAATAGATACAGAATAGTTGGTGAAAACAAAACAATAACATTGAATAAGTATCCATGATTTCCAGCAAGTGGTACGGCCCAGGGACACATAATGAGTGCAACAATCACAGTAAGCTGTACACTGGAACACAATAGATTGCCAGTAGATTTGTGCATAGTAAAAAAAAGCAGATAAAACGCAGCAAGAAAGTAGCAGCCTATTGCATTATATCCTCACTCTACCACTCCCTCGAGGCTCTAAAGTCCAATCTAATAGCAATTGGCTGAGGTTCCCCGACTCCCTCCACTTACCTCGCAAATTCCCCGCTAGATATTATCTCCTCTCGCAAAAAAAAAAAAAAAAAAGTTGAGGCATGAACACACGACTCACATGGGAACACACATATACTGGTGTTAACACCGAAGAAACCACAAGCGCCTACTGTGGTTTGTGAGCTGGGCGTGTCAGGACTGTACGTCACAGTCCAAACGTGATAGAGGCCTGTGAGACCTTTTCTGACTTCGTTCGTGCGATTGCGTGCAACCCTCAAAGGGTAGAGTTGCAAATGGCTCGTGGTTTGCCTTACGTGCGAGGACTTAGAATTTCCCAACCGTTGTGGAAAATTAAGAGCAATGAGATAAAAGTAAAACCAACTTTTATTAATGACAATTAACAAAAGTGGGAACAATGTAGTCAATAACAAGGGCTAAACTCGGGTTAGGCTTGCTAAATGACTAAAAAGTAAAGGACTCAATTGTGTTGGAGGCTTCAACGAGGTTGAATGGCTGCAACGGGTTGGGGACTTTGAGTTTAAGTAGAGAGACTTGAGTTTGATTTAACCGTGAGGTTTTTTTTTTGGTAAAACAAGCTTGAAATAAAAAGAGGCTAAACGAATATACAGCCTACAAGGGGCATACCCCAGGGAGGACAAAGAGAAAAGGAAGAAAAGAAAAAGCAAATGGGAGGCCAAGTGGCTACATGGGATAGGATACATCACACTGGTAAAAGGGCATAAAAGTCACTAGGTGAGATGTTTCTAAGCCATCTATGAGAGAGGGCAGAGAAACAACGGAAATGAAAGAGAAGACTTGAAGGACATCCCCCTCCATGATAGGCAAACAAAAGGGCTAGAGGACATCCCCCATCTAGCTAGGAACCCGTTGCATGGGTAAAGGGTTCCCTTCTAAAACTGAAATACAATATACCATTTAAATCTAAACAAAGCACAATCAACTGCAAAATTCCAGCTAGGAATAGAAACTGGACAAAACTGGGTATGGGCAGCTTATAACCTTCAGAACATCCAGTGCAACAATGGCCAGCTTAGAACCACAGAATCAACAGAACAATGAATATGAGCAGCAGCTTCTACATCAACAAGGGTGCCACAGAATCAGCACACATCATATGGATTTGCACAGAAAACTGGCATGTGCAGAACCGTAGCAGCAATAAATAGTAGAACCGTAGAACCGTAACAACAGATTAGAGGTACCAGTGGTACCCCAGAATATGAGCATGAGCATGAATATGAGCAGCGGTTGTTGCAAAGTTGTTGAATAGAATAAGAATAACGAATGTAACCGCAACCGTGTAAAGCAGTAACATGGACCATGAATATGGAATTTGCACAAGAACCGTAATAAAGAGAAGCTAGTAACGAATGAAATAGAATAAATGATTCCCGAGCTAAAGCACAGTTAGAATAACATGAGCTAGATCAATAGACCCTAGCCTTTCTGGGCTCACACACCTGACTCAAATATCATATTCCATAAAGCACAGCAGCAACAAACAGTAGCAGAATCAAGTATCATCAACGGGTGTAACAACAGCAAATTTAACCGTGAGGTTGATGGCTGTGGAACCCATTTTTCGTCTTGAGTTCTCATATTTATAGGCTCTTGGTGCTAACTTCCCTCGTGCCGAGATGTTGCCAAGTGTCCAAACCATTTTCCCGCCTTAATGTGATGTTGACATGTGTCCTAAGCTGCCAATTTTCCTTCTATCATGACGGTTATTGGCGGTTGATAAAGGTTATGGCCCTATTTCCGTGGGAGGAGAGGCCTAAGGACCCATCAACGAGCCTCCTATTTTTTAGGCTAGTGGGTTCATGGGCCTTAAGTGGAGTCACGGTTTGATGCCATGTAGCATAATTGTTTTCCTTTTTCTTTGCCAACAAGCTTTATTTTCCTTCCTTTCTAAATTTCATGATAATTAACTCCCTCTTTTTAGGGAAAGATAATGATAAACGGTTTTTACTTTACACGTGTGGGTTTTATCCCATAACCGTTTTATCATTCGAATAGAGCCTTCAAAATGTACCTTCGAGGCCTCCATTCGTAATATGGGTTTTACTTGTTATTTGGAAGAACAAACCCCCTTCTCTCGGATCATATGGGCCTCATGGGCTGAAATCAACACAAGCCTTTTTACTCCTCAGCCCTAAGAACCTTATTTCAGCCCTAAGAACCTTATTTCAGCCCTAAGAACCTTATTTCAGCCCTTTGAACCTAGCCATTAACTTGTGCCAAATTTGGGTGTAAACAACTGGATCACACACATGTCCACAAAATAACAACCAAAACACAATATCTAGGTGCTCTTAACAAACCAAAAAAAAAAGTTCAGGCATGAACACACGACTCACATGGGAACACACATATACTGGATCACACACATGTCCACAAAATAACAACCAAAACACTATCTAGGTGCTCTTAACAAACCAAAAACAACTAACGTACAGTACACACCCTCTAAAATTTACTTCATATGAGATTTTGTGGCTAGAGGTATGAAATGGCGTACTGTATGGACCCCATACGGATGGACGGCCGAGATTGCGCCACATATGACGTGTGGGATTTTGTGCCACCTTTGACCATTGACTATATGTGTAATACCCCAGGTTTGGAGTTGATGGTGTTTAGTCCCACATTGGTTGTTTACATGAGTGGTCTTGGGTATATAACAAACCATGTGGGCTACTACTAGTACCTTGGGCTTAAGTATTTTGAGTTATGTGGTATGGCTTGTGGATCAAATCAGGGTATTGGGCCAGTGGTCTACATGGGGCGTTACAATATGAGATAGTGTGTATATCGATATGAGAATTTGTGGACACCAATATTTATTGTTGTGATTACCAATATGAGAGTTTGTCAACTAAATATGAGATTTTGTGTTCCAATATGGGATTTTGTGACGGATCCAATATTAATTGTTGTGATTACCCATATGAGAGTTTGTGGGACTAGATATGAGATTTGGTGTTCCAATATGAGATTTTGTAACTATCCGTACGAGGTCCTCACCAAGTTGGCATGGTTCCAATATGAGATTTTGTGGACTTTTATGAGATTTTGTGACTATTTGTATGAGGATGCATACCGTACCCCTTTTCGTACCTCTAGCCACAAAATCTCATATGGAGTAATTTTCAGGGGGTGTGTACGGCAGAATTCTCCACAACTAAAAGATGAAAAGATTAAAGTTTCTCAATGCGTTACTTCAACCATGTACCAGAATGGAATGCGAAGGACGACTCTTACATCTGAAGGTCGACTATGATTGAGTCGAAACTAATTTTCGCACAAATTTCCTTCTCGATGAAAATAATCATAGTTATTATCAAAGGAAGAGATAGACCTGTGTAAAGTTATACTATTTTAAAAAAAATAAAAAAAACTGTGGAGATCTTCAAATGGAGGTGGATCAGGCCGCCCTAAGCCAACCACTGGTTCCCTCATTGAGCAAGTCCAATGGATAAGCCAAAATGGTTTGAGCCATTGTCATTTTTTGGCAATGAATAGTGACGGTTTGCTAAAAAATTGCATTGTTGGTGTAATGTCAGTTTTTTATTTCTGCAAAATTCCCTTTGTATCCCTTTTTTAACTAACTTTTATCAATGGTGCAGCAGTGCAATGGCATTTGGGGTTGTTGGGTTTGATCATTATTGTTGCAATTTTCAGAGAAAATAGCAACATAAATGGCCAAAGCTGAAAATGGTACACCATAGGCACTAATTTTAACAAATTTTTCAATTTTTTGGCAATGTCTCAAGCCATTTTTCAGATTACTGGATGTGCTCTAAGAGCAAGTCCATTCCATTGCCATTTCTCTTGCTGTTGTCATAATTTGACATTACTTATTGTCATATCTGAATCTGAAAAATCAGGGTTCCCTTAAAATCTGTTAAAACCCTAACAGTATGAATGCGAATCACTAATTAAATCAACCAGCAGAAAATTACGCAAGCAGTCAAAACCCACAACACAGAGATATACGTGGAAAACCCTAAATGGGTAAAAAACCACGGGAAGGAATCAAAATCACTATACTCATTGTGCAGTTACAGATATACCTATCCAAACGATGTAAATCCTCACAACGTTCTAAGTATCACCTGCCGAGTCACACGTACACCGCACCCAGTGATCTTGATCGCCAACGCCTTGAAACGCACAAGCCTTCCTTAGATACTTTCGGAATCCCACCAAAGAACTCTAGCTGAAAGTTGATTGTTGAAGCATTAAACCCCTTGAAGATGAACTCTAAGCATCCGGCCTTCAAAGATCTTCAAGGTCCACAAACCCTAGCCGCCACAAGTGTTTTAAGGATGAGTAGAAGTGCAGAGAATAAAGTGTGGCTTCTCAAATTTCGTTTAACCTAGTTGATGCGAATATATAGGCGCATAGCAGTTGCTCAAGCAAGAACCAAGTTGCTCGAGCAACTAACGAACAGCAGATTTGCTTGACAGGTTGCTTGAGCAAGTCGTTGAGCAACTTCTGAACAAGTAAAATAACCTACTCAACTCACCACTAAAATAAATACTACCGCACTCTCAACCATTACATAAAGAGATGATTCCTTTCCACACCTAAACAGACACTCTAAAAATAAAATTACAACTCGATGTAAATGTGTGTTTTGTCAAACGGAATTGCCAAAACAAAGAACTCCGAAACTTGGTCCTTACAGAATCCACCCATTGCTATGTTGAGAGTACCAAAATGACACCAAACTGGTGCTGTAAAATTGCTATTTTTTGATATTTTGACACTGTAGCAAGCAAAAAAATGGCATTGGCAATGCCATTTTTTGGCACCGACAGGTGACCTTGCTCTAACAGGCCAAAAAATGACTTTGGCAAAATCAATTTGGCACCGCTGAACTTGCTCTGATAGGAAGGGCAGGGCCACCTTTGGATTATACGCGTACAGGGGAAACACTCCTGCAAAACTATTGGAAGTTAATGAAAGTTGGAACCCTCATGATCACGTAAAGAAGAATCTTATTGGAAATTTACTTGAGAGACAGACCCAATTCTTCATTGTACATCCTCTTTCTTGGTGTAAACTTAATGCTTACCAACAAAAGGAATGAAAATAAATAATCACCCCTCTTTCCAAACATTCTGGCAAAGAAAAACCAGCTGCCAAGAAGCACCGGTCCCATGGCTTCTGGTAAGTCTACCAAATTTGTTTTCCACCAATTTAGTCATTTGTAAAGGCAGGAAAACTGGAACTGTCCAATATCGTTAGAAGTCCCAAGTCGGCACCGTCTAGACCAATGTGACCAGAATGCACCACTGTCACCAAAAGTTTTGGCTTCAACATAAACCATGTTCTATCAGATAGTACACCCGCAGGAAAAAAGGCCGTTGTCATAATGTAGCGCAGAGAGATCAGTTGTTCAGTTACTGCAATAGTGCATTCCATGGGGTACCTTCCTGGGCTTTTTTTTTTTTTTCCCTTCTGCAAAAAACCAAGATTCAAACACAGCCCTATTTGTATGCAATATGCAATATGCAATATCAGGCTGGTTGCTTATATCATCTTGAGAAAAGTTTAAAGCCCTTCAAGAATGGACAATTGAATTTCTATATGAATGGAACGGGGGCTTTGGATTGGAAATAAGTAAATAACCACTAGCAAGAGGGAAAAAATAGGACTTTACATGGGACTAAGGACTTGAATGAAAGTTTGTAGGTTTTCCATGAAGAAGATTTGGTGCAGCAAAACTGGATATTGTACTCCCTTTATCGTTATCCATATTATAGGCTATTTGAAGAGTCCACTCTTTATCAACTCCTCCCTCCGTCCCTTTTTAAATGATCCATATAGGAATACGTGCAATTTCAAACCCCTAAAAATCATATTTCTCTATATAACTTTTTAATTTGTTTTATACCAAATTAAAGTGTCCATTGAGTACTTTAATTTGGTGCAAAAAAATTTTAAAAACGTTACACGAACGTACATTTTTAAACGTCCACAAAAATACACGTTTTCCAAGTGGATCACTTAAAAAGGGACGGAGGGAGTAGTAAAGTTGTGACCTGGATCTGGTAAGACAACAAATTTCACAAGACAAGACAAATATGAGAGAGATTCGGAAGCACTAGGATAGATTGTGAAACCTTTTTGGCAAATAAGATGGAATTTGCTAATTCCACAGGATGCGGAGTAGGCATCTTGAATCACATCTTGTAAACGCTGGAACCTTAGTATAGCCTGTACAAGCTTGTTGGCTATGAAATGAACGAGGGAAATAATCTACTCTTTACCACAACCCTTTTTGGTTTCACAATGGAAAGTAGGCATTCCGTAAAGCAGTTGAGCACATTTGTTGTTGAGCTCATAATAAACTTTCCAAGTCATTGTATGCTTCAAGACAGCAGGTTCTCTACATCATTGATTCCTATTCAAGTTATTAGCATCTCGGTAGTTGTCTTCCTGTTTTCCATCTTTTGTTGTTTGGTTCGTTAGATTGCTAGATAATTCCAGAAATTTGCAAATTGGAATTGGCAACCATTTTTCTTCATACTACTATACCATGCAATCAGTCACGGCAAACTCTACACTAAAAATAGATAAACCATTCCACTAACCTTTCTTTGTCATTCACCCTAAAAATTCTTCTGTTCCTCCCAATTAGTGCTGCTCTGTAGAAGATAAATACAGTACCTGTAACTAAAAGTAAATTCTTGAGGAACTGCTACTCAAGTAATCGGCTATCGGACATATTTCTTAAGAAATGCACTTCCTTAAGCACAATAACCAGCAGGAAGTTGTCAACAGGATTAATTACAGTCTCTAAACAGAACCCAAAAAAAGAGGAGAGTGAGATAGCTACAAATTGATATATATATATATATATATATATATATATATATATATATATATATATATATATATAAGGATATCTACAAATTGTAGACCAAATTATAAAACCCAATTCACAGAAGCACGGTTTATCATCCATGGATTCAAGACAACTGGTAAAAACGTGAAGAGAATAGCCAGTCACTTTGTTAAGACTGTAACCTTCTCTCATGGAGGAGCCAATCCAAAACCTCTTATAAGAGTTTTGGCCCGAGTCTCAGAGCACTGTGATAACTTTGAATCGAGGCTCTCATACATCGTGCTTTTCCGGAGTCTCTCAAAGTACGACATCAGCAACCCATTTTCCCTGGCAATATTGGAACGGATCCAACCCGAATGATTTCTAGGTGCCCCAGTTATCGTCACAGAAGTGCTCTCATTCGCCAGATTAGCCAGAGCCACCATAGCTTCTGGTTCAGTAACCGACGAGGCATCCACCAGGAAAATATGGCTAAAATGTCCAGCCATTATGCCCTCATTGTGCAGCCGGAAGCTACTCATGAAAGTGGATGAAATCACCTTAAATTTCCGGAGCTCCGGTAGTGAAGGACAAGAAAAGCACTCCTTTTTCTTTTTATAAAGACAGGAAGGAAGAATGTCTTCAGGAACTCCATCAAACTCCCGGAATGCAGCATTTGCTCGGAAGATATCAGAATCTAGAATCTTCTCCTTCAACTTTCTTGTAATGACATCACATGCATTGTTTGTAGGAGCACATATGAGAATCCGGCATGAGGGAGATGTTCGACACACTTGAAGAACAGCTTCACATACAACAAATCCAGTTCCTGATAAAAACCAAAAATCTTCAGATTTATACACAGAGATTGGTCCCTCCACGAGATATGGAATTGCATTTTGGTGGCTTAAAATATGATGAACAGCAGAGACTTGATTCCAGTCAAGTGTTGAATTGATAGGTTGAGATTCAGCAGTAAGAAGGCTGCTTTTAGATATTGAATCAGGGAAGAGGAATTTCCTGAACAATGGATCCGAGGCTGCTTCGACTGCCTGGTGCGCTCGTTTCAAACAGACTCTGTTGAAAGAGAACTTAACATCGTATTTGCATGCTGAGTAATGCTGATCATGAAAATCTTCTCCAAATTCAACCAAAACACGATTGCTCTTTACCACGCGGTAGATAAGACCCTGTTTTGATTTCAATTATAATGAAGAGACGAACGAGACAATGAATTCAAACCCATGCTAGATGGATATCAAACTTGCATAAATGAACGTATGAGCACTGCCATCATGAGTGAAAACTCACCCAAGACCACTCTATGTCAAATGTTAATTAGAAATTTTAATTCTCTGATTGAACTATTACAAGACTTCTCTTATGGCATCCTTGGTGATAACCCATGTGAACTTTTACTGCCAAAACAAATTTTCAACAAATTTGAAGTACCACGAAATGAATGAGGTGAGAAGGTAAGTACAAAAACTGATCTTAAAGTGCACACGCAACCTAATCTAACATTTAGGTATTAAAATGACAATACTGTTTTTTTTAACTACCAATTCTACAATCTTATATTGGTACAGCAATTGTGAAATCTTAGCGGTTGTCATAGAAATTGGAAATGAATAGAATTTCAAGGACAGCATTTTTCAGTTTGTTTTAAGGAAAAAGCTCACGTAAATGACCTCATTTGTACTCCTATGCAATGTAAAAGATCAAAAACCGGTGGTGGGCCAAAAAGGATCTTTAAGATGAATCTAGTTACTAGTAAACACATCATTCTGTGCTCAAAGTTGATGGGTTATGTGGTGTGCTTTGTCTTGATCTATGGCTCATGAACTGCAGTGCAAATGAGAGCAACCAATTTTTCTTGAAATAGAATCCATCCATTATGATGTAGGACGGTTTTAGAACACTTGAGTACTACCGCCTACAATAGGAGTCGTGGTGGTTTTTTGGTGGGAAATAAGAAGAGTACTAGGGTTAAGTACGCAACGAAGGAGAAAGGAAAGAATGAGAAGAAGAAGAGAGAAAGAGAGAGTGAGATAGAGAGAGGTGCTTCACCCATGCAATGGTTTGGCGGTTTCTACAAGGAATGGCCGCAACCCAAACCCCAATCACAATGGTCTCAGCCTTGCAAACTCAATTCACTAATCAGCCTCTCTATTCATAAAAGAAGAGATTACATCCCAATATATAATCCATGGATAGGACCCTTCTAATTCCAAAAAGTCTAAATGACATGGAACCTAAAATGAATACATTAAGTAAGATATTGAATGAACCTAAATATAAATGCATACAATGAATCTAATAAAGACTACATGTAATGAATTAACATAATGTGTTTAATGTATCTAGATGAATATTAATGCAAGTACTAGATTTATGATGACCCTTGACCTTCCAACTACCATGGATGACCCTTGAACTACCAACTACCATGGACACTTATTTTTGGACCAAAATGACTCCTCGATGCTCATGATACCCATGGCCTTTGGTTTAGGCTTCCAAAGCATATGAGACTCATCTAACCATTCCATGGCTATGTCATCATATTTGCATCAAACTAGAAAGGTCAAATATCAATTCGGTGAAACAGTAAAGGTTGCATAGCACACAAACCGTAGATCGGTTCAGTGATGGTTAATTGATTGCTTCCAACTGTCTCACTCAATGCATACTTCAGCAACGCAATAATGAACGTTAAAGTATAAAACAGTTTTGTGTTGTAATGGTGCAAGTTACACATGAACTTGTATATGGCTCACCTGGAATGGCTCAGTTTTCGTGCCTGAAGGCCGTACGGAGACAAAGTCCCTGGATAAAAGGAATGGCCTTCTCTCAGGAATGGAGTCGATCTCAAATGCCACGAAGACTTTATCATCCTTCTCATCATTCATTTTCTTCTTCTTGTATTTTCCTTTCCTCTTATAAATTGCTGCTTCATGCAACTCCAAAGTCACGTTCTTCATTTCAAACCCATCCCATTTCTGATCCAGTAATCAATTATTAACAAGAACCATAGTTCAAAATCATAAACATAGCTTTTTTGGGGTATCTATGCTTTATGGAAGCTTTTCGAGGAAATAAGACGCTATGAAAGATGGGAAAATAAAGAAACAGCAGTAATATAAAAAAATGTTAATTTAAGTTCATCTAAAATTTGACGCGAGGATAATCATTCCTAGTGTTTAGTATTGACAACATGACAATTTCACAAGCTAGGTAAGATACATAAACCCTAATCAACTAATTCTGTCACTGAACTTCCATGAGACTAGAATGTGCAAAAAGGCATCTAAATGACACCCCTGATAGTTTTCTTTCTGTTTTGTTTTTTTTTTTTTTTTTTTTCCTGAACAAAATGTAAGGAAACATTCGAGCGCATGTATTTGCACTAGAAAAGTTTATAGCTTGTAAGTTTTGGTGATCTGCTCCAGAATTTGATTTGCATTGCCAAAATAAGGGAGGCATTTGCCTGGATTTTAAAAAAACTTAGAAAGATGCTATAAAGGAAGTGAAAGGTTTAGAATGCAAATCAGATAAGTAGGTTTCAATTGACTGCCTCATCCTATGTTCTTAAGTAACACTCTTGCCACAAGCCCACAACTACTAGAAATTTATACTAAAAACCATGCTTTTATGTAATAGATTAATATTGATTTCACTATTTATTAATCAGTTTTATCCCTTTTTGATGAGAATCTTTTATGGGCAATGTTTGAATGATATTATTGTATGTTGTGCATGTGTGTCCTTTATTCTACATAGTAGATGATCTAGTGTTTAGGGTACGGTTTACACACGGAAGATTGGATAACTAGTTATTGTGGAATAGAAGATTTAGTTCATAGTCTTAGATGGAACTTGACACACCATCGGTGGGACTATAAAACAAAGTTTTAGTTGGTTTGTCTAGACTACGAGAAATGGTACAAATTCTAACTCTTTGTGCTAGTACTCTGTGTGAATTGAACAAGACCGCGCTGGGGTAATTGTCTTTTTACTGACTTTGTAGGACAATTAGGACCTCATGGTTATTATGAATGCTTATGCTTTAAATCCAAAAGGTAACTAATAGTTGTGTTCATATAATGTTGTTCTATTTTATTCATTAGAGAATGAGTTCCTTTTTAGAATAAATAGTCCCAGTGAGTTGGGTCGCAAAATTACATATACGATAGCTATTGATTATTAATGGAATCCATGTTCCGATAGGGATTGATGTTACCCCTTGAGTAAGCTTATAAGTTTTGATTATGTCAAACCCTGCAGGTGAATATTTTTATGCGACATATCAAACAAGTTAAGTGGACAGTCTCAAGGAATTTTATGGATGTTGATTAAACGTAATTGTCGGTAATTTAATTTAATGAACGGGTACCTATAATCATAACTTGGGAGAAATTTAAGTATTTCATAATATATAGCTCGAAATATAATTGAGATAAGGACGGGAGTGCAATTATGATTCTGGAGTTGTGTGAATTATAATTTATAAAATAAAAAAATAATTCTGGTAGGATTATTGTTTCTTACTCGCAAAAGGGGCGCAAACTTATTTCTCCTTGGGTTCCCACCCTAGCCCTATAAATATATTATTATATTCTCTAGGTCTCACACAATCATTTAGAATACAAAAAGGTGGGTTGTGTGTGTGTGTGTGTGTGTGTGTGTGTGTGAGAGAGAGAGAGAGAGAGCAAGGAGACCACATAGGAGTCCACTCTTGGCTAAGTGATCGAGATATAAAGGAATATGACAGAAGATCGTGAGGTACTATCCAGTGGAGTTCGTAGCGTACATTAATTGGGTCTGTCGAGTTCTACAAAGAAACAAGTCAACCAGCATTTGTGTTGCAGGAGTTGAGGTAAACCCTAGTTCTGCCTTGTGGGGTTTTTAGTTTTTTTTTTGTCTAATCTATATGTTTCATTACTGGGTTCTGGAATTCTGTGCCCAACAGCAACTTGGGATGCTAAGATCAGGTAACCAATCATGACATCACCAATAGAGATCTAATCCTTGTCTTAAGACCGTCGTCCACAAATTTGAAAGTCTAATATTTACTACAGCAACATAATTCATTGGTATTCAAGTCCAAAGTCCAGAAGGCTTGCAGTCAATGGTTACCCACAAATGCTTGTAAATATGCTAGTTATTGTAATTCTCGGATGAATTTTGCATTGGTTGAAAGATTATACCACCCGATGTCAACAATCTCCAAACTTGTCCATTCTTTCCACGAAAGAATCAAAAGCCATCATACCAACACAACGTTCTCATCTCTTAGGTTTTTGTGCTTAAATATTTTCTCTGCCATTTTGAAATGATCTGAATTGTTTTCATGTGACACATGGTTGATCCTTTTCGTGTGCAGTGCCTAAATATAGTACTAACATAAATTGAAGGTGAACCAGGATTGTGTTATACTAAAAAATTGCTCTAACTAAAGAAGGGAAGAGGCTGAAGCAAACCTGCAATACTCATGGTAAACTAGGATATAGTTGTATACAGGAGATTTGCTCTAACTGATGCAGAACAAGTAGCGGCCCAATTCTATGATCAGTTGGACTGGTCGAAGCCCCGGAGGCCCAAACAACTTTCAAATTAAAAAGTGCTAAATTCGGCAATTTATTGACGAGTCCGGAATCTACCCAAACTTAGTGGGCCGAAGCAGAATCGCAACGCGGTCAATACTCACCACCCTAAGTTTGTGAATGATGATGGATTTCAGCCAAATTCCTTTGTTTAGGCTTTCAATTTAGTAGTTTTGCTATTTTAGGTAATATTTAGAATACAAATTACTCTTAGCGTGTAATTCCATTTCCGCTGATTTCAGTTGGAAAAGTCTTAGAATTGTTTCTAGTTTTCAATTTTGGGAGTTTCCCTAATTTCAGTGATATTTTATTTTTTAGTGGTTTTTTTAGGGTTTGCTAGGGTTTCCCTATAAAAGGGCATGTAAACTCTATTATTCAGCAACTTTTATTCAATAACAATTTCAGAGTTAAAATATTTCTTCTTGTGGGTTCAAGATCTCTGGAGGATTCGAGACCTATCTTCGTTTGGAATAGTACGCTAACTATTCTCTCATGAATTCCGCTGCGTCACTAACTAATAGAGGAAAGAAGGTTGAAGTAAACCTTCAAAACGTCAATAGGTCTAGACCTATTGTGCATAAAAGAGGAAATATTACAGTTTTGACAGAACACATTCTTCTCATTGGAACAAGGAGCTTTATCCCTTGGTAGCAGGATCCTTCTAAAATGGGTGCGCTCCCTACACAGAGCTCGAATCCGCGCTCCCGAGATGGGAACCCACTCCCATCCAGATGGGAACCCGCTCCTTAATAGGATGGGAGCTTCCACACTAATCTTAAGGACGAAATCCTCACTTCTCTTTCCAAATATATGCAAGGAAGAGGAAAAAGAAAAAAGCAGTAAGAAAGATTTAGGACTCTCACTTTCTTGTCTTGTATTCTACTACTTATCTACACGTTTAGTCCATATATTTGGCATAAAAAAATCTATTCGGATGTCATTCCTCACTCATGTTTATTTATGCGCTCCCCTTGCAACTATAAAACATATGTACGATACATATAAGTATATATAAGGTTATCCATATATACATTTATTCATTAAATATTCCCTTGCCTCTCCCAACCTAGGGAGGCTTTTACATACCCCCACTCCCCCGCACCCACCCCCGTCCCTGCTCTCGCCCTGTGCAACTACGCTTTACCCCATGAGCAAAGCAAAAATCTATCTCTCGCTCTCGCAACAATAGCACTGATCACTCCGGCAAAGCTTCTACATTTCTGGTTGAAAATCCTGGCATGCCTTTCCATCCATACATCTGTATCCTTCAGGAATCTGTAAATCTTTTCTGTCATCATAACATATCCCTAATATGAACTTGGTGGAGGCTTGCAGTGATGGGAGTTTCCAAAAGATCCAACGAAAAATAGTGAGATATCATCTCAGAGACAGAAAAGCACATGACATTTTAGAGATAATGTGGTGCAAGATCACACAGTGATCTGCTTCCATCTTTAGGCATATAACCAGCTGCAGGCCAAACAATGGGAATGTAGTTTATTTTTTAGCTGCATATCATTTTAAATCAAATGTCTCCAAAAAATCGTAGAACTCCTCAAGTTTAAGCATATAAATTTTCGAATCTATTCTTCAAGTTTAAAACATAAACATGAGAGAGTTTTGCTGCAGCTGCGTTTATTTCATTTTGGTTTCTCTGCTTGGTCCTTTAGGGGTTTGGTTTTGCTGGGTGTTAGAGTCCTTAGCATTGGGTTGTCTAGTATGCCTGATGTTTTGTCTCTGGTCATGCAGGGTGGTGTTTATTTTGTTCTGGTTTGGTCTGGGTTTAGCATTAGTTTTGGGATGTTTTGTTTTCCTGTTGTATGGGTGTGTCTTGGCTTGCTGGCTTTTCCTAATGTTTGGCTCCGGAGTTAGGTCCATGCTACAGTATTGGGATGGAACTACTTGCTGTGTTGATTGGCATTGCTGTCATTGCCATAGCATACAACCATTGCTACTATGATCCAGCAAACCTAATCATACTCGGATCCTGCTGGTACTGTGTTGATCTCTGCTGCTGTTAAGATCGCCGTCTGTTTGTCTCTATGTTGCAAGTGATTTGCTGAAAGATATCACTGGACTTGGGTGACCTATACTTGGTGTTATTTGATACCTTTTTGCTAATGTGCTGCTTCATTGGGGCTTAAGCTGAGTTTTGAGATGGTTAATCACTTACGCTGTGACTATGGTTCTGGTTTTCGTGTCGCTGCTGCTGATGGATTTGGAAGTGGTTATTTGGGCCAAGGGAAGAAGGGCGTTTGCTGGAAGTCTTGGTGCTGAAATCGATATAATTACTTAGATTTTGGTTGGATTTATGTTCTGCCTTTTGCTTTGTTTCCTTTGATTTTAATTTGGGATTAGGCATCTTGTGATCTTTATTGACATCTTTCCAATCACGTGTCTTGATTTTAGCCTTTGTTATGTTATCAAATGATTAATAAAAAATATTTCTGCACTGATAAAAAAAAAAAAAAGAAATAAACTAAACCAAAAAATGTTGTCATTGATTTGAAAGGTACCTCAATGTAGAAATCCTCGGCATAAAGCAGGGCTTCAAAGTAATCCTTATAAGTTGATGGGGACAAAGGCCTTTTGAGAATTCCAGGCACAACACCGTTCCTGATCAAATCTTTGAAATCCTCTGGAATGGCATAAATAGGAGATGTACCTTTCCCAACCCAATAAGTGGTTTTTGAATTTTGATTTGTTGGATTAGATGGAGCCAGATACAAGATTGGCTTAGTGGAAGGTCGAAGG
Organism: Vaccinium myrtillus; assembly: GCA_016920895.1. Classification (NCBI taxonomy): domain Eukaryota; kingdom Viridiplantae; phylum Streptophyta; class Magnoliopsida; order Ericales; family Ericaceae; genus Vaccinium; species Vaccinium myrtillus. The sequence continues at coordinate 13,831,535 of CM029278.1, read as the reverse complement.
GGTTTTGGGGATGATGGAGGTGGCCCAAAAGAAGACGACGACGACGATGAAACTGGTGGTGGAGGTGGCGTGGACACAGATGGCAATGGCTTTGAGGAAGAAGCAACTAACTTGGTTAAAGATGGTGATGGCTGAGGGGAAAATGAAGACAGCCTATGTGGCAATATTTGTGCAGATGATTTGCCGGTCCCTGAATCTATAGCCTTTTTCCAAGAAATTTCAGTTGAGAACAGTGAGGGAGGCAATATCGAATCCTTCAGCTTCTGAGTAGCTTCACGGGACTTATCGGATGTCCTTATAGAGGCCTCTGATTTAATGACAACTGATGAATCTCTTGTTGCCTTTGGTTTAACAAAAGAAACATTGAGTGTCTCAGGCAGCTTAGTTGGAGTTGAATTCCATGAGATGGAAGTAGGAACCTGCGTAGTGGTAAATGCATCCGATGGCTGTTGTATCTTTGAGGAAGAAGCAAGCAACTTGGTTAAAGGTGCAGATGGTTGAGAGGGAAATGAAGACAATCCATGCGGAAATTTTGGTGTAGATGTTCTATCAGTAGCTGAATTTACAGCCCTGTTTAGAGAAATTTTAGTTGTGGTGGGTGAGGGAGGCAATAACGAATTCGTTGGCTTCTGAGTAGCTTCACGGGACTTATCCAGCAGCTTAGTCGGAGTTGAATTCCATGAGTTGGAATAGTTTGGGGTACGAATAGGGGAAGCCGTGCATGCATCTGATGGCTTCCGTGTCAGGTGAGTAGAAATGAGGGGCGTGGTGACAGTGCTCGTAGTAGGAACATAGCTTCTATAAGAAGTGTCATAATAAGGACTATAATTGCGATTACTATTTCTACGCCGAGTTTCTTCTTCTCGATCATCATCGCCATCAATACATAGAATGCATCGCAAAATATCACGAAAACATGACATGTTCGGTATGTTTCTGGCAACAATCGAAACCAACAACAAACAATAAGATACAAGAAAATTACTACACAAGAATAAAGAAACCACATATAAAGATTCCTTGCTACAGCGACGATCAAATTTATGGAATGTATGCATTCATGTTGGGAGAATTCATGTATTAGCTAGTTTGTATTAAGGTAGAAGCATTGAAGAGCAAGAAGGACTCTTGTTAGAGTTAGACAATGATATTATACGGGTGATCTCTCGCTGGCTTAATATAAGCAATCTCTCCACATAATACCAGCTTTTTCTCTAAATTTTTAGATTTGATCCAAAATTCCTACAAAATCAGCAATGGACTAGGGTTCTCACGAACAAATGGGAGAAAAAAAATGTAAAAAAAAGAACACGTAATTGAAGAGATTGGTGATAGGAATTCGCATCAAAGCAATTAATGATAGGACTGAAGCGATTATCAAAAATTATATATATACATTTTATATATCGGACTGAAGCTGTGCAATTGAAGCAGGAACACTTACTTAGTACGCGATCGATGATCGAGAGAGAGAGAGAGAGAGAGAGAGAAGAGAGCAGAAAGTACAAAACGGGGAGTGGAGTGGGAGGAGACTTTGGAACTACTTTTGGTAGTGGTGACTGGTGAGAGACTTTTAAGTCTACTTTTAAAGGAGGAGTAGTAGTTTGGAAGGTGGCAAATACAATTTGTAAAAAATACTACTGTATAGTATATGTATGTTAATTTAATTGAGGGTGCAAACGTTGTTTAAATTTTAATGATTAGAAATAAAAGGGAGAGTTAATTAGGGGATCGGAAAACTTACATATGTTTTTATCCTAATTGGTTTGATTCATTGTGTTTACATCCCGAAACTCAAATAAATTTGAAAACACCATTTCTCTCTCGTAATTTTCCTAATATTTTTCTCTTAATTTCCCTAATATTTTTCTCACCTAATTTTTCTTATATTTCTCTCTTCTAATCTTTCCTTATCTCTCTCTCTCTCTCTCTCTCTCTCTCTCTCTCTCTCTCTCTCTCTCTCTCTCTCTCTCCCTCCCTCTCTCCCCCCTAATCTTCTCACACCTAAATCTCAAAACAAAATCGAAAATAAATAATCATAACATTTTGGAATACATGGAAATAAATCAATAATTCACTGTATCAATAAACCATTTTTAAAAGACAAGGGAACATGATTTAGGTAATTTTTCATTTTTACTGTACTGAATCCACCAATATGGAAATCAATGATTCCTGTTCGGGGGGAAAAACATGGGAACATGGTTTATTGGTTAACCATTTTTACTATACCGAATTCATAAATATGGTGACTAAATGAACCATGTTCAAAAAAAAAATGGGAACATGATTGATTTATTTATCATGAATACAATATTGATTTATTATCATGTTTATTATGTGAAATCACCGAAGTGGTAAAATAATAAACCATATTCACTGTGTGGAAATAACCCCTTTTAGAGGACATGTGAACATGGTTGATTAATTTACCATTTTTTTTTTTACCAAAGTGGTAAAACAATAAATCATATTCACTATTATTTTACTTCCCTTTATGAATTTGGCCCAGGCAGCCTCCAAAGAATTTTGGGATGAAAACATAAATGATGTTTGTCATAGTTCTTTATATTTTCTTCCAAAAATCCTTGATCCAGCAATCATGGTTAAAAATTTAAGGGAGAGTTAGATAAATAAATAAAAAATTGATTCAATACTGTAAGTTTCTCTCGTCCCTTTTCATTCTTATTTCTCTTTTTCTTCCTTTTCCATTTCTCAAGTTAGGAGCCAATGTTTTGTATTTATGGTGTGAAAATAAAGCTTGGATTTGATTGGATGGTTTGAACAGTAGATTTTGTGAGGAAATGGAATGGTTTGATAATATTGTATTCCATGGGTAGGGGATAGAAACTGAATCCCATTTAAAAAGAAAACTAACCCCACCCATTTAGGAATCAATGTGATAATCCCAAAAATATTGGGAACAATGAACAACTACATGCAAAACTAATAAAGAAAAAGATAATTGTTCAATCTATTGGTGTCCACGGATCGGTTTCGGTCAGATCGGTTCGGTTCTCGATCCGATCCTGTCACGCCCTCAATTTTCAAAAGATAAATATATATAATCCACGTGGGGGTGAACACCTCCCACGGTCAAAGTCAATTCTCACAATACGACTGACAAGGTCAAGGTCAACCAATTACAATAATCTACGGGCAACCGTACCCCAAATGAAATTTATAGGAGTTTAAGTGTCATTACAAACCCATAGTCAAAAGTGTAAATCAAATTAAGTTACTTAATCATCTCATCAAAATAACAAATGCCAAGATGATGAAGTAACTCTTCCGTTTAGTTTTCAAAAGTGATGCATGCACACGCTTCACACAAGTCTGTCATGCTCCTCCGTGCTGGGTACCTGAAATTGGTAGGTTGAGCTACACTAGCCCAGTAGAGAAAAGTCTAACAATTCTAAATAAAATGAAATGTATATGAATGATAGACAAGAAAGCATAAATCCTGGAACGAGTGTTAAGAAAGAGTTTGAATGGTCAAGGGACTCGAAAGTAACACATAGTTAACTAAATCCTACTTATTCTCGTCTCTCGTACCCAACCTGTATCCGACACGTACCCGACACGTCACATGTGTCCCACACATTTCCCATATTCATCTCATTCCATCCAAACATTTGATTATTCTCCGGGCATGCCATATAGGCCCCGTGTCACTCCGGGCATACCATAAAGGCCCCGTGTCACTCCGGGCATACCCTCTCGGGCCCCGTGTCACTCCGGGCATACCCTTTCGGGCCCCGTGTCACATGTTTCACATCCACATTATCACTTATCAATTTACAAGTTCAACTTAGTGCCCAATACAACTCACGTGTCACAACATCCTTTCACAAGTGTCTCGAACTCTCCACTCAACCCCAAATGCAAGAAAAGTGTTAATTTATGGACTTAGTCCTCACTAAATCCTACAATGATCAAGCAACACGAATCCAACATTTTCTCAAACAATGTGATTAGAAAATGGGACCTCAAGTGGTTTTATCCCAATTACAGGTAAGCTCATAGATTCACTGCAAAATTAGGATAATGTAACACCCAAATGGAGAGGAAAATCATATATAAGCAAGGAAGAAGCACATTATGATTCAAATATGACTAGAACATGATTTTTCCAAAGAAATTCACAAGGCATAAGAAGATTGATCATGGAAGAGCTTATACACACATAAACACTACATTTACACTTAGAAGAGTTAGAAATTTCCCTACCAAAATGGGTTTTGAGCAAAACCCTAGAGTACCCAAGTGATTTAGACTCCAGACTCCAAGAAAGACCGCTACCAAAGCTCCACTACGCGTTCAAGAGACAAAATCAAGTCAAAAACTAGTTACAAAGGTGAGGTTTCACTCACAATCAAAAGGGGAGAGGGAAAAACGTGAATGGAGAAAGAATAAGACCCAAATCAAGTGTTCTTACCTCCTTGAGTGCAAAACCCGAAATCCAAGGGAGAATCACGAATCAAATGTGTAGATCTTGAAGTTTTGAGGTGGATTGAGGTTTAAATCACTAAGTTTGATGTAGAGATGAAGAGAGAAGGTAGAGGGGTGATTTTAGGGCTTGGTTCGTGGTTTTGGAGTGAAGAAATGAGTTAAGGGTCCTATTTATAGAGAGCTGTGTCGGGCTCAAAAATCGCAGAAAAATGCAGCTGGATACCGGTATCAAGAAAAAGCCATACCGGTATCTAGAGTTTCTGATGACTCAAAACGAGGCTGGATACCGGTATCAAGAAAAACCCATACCGGTATCTAGGATTTCTGATGGCTCAAAATGAAGCTAGATACCGGTATCAAGAAAAACCCATACCGGTATCTAGACCGAAAATTTCTAAATTTCTACCACCTTCACCAATTCGAACCCCGATCATTACTAACACATTTTTAACATCTCCAAACACCCACACAACATTGAAATACGTATTCTTACCATTTACTAGACCCCCGGCATACCGTGATATACACACCCATATAATACTTAGAAAGAAACACATTTCAAAACATTAATCCACTCATTCACATTACTTAAAAATGAGTAAAAGATATAAAAAATTTCATGAAAATTCCGGGTCTTTACAGATCCGCTCGTGACGGATTGTCGTTTTTAAGATCCGCAATCGTCCGTGGGTGACATACGGATGGATCGGTTCAGTTGCGGATCAGGCGGATTTGGCGGATCAAATAAGGATTATTAGGCGGATTGGGCGGATCGAACCCGAACCAAACCGAACCGCATCCATCAAAATAAAAATATTATGATCTGTATCCATCCGTAACGTACCTTGGGTGAGTAAACGGACAGATCGGTTTGGACGGTTTGGGCGGATTGAACGGATTAGGCGATCCGCTTGGCAGCCCTAGTTCAATCCTATATATATATATAATGGAATAAATAAGGGCATAAAAGTCCAAATATCCAATGTCGAGATGTAAACATAACTATTCAAATCTTATAAGATGGCAACATAAGTAGAATTCTCAAACAGGATGCCTAATTAAATTTCTAGAAATAAATCAGAAACTGGTCAATTTTTTACTGACGAAGCGAGTCATTTAGGGGTAGTTTGTCTAACTAATCTGTTTCAATTTTTATTTCTTTTGTCTTTATTCAATGTTTTTGGGCATTTGTTATTTTTGCATCAATTTTTTTTAGACTATTGGTTTATATTTTACTTTTTTTGCATTTGTAGAAAAAGTAGATTAGAAGTTTCGTCAGTATTTATTGAGTGCTCTTGGGGCGCGACCACGTGGTGTTATAACGTCATTCTCCTATGCATATTTATAAGAGACTCAAGACTAAATATAGAAGTTTGACCTAAATATGTGATGATGAAGGCCAATAAAAAAAAGTAATGGAGAAGGGTGTTAGGGCACTTCGTGGTGATGCCTCATGACCACTAAATAATTAGTTACTCATAAGCAAGCCTCAATTCACTAAATTTTTGCGTCGAAACTATTATAAGTCAAGCTCGACTCATTTATATTCACCCTTATTTCTCTTTCTCTTCTTAATTCTATTAATGACTCATCTCTCTTTTTTGTTAAAGATAATGTGATAGTTAAGCACTATTCAAATAGGAATACATCTTGAAGAAGAATTCAAATGAAAATCAAGGCATGTTAGATTCTAAAAAAAGAGAGATATTTTTTACACAACAAAAGTACTGGCATTTTTGTATTTTGATCAATGTATCCTTAAGTGGGGATTGGGATTAACACTACCACCTCTCCTATGGAATGATCAATCCCCCTATTTTGGAGGATTAATTAATAATAATCCCAGAGTATGAAACCATGAATAGTCCAAGTCTAATTTCCAAAAACGACCATAACCAAACAAAAGATTAGAGGCCCCACAGGATTGAGAGTCCAATCCCATGCCCCAAACCTTGTATCAAATCTAAAAGAATAAGAAAATTATGAACGAAAAAACAAAAATAATCCAAAAAAAATCTGCATGTTTGTTAATTAATTGGCTTTAATAAACTTTTTTTAAGGTTTTAATCATAATTTTTTATTTTGTCCATCCCAGATTGCTCGCCTTTTTTAGAGAACCGTACATTTTGTACTAAAAAAAAAAAAAATTATTGATGAGATTTTTTTTTGAACTAGGGTTATGTTATTTCTTAACTGGTCTGCTTCAGATCCTGGATTATGGTCTTTGATAAAATCGGAGCCACTTTATTTGCATCTCCATCTACCTTTGCTTAATGTGCAAATGCAGACCTAATTTTACTTCTTACCACATGGTCCCAATACCCTCACACCAGAAACCCCTTATTATCATTGTAACTCTCCGCGAGGGCTCGGGGCCGGCCGGCAAATGCTGTTCCAAATCGATTTCAGACAAGAAGTTGAAATCCTCCTAACTTACTTTTTCGGGAAGGAGATTGTCGTCACGTGCACGGGAATCTTCATCCCCGCAAACCGGCATTTTCGCAGTTGAAGTCCAAACTCCTAGCAACAATCTGACTTTGTTGCATCATATAGTTCACGCCATAGAGGAATTTTTGTTATCCTGGATCTCTGTCATATATAATTCAAGGGTTTATGGCCTTGTTGGCCATGTCTGGGTTTATGCCGTTGCGTTATCGAACAAATCAACAATACTCATTATGGCAGATCCGATTCTAGCAATGCTACCATGCTGACTAAACGGGGAGGGGATGGTCACGTTCCAGACAAAATTACATATGCTGTGAGCAATTCATTTTTGCAAATAAACGCCGCCCTGTTGTTAGGCACCTATCGTTACAAGAAGAAGAACGCTATTTCTTGGAACTTAACAGTCAAAAGAATTACCAGATTCAGGGGTTTTATAGAATCCTTCACCAACTCTCCATCTTTAGGGTTCACAAACACAAATGGCATGTGATACGCGATGGCTCCATCTCTGCCTCTCATCTCTGAAATTCAGGCACTTGATGATCACATGATGCTTCCTTGCTTCTGTTTCCGTCCAAAGTTAAATGGACTTCCGAGGCTAAAAACGTTTTCTGGGTAACTGACCTGGTGGCCGATGAGGTCCCATTGCGAGTGTGACGTGACTTACGAAATCTCGATCAAGAGTTCCTGCACCGATGGTGGTGATCCAAGGAGCTCCGTTGAATACGGTGTCTCGACCGATATTTCTGGCAAAGCATGCTATTACGAAATCTCGATCAAGAGTTTGCACCAATGGTGGTGATCCAAGGAGCTCCGTTGAATATGGTGTCTCGACCGGTATTTCTGGCAAAGCATGCTACAAACATCCCTTTCGCAGCAAAAGCTGTGGCAAAGCATGCTACGAACATCCCTTTCGCAGCAAAGCTGCCCATAGCAAATTAGCAATAGGGTTTTCGTTTTACGAAGTCAACTTGAAGGCTAATGATAGAGAGATGAGATCCACGCCGTTGTCTATGGCCTGATCAATACCGGCAAGTGTATCGCTTGCACAGCGGCAATTGCCTTACCAGAAAAGACTCTTTTGTACATCGCTAAATGGGCTTTTCGTGCTAGGCCAATCTCCGTTAACCACTAAACCTTTGCAGATCCAAAGTAACTGGCACATGACACCCCACTGCGGTCAGTTGTAGCAGTGAGACAAGTTGAACTCCACTCCAGTTTCACAGGCACCACACAACCGTGCTGGCACCAGAGGCGTGCTCTCATCTTTGAAACTTACTTTCAGGCCATTCACCATTGTCAATGGTATCAATCATCAAGTCATCGCAAAGTTTGACGTAGGCCATAATGCTACATTTTCTCTCAAGCCCAAAAAGTCTCTGGTGTGGGCTGTATAGAGTTGGCCTAATGTCTCTGCAACAATACCAATATGGCTGGCATTTGCTCCTACTGTTCAAGCTGCGACTTTGAAAACTGCACTGAATCCAGCAATCACGTGGTTGTAAGTTCAGAGATATGCGGTGAACATCACCTTTGTTCATGGATGAGAGGAACGACAATGTTGATTCATACCAGCTATGGTGTGTGGAGAAGAAAGCTGGCATGGCAGACTTGTCCATGTGGATGACGTAACTCTTGCAAGCATCTGATGCGGAGAATGACATGGAAATTGTAATGACAAGTAAAAGAGAAAGGAAGAGGAAATGCCTGTCCCCCCTCCACAGTCACTAATACTAATCGTTGTTGAGATGAAGATATGTGGTTCTCATATCATCATATACATATATGTAGATTCATGTCTGAACCAAGAATCGGTTATAAATCTAGAGACGATCGCTACAGGTCAATGGCTAACTTAGTTTTTTTTTCCTTTTTGGTAACTATTTTGTGCAGCTACAGCGGCAAATGAAACTTTTTATCAGCCCAGTGATCGGATGAAGTGAATGTTTAGGAACATGCATATATAGAACAAAAGACACGAGGATAAAACATCATGATTGGGTTTACAAATAGAAACCCCTGACCAAAACTTCAAATATGGAGATGGAAATGAAAACATTTTCCAGATCAGCAGGCACAATGAACTTCACTTCCGACAGAGTTCAATCAAAACTAAGTGACTGCATATTTTTTTTTTTTTTTTGAACTGAAGTGACTGGGTATCATTGATTCTAATAACCTGCATTGAAATTGATGTCTTCAATCTGAATGAAGAAATTCACTAGCTAGCTTTGGATCTCGGAGGAAAAGGAAGCATTCTACTGTTGGGAACACAACAAAGGGAGAGAATAATCGGCACGATGTGATGAACTCAAAGCAATGAAACCAACATAATACTTGAGAGAGAGAGAGAGTATGGAGACCATTACAAGTTAATGGATCAGAACTCCATGCAATTAAACAACTGAATCAGGAAGAAAAGCAAGTTATTTGAGTTTTGTTACCTATGAACGATTGAACATATTCTCTTCAAGTTTGGCAACCAAAAACATATACACGGTTGATTCTTTCATGCCATGCCGCCTTGCCACTTTAATTGCATAAGTTCAAAAATCTCTTTCCCACCACCATCACATGCTGATTCAGATTTTCTCCAACCCACATTCTCCAGTAACACTAAATTTTCTTTATGTACCTAATTCGTTGTATGTGACCACAATAGTCTAAATTCTCTAGTCTCAAATTATCTTCAATTGAAGCTATCCCTATTAATTCACGAACACTATCATTTTTCTTCTCTCCTACAATTTTAATTTTTACCACACGTTCACTTTAACATCCTTATTTCAGCTACATCCATTTTGTTTTGTTTTTGTGATGACTCTTAGTTGCCCAGCATAAAGTTCCATATACCATCTCTGGTGTTGTAGACGTTCTATAAAAGTTTCCTTCCAGTTACTTAGGTATCTATCGATCGAAAATACGACACAAACACCCATCGACTTAATCAACCTACTTTGGTTCTATAGGTTCAATCGTCCACAATCTCATTATCCTAATTAGAAATCGAACTTTGATAAGGAAAATCTTCATTCAAAATCTCATGATTTTGAACCTCTCCATCTGTGTGAACCTCCCAGCTATATAGTAAGCAATAAAACAATAAACCACAAGCAACCACTGTAACCATTAAAGCAAGGACTAAATTACAAGCACCATGCCCAAAATGCAAAAATCAGAGGAATGTGGTCAGAAACAAATCATATTCACCACAACACAGTTCATAATCGGGGAAAAAAGGCAGACACAGTTAAAGACGTGAAGATAATGGAGTTATTCAGCTTCCATTGTTTAACATGTAGCTATTTCATTCAGCATGCTACTACACAAACCACTCAAAAAAATAGAAAGAAAAGGAAACAGATGTTTTTATTGACGTATGCAAATGCAGTAAGTTGAAAGACAAATTAATTTACAGGGCAGTTGATCTGTTTCAGTGACTCCGCTACAACTCTTACACATAATTGTTTGTTAACCTTCGAATCTATGTCAGCACAAAAAACATACGTGCTCATAGATTTATGCTATCACAATTTATGAAAGCAAGTGCTGAAAAATTACAAAGAGGAACAAGGTAGCACCAAGCAACCTCATGTATAGAATTCTAATTAAGTTAGGACTTAGGACCATAAATACTCCAAAAGACAGACGATACCTCATCTCTTCTAATAACCAACGGCAACCAGAATCTTCCTCTTGCTTCCTGGCTCCTCGTGCAAAACCGCAACATCACTCACCTTGTCCAACAGTTCCTCCAGCTTGTTCACGCCAAACCTCCGGTAATCCACCTGTCGCTTGTACCTTTGTTGATATATAGCCTCAAAATGAACCAGGAAAATTCTACAAGAATAGCTCACAAGAATCTCTTGTATCTCGTACTTGAACTGTTCTAGACTTACGTCATCGGGATCACATCTAGCTGTTTCACATCTAGCTGCAATCCGTTCGTCCTGTTCTTCTACAACTCTATCTTCATCTGAGAACTCATCTGAAGATCCACCACCTGCAATGGCATAGTTGTTCTCTTCTTGATTCCCCTTTTCCTTTCTATCCTTCTTTGCCAGAGCAATTGGAGGAGCACAAGGGCCAGGTCTTGAGTTACGTAGGTACACAAACTTCTTTTGACCTTTTCCCTCTATTGCCATTGTATCCCCCAATTTCTTCAGAAGATTCACAAGCTTGAATGCCCCATACTCTGCCACAAAAAGTGGCCTCCCAAATATTTTCTGATACTCGGCCGGTACACGAGTAAGAGGCAAACAACCTCCGGACAATTCAATCAGCTTTACCAGTTGTTGCTTCAAACCGTTTAGATCACCAGGCTGTACAAACATCAAGTCATTTTGGTCACACGAACCAACACATCCTGTCGAAACTTCATTTAAACCAGATGGAAGACTATGTGATCTTGAACTTGAGGGAAAACAAGGCACGGCAAGTGAAGTAGTATTATATTCAGATAAAGACTGTGATATCATTGAGAACTCTCTGGAGTTGTAATAGCTTTGTGAGATCCCTCTGTACACAATTGCTTCATCTTCGTTCATACCGTCTGGCTTATCATTGATGTGGCACCCCATCAAATACCCCGCCATCTCGGCAGGACCTACGCGAGGCGGAATTAAATTCCTGGAGGGTGGTACAAAGCCTTCACCGCGGGCCACACTAGGCCAGTCCCACACAAACCTCCCTGCATTACTTAGGGCAGATGAAACACCGACCCCAGATGGAATGACAAGAATCACAGTATAGCCGCGTTGACCAAGTATGTGTAGAGCCGGAGCAAAGTCAACATCCCCAGAGATAAGCATGATGGAAGAAGGTGGAGGGTTGTCAAGGGCAAAAAGAAACATATCAACCAATATGGCCTTGTCAGCGGCATCTTTTCTCCCATTTGGTACATCTACGAGTTTGACACCAGTTCTTTGGCATCCCTCCCTCAGTCGCCTAGGGAAGGCATTAAAATCTCCATAGGCAGAAAATAAGGTAACTGCTCCCTTAATGATGGGGTGCACACGTAAGGCCATTCTGATGTTGCCAGCCACATCTTCCGGGCGTACATCACTAGGGACAGGACAGTTCTCGATGTCCCAAAGAATAGCCACAGGACCATGTGAGGAGTTTCGGCTCTGTTGTGAAGGTGGTTGTGAAAAGGTCATGTTTGAATTTTCCATATGTGTCCCACTTTGTTCTGAGGTTTCAGAAGACAACATCAATGCTGATGAACTTGGACCAGCCATCAATCACTTAATGAAAGCTATAAATATTCCTGCAGCTGGACAAGAAAAAGAAGTGTAAGTAACTGAACAACAAGCTGCTCCCATCAAGATGGAGGTGAAAAGGGAAAGAAGATGCTTATCAGAAAAATGAGGAAAGGAAAAAGAAAAGAAAGGAGAAACAAACACTCTATGGCTGAACAGACAAATTGAACATTTTAACAACTAATCAGCAGAACTAGAATCCCCAGGGCAATATTTCAGGCACCAATTGTATAGAGTATAAAAAAAAAAATATGTGACCAAAACTACCCATATAGAAGCTAATATAAATTATTAAAGCCTCAGTGGGATAAATTACAGCCAATTAAGAAGCAAAATGACAAACTTTTCTTGTTTCATGCAAACATTCAACTACGCCACTCCTTGCAAATATACGAACCAGAATACAAACCCCAAACCCGCATATTCAAGAGTGACAAACCGGAATTTGCTTGTAACCATAAGAAAACAGATTGATACAACATATGGACCTAATAGTACTCTCCAATCACGCATATTCAAGAGTGACAATTTGATATTAACAACTCTAAATTCTATTTTTACGTACCAGCCTCAGCTATGCTCAGCTCGACAAAATGTTACAGACAGAGAAAGAAGTTGAAGCTACAGCTTGGGGGAAGAATAAAACAAACCAACGGTCCAAAGAGTAGTCTAACCAACACAACTATTAGAAGGATTTCTCCTCAACTTAACATTGTGAATGGAACCAACATGATTAAAGTTCACCGTAACCAATGAAAACAACAATTACAAAACGATTAAAAATCCTCTTGCAACATTTCAATATGTCTCGTCTTCAAACAAACAATTGGACTCTCAATGTAACAAAAAGACGTCGCAATGAAGTAACCACAGACTGCTTTATCCTCGTGTGATCTTATATTTAAGCAAATTAACGTTGTAAAACTTTGCTTACCAAAAAAAAACTTGGTAAAACTAGATATGCTCAACAATCAAATACATGATACAAATTAGGGATCACCTTGACATAGTCAATGGAAACATCATGCTGGTAGGTATGGATACCAGAAACCTACACGGAAGAAAACGGCATGTGCGACTTAAAAGCCCTTGCTATACAACTAAACAAAACTGACAGCAATCCTATGTTACATGGACACGGGAACGTGGATCAGATACGGGTGTCTATCTAAGGGTCGGACACATCAAGCCTGAAAATAGAGGATTCGTGGATATGTATCCAAATTTGGACGCACACAAGGTTTTTAGAACTTGATATATATATATATACATTTGGATCCCGTTCTACTAAGGACTCCCTCAAACTCGTAATTTGCGGACCTCATGGATCGGGGTCGAATCTCGACGATCTGAACCGCTCAATGTGTTTAAAACGTGATTTTAAGGGTCACCACGAGGATTCGTCCAAAAAAAATACTCGGAAGGGCTTCATTCGAGCATTTTTCGATAAATTATATATGTACGGTTATTATGAAAAACCGCTCGGATGAAGCCCTTTCTGGTTGTTTTTTTTTGTGATTCCTCGCGTTGGCCATGGAAAACATGTTTTAAACACATTGAGCGGTTCGGATCGTCGAAATTTGGTCCGGAAAATCAAAAAGGGGGTGGTCCTCGCGGAGGAGATCTTTGAGGGAGTCCTCAATAGAACATTGTTACATTTAGGTACCAGTGCAAACCAAATATTACCATGTTAAAAACCCTTCTTAAAGTTAATAAACATTGGGCTTCCCCAATTGTTGTAAGATAACATGGGTTGAACAAATTTATTATTTTCAGATGGCCCAAAATCAATATCACAACTTAAAAAGCCCAGCCCAATCAAAGGATACAGAAAATCCATATTCTGTTTAAGGAGACAAAAACCATAATTAGCCCATCCCAGCACATCTCAGCCCAATCCATTCCAAAATAATTCTTCCGAGACAAAAAACCCCATGTATACTTGATATTGAGATGACCAAATAATCCCTCAGTTTCATCACCATAGTCACTGATTGTGAAAGCCAACATCAGATCCTTCGTCGTTGGCGATAGGAGAAAAACCCTGGGGCGTCGCCAATCAACATGCTTCATCGTCAATTCCTCAGCTTCATTGTTGAAGGGAGGTTATATATGGGGATCTGATTCTCTCTCTTACTTATAAACTCTGGTACGATTGATATTATCCCCCTCTCTTCTCTTTCAGCCGCTGCTGCTACTTCTTTCTCTGACGTGTCCGAATAAATCTTGCCGGATCCGACACATATCCCGGACCCTTGTCGTGTCGACACGGGTACCTCGAGCGAAAGCATTGCTCCACCGCCTCAAAAGCCCTTCGGTTGCGCTCACTCCAAATGATGGGCATCAAGCAAATCAAAGCTACAAACCAAGCTTTGTTTCATTTTTAATTCTCCAACTTCCTAACGATCAAATGATCTTCCACACTCATAGGAAAGACCCACTTCTTATTATACTAAGGTTGAGTTGAATCACTGCCATCCTATGACAACTACATGAACTTATCCAAAAGATGAATTACGGGACAGAGTTAGGAACATCAATTGGTGACGATTGCAGCCAGCAACACTGTGGTGGTGAGGATCAGTTGAACATGGACTTGGAAACAATGGGTAAAAGGAACTAGCCAAAACCAAGCACCTAGTCAAAACCAACTAAGATCGCCACTGACCAAAATATGATTAGCCTGAACAGCAAAATGCATATTTATGGCACTATTTAAAGAAAGAGAAAACAGTAAGTCTATGGACAGCATAGTAAGAGAAGGGATTACCTACCCTTGAAAGTGATGCAGGACGGTTTTAGGGCACTTGAGTACTACTGCCTGCAATAGGAATCGTGGTGGTTTTGGTGGAAAATAAGAATAGAAATAGGGGTAAGTGCGCAAAGAAGAAGAGAGAAGAATTAGAAGAAGCTGAAGAGAGAGAGAGAGAAAGGGAGAGAGAGAGGTGCTTCACCCCCGCAAGGGTTAGGCGGTTTCTGCAAGGAAGGATCGCAACCCTATCCCCAATAGGAAAGGACCCCAGACCAAACCCCGACAACAAAGACCGCAGCCTTGTCACTCAATTCTTTAATCAATCAACTCTCTATTCCAAAATGAAAGATTTTCCCAATTTATAATACATGGAAAAGACGCTTCTAATTCCTAGAAGTCTAAATGAAATGAATCTAATTAATGAATACATTGAATTAGATATGTGAATGAACCTAGAAATAAATGCATACATTGAACCTATTAACAATTAGATGCAATGAACTAGAAATAGAAATATGTTTAATGTATCTAGATGAATATAAATGCAAGTACTAGATTCATGATGACCCTTGACCTTCCAACTACCATGGATAACCCTTGAACTACTAACTACCATGGATGACCCTTGAATGGCAAATCCTTGAACGAACCATGCTGTCCTTTGATTAGGATCGTTGCAAGTACCCAAATTCCTGTCCTCATCAGAAAGTCAAATCTTTGCAAGTACACACATTTTGATCCATCCATTCTCTTTAGTTATCTTTTCGTAGTATATTATATTTTCTCGGGTACAAATCTTGGTGGGCTTGAAAACCCACCTTATACTAGGATTATAGCATTTTGGTACCACTTGGCCTACAAGACACATGTTCATCTGTTCACCAATCAATTGCACAGACGCTACCAAACTAGCAAAGGGCAGCAGTAATTTCATTGATATTAAATAAAATTCCTGCCCACAAACGATATTTGGTAAGTAAAAAACTCCTCTTCTTCATCCGTAAAATAGTAAAGAATTCACCTTCAAAGACAGATGAACTCCCTCACTTGCACATTATTATGTATTTATAGTAGTGAAAGGCCAAACAAACATTATAACTCTACCTGTAAACCTAAAGACGATTCCCAAATGAACACATGACAAAAGCAAGGCATTTACTAAGTAAGTACCTAATTCACTAAGCACTATTTTTCAAAAGAAGACATATAGCACACATGAAAATATGCACCGTGCAAAATAGACTAAAATTTCAATTATTCTGTTTTGTCTAAACTCCAATGAACCTGAAGATTCATAGAACAGTAAAAAACAGAAAAGGGAATCAAAAGAGGCCACTAGAAACAGAACTGAAGAAAACAAAAACAAGAACTACTTCACAGAGCAGAAAGAAAGATAATAAAGATACCTCCGCTTCTTTCTTTTTTATCAAATTTTCTGATATGCAGCTTCCGATGAAGATTTTACTCTTCTTTTCCCTGCAAGAAAACTAGATCGACTGAATTCGAATACCACCTAATCCAACCGTTTTAAATGATCGCCCTTCTGCAGAAAACAAGAAAGGGGAAAAAAAAAAAACCTAATTTTGTGTAAGTAGAGGATATAAACACACGAATTAGATCTACTGTGCCCTCAGAGAGATCTCAATTTCAAAAATCCGATATATATATATATATACAGTATGTAGAGAGAGAGAGAGAGAGAGAGAGAGAGAGAGAGAGAGGATAACCTGCGGCAGGAAGAATCGAAGAACGGAAGAAGAGATTTCTTTGGAGTTGGGTTGGTTAATTGAGATTTTAGGAAAGGACTCAAACCGAGTATAAAGAAACGGAAAGATTTTTCACAGTTGAGATTTTTAGCTCTATCAAATGTGGAGTCAGCACACGGTTGGTATTACTGAGCCGTCTGAAAGAGATCTACCATCATTTTATGGGCCGGGGATATTTAATCAAGTACACTTATTAACCGACCAATCGACCATCCGGAATTCACTCTGTTTGTTTGAGAATTTTGAGAAGAATATTTTGAGAAATATTTTTGAGATAGTGTTTGGATGGATTTTTGGAAAAAGTAATAATTAGAGAGAGGTGTAATAATTTGAGAGAGATAGAGAGAAATGAGAATTAATGATTGGAGAAAAGGTATGAGTAGAGAGAGAAATATGATTAATGATTGGAGAGATGAGAGATAAGGAAATAATCTTCTTGGAATTTTTTTTGGAAATGTAAAGTGAACAGAGTGAAAATTGTTTTTTGGGTTTCAGCGGTCGAAGTATTCGGGCTAACTTGCGTGCACTTAGATTAGATTCTCTTTAGAAGGCAGGTCATTCATGCCGGGATTAGGGGATTCACAAGAAAATCTCTTGCGGCCTGACCCCAAGAAGTTGTCAAATCTCGAACGCGTGATGTCTGAATTTATAGCTCATCTATGTTACCAATTAAGCAATCTTTCGGATCGGAGCATCTCCAAACTCATTATTTTTGCTATCTTTGTTAATTTTTTCACTTTAATGGGAAAATATCAATTACTACTTGATGTAGTGCTAGTTTGCTTGTTTTTATATTTCGCTTTTGCACTCGCTTATTTTATTAAAATAAAGTTCTTATTTCGTTGAATGAATCAATTTTTTGTCGGTAAACAATTATTTTTGCAAAAACTATTTGAAAGAAGGGATGCCATCAAACATGACATTATTATTGAGTGTAGAAAATTAAATACTAGCAAAAAATACAACTAAGGGCTAAGCAAAATGGTGGCAAAAGGGTAAATAAAAAGAGAGAATGAGAGAGCGGCTAGCCTCCCTTACTCTCTACTAATAGCTAGCGAAAGTACACAAAGACAAAATTTGGATGCACAAAATTTGGTTCGAGTAGCTATAATAACTATAATGGGATCAAGTAGCTAGTTGGCTTGACATGCTCTTACATATGAATTAGGAGTAGTATTTTTTTTGGGAACCATTTACCCAAATTTCTATTTGGGAAAAGTTACCTCCATCTCGGATAAAGACCCGTACTACTAGGTTTTGAACCCCTGACATTTTGATCCAAATGTACTCCATCGGTTCGATGTTGTTTGTCTACTATTCTATTTTGGAATGTTACAGATTGTTTATCATTTTTTAAGGACAAATTTCACTCATACCCCCTGTTGTTTGGGTCATGTACGGTTACATCCCATTTGGTTCAATTTGTTGCATCTGCACTGCACCCCTTGTGATTTTTAAAAGTTTCATTCACACCCAAATGTGTCAATCTCAACAGAGAGTGGATCTCACACATCACACACCGTTCTTGAGAGTGTGGAAGAGATACTTAAGATAAAAGTACATTTTTGCCCTTATCACTATCTTTTTCCTCCATCCTCACACAAACCCTTAACCCAAACCCAAACACAAACACTCAACCACCACCGACACCAGTTCTCTCTAGTGCACCACCTTCCTCCTCCATTGAACTTGGAAATCGACCTCCTCCGTCCATGCTTCAACCGTGCTCCCCTCCTTTCCGCGCGTGGCCTTTAAACTCCAACAACTTTAACCCACTGAGACCACCACATGTTTCTACCCTTATTTCTAGCAAAACTCCATAGTTTCCGATGAACTTCTAGACATCACCACAATGCCCAACAACCCTTTCATCCTTGCCTTTGGTCCGATTTAAGATTGGGTTTGATTTTGGATCAAGATTTTGGGTTGGGAATTGGTACATAGGATGGATTTATATTGAAGGAAGAAGATGAGAGCATATTGGATTTTTTTATCGTTTCTGTAAACAATTATGCATTATTTTCATTAATTTGTTGCTTATGCAACTTTTTTAAAACGTCAAGGGATACGGATGCAACAAGTTGAACTAAGGGAGGTGTAATCGTATATGACCCAAACCACAGGGGGTATAAGTGAAGTTTGCCCTTTCCCGAAAGTTAAAAGAAAAAGAGTGTAGATTTACACAAACTAACCCTCATAGTAGTTTTGAAAGTAGCGAATAAGGGGTAGTGTTGGCAATCTCTCATCAAATTTTTTAAAGAGAACATGCAATTCACATAAAAAGTTAGATTCCTGAGTATAATTTTTATGAAGAGTATTTACTTTTTTCAATAACATCTCATCATTCGGAAAACTTTTCGTCGACAGAGGCAAAACAGTCCACACGGCCCAGAACAAAAACAGTAGATCGGTGATGTTTTTTATTCGATAAAATTCTCAACAATTACACAAAAGGAAACATTCATAAGAAACCTCACAGGTGATGAAGTCCAAAATTTAGACCTGCAAGTTCTGAGTTCAGGGAATTGATTTTCACAAACCATTACCATTTACACTTTTTTGTCTTTAATTCATGATAATTTACTATATTGCACTACATTAAAATGATGTGCTTTTTTTGAAAATGAGTGGCTCAATTGAAGCATGAAAGCATTTTCCCCCTGCCAATTGAAGCATGAAAGCATCGTCATCATCAGTTCATACCATTCCAAGTACACAAGAAAACTTTGAAATTTGAATTCTACCAACTCTAAACAGTATTTCTGACATATTGAAACCATGATTTTACAAAGGAATACAATTACAGTTTCGCTAACAAGTCATTTTGCGTCTGTGTCATGAAGCAACCAAGTACAGTTCCAATTTAATGCAGAGGGTTGTAATATCTTCAATTATTGGCATCCAAAACAAATGTGAACCATCAAATAAGGACGCTGCTAGGTGTACGGAAAACAAGGGACAGAAAATGTACCGATCGCGTTTGGAGACCCACTTTTGGGTCCCACACGAGTGATCCGAATCGTTCATTGTTCTTAAAACATTTTTCCGAGGGGCCCCACAAAATTTCAGCTCAATCGGACTATTGGAAGTGCTCGAACCAAAGTCAAAGTGGGACCCAAAAGTGGGTCCCCGAATGCAATCGGTACATTTTCTGTCCCTTGTATTCTGTACCCGTATCTTTACCGATCAAATAAGCTGTAGATCCACATCCATAAATAGGTATGTAGCTAAATCTCCCCTAGGAGTGCTACATGCACAGAAAAATCACTCAGAAAATACCCAGAATTTGAAAATGAGTGGCTCAGTTGAAGCATGAAAGCATTTTCCCCTGCCAATTGAAGCATGAAAGCATCATCATCATCAGTTCATACCATTCCAAGTACACAAGAAAACTTTGAAATTTGAATTCCACCAACTCTAAACAGTATTTCTGACATATTGAAACCATGATTTTACAAAGGAATACAATTACATAGCAGTATATTTGAATTCTACCAGTTCTCATCTTTTGGAATTGCTGCATAACAAAAAAAATTATCAATGCTACTAAATTAAACCTTTGTACTCTTTTTCCTTCACAGTTCGAGAGATTATGGGGTGCCCCTAAGACGTTAGCCGTATCACCCAGCAAATTTATGTGGAATCCTTGTATTTGGTGGAACATCACTCAACATTTTTAAAGTAGGTGTGTTGGGGAGGTGTAGATAATTTTGATTATTATTGATGTTATTAGTGTAATAAATTTCTATAAAACAAATAATTTTAGGTTAATTAATAAAAACAGGTTTTTTTTTGTAGTTTCATATCTTAATTCTTTTCATAAATAAAAAATAAACATGTGAGTGTTCTACTGTCGTATGTAACAGCCTAAAGAAAGTAAAACATAACAATTCATATATTTAACTCATTAGGTTAGATTTCAATTTACAGGCGTTATATATTGGAAAGTAAACGTTCTATATAACAAGACACGTAAAGATGAAAATATGACTCTCAAGTCGGCTTCTCCCAAGCCAAAATCCTGGCTCCGCCACTTGTTAATTTTATATTGTGTCACCAACCACATGAAATGAGCAATTCTAGTGTTAGCAAAAAAAAATTCCATAACCAAGACCAATTACTATTCCAAAGCTCGCACAATTTAGGCTTTGTTTGCTACCTTGGAAAGGAAAGGAAAGGAAAATAAAACATTTTCCTCTTCCTCTGATTGGTTTGAGAGGAAAAAGAGAGGAAAAATAACTAACCTCGACTGTTTTAACTAAAAAATTTCCTCTTAACTTTTCCTATTCTTTCCTTCTTTTTTCCTTCCTTTTATTTTCCTTTCTTTTTCTGGCTATCAAACAGGAATCCGGGGATCCTGTAGTGCGGCACACGAGCTGTTGATTTCAGCAATGAATGGCTCGGATTTCATCTCGGCAATGAACGGTTCGGATCATGCAAGTACCAAGATAAAATCCGAGCAGTTGATTGCACGATCAATGGCTCAGATGGCGCACTACAACCCTCTAGTGACAAGAACTTTGGTCCCTTCCTTAAGCAACTTATGACCCTTAAGCATACCATGCCAAGTTGTGGAAGGTCTGTGATGGTTGGCTTGGCCCCTCCATGCCCATATTTTCCTAGTAACACCCTAGTCCAAAGAGCCTCTTTCTCATGATCAAGCCTCCAATTAAGCTTCGGAGTACCTAAACAACCCTTGCCTTTCAGTTTCGCGACATTCGCCCACAGCACCGCATGTAATATTCTCTTATAGATTGTCGAACCCCACAAGAAATCTCAATTGATTTTATCGAAGGATAAAAGACACGAACTTGGGAAGTAATGTACCGTACATGATGTGGGCCGGAATGACAACGGTAACCGACTTGATGATGCATATTCCGGGCAGCAAGGGAGAGTAATTTACTCTTCCATCGCGCTAGTTTACCATTGATTTTATCAATCACCGTATGGAAGGATCGCCTAGAAGATCTATTTTGTCAATCCCGCTATATAATTTGCCATTTTAAATTAGTTAGATCATGTCCCATAAAACACTGAATATTTTTCTCCTCAAAGTACCCATAGCCCCACACCCGTTCATACCAATCTCTCCTTCATTTGCACAAAAAGAATGGGAGACCCACAACTTCGTTATGGAAAAGTTAATTTTCTCGTTCTTTTCGTGCGACTGAACGAGTCTTAAAGGTTAGTCAATGTACATGATGTAATAGTAAGTCCAAGTAATTCACTGTGAATCCAAAAGGTGTTTTGAGTTTTTGACAAAAAGAGTCTTCACTAGGGTGCTGTTTGTGCAAATTCGAAGGCTTGGGGGTTCAAATTAGGTGAAGAGGCGTTGAAGCAAGTGAACCAAGCTTTGAAACTATCTAGTGCTTCTGTAGGGATGAGAAACTCCGGGCATTCATGTGAATACCTGCTCGTAGCTGTGGCGCCGCCACTGCAACTAAAGTAACATAGACTGGGCAAATGAAGCATGAAAGCATCCAACCAAAGACCCCTTCGCTATAGTAAATAATCGGTCCAATTCTTGCAGTTTCACAAGCTGGCAATTGAAAGATCTGCCGATGATCAGAGGTTACTCAGTTCAACAAAAGTTCAGATAACTAAATTCAATTGTCAACTGAAATCAGAAAACGAAAAAACCAGCTTAACTAGCAATCACTTAATTCAAACTTTAGTTGATCGCAAAACGCACCAACAACATGGACATCAAACGCAACTGAGAACCTTTCTGAAGCACCCAAAAAAAAAAACCGCAATTTAGACCCCCAGAAAATGGCCAAACAATCCATATTATGTACAAATCATAAAGGTTTGAGTTTGAGAAAAAAGAACAGTTCTAGCAGCTCATCGCTCAATCTGGTTACTAGTAAGAAGCATATGAAAACTTTACATCAAGGAAAGAACAACTGAGATAAATCCCATGATAATTGAAAAAAAGGATCAATTATCCTGGATTTCTAGTTATTTATATAGCCACAACTACGAAGTGAGGACCCTCTCAATGGCATCCACATAGAACTCCCTGGGCATGGTACCAACCACAGATTCACGCCTCTCTCCATTCTTAAACAGGAAAACCACTGGCACAGCCTTAACGTCATAATACTCAGCAATTTCCGCGTCATTGTCCGCATGGAGTACAAAGCACTTCAGTTTCCCAGCATAATCTGTAGCAAGCTCATCAATAACACGGTGAACCATCCTGCACGGACCACACCAGCTAGCATGGAATTCAACAAGAACTGGGGTATCACTGTTCAAAATCAATTTGTCCCATGACTTCCCAGTAACCACTGCAGCTGCACATTCAACAAAGTATAGCTGAGAGAACGGTATAATTATTACATCCTACATATACCATCGTACCCCAACTAAATATTGCTCATCTCTTTTTACCGTACAGTTAGGAAAGGTTGTTGCAAAACAAAAACATTACTCGTTGGGTTCTACTTATCAATTTAAACCCACACATCCTGTGCATGGTGCAGTCAGGCAGGAAGCGAACCCACCTTCAATTATCCTAGAAACCCATCTTTTTGACAAGTGAGATAATCTAATCAATGAAAAGAGATATTACCCGGCCATTCCAATTCCTACTCTTCCAACTGCTTTTCATGGGTCATGATTTATTAAGGCAAGGGGATGCATTTAACCGGTCAATTTCCTCTCTTATGTTCAGTAAACTTGGAGAACACATAGTCAACAATAAAATTTCAAAAAATATAAAGATCATATACCTGGGCAATACAACACATTGCTAATGCTACAAAACTGGAAATGATATCACAAATTACATTCAAGAAACACTCATAAGTCATAACTAAAGAGACTCACATTGAAGCTTCGACTATAACACAGTGCATCAAGAGGAAGGATATAAACAAAAAGTTCCAATAACATGATTACATTTATTTGAGAAAATATCAAACGTAGGCATGTCAACCAGAAGGTTAAAAAGAAGTCAAACACAAACATTAAACCTTGCTTATTTTATTTTTTTTGGAAGAATCTGCACTAAAGTTGAGGGGAGAATAAAAAGTCTATTGCATCAAAAAGATTTTTGTACGACTTCAAAAAGCTCCTTAGGGGACTCCTCAAAAGCACAAGATCTAGGCAGGGTTGGAGGCTTTAGGCAGAGTTCCCTTCTATTTAGCAACTTACAACCATTTCAACACTTAAAAAGGGAAACAAGAATGCAACAGGATTAATATCCTTGAAGAAGAAGCTAGGCTTCATATCTTAGTTTGTCACACACTGGCCACTTCAATTGTTTTCCTAATCAATAATGCAGACTTGCAAGCTGCATTTTCTCCGGATTGGGGTAATTCCATTGGCACTTCTACTCTGGAATGTAACTATACACTATTTCATCCGCAATTTAAATCTTCACTAAGACCTGTATATGCGTGTATATCTATTTGCCCGAATAAGATGGCCATCATAACATGGAATTCCAAGAAATAGAACTATGATTGCTCATTGTGGGTAATTGATTGCCTATTGTACCCCTGAAGGTGATCCGAGATATGCTGAAGGCTCATGCCAAAGATGGATGAGGAGAGAGCCCAAGGCAGATCGCGTGGAATCAAGAGATCCAAGTGAAAATGGTGGAGTGGGTGGGTAAGATATGAGTTAGTGGTTTATGGTGGCTAAGTGTCCATATATATAGTAGGAGGCGAACCCTGAGGGTCGTCTGGTGTAAGGACACATGGCGATCCTCCAATGGTTCCTGGACTGAAGGCTGACGTCAGAGGGTCAAACCAAGATAGCTACGTATCAGAGGTCAAAGGTTTTGGGGAGCTGAAACAGGCTAGCGAGGGCCATGTGGAGGCACCTCAATGGGTGGACAAAGTGGGGTGCAGGCATGCGAGGTCCGTCGGGCAGAGGTCAATGATATATGAGGTTTCATATCATGCGGCCTCAAGGGCCGCATCAGTGTCAGGTTGTAAGTGGGATAGTGATAAGGTGCAGAGGGTAGGCATGTTACAGATCTCAAGAAAGCTTGACCTTCGGTCAGCAGATTTGCCTCTCTCTCTCTCTCTCTCTCTCTCTCTCTCTCTCTCAAGACTGGTCTGAGGTCTTAACCCTCTGGGGGATTGATAGGCGCGCAAATGTTCACATTAGCGCCCCTTATTTTGTTACTTGGAGTTTAAAGCTTTGTTTGCATGTTGTAGGTATCAGGAGACTTTGATATAGAATAGGTACAAAGTTGAATTTTACTCTGTGTCGAAGTAAAACCCGTATCAAGTGGTGGATGGAAGCTTTTGAGGAAAATAAATGATAATGCACCCAATCTGATTCCGAATCTTGGATATTCGCACGAGGTCTGTACAAGGTTGCAAAATTGCACATCATTACAAGAGGATTTGATTTTGGCTAGAAAAGGAATTCTACCTTCCAAGAATCTTCAGCATATATCTACATATATTGTTGAGGGAATTTTCCAAAGGGGCCCATGGTTCCCTGAGAGGAAATCAAGGAAATTTTGTGCCTTCCTAAAAGAGAAGGTATTTGGTGCATACAATTTTGGCTTGGGGGACTCCACCAAGAACAACATAAAAGGAGAAGCAATACATGCATAAGGAGAGACTTCGGACGACGCATCAGAGAACAAAGAGAACCACGCATTCAATGATAGTTGCGAACAGAACCAAACCCTCAATCCCTTCCACTCCAGTGGCTAGCTAAACCCTTCTTCTAGGGCGTAGATGAAGCTTGTACTCAAGTAACGTAGATTTTATTGCTTTTGTAGGATTAATTATTCGGATTTGGTCAAATTGGTTTCAATTTTTCCCACATAATTGTGTGTTTGATATACGCGGTTTCAAATACTTTTCATGCAACGGTTTTAATCGAACTCGTGGTAATTGACTGTGACAGATTATACTACTGTAAGATGCGACATGCTATTAGACTGTCCATGCAATAGAGACGGATCGTACTAGTAACACGATTCGTGCTAGGCAGAGATAATCTATGCCGCTTTATGATACATGAATATTTTTAGGAGATATCGTAAGGGCCCACGAACCCTAACGGTATCCGATGAATCCGAAACAAATCCTTCAATCCAAATAAATCTAGGTTACAAAGGGACAAGTGGATTCGAAACCCTCTCTTGTCATAGTCAAGCGTTTTTAATTAGGGCTTTAATATTTTAGAAATTAGACAATCAAAATAACAATGATATGTCTGTCTGCATGACATCTCTGTAATCTCTTTACTTGAATTAATTTAGAAATCGATTGAAATACTTGCAACTTAGCCTTTTAATCCCTGAGGAGCGATATTCGGAATACTTACCTCTATTCGTTTGAGTAATAGTAATTGTTTCGTTTTCTAAATTATTTTTGTACGGTAAAACAGTGATCAGGGGTGTTAGGCCC
This sequence comes from Vaccinium myrtillus, assembly GCA_016920895.1. Lineage (NCBI taxonomy): Eukaryota > Viridiplantae > Streptophyta > Magnoliopsida > Ericales > Ericaceae > Vaccinium > Vaccinium myrtillus. The sequence continues at coordinate 13,805,467 of CM029278.1, read as the reverse complement.
TCAGACGATCCCTTGAGCTCAAGCCTCCATTCCCCGTTCCTCCTTCGGTCCCGAGCAACTTGGGCTCTGCCTCCAGCCCAAGCGTAAGCCACCGAACTCAAGAGTGGGTCGCCTTCAAGCCGGCCTCAGGGTTTTTGTTTTGTTTTCAGTGTATATCAGTCATTTGCGGTTTCCTTTTCTTCACGGACCAGATTCGCAAAATGGGGAAGAAGGCAGAAAACTGAGAAGGAAGGCGCTCTGTTTTTTTTTGGTCTCGGCCGATACGCCCTGAACCGGACTCCGTCTCGGCCGATACACCGGTACGTACCGGGAATCGGCCTGTTCATATGCGATTTTTTAGTCACACCGCTATATCGGTGTGTATCCGTATCGGAAGTCCAAAATCCCGGTATTTAAAAGTACGATTAGGGCTTTAATATTTTAGAAATTAGACAATCAAAAGAACGATGCTATGTCTGTCTGCATGACATCTCTGTAATCTCTTTACTTGAATTAATTTAGAAATCGATTGAAATTACTTGCAACTTAGCCTTTTAATCCCTGAGGAGCGATACTCGGAATACTTACCTCTATTCGTTTGAGTAGTAGTAATTGTTTCGTTTTCTAAATTATTTTTGGTACGGTAAAACAGTGATCAGGGGTGTTAGGCCCTCAGACGATCCCTTGAGCTCAAGCCTCCATTCCCCGTTCCTTCGGTCCCGAGTGACTTGGGCTCTGCCTCCAGCCCAAGCGTAAGCCACCAACCTCAAGAGTGGGTCGCCTTCAAGCCGGCCTCAGGGTTCACCCTCGGTCATGATGACCTTCGCTCCTGAGGTCACTATTGTCTCCTTCAGGCCTTGGTACCTGATGCAATGTACCTACAACTAGTGTGCTTATCCCCAGGACTTTCCACCTTAACAGTTCAGCAGTAAAACTTGAAAGAATTCCGGGCCCAAGATATAAGTTCATAATTGACTTATTTCAGCAAGTAATAACTCCAATAACTGCATCAGAAATCTACTTAAAACAAGAGACATAACGTGAAAGTGATAGACTACTTAAATGTATTTCAACAGAATCCCACGGGGCATTTCCTTTGGTGCTTTCCAGTTTCCCGTGAAATGCACTTTATTTCAAAGAACAGGATTGTAAAAATTCTCGCAACGGAAACCCTTAGACTTGCAAATTGTGATTCTCTATTTAAACAAACACCCTCTACTCTTAACGGCTTCATAAAAGCAAATGACAACTGCATTTATTAACAGCACATTAAGAACGCTAACAACATTAAAGGCTCGGAACTGAGCAGAATTTCGACATCATTGTTATCACAACGAATTTCTTATACCAATTAAGCATCATCTTTAAGCTATGTGAAACATCTTCAAGCTCTTTAAATCTCATGCCTTGCGTTCCCTGGGTATCTCTCAGTGCCATGCTCGGAAAAGCAGAAAGGATGGTGAATATCAATCAAATGACAGACCCTAACTACCATATCAGTAAAGCATTCAAAATTACTCAATAAATTCTCATCGAGTTAACCCCTAAGAGCATCTCCAGCCGTTGCTTAAATTTTATTCCTATTTGAGTAAAATTTTCAGCAAAAAGCTCCATACGAAGCACTCCAATGGGCAAACCCAAATCTAAACAGAAATTGAGTCAAACCTTTATCAATCCATGGTTGTAAATTTGGGTGTGGAAATATATACATGCAAATTTCGAGTCTCCAATAAATACAACCCAATTTGATACTATATGTTTTTCACTCAAATTTCAGATTGGTACAAAATGGGTAAGGACTGGAGATGCTCTAAAAGAACACAGCACCAAAAAAAGAAAATACAGAAACACAAGCACACAGATTACCTTTGGATTCACGGAGGCAGAAGACTCTTAGCGAGGCAGGGGAATTGTGAAGCCTAATACCCTTTCTGGGTTTAAAGGAAAGGTGTTGAGAGCGAGAGAGATTAGGGTTCGCGAGGGCGAGAGCTGGAGATGAAGAGAGAGAAGGAGGAGAAGAAACGCAAGACGCCATTTGTTAGCCAGAAAATGCAAAGACCGATTACGAAACTGGGTGCGATCTGTATCTATTGTATATACAGACACGCAAATGTGGTAGGAAAGTATATATGCTTTGTAGGTGTTTGAAAAAATGTGAGAAAAATGGTGAGAGAAGGGAAGAAGAAGACGCGCGGATGACACTTTGTCGGGTACTATACCAAACAAAAGTAGTTTGGAGAACACGTTTTTTTAATTACTGAAAATGAAAGGAAAAATGGATGCGACGACCAGTTTTTTTTTTTTTTTTTTTTTTGTGATAATCAAAAAAGGTCTTTCCCATGAACGGACGTCATCACTTACCACTCTCTGCGCCTAGGATGAAATTCTGATTTAACCACAACCTGGCCAAAGGAAGAAGGGCCTGCAAAGAGCGCCGTGTCTCCCTACCCCCCCCCACGGGAGCCAGAACGATTTTTTAACTCCTGTTTGGCAGAGGCCTCCACCACTGGGCCATGCCCCCACTGATGCGACGACCAGTTTGAATGGTGATTTTTCGGAGAATTGATAACTCTATGTTTTGTCCTTATGTGAAATTACTAAACAATTCTTATAATTTCAAAGCCAGAGATAAATGTAACATAAAGTACAAAGGTGATTTAGTAATTTCAACTAATAGAGACAAAAAAAGGGTGTGTCAATATCAAAATGGAGAGTGCTAATATCAATTCTATTTTTTTTATATTAATTGGATGTGCGGATTAGTTTGTGTGCACGTCAACTCGACGAATGACGAAATAATAGTTGACGGAGTTTGATCGAAGGAAAATAATAACCTCAGCTTAAAGAATAGAAGATAATACGTAGAGGATAACATGTAAAAAGTGTACTAATATCTGGCAAAAAAAAAAAAAACTATATTGACATTCATGAAAATATATTAAATATCTCGTTTGTCTTTATAAATTCATTATTCTTTTTTAATTGGGTGGAGGTGAGCAAACTTGATCTAACAGAATGACTGGTTGATTGAGATTGGGCAAAACGTGCAAAAGGGAATATGGAAGTTATCACGCCTTATCCATGTATATTATATAAATAATAATATAATTCTGCTATAATTGACTTGTCACTCGTATTTTATATTTTATAATCAACTCACGTGAGCAAATTGAATTTTAATTCTGTGACTTATAAATAATTGACTTGTCACCCAAATTTTATATTTTATAATCAACTCATGTGATCAAATTGAATTTTAATTTCTGTGACTAATAAGTTCTATGTGAGACTATTTTAGACATTATGAATAAGGCTGTCAACGGTCCTGTTTGGTGCGAATTGGTATGAATCCGAGGACCGAACCAAATGTCCATAGTTCAATGAAAGGCAATCTGTGTCCGAACCAAAAATCTACGGTTCGGTTCGGAAACAATAAAAAAAATCACGTTTTAGAAACAATCCATGTCTGAACCATGATTGGCCAATTAGAAACAATACTGCTATTAAATCGAATTTGATCTCTACTTGGTCAAAGATAAATAGGGTGTTTAATGTTCTGTTATGCATAAGAACGGCGATACATACATACACTCACATGTGAAGTTTACTCCTGCATTACTTTCTCTCACATGGGTGTGTCCCCCACCCTGGCCCCACACCCCATGAGAGAGAGGGTGTGACTGGTGAGTGTATGTATCATTTTTGTATGCATAATTACTGCATTTAGCCCCTCATTAAGTTGTGCAGATGTATTATCCCAGTTTCATCTCTGTTCAAGGTTTTCTTTGTTCAGTAGTGTTTCACCGGCCTTGCCCTTTCGGTTTTGCAGTTGTTGCCCCATTTACCTCATTGCAAATATCTCCAAGCTTGCGAGTTGAAAAGTCTCCTGGTGTCAGTTTGTCTAGTTTGAAGCTGGGGCGGACCTAGGACCACGGGCCCCCACTCGATTTTATAGAAAAACATTAATATTCTTAAATCTTTCGATTATACCCAGTATATTTATGATAGTGTTGGAATAAAATTACTTTAAATTACCTTTATATGGATATTTGTCAGATTTAATTCTCAGATTGCTAAATTTTGACACCATCTTTTTGAGCAAACACACCTCATTTAAGTTATAAGATGAAGTTACATATATTGTCACCAATATGTGAAACTCACATGTAAAAAAAATGTATTATTTTAAGGAATTTTGAACGTATGGGTTAAGTTTTCTAATTTGGGCCCGCACTAATGCTAATTTCTGGGTCCACTACTGGTTTGAAGTAAACTCTGCATGATGCGAGACTAGGGCACGTTTGATCTCTACTAAAATTTCAAGGTGATGTTTCGAATCCACTTTGGTTCAATAATATATATCAAGACAATTGTGTGGCTCACACCCAGTCCCTCGGCTCGAAGAAAGAAGGGTAGTATGTTAGCCTAACAGCTGCCAACCTATTTGAAAATATAGAATGAACAAGTACTCAAATGCGAATAGGAATGTAAACATTGTGTACGGTAATTGAGTAATTGATTGAGACACAAGGCCATCGAGACACAAGGCTTTTTCTGGCTTGTTTTGTGTTGATCAACTGCTTGAGCCTTTATTAGGCAAATATGTTGTGAGTACATTTTGTTGTCACCTGAGCTATAAAAGAATTCATTTGAGGTAACCTCATCCGTGAAGCATTTGCAAAATTCGTAGATTATTTTATGCGAGTAGATAAAGATCTCCTGCATTACATATGAAGGACGGGTACTTCTATAACCTGGGCATACTCATACCTGTAACTTAGCGGGTACTTGCATGGTACTTCTAAATCCGTACGAGTACATGTAACACGGACTGTAACTTTTCTCCTTGATTTTTGACGTACCCCAGAAGTACCTGACTATATATCAAGTTGTACCCAACACAAAAATGAAACTAAGTTGATAAGACTTCCTTTCTCTATGTTTGACATGATTTGTACAATACTAACAATTTTGGTCTATAGGTTTTTTTTTTTTTGTATAATGGCATTAAATTCTAATTTGCACCTTAAGTTTGGCATTAACCTATTATTTGATGTTGGATTCCTTTATTTGAAGTGTAATACATTGCAACTTATATTTTTTATATTTCACCGTACCCATATCGTACTCATACCCTTACATGTGCTTCTTAGTTTATTACCCTCCTCTCCTTCAAATACTTTGTTTCCTCTTTCCAGATTCCTAATTTTCCCCTCTTTAATAAAAAAATCCAACGCCCAGTTGTATAAATAAAAATAAACTGCAAACTATCTGATACTGAACTGCTTCATACATATCTGTACGGGGAACAGTTTCTGCACTAATCAAGTAATTGGTATTCTAAGCACTAACTGATGTAGTTCTTATACTGCAGCTGGCAACATTTTTGCTCCTTTTACTTGTTCTAGCTGGAGCTTGGTTGGGCTTCTGGGTTGTTCGCAAACTTGTCTTGACAGAAGAGGGGTTGATTGATATAGGTGTTTCTCATTTTGTTGCTTGGTCCATCCGAATAATTGCTGCTGTTATGATTCTTTAGGTTCTCCCTCTTACAAAATTTGAAGCTTTTCCTTAATCAACTTTAGAGGTTTGTTTGATTTTGTTCCATCTCTCATACTAACTTCATATTTATGTTATGTTTCTAGAGTACAGTGGACCCTTTACTAGCAGCAGAAGCATTGCTCTGTGGAATATTGGTTTCATCATTACTCATGAGAATTACCAGATCAAGATTCATTCGTCACTTGTACGTCTCCATGAAAATCCAGAGCATAATTGTCTCATCATTTCCTTTTTTTTTCTTCTTTCTAATCGGTTTATGTAAGCATTCTGTAAACAGATCTCTCTGTTCCCTTTTCTTCATCTTTATCCCATCATCCAATGTGTTCCCATTTCTCTGTGGGGTGTAAGGTAGTAGCCGTAGGCTTCATAAGACTGGAAGGTAGAACTAGATTTATGGTACTTGATCCCTACACCATGTGTCTGATAACTATGCAAAGGTGAGAGACGAAAAGTTACGTGCCATGTTATTCAATCAAAGAGAGTAATTACAATGAAAAGATAAACGGCTTATATAGGGAAAAGCCTACCTAACCCTAATTAACGTAAATACTAAACTACCCTTAACAAGATTAGAGAATAACAAATAAGGCTGCTGCCTATATTTATTCACAGCCCCCCTCAAACTCATGATGCGAGCCCGGATAGCATCGAGAGTTTGCCAAGGAGAAACCGAAAGCGAGCAGTGGTGTGCGTCTTCGTGAAGAAGTCTGCCAACTGAAGAGTAGAGGAGACAAACGGGAGAGTGATGGTACCAGACTGAAGATGATGCCGGACAAAGTGACAATCAATTTCGATGTGCTTCGTACGTTCATGAAACACTGAGTTATGAGCAATCTGAATGGCACTTTTATTATCACAATAAAGAGGCGTAGAAGAAGAGAGAGAAACACCCATGTCAGATAAAAGCCAGCGGAGCCAAACAACTTCCGAGGTGGCATGGGCCATGGCACGATATTCAGCCTCCGCAGTAGAACGGGCTATGACAGATTGTTTCTTGCTTTTCCAGGAAACAAGAGAATCACCCAAAAACACACAATAGCCAGAGGTAGACTTACGGTCAGAGGGATCACCGGCCCAATCAGCATCAGCATAAGCCCGAAGGGTCAAGTCAGACGAAGAGGAGAGATGCAAACACTGAAACATCGTACCACGAATATAGCACAGGATCCGAAGCAAGGCAGCCTAATGCGTAGAACGGGGAGCACAAACAAACTGACTGATAACATGCACAGCGTAAGAAATATCGGGCCGAGTAACAGTAAGATAAACTAAACAACCAACCAGCTCACGATATGCGGTAGGATCATCAAGAGGTACCCCATCTGAAGCAGAGAACTTAGCATGTAACTCAATAGGAGTATCAACCCGTTTATCATCAGTAAGTTGAGCACGATGAAGAATATCGGTGACATACTTAGTCTGGGTTAAGAGATAACCATCAGGAGAAGAAGCAACCTCTATGCCAAGAAAATAGCGAAGAGGACCTAAGTCTTTCATTTCGAATTTGTGAAATAAATGCCGTTTAACCTCATCAATAGCAAGAGAAGAACCAATCCTTGAGAAGTGCGGCGAATAAAAAGAGCAGAGTCATGAGCACTAGGTTGAAAATCAATCTGTAAAACCACATCATGAAAGCGAGAATACCAAGCCCGATGGGACTGTTTAAGACCATACAAAGCGCGGCGGAGACGGCAAACAAGACCAGGAGTGTGAGAGAATCCTGGAGGAGGACGCATATATACTTCCTCAGAGAGATAACCATTGAGGAATGCATTTTTAACATCCAATTGAAAGAGAGGCCATTGAGAGACAGCGGCAACAGAGATCAACATGCGAACCGATGTCATTTTGGCAACAGGTGCAAAGGTTTCCTCATAATCAATACCATATTCCTGTGAAAAGCCCTTGGCAACCAAGCGGGCTTTGTAGCGTTCTAAAGAACCGTCAGAATGAGTCTTGACTTTGAAGACCCATTTGCAGCCAATAACATTTTTACCATCGGGAAGAGGAACCAAATCCCAAGTGTGAATACTATCAAGAGCAGTGAGCTCATCATGCATCGCAGTTACCCAGTTTGGATCATTACAAGCTTCTTTGTAGGACCGAGGTTCAAAATAGGTATGGAGGCGAGATAAAAAAAGAGCAATACGAAGAAGAGAAACAAGTGTGAATAAAACCAAGTCTTACCGGAGGGCGACGATCACGTGAAGGATACCGGCGTGCAGGCGAATCAGAGTCTTCCGAAGCAGATGGAGGGTGAGGAGTTGGATGAGCACGACGAACATAGTGGTGGGGAAAAGGAGGAATAAGGTGAGGAGACACCGGAGGAACATGGGAGACATCTGACAAGTCGAGAGTACGAACACACTCTTCTACAGGGACTTCTAAGGGGAAGGGATCAATATGCACAAGATCCTCTTTGGCAACAGGGACTTGACGAGGTGGGAGGGAGAAGTATGGCAATCGCTCAAGAAAAGTAACGTGGCGAGACACATGCAATTTTTGAGTGACAGGATCATAACAACGATATCCCTTTTGCCGAATGCCATAACCTAAGAATACGCATAAGACACATCGAGTACTTAGCTTTGTCCGGTCCTTCTTAGGAAGAAGAACGAAACAAGTGGAGCCAAATACACGAAGAAGGGAGTAGTTGGGAATTGTGCCATAAAGTCTTTCATAGGGAGTGGAACCAGACAACAGAGGGGTAGGCATCCGATTAAGGAGATAGGCCGCTGTAAGTACAGCTTCTCCCCAAAACACGGCGGGCACAGAGGAAGATAGAAGAAGAGACCGTGCAGTGTTAAGGAGATGACGATGCTTGCGTTCAGCACGACCGTTCTGAGACGGAGTGTCAGTACAAGCGGATTGGTGAATAGTCCCGTGTGTGGCTAAAAAGTCAGTGAATTCACCCAGAGAGTATTCGCCGCCAAGGTCAGAGCGAAGAATTTTGATTTCTGTAGAAAACTGGGTGTGAACCATGGAATGAAAAGTGCGATAAGCTTGGTAAAAATCAGATTTATGTGTCAATAAGTAAACCCATGTGAATCTAGTAAAATCATCAACAAATGACACATACCGTGAACCACCTTTGGTTGCTATAGGGGAAGGTCCCCACAAGTCAGTATGAACAAGCTCAAATGGAGAAGTAGAAACAGAAGTGCTTTTATTAAAAGGTAATGCAGACATTTTTGCAAATTTACAACCACTGCATTCAGAAATATCACTAATAGAAGTGTTCCCTAAATAACCAGATTTAACTAAAACTTTTAAACGTTCACTAGATAAGTGCCCGAGTCTAGAATGCCAAAGATAAAAAAGGGATGACTGCTGATCTAATCTAAAGGAAGACATGACAGTGGTTGTAGACTCAATGGGAGCATGTAGCTCCTCCAACACATAGAGATCACCAACCCTACGCCCGGTCCCAATCTGCTTCTTGGACATCCGATCCTGCACAATACAACCAGAAGAAAAGAACACAACGTCAAAACCAGAATCAAATAATTGACTTATGGAAAGAAGACTAAGGGATAACTGGGGAACATAAAACACATTAGGTATAGAGAGACACGAAGAGGTGGTGGGGAGAATAGAACCAATAGAGACAACATGCATAGGGGATCCATTTGCAGTGGAAATACTAATGGGGGAAGTGGGAGAGACACAATGACTGAGTAATGACAAAACAGGGGTCATATGATGGGAACATCCAGAATCAAAAATCCATGTGATGGGTGAGATACATGTGTGAAAGGAACCAAGCAAACCTGACGGGGGGGTGGTCATAGCAGAAGCTTGTGAATGATATGGCTGGGTAGCGAAAGATGCCTGATACTGCTGAAACTGTTCAAACAAGGGAGAAGGAGGGACCCCATCAGGGGTAGCAAAGGCCGTTGGTGGACGAGAGACCTGCTGATACTGCTGTGATGGCCGAGAGGATTGCGGAGACTGCTGGGGTGGCCGAGAGGAGGAGGATGACTTAGATCGAGAACTGTGACCCGTCATCTGTAATAATTTGGGACAAGAGTGCTTCCAATGTCCTTTCTGACGACAGAAACTGCACTCATCCGTAGCAACACAAGGTTTAGGCTTGCCTGTAACCTGTATCAAGTGAGCAGCAGGAGTAGGCAACAAAGGGGCATTAGACTGTGAAGCAACAAATACTGTTGGAGAAGAAGATGCATTAGAGGCCACCCTGAGCCTAGTTTCCTCAGCAATAAGTTCACGAACTGCACTGTCAACAATGGGGTGGGGAGAGCGATGAAGCATAGCCCCACGTAGAGGCTCGAATTGGTCACGAAGAGCCATAAGGAACTGGACCAGACGACGCCTCTCACGATACTCTATAAGGGCAGGGGAGTGCAATTCTTCGGGTTCCATTAAGGTTAACTGATCCCAATACTGTGTCATCTCATTGTAAAAGTCCTGAATAGATTTACCATGTTGCTTGGCATCGCGAATAGAGCTCTCAAGTTCATACTCCTTCGCAAAATCTGAATGGAGATACATGCCCCGCAAATAATCCCAAACTTCCTTTGCCGTATCATACTTAGAAAAATTCATACCAATGGTGGGTTCCACAGAATTATGAAACCACGTTAGAACCTTCGCATTCTCCAGTTCCCATTTTGCAAAGGCCATGACATACTCTGCATGATTGGGTGCATCTGACTTCACCACAGTAGGTTGGCCAATAGACCCTGTTACATATCCCCACATGCCTTTTCCAACAATAAAATTTTTCATAACCTTTGACCAATAGGAGTAGTTAACACCATTTAAGCGTACACTGATAGCATTAAAGGCTTTGTCGTCTGTCATAATGATAAAATAGACCGAGCTGACCGGAACTAATGGAAACAGATAGATCTTCCAAATAGGTCTGATAATGAAAAGCAACAGAGATGCGTAAACACTTCTCGAACAGTGCTATCAACAGATTGAAGCTTAAAATACCTTAGAAAATTACAGCTGAGTGGAAACAGAGAAGACCCAGTATGCGTTGAGGGAAAACTTCAAATACCAACAAAGCAGAGCAGTAACAGCGTTGAGGATGGCCAGAAAATGGTCGGAAAAATGCCTAGCGGTGGTCGTCGGTGGTCAGGAAGTGCTCAACAGTGGTCGTTTGTGGTCGCTTGTAACAGATCTGAACAGTGTGAAGCCAGAAAGCAACGAAAACTGCCTGTCAATGCTTCACGGTGGTCGTCGGTGGCCGGAAAGTGTTCGATGGTGGTCGTCGGTGGATGGATATGACTCGCCGGTGGTCGCCGACGTGTGGGTAGCAGTTGACAAAGGTTGTGGAAGGCGAGTGCTATCTGTTTGAACTCGTCTGGAGACTACGTGAGAGAGATAGAAGAGAATCGACTGAAGAAAGAAGATGTCGACTGAAGAAAGAAGATGGGGGAAGCTATCGACTGGAGAGGAGAAGCTATGAGGTGCGATTCAGCCCCAAGGAGAGGGCTCTGATACCATTATTACTATGCAAAGGTGAGAGACGAAAAGTTACGTGCCATGTTATTCAATCAAAGAGAGTAATTACAATGAAAAGATAAACGGCTTATATAGGGAAAAGCCTACCTAACCCTAATTAACGTAAATACTAAACTACCCTTAACAAGATTAGAGAATAACAAATAAGGCTGCTGCCTATATTTATTCACAGTGTCTTGAATCTTGATATGATCTGTGACACTGCACCACCTATTCTTCATGGTGAATGTGGGATCATGTAGAGTAGAAATGAGGTTGTGGGTTCTGGTTGTTTGTCTTGAACTAGGATAACCATACTTGTGCATCCATTTCAATTCTGAACCCCACCTCTGTAGCATGAGGATTATGGGCAGGAGTTACGTTGAAGAAACACTTCTTTTAAAAAATAATAATGAATGAAAAGTATATACGAGAAAATCACATCTGGTTAGTGGTTTAGGCTCCTCGGTTATTGATGAATACCTATTTCACTGTTTCCTCAATCATTGCTCAAGTTCAGAGTGGCGAACACTGATAGCATGTTTCTTAATAATAATAATTTTTCTTTTTTGTGACGATATGATAAATATTCGTGCAACACACACAATTGCACGAAGAATAGATCAAGCAAGAAACAAAGAAATGACACAGATTTTTACTTGGTTTCCCCATTGTACAACTAGATATGTCGCACCAGACTTCACAAACCCAATAGAATACCTATTTCACTCTGATTAAAATAAGTGCTTCCGTTATCCTCTAGTATTTTCAGTGATTTTTGCAACATTCTACCATGTCCCATACACTTGCTGTTTTTTCAGTTAAATAAATGCATTATTTTCTTTTGTTTCTTTAACCTTGAGTGTGAGATGCTATACAAGTTTTGGAATACCGTGGGCAGGAAATTACGCAGAATAGACAAGAGCAACAGCAGATATCAGATTCCAGATTCATCAACATTAGAAGATTATTACGATGAAAATATACACACTATTCAGAAGCTTGATGACTCTGAATTCCTGAAGCCTCAATCCAGACCCTTTAGGATGGCTGCTCACAAAAGTCTTGTCCAAGGTTGGCTACTCTTCCGAGTATAGTTATTCTCTCTCTCCTCTTGGATATACATTTACACTTAGCTGTAAATCTCTCAGGCTTAACCAAGACACCACGACCGGGTCAGCCCTCAGATTCAGGGGCTTATTATTCTAGCTTTCATATGACTCCTGAACGCCGGAAATTCTCAAAGGATGAATGGGATAAGTTCACTAAGGACTCCACCAAGAAAGCACTGGAGGAACTTGTTTCCTCTCCTAATTTTAGCAAATGGGCTATTGCTAATGCAGAAAGAATAACTCTCTCCCCTAATGAAGACACTGATGTTCGGCGTCGAAGCTGGCTACCTTGGTTTTAGCATTTAACTGGCTTCTAACCAATTCTGTTGTGTGAAGATGAACTGTGCAAACAAATGGTATAATTGAGTTTGAAATATTGCTCAACCCACCTGGATGCGGGTTGCTTTGTTGTTAAACAGTTTGCTAACGGCAAGAGACTCAAGGCATTGCTTTGTATCATTCATCTCTAGGGTTTGTAGGGAAAGGTTAGCCCGTTGACTTTAGGTTGATTTTGAATGTAATTTAAAACTAGGTTTTTTTTTTTTTTTAAAATCAATGTAAAATTAGGTTGACAAGCCTTATTGACATAGAAGTTAGGATTGTTTGCTTTCCGCTCATGGCATGTCTTCTTGAAGGGTACTTGCTTTGGAGAATGCTTGCTTCCCACTTGTAGCAGCCAAATCTTGGATGAATCGTGCTAGTTATTCTCTTTTCATCACACATTTGCCTGTGTATGATGCCAGTTTTCACTAGCTTGTATCACGGAATGTGAAATTCACTCTCCTTCACAGCTAGTTATTCCAAATTTGGTAAGGGTTGGCATATAATTATCAATTTGATAATGTTCTCATTGATGAGATTTGAACCATGCGCTCCCATATAGTAGTAGTCTTTTTTCCCATTATGTAGACGAGCCCTTGATTTTTTGCTAGTAAGATAAGTTCACCATAAAACCATGGCAATGACTAGACTATAAACAAGACTGTTAGATGAAAACATACTAATCAAGCTCGACTCGTGTGTTTGACTTGCTGAAAACTCAGATTTGGGGTTGTTGTTGTGCCGCCCCCTGCATAGCAGGTGTTGTGTACATCCGGGTCGTTCGTTGTTCGGATGGACGACCCAACTTTCATCTTGTACGCACAACAATGAACGGATGCAAATGTGCTGAGATGAAATCTGGGCTGTCCATCCGAGCAACGGACGGCCCGAATGTGCACAACTTCAACCCCCAAGTCCTGGAAACTCATATATGGATATGTCGCATGAACAAACCAATCTTAATTACACTTTTTAAGCTCAATAAGTTTGCATAGAAATCTCGAACATCCTTTCCAAAGGGATGCCCATGATAATTACACTTATACCATAAGCTTTTACTCGGTTTTTTTCTTTTCTTTTTTAGGTGGTGGTTCTCGTCTTCTAATCAAAAGAACAAGGGAAAAAAAAATTCTCAAATCCTCAAAATTCGTATTATGTAGTAATAAACAATTTACAGCTAACGTTGGATTAGCTATTAACAACAAGATCATCATAGAGGAACAGTCTCTGTGATTTGTACGAATACACAATACAAGTGTTGTGCACCTATAAATCACCCCCTCGAGCATTTTTGACATGAACTGTTCACTTTATCCATCTCACCTCACCGAACGGGTATTCCATTTAAAAATTTAAATTAATATTATTACTACCCGTCTTAAAGTGTTTGTCTGTTACAAAACAAGAAGACAAAACAGTTTAGGGAAAAAAAGATTAAATTATGTTTTCCACAAATATACTAATTAATAGATCAATAATGATACAGCCACATACTCCCAGCCACACTCTACCATACACTGTGCACTGATCACGTGGGCCCCACCCACTTTACCCCGAAAAAAAAAAAAACCCAAAATTTTGAAATCCCAAATCGTATGGGTATTCCTCCCTTTTCGCTCCACATCTGAAAATCCAGAGAGTGAGAGAAGAAGAGGCGACGACGCCCACGACGACACCAGTCAACGCCACCACGACCAGTCGACGCCACTCTAAGCAATCGTACCGACTCAAGCCCAACCCGTCCACCACCACCACCACGACGCCCACTCGAAGAAATCGTACGACTCCATTGCAATCAAGGTCGGTCTCTCTCTCTCTCTCTCTAATTTGTAGAGATTAGGTTCGTTGATCTTGATTCCATATTCAAAAACCCTAATTTTTATTTTTTTTTGTCAAAAAATCAGATTTGAAGAACTTAGTTTCTTTTCTTATTTGCTCCATGTTGCCGTATAGTGCACTCGTCACCGAATTCATATTTGACTTGCAGGCTCTAGCTGAACTAATGGAACAACTAAATGAGAAGTCTTTCAAGCTTGAGGTGATGATATCTCGACCATTGACTTGGAAATAATATTCTTGCATTTGGAAATTGAGTTCATTCGTTTGCTTTCCTTTCCATTTATTGCTAAATCATGGAATCATTTAGTGAATTCATGGTATAACCAGGACTTCAGGTTTGGTGTCCCAAAATTTCATGCCTAATTGTCTCCCTTAATCCTGCTCAAGTTGTAGGAGGAAATCTAATATTGTTGGAGCAATTAGCATAGCTCAAAGCCTAGTACTATTCTTGTTGTCCAGCCTTGAGACAAAGTATTTTGTTAGTGTTTTTGTTGTTTGATGTTGATGCCCTACGTGAGACAAATCGCATTATTAGGGCATGTTATTCCAAACTTTAGTTTGATGTTGTTGATGTGTTCTTAAAAGTATAGTTGGCTTTTAAGTCCAATTTTTTTCATCCATGAAGGAGGTTGTTGCCAGGGAGACTGCGCAGCTGCTGGAACAGCAGAAGCGCCTCTCAGATTGGACGCTTATCCCTTAACAAGTCATGGAGACTTGGGTACCAGAAATAATATCTTTCTATTTCAAAGTGGCTGCTCTTCAAGTTTAATTTAGGTGTTAGGTTACTAATATCCTTTTATTTTGAAAGTGGTTGCTCTTCAGGTTTGATTTAGGTGTTAGTTGTTACTACTTTTCCATACATCCTGACAGTAGTCTTCCACCAAACAATGGCTTATAACCCAATGAACAACAAAAAATTCCCCAGGAAAGCATAACTCAGATATTTTTCCAAGAAAGCAAACAATGAACAACGAAAATAATGCCCAAATGCTTGAGATTGCAAAAGTTCAAAATCATTATATTCACAGCTATTTGTAACAAAAATAGGGGATTACCTCTTTCTTCTTCTTCGTACTCCTGCAGCAGCAATAATGGATCTCAGATGTTTGATCTTCTTCTCCCGTACTCAACTTCGAATAATGGATCTCAGATGTCAGATGTTTGGTCTCAGATGTTTGATCTTCTTCTTTCTTCTTCTTCTTCTTCTTCGTCGATGGCTTCCCCTCTCTCTCTCTCTCTCTCTCTCTCTCTCAGACGCCCGCGAAAAATGATACCCAGACAAAGACGATTTGGGATTTCAAAATTTTTTATTTTATTTTATTTTATTTTATTTTCGGGGTAAAGTGGGTGGGGCCCACGTGAACAGTGCGCAGTGTGTGGTAGAGTGTGGCTGGGAGTATGTGGTTGTATCATTATTGTTAATAGATAGATACAATATCTGTTAATTCTATTAATTTGAGATAAAATTCTTGGATTTTTTCAACAAGAATGCATTTATTTGAAGGGTCTTCCTTCGAGAAAGACATGATATAGGAGTTAATCGTAGAGATAGGACACAAACTAATTTTTTAATGCCAAGAGGACAAATCACCTACACCTTCCAAAAATGCCCCCGCTAGCCCATGAAAGTGCCTAAACCCCCCAAACCTTATGAAAGTGCCTAAACCCCCAAACCTCATGAAAGTGCCTAAACCTAAACCCTAGGGTACCCTATGAAATTGCCTAAAACCCTAGGTTACCCTATGAAAGTGTCTAAACCACTAAAACCCTATAATTGGAAAGTGCACCCTAAACCTAAACCCTAGGGTACCCTATGAAAGTGTCTAAAACACTAGGGTACCATATGAAAGTACCTAAACAACTAAAACCCTATAATTGAAAGTGCACCCAAGTGCCTTAATCCAAAATGCCTAAACCCACTATAACCTATCCCAAAGAGCCTAACCTAATAAAATTGAACCTCAAAATTGAGCCAAATCCCAAAATTGAAGAGACAAAAAGTTAATTAAAGTGGATGACCCACGCATGAGAGAGAGAGAGAGTGACGCGGCACGAAATAAAGTGACGGCATGGTGTCACTTTAAAGTTTTAGTCGGTCAACAGCAAGCAAATGAAAAAGTGACGGCCGGCCCTTTTTTTTTATATCAAGTAAGGGTATTTTTGTCTAGTATTGTCCTTAAACTCTAAAAAATTTCACATCAATGTATTGAAAGCATTAAAATAAATTAGGCTGGACTAAACACCCTTTAAAGCCTCAAACTTGGCTTTTAGACCAATTTTCTGTTACTCCCTCTGTCCGGATTTGTTGGTCCACAAACATACTTTTTCAAGTCCTAAAATGTTTGTCCATTTTCAAAAGTTAAAGGATAAAGTATGCAAAATTTACTTTTTTGCCCCTTTTCTAAAACTTAAAATAACAACTCAAAAACTAATTTTTTTTAAATAATGTGTTTACATTTTTGAATTTTTTTTGCACCGTGTTAAAGTTCTCAATGAGATCTATCAAACAAGATCCATATTGATTAAATTTTTCTTTTTGTAACTACATTATTTTTTAGTTTGAAAATTGCATGTAATTTTGTAGTCAAATTAAAATGGAAGGAGTATTAAATGGAGGGATTGAGGATAAAATAGGAAATTAACAAACTCAAAAGGTAATGGAAAAAAGGTTGAAATCCCCCAAACGGACCAACAAATCCGGACAGAGGGAGTATTTGAATCGGAAAATGGAAGTACTAAGTATTTGATTGGTAAACGTTTCCCTCTCTCTCTCTCTCTCTCAGCAACCCATTTATCTTGTCTCTCCCTCAACGCACTCAGCTCCCCCAACTCTTCTCCTTCGACTCATCTCTCCGAACCATAGTTCCCGTATATTTTTGCGCGAATCAGTGAAGTTAGTCGAAACAAGGTATTTTGATTTCTTTTGCAAGTGAAGATCTACATGCCTTTAGTAGTCGAATGTAGTAGTTGATTTTGTTTTCCTTCTTGCGTTCAGAAGATTTTGATGGGCGAAATGCCTATCTGTGTCTTTTAGGGTTTTCCCGCGTGAAGGATTAAGGGTTGTCTGCACACATTCTTTTTACACTGTTTGATTTTGTTGATTTTTGTGGTTTCCATTTGAATGAGGTGGTTTCCAATTGATCTTTGCGAAATTAGGGGTTTGCTATTGCAGAGTAGAGATAAGGCTATAGTTTTATGCTTTGTTCAGTTTGATGATGCGAAGTGTGCTCTTACTGCGGTAGAAGCTCTTCAAGGTGAAATACACCTTGATTATCCTGTGTTCGGTTGCACAGTTTAGTTTAGTTTAGTTTAGTTTTGATGATGTAAGCAGGTGTAATAAGTGGAGAGAGGTAGAGAGAAAAGTGAAAAAGGTGGTGATGTAATCAAAACTGGAATAGTGCCAAAACCGGAGCAAAGCTCCCAACCGAACAAGGCCAAGTTATAGCTTTTGAGTTCCCGTCTTATTGCCAACTTACATATTTTGTCCGTAGAGGCTTAATGGGTCCAGATTATTATGGCACGAATCATTGTCATGGTATTTAGTCATTCACAGAATAATCACATGATACATAGACTAACGGGAAATGCACATCCGAATTAATTTATGCTACGTATCTTGAGATTGATCCTTAGCGTGAAATAAAATTCCATTGAGCTTTTGGAGTCCACCCTCAAAATTGTGTGCTCCCAGTTTGCATATGAGTAGAAAAATAGGCACTTTTATGTGAATTACCATATACTTAAACAAAAGATAAGTAGAGTGGCATTATATACTATTGTCTAATGTTTAAAGTACACAATTTGTGAGTTTGTGAAACGTGTATCTTCCCAATTCCGTATTACAAATTTGACGATAAGAAACCGGATTGCCCTGTTTTGCGAATTTTTGGTAATGTTCCATAAGCCTGACTTCCTTTGAAATTTCAATAGAAAAGTTTCCGGTTAGATCTATCTACTGTCTGTCCTTAAGAATCACAGACAAATGGCCAGAATGGTCATCCGTTCATGAGGCCTTAAGGATGTTGATATGATTTACGGTCTCGTAATGTTAAGCTGTTGGGGCTATATTGAGTATATACTATGCGACTAATGCTATAGCTGAAAATTTTTCAACTTATCTTGTTTTGTGCACGTCTATAATTAGCATATATTTTGCTGGTAAGCAAGATTGTAACCATTCATCTTTTGGGTTAAATTAGGGCTACCAAGACTTTGTAAAGACTATGATGCAGCTCATTTTCCTCATTGTGTTTCCTTATTGATTCCTCGATAATTACCTAGGTTTTTGGCTACCTACTAGTAACAATTGCTATACTAGGAGAGGAGAACAAAATTTGTATTGGGCGCAACCCCTACACTAGTACTTCATAATGTGTAAAATCCAATTGAAGTATTGAACCCATAGTAGTAAGTACTATTGTATGTACAGTTTATTGGAGTATTTTTATTATTATTTTGGTAATAATGTACTAGTAGTTTATTTACTGATGTTTCTTCTTTGTTTCCAAACCCTAGGTCTCTGCTATGGACGGAGCTCTGATAGACGATGGATTTCCGGCGGAGAGGCTATTCAACCAGGGATACTCGTACACGTACGATGACGTAATATTCCTCCCTCACTACATCGATTTCCCAACAGATTCGGTCCAGCTCTCCACCAAACTCAGCCGCAACCTCAACCTTTCAATCCCCTGCGTCGCCTCCCCAATGGACACCATCACTGAGTCCTCTATGGCCGTCGCCATGGCTGTCCTCGGTGGCGTCGCCATGGCTGTCCTCGGTGGCATCGGCATCGTTCACTCTAACAACTCCCCATCCGATCAAGCCGCCATCATCCGCTCTGCCAAGTCTCACCGTATCCCCTTCGTCTCTGATTTATTATTCAAATCTCCTTCTGATTCTATCCATTCCATTGGAGAATTTGGTTCTTCACCTTCGTGCATTTTGGTTACCGAGTCTGGCACCAGGAAATCTAAGTTGCTAGGTGTGGTCACAAAATCTGATTGGGAAGCGTTGAATGACAAAGAGGCTAGGGTTTCTAACTACATGGTCCCAGCACCAATCACAGCTCCATCCGACTATAATTTTGAGCAAGTTGCTTCATTTTTAGCTGCAAAAAATCTTGAATTTGTACCTTTGGTGAATGAGAGTGACAGTGAAGTAGTGGATGTTGTGAGCGCAGCTGATGTGGACAGAATTAGGGGGTTTCCAAAGTTGGGAATGCCGTCGATGGGGTCAGATGGGAAGTTCATGGTGGGAGCGGCAATTGGAACAAGGGAATCAGATAAGGAGAGGTTGGAGCAATTGGTGAAGGCGGGGACCAATGTCATCGTGTTGGATAGTTCTCAGGGAAATTCAAGCTATCAAATTGACATGATTAAGTATGTCAAGAAGACGTATCCGGAGTTGGATGTGATTGGTGGGAACGTTGTGACAATGTATCAAGCAAGCAACTTGATTCAGGCTGGAGTTGATGGGTTGAGAGTTGGTATGGGGTCTGGCTCCATTTGCACCACGCAGGAGGTCTGTGCTGTCGGGCGAGGACAGGTAATGGTTAATGAGTATGTCAAGTTGTTTGTTTTGTTGCAATCACTTTATGTATGTCTGTTCCAATGGAATGACACTTGAAAATCTACAGAATTGGTACATAAGGTTTCCCTTTGTGAAATTCATGTCAGTTGTTCGTTGTTGGGTAAAGCTAACTGGGGCAGGGTTGGGAATTATCCTCTATAGCCTAGGATACAGACAGTGATAGCCTCTCGTTGAATGAGATATTTCCTAGTGGACACTGACTCATGCAACAAGTTCCAAAATGAGGCAACAGTGATAACATCTAGTATAACACTAAATTGATTTGGGTTATCTATGCCATAGAGTTTTATGATGACGGAAAGTTCTCTCTTATTTTATGGGATGTTCTATTTTTTTTCACTCTCTTTATTTTCTTGAAATTGCGGAAGGCAACTGCAGTGTATAAGGTTTCATCTATTGCGGAAAGAAGCGGTGTGCCTGTCATTGCTGATGGTGGCATTTCAAACTCCGGACATATTGTTAAGGCTTTGGTCCTTGGCGCTTCAACTGTAATGATGGGAAGCTTCTTAGCTGGAAGTAATGAAGCTCCTGGGGCTTATGAGAATCAGGTGATGCATGCCATGTCGCATTCCTTTTATATTGTTTATGTAAATTGTGAGTCTGGAATATAAGTTCTTGATTGTTTATGTGCTATGCACAATCTTTATTTAGCATTTACCTTGTTGACTTGTAGCTTACGCTGTGGACATTCAGTATCTTTGGTATATCTACGTTGATTCATTTCAATTCTTCTCTCTCTTTTAATTACAGCAAGGAGATATATTTATGTTCTCTTTATATGATGTACACCTAGAAGAGATAGACTTACAAGCTGTGTGATGTAGCTGTCTTTCTTTCTTCCTTTCTTTTTGGTATAAGGCCTTAATTTTCTCTAATGACTAATGAGAGAACAAGGGAAGGGGATATGAATGATTTTTCAAGATATAGTCCACAGTTTCTGAAAATTTTGGATAGGAAATCAATTTGTATCTCATTACATTTCTGAAAGTTTTGGATAGTAAATCACTAAATCAATTTGTATCTCATTACATTGCTTCCTCAGCCTTCTTATAATTATCTTTTATGCTGGATGGTTTGGATAAGGAAGATAAGTATGGCATTGAGATATGGATTCCATCAGTCATGGTAGAAAAATGCACTCAAATGAATAACTGATGACGTGTTGGTCAACTAGAGTACAATTTTATATTTCTTGTTTGTATGGCTAGTTTTCCGTCTGGCGTAAGGTGTTTTATTGTGCACTTGGGGGACGCAGAAGCAGCCCATGTTTGCCTTTTCCTCCAAAGTCATTCCTTAATTATCTCTTCCCACACGTTTATGTAACAGGGTGGCCAGCGCATCAAAAAATATCGAGGCATGGGCTCTCTAGAAGCAATGATGAAAGGGAGCGATGCCCGATACTTGGGTGATACAGCTAAGTTGAAGATTGCTCAGGGGGTTGTTGGAGCTGTTGCAGACAAAGGCTCTGTCTTGAAGTTTCTGCCATATAACATGCAAGCAGTTAAGCAGGGTTTCCAAGATCTCGGTGCCTCTTCCTTGCAATCTGCTCATGAACTATTACGAAAATCAGTACTAAGGCTTGAGGTATGATAAAACAACCAGCTTTTATCTGTTATACCTTCTATGGTTCTGAGTTCTGACCAGTACAACAATTCTCACTAATCTATTGGCTGAAACTATAACTTAGCTATAAACTTGAAGCACTGCTTATTCCATCTACAATCCATCTAATTTCAGTTCCTGCTTATTGAGAGTAAAATAGGTTAGACACCAGCTCTTGTTGCCATATAGGTACAAGGCGATGTGCTTTGCACAAAAAAGTCATGCCCGTTGTTTTCAAGTTAAAAAGAATTTGTTGAGTACCATAAAACTGATTATTAGTCTAGTATACAAAAGCATAATAATCATTTACCTTGTCGCCTAGAAGTATGATTTGTTGAAATAAGGGATTATTTTTTTTGCTCATTTGGCGGATGCCATGAGTCCATGACCACTGACAGATGAGAGTTTCTGTGAAGGTTAGTTATATAAGGGGGAGGAAGTAGTGCACTTATATTAATTCTGTCCAATGATATGATTTGTTACTTCTGCTTGTACAGGTTCGTAGTGGTGCAGCACAAGTTGAAGGAGGAGTTCATGGGCTGGTTTCGTATGAAAAGAAATCATTTTGACATTTGGAGTCCTTATATTTGGAATTTGGGACGTCACAATGATTCATATTTCAGTATGGGTAGCTTTCACGTTGCAATGGAGAAGACCTGGTAGTTTTTGTGACCAGCCTTTGCGCCGAAGGCACTTGCACTTCCTCTAGGGGAAATATGTACTGCATCCCTTTTGGGTTTTCTATAATGTGACCAGCTGCACCCTTTGTTACATTTTTGTGTTTCTTTTTAATTTATTGCACGAGTGGTACTATTAAGGAGGGTTAACAAGAGATTGTACATTCTATTGAGGTTTAATGTTTGATGCTAAGTGTGAAATTGTGTATATCCATGTTGACACATTTACTAAGAGGTTGAGCTGCCTACTTAGGGATGGAGAATTGAAATACCAAAAGGATCGGACATGAACATCGACTTGGATTATATATTCAAGGATGGTGCATATCCGGTGTTTGGACGACGTTTTTACAGGCTGGATTAAACATACAACGAAGATGTACTGTAAAACTAGGTTGACAAGCCTTATTGACATAGAAGTTGTTAGGATTGTTTGCTTTCCACTCATGGCATGTCTTCTTGAAGAGTACTTGGTATGGAGAATGCTTGATTCCCACTCATAGCACTACAACAAATCTGGGCTTTCCCCGCATTTCCTTCCCTGCGTTTTTTAAAAACCCCGGAAAAGCCTTAAATTTCGTACGGCGCCGGAAAAAAAGAATGGCGCCTTCTATTTCCCTAAAAAATTTCACTTCCCCCCTTATTTCCCCCCTTCCCCGAAAATCTAGCCCTAGAGCTCTTTACTCTCTCTCTCTCTCTCGTTCTCTGGACTTCTGCGACCGCATCTCTCGCTCTCTGCTGCTCCTCCGCTCAGGTATGCTCTCTCTCTCTCTCTCTCTCTCTCTCTCAACTTGATTGTATGGGGCGAAATCCTACAATTAAGGGTACGGTTTTTAGCTCTCTTGCGAAATCCGACCATTAAGGGTGCAAAACCCACCCATTTAGTTTGTAGCTCTCTCGTCTAAGCCGATTTCTAATGGATTTAGGGTTTGGTGAAGGGTTTCAAACTGGGTAGGGGATCGATTGGGTTTGGTTCAAGACCAGTTTATGTCGTTGCATGTGCCCTCTATAAACCCCTCTTGGGATTTGGTTTTTTTTTTTTTTTTCTTTCTTGAAGACCAATTTCTGTCGTCCTGTTCACGACCACATCCATGACCTAATTCTCAGGCTAGGTAAATACAAGCTTTTTGAAGATAGTTCAGCAAATGAAATGAATGTGAACCCCCAAAAAAATTTATCAGGACAGATTTGTGTTGTGTTCATGCCATTTGTCATGTTACAATGCTGCTGCTAAAACAGCTGCTGTTAGTGCTTAAAATACCCTGTTATAAGTGTTGCTGCGATGATTGGAGAGGATTTTCTCTACCTGCTTTGTGTAGACTATTTAGTGGCATTTGTGATCTTAAAAGCTTTCTCTCTCCCTCCCTCTTGGACACCGGCCCTCTGTTTGATTCTTTTCCCATATATATTTATAAGTATTTCAATCTCTCTCCATTATTACAAAATTGTAAAATGTACGTGACAAGGAATAATTTGTAGTGGTGAAAGAAAAAGAAAGAAAGAAATAGGGGAAGAGAAATCAAATTCAGCTGCAGCAGCTAGTAGTAGTGGTGTTGTATCTTCTTCTGTATGGCCAACTGTGAAGCCGTTTGTCAATGGAGGTGCCGCTGGAATGCTCGCTACTTGCGTCATTCAACCCATTGACACCATCAAAGTTATTACTACTACTCTCTCTTGAATTTTGAGTAGTTTGTTGGTGTGTAGTATATGCGTATAATGTTTGGGATTAATATATGAACATATATGATGCAGGTGAGAATTCAATTAGGTGAGGGATCAACGGCGGAAGTCACCAAAAAGATTCTTCGAAATGAGGGAATCGCCAGCTTTTACAAGGTCTTCTTTTTGTTTTTTGAATATGGAAAAACACAACTATTGGGTCATGTAAAGTGTTATTGAGAAATTGGCAAAACACAACGCAACGCGAGCTAGGAACAATTAATTAAGAAATCTGGCATGGTTTCAAGCATTTTTAATTTGTTCTAGTTTTTGTAATCTGGTGTCTTTTCAATTTGCTATAGGTTTTGTCATCGGAAGCTGGTAATGCATCTATTCATTTACTTCTTTATTTAGGTTATAATTCATGGCTGTGTTTTTCTCTACCCAATCTAGACTACTGTTGAATAACTTTTATCAAACTCATTGACTTTTGTTGAACCATCAGGGAGTTATATTTAATTAGCATATCATCTAAAGATTTTCAGTTTAACCATTGGTTTTATGGTATCTTTGATTCGCTGCTATTATCGTCTGATGGTTTTCCAAAATTAGAACATTGAGAAGTACCACAAATTGGAAATTTTTACAGATAAATACAGAAAATGTAATGTTTCAAAGGCTGCAGTTAAAGAAAATTGTTCCTTGCCATGTAGGAGTTCCTCCCTCTTATATAGGTTGGGTTATCATTATGTTCTTGATGAGCTGCTAGTGCTAATGGAAAGATGATGTGAAGTACACATTCTGGCAGTAGTGTGGTGCTGTTATAAATGATCATGTTCGGGTCAACTACTTCAAGTGAAGTGATGCTAGTGCAATGGGGAAATGCTACTGGATGCTCTGGTCCTATGGGTGTCGACATTGGACAAAATCTCAGATGGATCCATGGTTATCTACTTTTTGATCTTGTTTCTTATCTGAACCAGGGCATGTGATTCTGTTGTGGATGCATTTTTTGCTCTACAGAGAATGAGGATCACCCTGTTTTGGAGGATTAAAAGCTTTGTGCTTTGAGTTTGGTTTTTTCTTGACATAGCAAAAAAGACATAGCAAAAAGTAACCGATACCAATTTTACATGGGTATTTTGGGTATAAGTTTATTTTGCAATTTAGATGGTGGGTCTTTACTACTCTTTAGTTGAAATGTTGAATGTCTTTAGGAAACTGGACTTTTAAGGACACAAGAACATGGTCCTGCATCCCTTTCTTTGCATTTCCCTCTAAATAAGAATGAAAATAAGTCCTTATTGGAGATTCATGGCTAAGAGATTTATTTGACTTGTCATTTAGTTTGAATAAAGTTTCTGCCCTTTCTGATATGAATATCAGGCATGCTGTTTTTGCCCTGAAACACACTAGTCATTTAATTTGGATAAATTGTTGCGATTTCCTAAATTTGTTTTTCTCTGGTTTCTTTTGGAAGTTTAATATCAATTATCATGTGATGGTTTTGTGTTTTGCTAGCACTTTTATGTCATTTGTACTTGAAGTCTTGAACTCTTATTCACCTTCGATAACGTGCTGATGAGAAACTAAGCTGCTGATACAATTTGTGTAGGTGGGTTGTGGCCCAGAGTGTCTTCTATCACTTGTACAATCAGGTATCGTACATGTCGTTCGATTAGATCTCTCCCTTGGCGTTTAGCATAGGAAACACACAATGAAGCGGATATCTGTCATAGTCTCCTCTATCATCATCTTCCACACGCCCGTCCAACCCATCAATGCGCTTGGTGCCGCCATTACAATCCTTGGAACATTCCTCTATTCACAGGTAAAACATTTTTCTCTCTCTATATGTGGCTTTGGTAGCTTGTATTATGGATGGGCGTAGCCATGTTGATACAAGTGGGGTCAATTGACCCCATTGAGTTGTTAAATGTTGTTATCTTTTCATAAATCATTTTAAGAGTTTAATTACGAAAATTCCCATGAAAATTTACCGCTTGTGTGTTATTTTCCTTATATTTTCTCCTCTATGATCTGAAGTTTTGCCTCTTTCAGAAATAAATGTTCTCCATTGTAAAGCAAGAAAGTTTCTGTACCTAGTTCTAAATGAAGTTTTTAACTGCCATCGGTACCTATTAGATTTTCTTGCTTTATTTAAACATTAAATTTTGTCATTTGTTTGCGTTAAATGGGTTTTAACTTTATTCAGTCCAGTGATCCAGTCCCTTATTTCGGTTACTATCAGAAAGTGGCTCCCAAAGTCCAAAAGTTTGTCAGAAATATCATACAAAGCTCTCCTCTTCCACTGCGAGAAATAATTTGCTGTAGAGTACAATCTAAGTGCTCTTTTTTTTTTTTTTTTTGGGACTAATTTACATATTGGATACTGCTATGTGTCATGTCATGTTAGGAGCGTCAAATTCAGAACTAGAAATAAGTAGTACAGCACGAGAATGTAGCAAATATAAGAGAAAATGAAAGGTTACAATAATAGGCTATGTATCAATACTGTAGTATGCTCTTTCTCCTTCGAAACTTTTGATTGACATTGTCTTGGATGTGTTTTGGCATAATTAGTAGGATTAAAATGTAGTGTTAAGGCCGAATGGTAGCCTCCAATAGCCCCAATTCCAAACACAAAGAAAGCTACTGGTCGAGTGAAATCGTGAATGTGGGTTAACGGAACTACTGTAATTTAATCATTGGCGGTTGGCCAATGATTTTGGAAAAGTAGGGTTGAGCAAGGGTTCAGTAGTCAAAACTCAGCCTACCAACCTCCAAGTTGTGGGTTTGAGTTTGAGGACAGCTATAAGCGTTCAATGCCAAAAGGCCCAAAAGTTAGGTGTCCCAGACACCTGTTATTTGTTATTCACTGGGTGTTCTTTTGAGCATATATAGATATTATGTTTGCTTATCTAGCTCCAACTGACCAACTAGTATGTCTACATAGACCTTTATAACAATGAAAAACAGTTCTCATTAAGTAGAAATGAGGATTTGATAAATGGAAGGTGTCAATCCAATCCGAAAAAATTGTAAAACTATGTCCTAAATGACATCGTAAAACAATGCTTGTTGTTAGTTGTTGATGGACCTTATACTAAGAAAACACATGTAATCAAAACCAAGAGATCGTGAATGCTTTGCTGCAAAAGCCACACAAGAAAACACATGTACCGCATAAACAAAGCTTGTTGACGACCGTATAAACCACATCTAAGTTATGAATATGCTCATGGTTTACCCATTGACCTTCCCAATGCAGTTATTGTGAATGCTTTGCTGCTGGTGTATATTGTGTGGAGCCGTGTTCATGTCAAGAATGCTTCAACAAGCCTATTCATGAAGCTACAGTCCTTGAAACACGCAAACAGATCGAATCGCGCAACCCGCTTGCATTTGCTCCTAAAGTGATTAGGAGCTCTGATTCTGTACCTGAAATTGGGGTTAGACAGCCTTTTTCTGACCTTGCATTTTTTACTCGCCTCATATTTTTTATGTGCTATCTCTCAGTTATTTTTCATCTGATTCGCAAATGACGGTTTTTCTTGGGCAGGGTGGTGTTGGATGCTCTATTAACTGCAGATGTGAAGGGTGTAAAAATGCATTTGGTAGAAAAGATGGTGAGCATATCAAGCCTAAATTGAAACGTCTTTATGTTTTTTGCTACTGAAATCGTTCCCTGTTGTTTGTAGTTCTAAGAATCGGTTCTGCTTGAGACTCTTCAGAGAACTTAATTTGATAACAAAAATACTAGTCATTTTCCTTGGTTATTCACTTTTAATTGGGATGGTTTTCAAGAAAATGAAAAGTGGTCCTAATAAATAGATTCTTTTCTAAAATAAATGCCCGAAAACAGGTTTTAGAAACTGTCAACTAAATAAGTTTTTTGTGTTTTTCGCAACCATAAACAAATTCTGCAAAGTGCAACCTTACGTGGTATTTTGGCTATCCTTTCATTAAGTCTGTATTCTTTCCTACTTGCGTAGTCTTTTCTACTATCCTTTCTATCGAGTTTGACGAGTTGCCCATTGGACTCTAATGCAAGAATGCATTTGGTGGTGCTTTAGTTTGAAACCTTTACCTTTTCTCCGTGGGATATAGGTTCTGTCTCAATGCAGTACCCTGTTTCTACTACCATTCTTCACTTGTCCAATGCATTTTGAGATACTCGGTAATATTGTTATCATTTTTACATCAGACTTTGGTTTTTTCCATTTGGTAAACAGTGCATAAGTGCAATTTTATGGTGCATTTGCTAGTTGCAACGTATGTTATTAGTTGTCTTGACTTTAAGTTTTCTCTTCATTTCAGTCAATCTCAATAAAGAAAAGAAAAGTGCAGAAAGGATCTAATTGAGTTTCTTAATTCAAAGTAATTGTTGACAATCAAAGGTATGCATAAAATTTTAGACCTTTTGAACTTCTTAATATACGTGATGTACTCTAAATTTGGTCGTGTGGTTTGATTTCAGGTTTATCCACGTTAAAGATCTCCGTAGCAACTAGGTGGTAATTGACGTAGGGTTTACGTTCGTATCTTATGTTTGGTGGCTTCATTTTGGAAAAATTACACAATGTGTAATGGCTTTTGAGAACTTTTTATGAGTTGATGTACTGGATATATTTGGAGATATTATGTTATGTGTTTCATGTTCGACTCTATGGTGGTATTGAATATGTTGGAACGTATTTGGCTATTTGTGAACTTATGTGAATGTATTTGAGATGTTTTAATGCCATGTATATTGTATTGGATAAAAATTGTTGGCTAAATAGGAGAAAAATTAAGGAAAATAAAAAAATTTCCTAGTGAGAAAAATAATTTCCGGCGTTTGTTAAACCCCGGGAATGGGATAACATTGTCAAGATTTCCAGCGTTCATTACAACCATCCCCAGGATTTTTTAAACGCCGGTAATATTCCCAGCGTTTGTTAAACCCTAGTGATGCAGTAGCCGTGGAGGAAGAATATTTTCGGCATTTTAAGCCTCGGAAAGCGTTTTGAGGGTCTCGGTATCGATACAAGGAAATGCTTGTATCGATACCAAGTTATCAGTGGGCGAACAGAAGCTATGGGTATCGATACAGGTATTTCTCTGTATCGATACCGAGAGGCTTATATTCAGTCGTTGGTCTTGCCACATGTTTGACTTCGGGAAAGATCAATTAGGGTTTCCGGTTTCCTATTTTTTGTTTCCTTGTTTTATCAGGATTAGGGTTGCTAATTAGTAGTTTATTTCCTTTTTAGTTTTAGGGTTGCTGCTAGTATAAATAATAGATGTAAGCCTTAGGGCAAGGGAGTTTTTTTTAGTATTATTGAATGATAAAAGAGTCTAGAGAGCGTGTTCTCTAAACTTTCGTGTTTGTGTTCGATTGTTGCACGTCTTTTTCTGTAGTTCATAAGGCGCCCTGCATCAGTTGGTATCAGAGCTTCAAGTTCCAATCCTGACTATGGCCGGAGGACGTGCTGGAGGTCGAGGGGGACGAGGTGATCGTACCGATAATCTGGAGGACATCTATGAAAAAGATGACGTAGCGCAGGAGGCGCGAACGGAGGCGCGATTCCAACAACTAGAACAGAGCATGACGGCTGCAATAGCTGCTTTAGCCGACCAAGTTGCTGCCCTAGCTGTTGGGGGGAATCCACCTCGCCATCAACCGTACAATCGGCGGCCTCGAGAGAAGGACGAAAGTACGGATGGTGAAGCGGCTGAAAACCTTTTTGCTGCGGGGGCATTCGGCGTTGGTAGGGCTGGCGGCGGTGGCTTTTGTCAACAAAGGGGCAGAGGCCGGGAGATCATGGCTGATAACCGTGATTTCCGTCCGTGGGAGTCGGGTTTGAGGATCGACCTGCCTAAGTTCCAGGGGGGTTTGACGCCTGAGGAGTTCCTTGATTGGGTTGCGGCTATGGATGAAGTCTTGGAGTTCAAATAAGTTCCGGAGGATAAACGGGTGTCGCTGGTGGCTACCAGATTCAGGGGTAGAGCCGCTGCATGGTGGCAACAATCAAAGCGACTTCGGTTCGGCGGGCAGGAAAAGAAAAGATTAGTTCGTGGGAAAAATTAAAGAAAAAGATGCGGGTGGCTTTTCTTCCCCACAACTACTCGCGTCGATGTATCAATGCCCAGCAGAACCTCCGTCGAATTCGTTCTGTGGATGATTACACCACAGAGTTCCATCAATTGGTAGCCCGGAATGATCTTGCAGAAACGGAAGAGCAATTGGTATCGAGGTATGTGGGAGGTTTGCGTGAACAGTTCCAGTTTACATTAAATATGTTCGAATTATTCTCTGTTTCCGATGCCTATCAAAAGGCGTTGCAGATAGAAAAACAAGCTATTCGCAGGCCTTCTTCGATTCCGTGGAGTGCAACGGCTCGACCCACGGTCGGCAATACTTCCACCAAACCAATTGCTAGCCTGCCCCCCACTAATCCGCCAGCAATTAGGGCAGGCGCTAGTTCTGGTTCTGGGTCGAAGTGTTTTAAGTGTGGTGAGCCTGGTCATCACGCCTTTGAGTGTAGAAAGGGCGAACGACCTATCAGTGGGCGAACAGAAGCTATGGGTATCGATACAGGTATTTCACTGTATCGATACCGAGAGGCTTATATTCAGTCGTTGGTCTTGCCACATGTTTGACTTCGGGAAAGATCAATTAGGGTTTCCGGTTTCCTATTTTTTGTTTCCTTGTTTTATCAGGATTAGGGTTGCTAATTAGTAGTTTATTTCCTTTTTAGTTTTAGGGTTGCTGCTAGTATAAATAATAGATGTAAGCCTTAGGGCAAGGGAGTTTTTTTTAGTATTATTGAATGATAAAAGAGTCTAGAGAGCGTTTTCTCTAAACTTTCGTGTTTGTGTTCGATTGTTGCACGTCTTTTTCTGTAGTTCATAAGGCGCCCTGCATCACCTAGAAATGGATTAACATTGTCAAGATTTCCAGCGTTCATTACAGCCATCCCCAGGGTTTGTAAACGCTGGTAATATTCCCGGCGTTTGTTAAACCCCGGAAATGGGGCAAATTTTAAAAGTTTCCAGCGTTTACTACAACCATTCCCGGGGTTTTTAAAAACGCTGGGAATATTCCCGGCGTTTGCAAACGCTGGCATTGGGGTCACCGGCGCCGGATTTTAGTTTGCCGGAAAATCATTCCCGGGGTTTTACCAAACGCCGAGAAGCATTTCCGACAGCGGTATCGGGCACACTTGTTCAAACGCCGGGATAAACGCCGGGAATGACTTTTTCCAGCGTTTAGGGTACCTTTCCCGGGGTTTGAAAAACGCTGGGAATTCCCAGATTTGTTGTAGTGTAGCAGCCAAATCTTGGATGAATCGTTATTGTTATTCTCTTTTCATTAGATATTCGCTTGTGCATGGTGCAGGTTTTTCATAGCTTGTATCACGGACTGTGAAATTCACTCTCCTTAACAATTAGTTATTCCAAATTTGTCAACGGTTGACGTATAATTATCAATTTGATAACGTTTTCATTGGTGAGATTTGAACCATGCGCTTCTTCTATAATAGTAGTCTTTTGCCCCATTATGTGGAGGAGCCCTAGATTTTTTGCTAGTAAGATAAGATTACCATTGCAATGACTAGACCGAAAACAAGACTGTTAGATGAAAACATACTAATCGAGCTTGACTCGGTGTTTGACTCATTGAAAACTTAGACAAATACGTCACATGAACAAACCAATCTTAAATACATGTTTTAGGCTCAATAAGATCGTTCAGAAATCTCGAACGTGCTACTATTACCCGCTATAAAAGTTCGTACTTTTTAAAAAATAAACTTGCTCGATTAAGTCTTGTTCCAATGTTATCATAGTTCCATTTAATTTCAAAATTAAACTTGAACAATCAACAACTCAACTCGTTTGAAAATTAGGGGACAATGGGTGCATCCGACCTTAAACACTCATACCTGAGTCCATATAACTCATTGCCAACATATAAGAAAAAAGAAATATAAACACCCATAAACTATGCAAATATCGTAAACATTAAGATTTGCCGATCATGACTACATGAAGACTACTGCAGAAAAAAAATCAAACATAAGAACAAAAGGTAGATAATATTTCCGATTTCAAATAGTTGGTTAGATTGATCAACATGGGCAATTATTGAAATTGAACAGTTCATACTTCTCTGATGAGACAACACCATCTGGTATACAGAAAGAAACAAAAGAAAGGTGGGAAGGACTAAAATCAGTTTCCCTCAGTTTTCGGGTGCCCCTTCCACTTGAAGTTGTCTGCATAGGCCTTAATCTGCGCCCAGAATAAAACAATTCAGGAACCTTCATTACTGGTGCCCGACCGTCAATATTGGAAGTGAACAAATGAGAAGGGGAAGCAGAGAAAAAGCAAAAACACAATGGGTGCAGTCGTAAATAGCACATTCATTGTTCACAACCCATACCCACTGATGGGGGATAGCAGGAAACAAATGGAATGTGTTTTGTTCATTATCCTTTTAACTTTCCAGTTTTCGACAACAGAAGTAAGAAGTTCAAAGGAACCACGATTTTCATATCGTTTACAGTTATGAGTCTTATGACCCTCACAACATAACCTCGCCAACAAGGGGAAATAGAAAAGCATGAATTTATTTAGATAGTTTCCATTATCCCATTGTATCAGAATCTTGGTGCAGAAAATTGAAATAAAGGAATAGTTTTTCTCTCCAAGAATAAGACATCAAAAGGAAAAAAAATTCAAACCTTCAACAGCGGGGTGTGCGGCTTCTTTACCTGCAATGAGGTTGCATAAACAAACGTTAGAAAGGAAGAATATCAGAAAAAATACATTGATCGTAGGAATTCCAAGCCTTCATATAAATTTGGAAACATTAATATTACAGTAGAGCACTATTGTGCAACCAGTAAATCATAACCTAGAAACCCTTTTCTACTTTTTGGTCTAAACCTAGGGATCCAGCTATGATAATTAATGTCAAAAGGTGATGGTTCATACAAAACCTCAAAACTTAAAACGAGTAAAGGACAGCGGCAATAAAAAGTGAATGCATTTTGTATCCTTTAAAGTGGAGGCATTTACATTCTTGATCATAAATTCATAACCATATTCATTGCTATCTGACTATCTGAGGTAAGGTTGTGCCAGCACACAAAAGAAGAAAAGGGAAAAAAATGTGACAAGTTCGACACCAGCTGGCTAGAATAATTCAAAAGAGAGCTATAACTTGGTTAACTCTATTGAGGAATTAGCCTTCTCACACATGGTGTTTGACAAGTAAATCAAGACTATGCAGTTAACACAGAAGTTAAAAGGAATGCAAATTTAGTGATGAAAACCTCACAAGCACGTGCACTCCTGAAGATGCAGAAAAGAAATTACAACAAAGAAAGTAAATACAGTTATACATAATACCAAATAATAAAAAAAAACTCCCTACCGTGTATTCCCAACCATGTTTCTGGGCAAATTCTATGGCAGCTTCTTCATTGTCAAAACCCAATCCAGCATCACCAACATTGGCATATGGATCCCGTGGATGTCCAACCCATCAATGGATTTTCCCATCTGCAAAGACAAGCCCGTGACAAAAATATTATCATTTGACCATGGTGAATTCAGGGATTAAAGGTAATTTCTACACTCATGACAAACATGTAAATCCATAAGAATCCAGAGTCGTTGTAGTCCTAAAAAGTTGACTCCCATACATAAACCTCAACACTAAAGAAAGAAAAAGGAAATAATATGCTACTACAAGCATCCTTTTACATATTGATTCCCACCAAAGCCTTTTTTTAGGGAGTACCCAAATAAGACTGCTTCAACCGTCACTGAAAGATTGAACAGCTTCAATTTAGTATCTCTAGGTAAAATACAAACTAGAGTGAAACATGTAACGTATACATTCAAGCCTGCGCAATAATAAATAAATAAATAAATAAATAAAAGACTCCTAAACTGAATGTACAAACGGAACCGCTATCTTTGGGGAAGCACTCGTTTCGGCATGGTGTGGCATGGGATATGCACTGGACTTGGCATTTCAAAGCTGGACACAGTTTCAAAGCTGGTGATGGCGTTTCCATGCATCTATCACCAAGCTATTTGGGCTATTATAGCACACGTCTATTCTTTTCGTGCCTTGGGCAGTCTATGGATAGCATTAAGTGATGTGATCAACTATTTTTGGCTTAAGTCAAGTAAAGGAAGTCAATCAAGGACATAAAGCCGGACAATTTTATTTAAGAGCTTGGATTTTGAGGTCCTAATTGGTTTATCCATGTTCTTGGTCCCACAAATTTCATACCAAAAAAGTTCTTGGTGGACTTTTGAGTTCAGGTTTATACGAGATGATGTATTAATTAATGTTTAGTGTAGTGAGTGTATCGACGTACCCATATTCAAAGTTGGATCCATGTCTGTGTATCCTTCTTTTCTAGGTTTGACTAGCCCGACCCTCAGATATAAACCCTCACCCTATACCAGAGAAGTACAAGCAAAATCTTAATTCTCCAAGCTAAAGCTTTCAGGAGTTCACTGATGAAATTCACAATTTTAGGGAAAATATTTGTTAGGATACTAGCATCCATGGTGAACATCTTCATAACTAATGAAGTCACGAAGAAACTAATAGCTATGGATGATAATCTCCGAACTTGAAAAGACAAAATTAAGACTAAACATAAGGAAACATACTTCTGTGTTGACATAAAATTGATCTTCCACCTTCCAACTTTTCCAGAACCTTGTTGTGTAGCCGTCCGAGCAGGTGAAAAGATTACAACCTGTTATGATGTCGAAAAATGTTATTAAGGAGTTTTATTGACCACAATCACGCAAAAAGGTAGCAGTATTTTTTACAACACCCCATTAAAATATCAATCGAAGATTGTGTTTATATAACAAAACTTCTTAGCGCAAGTCCAAACTCCAAAGTGTACCCACCTTCTCGGTGTCCAAGTTAGCTAGAGCCATCCTCGAGGATCGCCTTCCCCAAGTATGCTTACTCTACAGTTGTCTGGAGGTCCAGAGGCCATCGGAGGATCCTCAGCCCCTTAGTAATTGAGGCGGCCACCATGACCGCCACCCGTTGAACTTCCTCCTCAAAGCTCGCTCATCGCCTAAAGGAGTGAGCTCACTAAGGATAACTCTACAAGGTATCATCCATCTTCCAAGCTCCACGAACTCACAATAACTTATGGCAACTCCTCACAATACCCTAGGTCGGGAGAACGGCTTTGTACCTGCTCAGGACCTAAGGAGGCATGTGGTTTGGGGGATAGAGTAAAGGGAATGTCAAGGCTCATCTCCATCTTGACCAGCAATAGAGAGAGGGGCTCGCCTACATCACTTGCCATCTGGCACAACCACGCCTATGGATCATCCATCGGACAAGCTGACATTTGGGAGCCTGCATCATACCTACCACATGCCCCATGAATTGATATATGCCTCCATATATCACCTAAACACATTGGAGAGTTTTAGGACACAGAACACCAGTTGTAAATCATAACACTTGAAGGGAAACCCTTTTGGCCGTACTCCTTTGCACGTTAATTAGGGGGAAGCTACCATTTGGCTTCCCCCAAGGCTCTTACATAAATAGGAGTTTCTTACATAAATAGGAGTTCACACCTCATTCAAGACAAGCATTCACTACACAGTCAATACTCTCCTAACACACTTGCTCTTTGGTTAATGCTCTCCACTGTCATCCCCCCTTCTCTCTCTAATGATGCCCTAAGCTCTCTCCTCCTCCACCTCCGGTGCTCCCAAGCCTTTGTAGCACCCAACATATTCCCGGAGGGACACCTCAAGAACTCTTCCAATTAAGCATCATCTTTAAGCTATGTGAAACATCTTCAAGCTCTTTAAATCTCATGCCTTGCGTTCCCTGGGTATCTCTCAGTGCCATGCTCGGAAAAGCAGAAAGGATGGCGAATATCAATCAAATGACAGACCCTAAATACCATATCAGTAAAGCATTCAAAATTACTCAAGAAATTCTCATCGAGTTAACCCCCAAGAGCATCCCCAGCCGTTGCTTAAATTTTACTCCTATTTGAGTAAAATTTTCAGTAAAAGGCTCCATACGAAGCACTCCAATGGGCAAACCCAAATCTAAACAGAAATTGAGTCAAACCTTTATCAATGCATGGTTGTAAATTTGGGTGTGGAAATATATACATGCAAATTTCAAGTCTTCAATAAATACAACCCAATTTGATATATGTTTTTCACTCAAATTTCAGATTGGTACAAAATGGGTAAGGACTGGAGATGCTCTAAAAGAACACAGCACCAAAAAAAGAAAATACAGAAACACAAGGACACAGATTACCTTTGGGTTCACGGAGGCAGAAGACCCCTAGAGAGGCAGGGCAATTGTGAAGCCTAATACCCTTTTTGGGTTGAAAGGAAAGGTGTTGAGAGCGAGAGAGATTAGGGTTCGCGAGGGCGAGAGCTGGAGATGAAGAGAGAGGAGGAGGAGAAACGCACTTTGAACCATAGGTGAAATAATAGTAAATGTATTTTGATCCAAGGAAAATGATAATCTGAAAGAATGGAGGATAAGGTGTAAAAAATGTATGGGAAAACACATGGGTACAGATATTTTGTTGAGAAAAATGCACAATTTTTTTCTATTTGGGCATACACCGGATTCCGCACAGATGATCAAAGCTGTTTATGTTTTTCCAAATAATGTTTACTCCTACCTCTTAAAAATAAGCTCAATCAAATATTGGTAAATATTCTATTCGTTTATCCAATTTTTGGTTCAAATCAAAAAATGGATAAATCGATGGAGCATTTGTCGATATCCTATTTAGCTTTTAGGGTACAAGTTAATAGTATTTTGAAGAATATGAACGACTCCGATCATCGGTATGAGACCTGGAATGGTCCCAACCCA
The DNA here is from genome assembly GCA_016920895.1 of Vaccinium myrtillus. Lineage (NCBI taxonomy): Eukaryota > Viridiplantae > Streptophyta > Magnoliopsida > Ericales > Ericaceae > Vaccinium > Vaccinium myrtillus. Next base: position 13,768,748 of record CM029278.1, on the reverse strand, counting down.
ACTGATTTATACATTTTATGTACAAATTCTTATGTACGCCTACTACTGTCCAAAGTGTATCGATATCGAAAAAAAAAAAAAAAAAAAACGTATTAACATTCGCAAAAATATATTAATATCTGTAAGATGTTTATCAAAATTTGAACTCATTTATTTTTACATAATCCTCATTCTATTGGGTGATGGTTAGCAAACTTATCAAACATTCCAAAAGGGCAAAAAGCAGTTGTGGTGCTGAGTCATTTAGGGGAGAGGGAGATTGGGAAAAAGCATGTAAAAACAGGTTTTAAAGAAGTTATCACGCCCAGTGGGACTCGAACCCACAATCGCCTGATTAGAAGTCAGACGCCTTATCCATTAGGCCATGGGCGCTCTTTCTTCTTAATCAACTTGTATATAATATAAATATATAATTCTGCTATAATTGACTCGTCACTCGTATTTTATATTTTATAATCAACTCACGTGAGCAAATTGAATTTTAATTCTGTGACTTATAAGTTCCATATGAGACTATTTTAGACATTTATGAATTGACTAAATGCGTCTTGCAAATCTCCGCCTATGAGGCCAAGGATGATATGCAATTAATGCCAAATAAGATTAAATTTCAACACATATCTCACGGAAATTAATACACACTTTCACAGATATCTATACATTTTTCTCTGATATCGATACACATTTAACATATTATCTTCCGCCCTTGGGACTGAGGTTAGCGTTTTCCATTTTAAGTTGGGTCTTTCTTTGACAAGGACATGGTATCAGAGTTAATCATGGAAATAGGATACAAACCAATTCTTTAATGCCAAGAGGACAAATCAACTACATATTCCAAAAATGTCCTTGGTAGCCTATAAAAGTACATAAACCTCTCAAACCCTATGAAAGTGTTTAAACCCCCAAACCTAATGAAAGTGCCTAAATGTAAACCTTTGGGTACCTTATGAAAGTGCTTAAACCACTAAAACTCTGTAATTGGAAAGCGCACCCTAAGTGCCTAAACCCAAAATGTTTAAACCCACTATAACCTACCCCAAAGAGCCTAACCCCCCTAAAATTGAACCCCAAAATTAAAGAGAGAAAATTAATTTTGTCCCACCCAGGAACACGCATGAGAGAGAGAGAGAGAGAGAGTTTACGGGCCGGCAGCAAAGGAAAAGTGGCGTAGGACCTGTCGCTTTCAAGGGTTAGTCGCAACAATGGGAAAAGTGACGTGAACCGGCCGGCTTTCTTCTTGTAATTTTTTTTTTTATCATTAAGGGTATTTTTGTCTAGTGTTATCCTTGAACCTTCAAAAATTTCACATTAATGTATTGGAGGCTTTAAAATAAGTTAGACTAGGCTAAATACCCTTTAAAGCCCTAAACTTGCCCTTTAGGCCAATTTTCTGTTTTAAGTTGTCGAGTGCACGAAGAGATTTCTTTTGGGTTAAATTGTTGAGTGCACGGAGAGATTTCTTTTAGGTAGAGTGTAGACATAGAATGAGTAATGAGCGTATGGAGTATATGCTATGCTTAATGAAAAACTTCAATAACATAACATATGACACGATTTCACAGTTTTAAGAGAACAATTTCGGATGCATTCTTTTGTGAGCAGGAAAGGGAGGGCACTATGATTTAAACTGAACCTTCATCCAACAAATCGAAAGCTTGGATAAACGGCAAGACAAATGTGAAAAAAAATGTACCGATATCTTATTAATCTGTTTTCTTTGTATAGATCAAAAGCGATGGCCGAGAGTGACCCCATTTTGCTCTCACAGCAAAATAAAATCCCAAAAATGTTATTACCGAAAAATAATTTGTTACCGGGAAAAAAGAATCCCAATAATGTCCTTAACATTTCAAGCAGAAGAAAAGTGGGCCAAAACTTGAATAATTGATACTAGTACATTTCTAAAAACTTTTTTTTGTTTTTGTTTTCTTCAATTCATTGCTTAAATTTCAGCATATATCAAATTGGTTTGCAAATTAAAAAGATTAAATCCAGTCTGCAGAAGTTTATTCTAAATTCTTTAAAAAAAAAAAAAAAAATCCCCTTAATTTTAACAAGGTTGAACATTCTAAGAAAGCTACCTAAAACTTAAGGCTGAAAATTGAAATCAAGTTTTCACCGTACAGCTCCCTGTAAATCCACCAGGCTGTCGAAACTCGAAAGCCTTGCCATTGCCAAAATACGGCAGAAATTTTGGCAAGATTCAGTCCTCCAGGCAGCCACACTTGCTGCCAAAAAAAGACTGGCAAAGTAATTTTGGTACCAATGACTGGACTTGCTCTTATAGTATAAATCATGAATTTTGCGATTATGTTGACCGCACATCTCAACACTTCCAACTAGACACACAACCCCCGAAGATATCAGAACATTAAACACAAAAACAACAATACCGGGTGTTAAAATCTGTGTTTGAGCATTGTAATGTAAGTTTAAGTTGAGAAATGTACTCAAACGAATATAAGCCCCTGCGATGTAGCCTTTCGTCACTAAGCAACAGGCATTTGGCTGCTGAGATTCTTTTATTAGGGCACAATATTTGACCTCGTTACATTCTAAATACCCCATACTTCGTTGGCTCTGGGGGACGGTTCGTGGAAGCTGATATGCAGAGACCTATGATTTTCCTCGTGTCAGCTGGATCAATGATGCCGTCATCCCAAAGTCTTGCTGTTGAGTAATACGCACTACTTTCTCTATCATATGCCTCGACTACTTTCGCCTTGAATTTTTCCTCCTCCTCCTTTGTCCACTGCCACGGGAACATCACAGTGGTTGAACTCAAGTCACATATTCTATTTCCTACACAATTTCACAAATGGAAAACAAAAACGAAGCACATAAGATGGAAACTTACCTGGATTCCTTGCTTTTTCTTGTTGCCCCCTTCTATTTGAGCCAGCACACCAGCAGCCTGTAGAACATACAACGGGTACTCAAATGTTTTCAAGCTAGGGTTCTTCCATAATAAAGCACGTAACATGTTTGAGAATGCAGAGGCATAATATTGATAAAAGACTAATAGGTCACCCTGGCTTTTCTAGTTTTCTAGTAAATAATGTCGTGGGCCAGCCAACGGACACCTTATCAGAGGACCATCCAGATGGGCCCAGACCTCCCGACAGCCCACGGTCAAGATGGCTAAATGGCCGTCCTAACCATGTCGTCACGATCGGGTAGGGGTGTCGGGTCAGATCACGGTCATGATGCAGAACCCAGGCAGACACTTTAGTACGGGATGATTCGGCCCAGTCACATGGCGCCAGTCTTGTCTCACCACGTGTGGTGCTATACCACGTATGGCAGTATGGCATTCAGCGAGGGTACGGTACCGGCCACACGGTACCAATTTGGTCTTGCCACGTGGCGCGGTTGTGCAGTGTACTGCAGCATAATGGTCAACAATCATAAGGTCAGGCCACATGGCTTCGATATGGCCTGTCCCGTGGCTCGGCCACCTGTCTGATCACAGCATAGTGCTTGCAGATCATCATGCGCGGTGTTCGACCAGAAGGTGGTTGTCCAAAGCTGACTGTCGAGTGGTGGCTGTCAGTGACATCACCTCGGCACGAGGTCGGCACCCGATACCATGGACTCCAAGGCAAGGCACTCCTATAAATACTATAGTGTGATAAACCCTAAAAAGGTATGCCTTTCCTCCCTCCTTAACCTATGCTCTTCCCTTCTCATTCAGGGACTAACTTAGTCATCAGAGTGCCTTCTGGCCGTTAACGAACGGAGAGGCACTAACATGGTTCACTTCTTTTTTGCAGACTTGGGTGAGAGCAGGGCTAGCTTGAACCAGATCAGCTAGAGAGATCCGAACAAAGAGTGTCCAGATTGAACACCACCCCACAAATGTGTTGGGAACCGACAGGATCATAGGAAGAATGAGACCCTGCAATACATTGATACATGACAGGCACGATATAAAAGAAATACATGGAAAGAAGAGGCAACCTGAGCACCACCCATCACTGAGATTCTGGCATTAGGCCAAAAGAACAGGAAGTTAGGACTGTATGCGCGCCCACACATAGCATAGTTTCCAGCACCAAAGCTTCCACCAACCATAATAGTAATTTTAGGAACCTGTGCAGGCAGTAATTTGACAAAATATGGAAATAAGAAAAAGAAAAGGTAACAAAAGAACAAAGATTAGAGACACACGTGGGTGTATTTTCAGGTTATTCTTATGCAGGGAAAAAGAAAGCTAGAAAACCTGTATAAAGAACAATAAAAGAACACACGGGACTTTGATATAATAGTTTTTCCACAACAGGAAGAAGCAAATTTAGCTTAAGATTTTTATGTTGTGGAAATAAGGAAGCTTATACAGAAGCGAAAACAATTCCAACATTTTGTCAAACATCAGGGATGGTAAATTTAAGTGTACAAAGACTAGGCCAAAATAACAAGAAGAAACTAACCTTTGCACAAGAAACTGCCATCACCATTTTTGCTCCAGATTTTGCTATCCCATTTGCCTCCGACTTTGATCCAACCTACCACATAAGAAAGCTTAAAATTCAATGGTTTCTTAGATATTGTGAACTTCACATATGAAGGATCATGGTTCCATCAGAAACGAACAAGAAGAAGACATTTTAACAGGAACAGGCCAACAGGCTCAATAAATTGAAGTGATAGATTGCATGTATAAATTTAAAAATGAGGGTTTTTCCAAGAGAAGTAAAGGAAGAATGTTAATCAAAACTTTAACATCTTATTCAATCATCCAGAAATTTATCCACCAAAGTTGAATAAGCACTTTTCCGTCTCCTCATCATCCCCTCTTATTCCAGATAATGGAATTATCCAAGTAATGATGGGCATACCAACTATTATTAACAGAGATTTCATCCTTAACTTGAAATTTAATCCACATAAATTATGGAGATTTTTCATCCATAGACAAAATACAAGAAAAGTTCAGACCACATACCATAAATCCTGTGATGTTCTGGAGGAAGACCAAAGGAATGTTGCGTTGAGTACATAGCTCAATAAAGTGGGCCCCTTTCAGAGCAGATTCATTAAATAATATCCCATTGTTTCCAATGATTCCAACAGGCTGTCCAAATATTCTAGCAAAGCCAGTCACAAGGGTCTGCAAACACATAGTAGGAATTAGCATATCTTAACTTGTCAAAACCAACAGTTAACATAGACTTTCCGAACACAAATGACCTCACAGTGCCATACAATTTCTTGAATTCATCAAATTCACTCCCATCAACGATGCGAGCGATGACTGATCGTATGTCAAAAGGTTGCTTGAGGTCTGTTGGTGCAATTGAGCGAAGTTCCTTTACATCATATAATGGTTCTTTATAATCAGAAACAGTATTTTGCAATCCATTTATCATCCCTGGATTCCCAGCCTTGTGCAAGTTCTTGACGATATTCCTCCCTATAGCAAGTCCATGCAGTTCATCTGCAAGATAGAATAATTATCAATACCCTAGTTTGGGGAATTCTAATAAGAAGCATGTAGCTTTAATATTTCCTCCTTTTTCCCAAACTTTTTGCCGTTTCTCTTTCTCTTTTCTAGTTAGAGAATGTACTCCATCAACATTTGCCCTGTTCCATGTAGTTGCAAACTAAAACAATTTTGGGTTTGGAGTTATTGTACATTGTAATATTCAATAACCATAATAAGGTTCAAAGATTCTGTGGTTGCAGCATGATTTCCCACACAAGCCAATTAATGAATTTTGGTTGTCATATTCGAAAACCTTAAGTTTTCCTTTGGTTCAAGCTCAATGTAAATGCAATCCGGGGCCACTAAAAAAACTCAAGCATTAGCAAATGCAAACATCTTGAAGGAGCAAAAGCGCACCTACAACAGTGTGAAAAGAAGGTAAAATTTCCTTAATCACAGGTGAAAAATGAGAATATGCATTGAGGCCCATATAAAAAAATCAGAAAATACAGTGTGCTAACACGTACTTCAAATCTACGGACAAGTTTCCATCAACATACAAGACTATTTATATTAGAAGATGGTCAACAAAACATTTAAGAAATACCAATCACTGAACAAGCCAAAGGAGTACCTTGAGCGAAGTAATCTGAAACCCCTGACGTCTTGCAATGCACAGTTGCACCACCCAAATCCTCTGCAGAAACTTCCTCTCCAGTAGCAGCCTGTCAAAAAATTTCTTTCATCCATAACCTATTGCTTCGACACATATGTTCATATGTAGACATCAAATAAATATGAAATACATGCACACTTCAAAGTTGAAACACTCACTAATAAGTGCATATTGTACATGAATACAAAACATTGTCTTGAGCACGTCCAGAACATCCCACAAATCACCTAGAAATTTGTGTTACATAGACTCTGGTGTGGGTCTATGTGAGAGTGTTGCGCTCTCAATCCCTGCTCTCGTGAATTTTAGTAAATTGAGATATTTTTTAAAGACACTTCCGCCCCCGTGCTTGCGCCCCCGCTCACTCACGTGCACGCACATTACATGACTTCGAATTTCCAACTCAAGGCCACGGGGACACGGCAAAAGAATCTTATTCCTCTTTTATTTTCCAGAGATAAGTGGCAGTTACTAGGCACTTCGAGCTATTTTGTGCACGATATAGCAGCTCCATCATAGTCAAGGGAAAATTCAATTACAAACATGCTTGTCAAGTTTTTATCCACCAATATATCTCAGACATGTATCCCATCCCCATATGCCAGTGTCAAGTGTTTGACACATATAATAAACATACAACGCAGCCTAGAACAAACCTTCACAAGTGGTGGTCCAGCTAGAAATATGGTACCATTGCCTTTTACCATTACACTTTCATCGGCCATTGCAGGTATGTAGGCACCACCTGCAGTGCAGGAACCCAACACAAGCGCAATTTGAGGTATACCTTCTGCGGACATTACAGCTTGATTGTAGAAAATTCTACCAAAATTATCCTTGTCAGGAAATACGTTGGCCTGCTGTGGAAGAAAAGCACCTCCACTATCAACAAGGTATATGCATGGTAGTTTGCAGTGAGCTGCAATCTCTTGGGCCCTAAGATGCTTCTTAACAGTGATGGGATAATAAGTTCCTCCCTTCACAGTGGGGTCATTTGCCACAAACATACAAAGTCTTCCGTGCACTGATCCAATTCCAGTAATTATCCCAGCAGACGGTAAGGGTTCATCATATAGTTCATGGCCTGCGAGCTTAATCCAATAAACACAGAACATTATTACAAGTGCATTACATTATAAGGCGAATGGAACATCAAGTCCAACAAATAATAGCAAGAATTCATTAACATGCAACATTAGAATTCTGAATGTCCGTCTGAGAGAGGCCGTGCTAGTGTAACTGGAGGAAGGACTGGGAATGGTTTCCCTTTTGAGATTTGTGCTGTTTGAGGAGCAAATGGACTTCAAATATCAACTGACCAGGTTTGATCCAGCTATTGGATGAATTAGACACATAGGCCAATGCCTATGCTTTAATGAGTAATCAAGAATATAAGCTCTGGTTGCTTAAGAGTTGAGTCCTGGTTTTCCATGAATAACGCAATCATAAGAATTTGGTCTACTCCCATTGCATGTGACCATAAAAGCAATTGCAAGTCATAACATTTTTCACCTATTGAATGTTCATCAAGCAATGAATATGAATACAGATGGGTTTGATCAACCTAAGATGAAATCCAAATCTTGTAAATAATACTCAAATACTTGTGCTTACTGATTTTTTTGGATGTGTCTCCATTGATTGATCTTTGCCAGAGTAAAGTTACTATTCAAAACAGCAAACCAAACACTTTTTTGTCTGAGTTTTAATTTTAATTCGAAATATTGACATTCTGATTATAATCTGTCCCTTCAATCTTCAATCGAAACTTGATGTGGCACCTCACCTTTTCTTAAATTACACAACTAATTTTCGGGAGTCACATGTTACTCAACAGTTAAATGGTTTCCAGAGATATAACTCCAAAACTGTTCTGAACATGAAAGAAAGAAAAATGGACTACAAAGAGAGGTAATATAAGCAAAAGAGGCAACTACATGAATGGCGTTACATAGGAACCTGTGAAAGCTCAAGGAAAGAGGAGCCAGGGTCAATGAGGTGATCAATCCTCTCTCGTGGTAGAAGCTTATTCCTACTCTTATTCCTCTTCACAGCTTCTGGCCCTCCTCCAGCCATAACCTATTCAAACAAACGAAATTTGTAAACACTACAGACTAGAGTTAAGAGTATATGTACATACTGATGTACTTTCACACACACACACACACCCCATTATGGGGGCAGCTACGATACACTCCTGTAAAGTGTGAATACCGTAAATTTATGCCACCATGATTTGTTACTATTTGACAATTGTTTGTAACTAACACCATATAATGTCATAACAAATAAATCACAAAGCCACATACCATTTTCCCCCACAGAATCTTAGAACAAAAAACCACAACATTCATTACAAACCACAAAACCCATCACTAAGACATCTCTTGGAGAACACCCTCAGGTAACTACATCTCAACACTCTTGATGTCACCACAAAGCCTCATAACTTTCAACTTTGCACATGGCACATGGGTGCAGGGGCGGATGGAGCATAGGGCTTACTGACAATAAGTACGCCACTTCTGACTCCTATATACTCCACAATATATTCTTCTAGCCATTCAGAAAAAACAATAAATTTTTCTACAGCCATGCTCAAACACTTACACACATACACTCGCCTGAGGGGTAGGCCCCACATACTGCACTGGGCCCACCCCTTATTTGAGTATGCGTGTGTAAGTGTTTTACTATTCCCTCTTGTTTACCCCTAGCAAATAACACTAGTGCACTTCTTCTCTAGCGTCCTTCAGTGGCAAAAGTATGCTTTCCAAACTTAACAGATGAGTATCTAAATTTTTGTACTTACTTTAGAATCAATAGTAATAACACACATTATGAACTTTTGAACTTAGTAACAAAAACTTAAGTACAGTACTATCTAACTGCACTTGATTGTCCGAAAATAAATTCAAAGTTACGATTATTATGTGCCTCCTACGTTAAACTCCTGTTCCTCCAATGCGCGGGAGTATTATCAGCACTGATTCGGGTTTAACTATATTTACTACTAGTCCTACTGTTTCAAATTTCCAATTCCATGAAGACATTGTAGGGGTGCATAATTAACCCAGAACTGTTATTTCTTAGTTTTATGCAACCCTGGTTTACCCAAAAAAATTACTCCCTCCGTCCCAAAATTTGTCCGGTCTGCAAAACAAGAACTTAAACAAATACATTTCGAGCAAAATTCTGACTTTTCTGATGAAGTAGAAGAAAATGTTTAGCAATTCCCGATAAAAATGCTCGGTCTTGTGGACCAGACAATCTTCTTAGACTAGGGGAGAAGGTAGTATAAAATTCTCCAGCATGTATAATTATACATATGAACAAATTAAGACAAAGGGGGAGAGGATGGATGGACCTTCTGGATGTGGGATTGAAGGTCGGAGATGAGTTGGTCCATTGCCTTGGAGTTACGAGTGAATGATTCGGAGCTCCGATCGAGGGTATCGGGAAGGACTCCCAAACAGAAGGGTCTTCTAGTCTGGAGGAGAAATGGGTTGATTGAGTTTTTTAGCCATGAAATTGATTTCGATGCGGGTGAAGTTGCTTCGGCTACTCTTCTCACCAGCACTCTGTACATTTTGATTTCTCCCTCTCTTCTCTCTCTCACTCTCTTTCTCTCTCTCTCTTGACCTGCTCGATTGGGGATCACTGTCCGTCTTTATCCATTTCCGCTTCCCATAGCTTGCCTGTAATACATATCCATAGCCCATTCCTCGCTAATACATTATCCATAGCCCATTCCTCGCTGTCAGAAATTAATCAATTATGGTAGTCTATTATTCTATCCTATATACAATATAATGGACAAACAAATGAGAGATCCAGATTAAAAAAACAAAAAACAAATGAGAGATCAAAAAAATTTTTTTTTTTTTTTTTACAAGAATGAGGCTCATGACTCTAAACCCAATACGAAATTAAAGGGTTTTGGTCGATTATTTTTTGACACGAAAACGAATTAACGTAACTCGACACACAAGAAAGGTAAACTCGTCGAATATGGGCCGAACATGAGTAACTAAAAAACAACACAATCTAATTATTTAATTGTCCTTGTCAATTGTCCTTAGAAATGCAACTTGCATTACTTTAACGGCCCGTTTGGATCGCTGGATATGATTTTGGGTGGATTTGTAATGAGGGTGGATTTGTAACGAGGATAGATTTGTAATGAGGGTGGCCCCACCTCTTAAGAAGGGTGGATTTGTTAATGAGGTGTTTGGATGGTATTTTGAGAAGGTGGATTTGATAGGATAAGAGGACAAATTACCTATTTGCCCCCAGCTTGTTATTTTAATAAACGAAATGGATTAATTTCATTATAATAACAATAAATACCTATTTGCCCCCACCCCTCTCTTGCTCCTCCCTGGCCTCACTACTTCGGCCTTCACCTCCTGATCTCATCCCGTCCAGCTTCCTCCCATTTCCTCCATCTGCATCTTCACTCTCCTTTCATAGTTCGAACCACACCCTTCATCCAGCCTTGTGGGTTCAGATCTGGTGTGGATTGGAGTTTTGGGGCTCGGTTTGGTGCTTCTCAGGCAAATAAGTCGCCGGAACCAGCGACGGCGGCTATGGTGACAAGGTTTTCCAGTCGGAGGTCTTTTAGTTCTTTTTTTCTTATTTTGTTTTGTTTATCTCCCTTTTGGAGATCTGTTTATCCACTTTGTGGGATTCATAGCACCCTGCGAGGGTGTTTTTTTGGATTTCATCTGTATTGTTTTGCTATGGTTTGAGCTACTACTAGATTGACGACGGACTCTACGCCGACCTTGTGTTGGTCTGCTTTGGCAGTACGTGTCTTTGGAGCTGCGAGCCTGTGTGCTCTGTTGCAGTTGCTTATGTCGTAGATTTTGGTAGTTTTGGTTCAATCCTGTATTTTGAGATGAAATCTTTGCCTTTATAGTTGTGGAATGAATATCTTGACTGGTTTCGGAAAAAAAAAAAAAAGAAAGAAAAAAAAAGACTTAAGCGTTCAAACTTGAGTAAGGGCTGGAGTCTTGGAGATGCTCTTATCCAATTTCTTCTTTGTTCTCAAAAATCTTATTTGTCTGACAAATGGACCATTATTTAGCTAGCGCTCAAAGCACGCAATATCGGTTAAAGAGACCTTGATTTTGATAAGGGTAACGAGAACCTTACGCCTTCAATGTGAATGTAATATTTGTACTTTTGTAGAGGAATAACAGTCCGATTTGATCTAGTTTACGTATTTTTCCAAACCAAATTAGACATTCAAACATTTCGCAAATGAACAAGGGTGTGTAGTGAGCAATCCCAACCGTTCAAAGTGTTTTAGACAGCGGAAGAGAAGACTCTTCTCTGGAAGAATTTTATTTAACATTCAGATCATCCAAAATAGAACGAATGGCTGTGATTGCCCACTATATGCCCATGGCCTGAAATCTGGATCCGGGATCCCGTAGTGCGCCTCTGCACTACGGGGTTGTAGGGCGACCCAAATTATGTCGTTTTGGGTGTGCAAAGAGAATATCACTACTTAATCCCTAAAAACTACGTCATTTTAACTTAGTTTTATTTGTTGGATTCTTAAATGTGAGCATTTTCCGGTGGGTGTTTATTTTCTTCAAAACGATGTTGTTTTAGCCGCGGAGGCGCACTACGGGATCCCTGAATGCCTGAAGTCTTCGCAAATCAAACAAAACTGTGAACAACTTTCAAATCTACGTAATTCGGTTAAAGTCGAAACCATTTCTATTAAGGCCATGTTCCACTAACGTGTTTTTGGTTTTTTAGATCTTTAGTTGTAGTTTAAATCTAGAACTTGTTCCACTAAAGTGTTTTTGCTTTTTGGTTTATTGTAAAGGGTAGTTGGTTTTTTGGTTCATTGTAAAGGGTAGTGGAATAGAGTGGTTTTAGAGTTAAAACAAAACCAGTTTTTTGGGGAGTTTTTTGTTAGTGGAATAGAATGGTTTTTGAGTTAAAACAAAACTAATACAGTATTTTTTAGTGGAAAATGGCCCAAGTTGTGGATCGGGTTACCCGAAATCACATCGGTTTCAAATCTCTATCCAGTCGCCCCGCCCCACAAAAACCCCTCGCTATAGACCCCTAAACCATAAACCCCTCTTCCCCTGTCATTCGCTCTTCCCCTGTCATTCGCCTCACCACAGGTGGTCTCGTTTGTGCCGTACATCAACTGCGCTACTCGCTTGATACAGCTGTGCAACTACATGTATGTTCAGGTACGATTTAACCCCTCTCTCTCTCTCTCTCTCTCTCTCTCTCTCTCTCTCTCTCCCTCTCTCCTATGCGCGCGTGTGTGTGACTGGCGGTGTGGATTGGGTAAAGTATGATTTGGGTCGGTTTGCTGCTTGGGGGTGGAGAGAGAGGAGGGACTATTCGGTTAGGACCCGAAGTTCGTAAATGGGGGATACTGAGAATAATTGGAGAGTTACGGGACAAATTTGGGCAAATAACAGTTTTAAGGCCCAATGGGAACCTGGGCAAAGTTTGATTTGCACTCTGTTCTTGTTTTCATTTTTGTGATTATTGAACTAGAAAGTGGTCTTACATGGGTGGTTTACAATGAATTTTGTTGCAAAAACTCAATTTTTCGTTAATATGCTTGCGACAAAATCGTGTCATTTGATGGTTTGTTATAGTTAAAACTTAAAACCCTGCTTTCATTTTATGCTTTTTGAACGTATTAGATTTTTGTGCATAGGTATTTCTCCATGACAGATATATGCAAGCATTCTTGCTTTTAAATGCTAATTTAGTTCAATGTTTGTGTACTCAGACTGTTGCCAACCTGGAAAGGTAGGCATTTCGGGAAATATTTCCAATCTCTTGGAGTCCCTCATGAATTTTACTCCACAAGTGCAAGTTGTGTAAAAGTTTCGTCCAATGGCATTGAGAACGAGAATAAAGAGATTGATTTCGAGTTTCTATTCGAATTATGCACCAAAACCCACCTTGCAAAGCGCCTTCACGCACTTCTTATTGTGTCCGGGAAAGCCCAAAGCATATTCATTGCCACTAGAGTTGTCAATCTCTATGCCAGTCTTGGAAATGTTACTTTGGCTCGCTACACTTTTGATCAGATCCCAGATAAGGATTCCTATACTTGGAATTCGATGATATCCGCTTACGTGCGAAATAGCCATTTCCAGGTAGCTGTGAATTGTTTATATGAAATGGTACTGGCCTCTGAAGTTAGGCCTGATTTTTATACTTTTCCTCCTGTGCTGAAAGCATGCGGGAATCTATTAGATGGGAAGAAGATACATTGCTGGGTTTTCAAATTGGGTTTCGAATGGGATGTCTTTGTGGCTGCTTCTTTGGTGCATATGTATTGCCGCTTTGGAGCTCTCACCGTTGCCTATAAAATATTTCGTGACATGCCATTCAGGGATAATGGTTCCTGGAACGCTATGATTTCTGGGTTCTGTCAAAATGGGAATGCTGCAGAGGCATTGGACGTTTTGGATGAGATGAGATTAGAAGGGAAAAAGATGGATTGTGTTACGATTTCAACCATTCTTCCTGCTTGTGCGCAAATGGATGATATCTTGCAGGGAAAGCTTATCCATTTATATGCCATAAAACATGGGTTGGAGTTTGATGTGTTTGTGTCCAATGCCTTGATTAACATGTATGCAAAATTTGGAAACTTGGAGCATGCACGTAAAGTTTTCGATCAAATGTTTGTTAGAGATTTGGTTTCATGGAACTCAATAATTGCCGCATATGAGCAGAATGGGGATCCGGATAGTGCACTTATGTTCTTCCGTGAGATGCAGTCAAATGGAGTTCAACCTGATTTTCTTACGCTAGTGAGCTTGGCTTCTACTGTTGCTCAATCTAGGGATTGCCAAAGTGGAAGGTCTGTTCACGGTTTCATCCTAAGGAGATGTTGGATTATGGAAGGTGTGGTCCTTGGAAATGCTGTTGTGGACATGTATGCAAAGTTGGGTATTGTTGACTCTGCTCATAGAGTTTTTGAGGAAATTCCCTTTAAAGATGTGGTTTCATGGAACACTATGATCGGTGGCTATGGTCAAAATGGTCTTGCAAGTGAGGCCATTGAAGTCTTCAATTTCATGGAATGGTGTGAGGATATAAGACCAAATCAGGGGACTTGGGTATGCATTTTACCAGCTTACTCTCACCTAGGAGCCTTGAAATTAGGGATGAAAGTTCATGGTCGGATTATAAAAGACAGTTCCCTCTTGGACGTCTATGTAGGTACCTGCCTTGTTGACCTTTATGGAAAATGTGGGAGATTAGATGATGCAATGTCCTTATTCTTTGAGGTGCCAAGGGTGAACTCAGTTCCTTGGAATGCCATAATATCATGTCATGGAATTCATGGCCATGGTGAGACTTCTATGCAGCTATTTGGAGCTATGAGGGATGAGGGAGTGAAGCCTGATCACGTTACATTTATATCTCTATTGTCATCTTGTAGCCATTCGGGTTTAGTTGATAAGGGTCAATGGTACTTTCATGTGATGCAAGAAGAATATGGAATCAAACCCAGTTTGAAGCATTATGGGTGCATGGTAGACATTCTTGGTAGAGCTGGATATTTGGAAAAAGCATATGATTTTATTAAGAATATGCATTTAAGGCCTGATGCTTCGATTTGGGGTGCTCTTCTCGGAGCTTGTAGAATCCATGGAAACATCGAGTTAGGTAAATTCGCTTCGGATCGCTTGTTTGAAGTTGATTCAGAAAATGCTGGATACTATGTTTTGTTGTCAAATTTATATGCAAATGTTGGAAAATGGGAGGGAGTGGATGAAGTGAGATCAATGGCTAGAGACAGGGGATTGAAGAAGACTCCTGGGTGGAGCTCAATCGAATTGAACAACAGGATTGAAGTGTTTTATACTGCAAACCAATCCCATCCACATTGTGAGGAGATTTACATGGAGTTGGCGAGTTTAACTGCCAAAATGAAAAGCCTTGGTTATATTCCAGACTATAGCTTCGTGTTGCAAGATGTTGAAGAAGATGAAAAGGAGCATATACTTATGGGTCACAGCGAGAGATTGGCTATTGCATACGGAATTATCTGCACTCCTCCTAAGAGCCCTATTCAGATCTTTAAGAACTTGCGTGTTTGTGGGGATTGCCACAGTGTGACTAAATTCATATCGAAGATTACAGAAAGGGAGATCGTTGTGAGGGATTCTAACCGTTTTCATCACTTCAAGGATGGGGTTTGTTCTTGTGGGGATTATTGGTGACATGGATGTACTGTTCACACTGTTTTAGCTTTGGATGTAAGTCAACTGCTCCAGGTGAGTACATGACAATCTCAAAGAGAACTGAAAATTGTATACAAAATTTTTGCTAGAGTTTAGTTGCCTAGTAGCTTAGTTGGTAAGTCTTTTTGGAGGGCTAATCACCGGCCTTGGATCAAGCATGCCCTTGAGGCTTGAGCTTTAAACACCGACACAGTTGTGTGTCAAAGAATAATTTTTATTGGGAAAGATGGCAAATTAAATGGCAGGTCCCTTCACCTATTGAGGATTCTTATAAATACAATTATTATGGTTGCCATACTATTTTTCATTTTTGTATTTACAAAAGTTTGTTCAACAAATTACGGGATATAATTATTTGCTCATGTTGAATAAGTTGTTCATGTATACCTTCTCTATTTATGTTCCTGAAATGTTTGAACTTCGTCTATTGGTTAATTCATTCTGGATCAGTGCACAGCATGGATGGATGAGAAGCACATTTCATGTGGCACATTTATTATTTGCTTTTACCCCATTATTCATTTTATCCATGTTGATCAAGTTAAATTGTCCATATAAAAACGAAGAAAAGAAGTCATGCAGTTTGCTCCCAGTGATAGGGCTGAAGAAGGCTGCAGCTGATGCTTCGACCAAAGATTTAGTAATATTAGGAGTTGATGTTATTCTTCATCTATGTATCTCGAGCATCAATGTAAGCCTTTTCTGCACTTTATGATATTGCCTTCTGGGAATTTTCTTGCAATGGAAATTTCTGATTCCAAAAACCCTTAAAGCAAGTGTATTGTAGTTTTCTAGGCAATGAGCAGAAATCCTTGCAAGAAATTGACGTGAAATCCTTTTAAGGGAGCTGAGATGCTTGTTTTTGAGTTCGAAATGTTATCGGGGACTCAAATGCATTGACTGAAAGATGAAGCTTTTGGGTTTCATTCGAGCATTCAGTTGAAAAGAAACAGTCCGAAATTTGTTGAACAGGATAATGGAAGAAAATGCTATAAAAATGCCTAATAAACTTTCATGAATAAGGGTTGCCTTGTTTTGGTGAATGGAAAAATCTGGGTGTCTTTCCTTTTTTCTCTTTGGGTTTGTTATTTACACAATTTCCTCAAAAAAACAATAGGGTTATTTTGTAATTTTTTTTTTAATGTTGGAAATCAGTGAATTTTCCCTTTTTGATTGTATAATTGGAGGCTTATGCAGGTACTTATAACCAGTTTTGGCGGTGTACACTGTAGTTACATGATTTGGGTTGTCCAAACAACACTATGGTAAAGTAGGTCAAATAATGTGCCGGATTATTTTCTTGGTCTTGCCTTTGCATGATGTCTTTGGTCTTACCCTGTTCCCTTGACAGTGATCATATCAAAAAGCCTTGAGAATAAGCGGCTAAAGGGATTGAGAACGGGACGGCCTAATTTGGCCTGATTTTCCCAATTGAGCCCCTCCAATTGGTGGCCTTACGTTTGGATTGGAGGGGCAGATGGGTCTTTCTGTGCAGTGGCTTCCTTTGTAATTTTGGGATGCATGGAGGGGCAGGTATTAAGCCCAGAGGCGGTGCAATGTGTACGCGTGGAAGAGGACGGGGTACACGTTTTCTTCTCTGCAGCTTGATTGTAGTATAATACTTTTATGCTCTCTCTCTCTCTCTCTCTCTCTCTCTCCTGCCGCTTGTTGAAAACGCTTATCCACGGACAGTATCAACGCCTGCCATCAATGGAAAGATCGCCGTCGCCAACCACCATTAACCCGTGCGCCTTTTTCCTGTTGGGATCGATTGCATGCAACCCGATCAGCTTCTGATTCTGGTGAGTTTCGGTGCTTAAATTTTTGCATTACACAGGTAGTTTTACCCTGAAGAATCTTGTCATTTTCTTTGATTTGATCTCGCCCTTTTTCTAATTCCTTTCGATTTTCCTGCTTGCCGGTGTTCTGGTGATGTGGGTATACGTTTTGTTCAGGTTTTTTGGGTGTATTTCATTAGGGGTTTTTGAATTGTCCGCGTGCTTCCTGTGAGTCTATAGTTGGGGGTTTTTAAATTAGGGCTTTTTGCATTGTGCACATACTTGTTGTGACTCAACAGTTGGGGTTTTGGGTTTACAGAATTAATGAGGGGTTTAGGCCGATTTGTTTGGTATTTTTTTACCCTTACTCAAGGTTTAGATTTGGATGCCAATAAATGATTGCTCATCTAACTTCAGCTTTCGTGATTTATTGTGGCCTATTTTGGACTGCTCTTTCTGTCGTAACGCCTGAACCACTTACTGAATTAGTGGCTTGGGTTCGCGGGCGGCAAAGGTTAAGAGACTTGCCCTTCCCCTAGGCATTCTTGCTGGCATAACTTCTATCCCTGGCGCTTTTGTTGCAGGGAATGATGCTGTATGTTTCTGATGTTTTTTCTTCTCCTGCTTTGTCTTAAGAACAAAGGTTTTTGTTGCCAGTAGTGAATTATGAAGTGGTGATATTTGCAAAATTTGGGCCATGCATTTAATACGTTCCCAAAGATGGGTGATAAATGGATTCCAGATGATGCTTTTAGTATGTAGCCATTTTGGTGCGACTTCTTTGAGAATACATCAACAGTGCAGGTATGCTCTTTCAAGTTATGGGACACACTTATCGTGCCAGATAGAATGTCTTAGGCCCTATTTGCTAACAGTTAGGCAGGAATTTGCTAAGTTAGAAAATGAGAACAGGAAAGGTGTCTGGTCACAAGTTTCATTTCTTATATCATAATTCTCTAAATTTGGCTAAGTAGATGCTGCATCAATGGAGAAATTTTCACATTTTTTCCTCAACAACCAAACTGGGGATAGTAGAATAAAGCGCATATAATTTTGACAAAATATAGCTCTGGAATAATGGTAGACAAGATGGTGGCTATATAGCCAGAAAGATGGCTGGATAGGGCTATGGTCAATAGCTCGATCTCTGCTGGTGATGTGCCCCCGCATCTAGACCCAGTGGAACTCCTGACTCTCTTTCTTGAACTGGCTTGTATGCTTTTACCATCTCTGTACCAGTTGCAGTGTTTCTAGAACCAGGCTCGGTTCTCGCATGATTGTTTTTGTTACAGTTGGTCTTATTGTTATAGGTGTTCTAATATACTTGTGTCTGTGTTAACCACAAGCTGATTTTACCTGTTGATCTAAGATTTCTCAGCAATCAATTGGGGCTTAAGTTTAGGTACACCGCTTGGGGCTTAAGTTTTTGATGTTTTGCTACAAAACCAATGTATCTCAATTCAAAGGGAAGTACTCTTGGTAGAATTCTTTGGTATTTTCGACAACCAGTAGGTTAACCAAGGGAAATGCTATTCTCATCCTTCGTTACCTTTTCAATAATTGGACACAATGATACTGAGTAACAAAACCCATGCTTTGATGTTTACTGACCATCGTATCCTAGCAACTGCAACGTTAGTTTCAATCTGTGGCTTTGGTGGTCAACAAGAAAGTTGGATATTTATCCTGTCATACAATCTTTGATTAGAAGCACCATGGGCATGGCCGCTCTTTAGGTATTGGTGATATTTGAATTCTCTGACTTTCATAGCTTTGTTGAGTTTGTCTGTATCTTGGAAGAATGAAGGTCATAGGCTGGGTAACTAAGAAGTGGTGAATCGGGAGTTTGGTGTAAGGAATAACCGTGAGTATGTTTAGGTTGGACTAACGCATCGTCGTGATTTGAAGCATTGTTTATATAGCTATAGCCTAACCAATTTGAGGAGCAAGAGCGAGCATCTCCTACTCATTGCCCAATCAGTTTATTCAAAAACATCATGGATGTATTGTGCTGAACTTTTTTAGCGTTTGTCGTTTTATTAGACATTCCCTTCTTAGACATTGGTGTCATATTTTCCTCTTAAGAATTTTCCAAAGAGGCACCATATGCTTGCTTTAAAAACATATAGTTTATGGCATCTGTCTCTGCCAACTAAGCTATCAACTTAGCTTCTTCGGCCTGCATGAAGCATTGTCAGTTACTAGAAGATATAATGGCTGGATTTTACCTAAAGGAAAAATTAATGAAGGATAAATGGAGTCATGGATAAATCATGTCCCAGCCTCATAAAAATTCTGTAATTTTATTTGTTTTTTATCATTCAAACCTGCTAATGGTAAAGAGAGGAGTTACTCCAGCTTGCGGCCAAAAAAGACATATCTCTTATTTTTACTTCTTTATTTCATCTATATGTCCCAAATAAATATCCTCTTTCACAAATGAAGGGAAAAGAGTCTACATGTCTCCTTCACAAGTTGGAGATTTTATGTTTAGTCATAGATTCCATCTGCATGTCTCCTTTATAAGTTCAAAATCTCAAAATGAAGTTAAAAAAGAAAGGCTAAGGTAGTGTCGGTTGATCTTGGTTGAATTGTTAGAAAATTATCTTGTCTGCTGTTGAAGGATATATTTTTGAAGACAATGTGCTAAA
Organism: Vaccinium myrtillus; assembly: GCA_016920895.1. NCBI lineage: Eukaryota > Viridiplantae > Streptophyta > Magnoliopsida > Ericales > Ericaceae > Vaccinium > Vaccinium myrtillus. The sequence goes on along the minus strand of CM029278.1, from coordinate 13,748,961 downwards.
ACAACAATTGCTAGTGCAGCTGCTCATCCTAATTTCTATTGGTGCTTTGTGGTATTTCTTTGCACAATTGATCTTTTCTTTGGGCTAATAGGAATTGGATGTCAAAGTTATTTGGGCAAGGCTGATTACAAGAATTTTATCCGTTCTCTTCTTATATTGTGTAATTGGCAGATACATCAAAAAAAGGCCAGAGTTATGCCGAAAGAGTGTTTTTTACCCACAGAAAGGAGAATATAGTGGAAAAAGGCATAAGTTTTTGGAATTTTCATATTGCTTCTACAATATTCGGTTGAATGGTTTCCACCTCTACTGTTTGGATTTTGAACGGCATCCGTTTATCTTTCTTTGTACTTCTCCTTTCAATTCAAACAATTAGCTTAACCTACATGAAAATCTATTTTTTGAAAGAACACTCATCCTGCATTTCCTCTATGAAAAATTGTCACAAACTTGTGTGACTGAGAACCACTATCATATCCTTAGTCACAAAATTCCACACCAACATTTCCACTCTCGCTCTTAATATTCATTTTGTGTTCGCGTTCTCAGTTCTAGCTATTCCGACATTTTAATAATGTAGATATTTTTCAAAGATGTATTCATGTTAGGGCTTCGGCTCATTTAGCACACACGCAGTATGTGACTTTGCATTAGGGACGGATCCAGGAATTCACCCCAGTGGGGGCACCTTATTAATTATAATCGCGGAATTTTTTATTAGTCAATGATCTTGTTAAATTAAGACATTCATTATGGGCTATAAGTTTATAATGCATGCTTTAAAAAAAAAAAAAAAAATGAGCACATAATCGTAGGCTCTGTTTGATACCTAGGAAAAGAAAGGAAAATAAAAAAATTTCCTCTTCCTTTGTTTGGGTTGAGAGGAAAAGGAGAGGAAAAATATCTAAACTAAACTATTTTAACTAAAAATTTCCCTCTTAACTTTCCTCAATCTTTCCTTCTTTTTTCCTCTCTTTTATTTTATTTTCTTTTCCTTTCTTTTCCTAGGTATCAAACAGAGCCTTAGACAAATTTTTTTGAGAATGGTTTACCTCGACATTGACAAGTCTTTAGAAATGATCAAGATGGTTTTATTGGTGACTTTTTAAAAAATATTTCATGATGACGGTTAAAAATAAAGAAAATCAAAAAATAAATCTTCAAATAAACAAATATAATTTATAAACCAATAATTATAAATGAACCAACCAGCGAAAGTTGAAGCACAAAATTAACTCCACATTTTTATTTTTGAGATATATATGAGTGTGTATGTTAAACATAGCATTGGAGTATTACATATTATGCTAAATATATATGATAATTTTTATTTTAGTTTTGAGCGGGGTCAGCGGGGGCACGTGACCCCACGTGTGACGTGCCCCCCTTTGGATCCATTCCTGCTCTACGTATTGGGTCTATAAATTGGACGCTTGTTATGATTGTGCCGTGGTACTCCAAGACTATGAAATAATTGGCCCAGTGATAAACTCCGTGGATCCGAAAGGCACACTAATTACTAAAGGTTGTTTCGGCTAAATAAACCAAAATGGTTTATTTTCTTGTCTTTATTCAATTTTTGTTGCATTTGTTAGTTTTGCGTCGATTTTTTGTAGTTTATTGGTTCGTCTCGACAAGAGGAATCTAAAAAGTATAAAATTATGATCATAATTTTGAAAAAAAATCACAAAAGACAAAAATAATCCAAAATTGTTGTGGTTTATTGGATTATTTTTGTATTTATTCACAAAACATTAAGTTTGATTAATTAATAATTTTATACTTTTTAGATTCTTCTCGTCGAGACGTTCAAATAAACCACAAAAAATTTACTCAAAACTAATAAATGCAATTTTTTCTTGAATAAGAACAAAAAAATAAAACTTGGTTTATTTAGTTAAAGCAACCCGGAAGCGGAAGCAAGGGTGTTGTCCCTCAATAATGGATTCTAGTGGGTTTGATCTAGTGTCTCAGATATATTCTTTTCAAGATAAAAATGTCTGATCAAGCACTTAATGATATCCGATCGAGCTGATGTAAGACATACTTGTTCTACTCGAAGAGCTCTACGAAGTGAACGCTTCCACCCAAACCACGAGGAGATAATCTTTTTTATGGATCCTACGTAAAAAAGGGGTTTGCACCGAGCAAATCCCCGCCGTCCATCCCGAGATTCAACGGCTTGGATGTCGTGCGGCCTTTGTTTTGTTTTTTTAAATCTAAGATGCTTTTAATGAGAGAGAGAGAGAGAGAGACAACATCCAAGCTGTTAAATCTTGAAATGAACGACGAAAACAAAAATAATCCAAAATTGTTGTGGTTTATTGGATTATTTTTGTATTTATTCACAAAACATTAAATTTGATTAATTAATAATTTCATACTTTTAATTCTAAATAGATTCAAATCCACTAAAAAAAAATTTACTTTTGTATTTAAAACTAATAAATGCAATCTTTCAAAACTGAATAAGAACACATCAATAAACTATTCATTTAGTTAATCCACTAAAAGAAGTGTTGTCCCTCAATAATGGATTAGTGGGTTTGATCATTAGTTCTCTCAGATATATTCTTTTTCAAGATAAAAATGCTCCGTGAAAACTCCTATTTCCGTATCCATCCGTAAAAATATTATAGACAAGCCCCATGTTTTCTTTTTTGGCTTTCTCAAACCAAAGATAATCCCAAGATTAGAATTTGCAATGGTCACCCTACCTAGCTATGTTAGTATGTTACCAATAAACTTAGGGGGTTTGTTTTGTTTTTAAATCTAAGATGCTTTTAATGAGAGAGAGAGAGAGAGAGAGAGAGAGAGAGAGAGCACAACATCCAAGATGATCGAAAACACTTGACCTCGCGAATACTACAAGTTACACTAAACGAAAAAATCAATTCGATCGGATATCTTTAAGTATGTCATCGGAACAAATACTTTGAAAACAAATGGAACACAAATGCTCCGTTTTCAAACCACTTTTTCCGTATGATCCGTAAAAAATACTATTATAGACAAGCCCCATTTTTCTTTTGGCTTTCTCGTACGAAAGTGGTCCCAAGATTAATTTGCTCCGTGATTCAATGGTCACCCTACCTAGCTATATTGTTACTGAACCTATGTTTTCGCTGCTTTTTCTCATCAACGAACCCAAGATTACGTCTCAAAATGTTTTACCTCAAGAAAACGTCTCGCTGCTTCAGCATTTTCTCATCAAGAAAACGTCTTCAAAATGTCTACAGGCCCGCAACTGAGACGAGGACTTTACAACGAGATTGACCTGAACCCAAAGACCCAGAAGCCAAAACCCTAGACGACCCATATGAAACCTTCATAATCCGGTGGTGTTACTCCCATTTCTCGATCTTTCTTCCCCACTTTTCCAACGAAGGCAAACAAGGAAGAAAACAATTGAAAATCGTTGATGGGTTTTGTCCCAAATCAGAGAGTCACAAGACAGGGTTTGACCCAAGATGAAATACCCATATCCAGTTCCAATGGAGATTCTTCTTCATCTAGTAGTAACAATACCACGAGAAAAAGATGGTCCAATTTCATGCCACTGGTCATAGTCCTAGTTGTTATAGCAGAGATCGGGTTTTTGGGTCGGCTCGATATGGCTAAGAACGCTGCCATGTTGGCTGACTCGTTCTATCAGCTTACGACGTCGTTTTCTCCGCCGGTGGATTCGGGGTCCGATGAGGACGGGTCGATTGTGTTGGGTCTTGATCGGATCTCCGAAGCTGATGGGTGCGAGGAGTGGTTGTTGAGAGAAGACTCTGTGGTGTATGATAGGGATTTTGAGAAGGAACCAGTCTTGGTTAATGGTGGTGATCAGGTTTGATTTGAATCAGTTCTATTGATGTGTTTTGAGTTTATATTGCTGTTTAAATTTTGCTTCTGAATTGAACTCTTCTCCATGTATAATTTTGAAAGGAGAAGGTTGAGCTGTTAACCTATCTAATTAGTCTTGGCTTGACAATTATGGTCAATTACTTAATTGGCAAAACTAGAATCGTGGTTATGATACTCCGTACTTATCTGAGTCTTATCTGAGTCTTTTTTCTTGAGCAGTAGTACGTATAATAGACCTATATACAGTGGTGAACCCATAAATTTGCATTGGTGGGGCACAACTTAGTAAACCGAACCCGCACAATTATGATTCCTTAAAAAGTAATGTTTTATGCAACATAGCATATTGGTGACTATATATGTAACTTCATGTTATTACTACAGAAAACGGTGTTTTTGCAATAAGATGGTGCAAATATTTGAAATACATCTGAAATATATCCGTATAAAGAGGATTCAGAGTAATTTTTTTGAACACAATTATTAATTCATTAGGTGTAATTGAAATATCTAAGGATATTAATGTGATTCTTCAAAATCGAGTGGGGCCCTGTGCCCCCGTAATACCCCACATAGGTCACTTGAGAATTCCACTAAATATGTATGATCCAATACACCACTTATAGTCATGTCGTGTATAGAGCATAGACATGCTTTTTGGATGTATATCTGGTTGTATGATGCTTTTAGTTGTACTTATGATTTGTGCAGCTTTGTGGAACATGTTATTTGTTTCCGTTCTTGAGCTTTGTTCAGGCTAGTGATCTGTAGTATTGAGAAGAACGATGTTAAAGAAGATCAGAATTTGAGATTGCCATTGTTTCTAGTACTCTGGTAATCCCAAGCTGGGGTGTTTGCAAACTTGACATGATATATCCAAGATGTCGTGGTAATAATGCAGTGATGAATCTACCAAATGAAAGGCATTAGAAAGGTCAATGCCCTCACGAATAAATGGAAGGCATTAGATACGTCACTGCAATTGTTTCATCCATGAATTGTTTGCTTTCTTAAAATCTCATGGGGTATCTCGTCAATTTTTTTACTCGAAGTGTACTGTTACTACTGTATGGATACCTTTTTCGTTTCTTCTTTAAATGCCGAGTAACTTGCGATGTTTTCGTTTTTGGAAAATTTTCTTCTTCAATTTTGTATGTTCGGTATTTTTTTCAGGTGACATTTTACTTGGGTCATTTTCTTTAACTTGCTCTGCATGCTTTCTATGCAGGAGTGGAAGTCTTGTGCTGTGGGGTGTAAATTTCAGTTTAGTCCCAACAAGAAGCCTGATGCTACTTTTGGGTTAGGTCAGCAACCTGGAACTGCCTGTGTGCATCGGTCAATGGAATCATCTCACTACTATTCCGAGAATAACATTGCTAATGCAAGACGGTGGGTAAGCACACTCTTTACATAACAGAAATAAGCAAGCTTTTAGAAATGCTCAGTTTACATAACTTGATTACAACATCTGCAGTCAACACAATCTTCTAAACAACATGGAACAATTCCATGTATCCTTCTGTGCGTGCACAAATTCTAAAATTACTGTTTAAGCGTGGAGTATGATTGAACTTCAAAAACTTATGTTTTTGGTGACTATTCCAATATTTAGAATGACAACTGTTATAGTTTAAAGGTGAAAAAAAAATCCTTTTTAGAAGGATATGCACAACTAAAACATATACTTATATAGCTGGTAACATACATGCTTGGCATATCAAATCGACTTAAAAATAGAATCCTATCCATCGTGTAACTACTATTCTTTGGCAGGGGTGGGGGTCTCCATGAAACCTGTTTTTGAGCTGTTTCAGCTGCTTGATCATTTTTTTTACTTTCTCCTTTTACTTGCCTTTTGGGTATCTTCCAGATTCATCTTCAGATCTTCTTAGGGAACACTAAGTGAAATGCCATCGCTACTAAAGAAAAGCATGGAAAAATGTAGAATTTTGGCCTTGCTGAGTCTGAAGAGGACTCACGCTGTGCATTTTTTTCTGGGAAAAAATTGATTATACATTTTGCGGTAGTGGCATCAAGTTGGCCCGGTTTGCTAGCACTTGCGAGTTATTTTTTTAGATTATTGGCGTAAAAATATTAAAAATTGTCATAAGTTGTAAAACTGTTTGGTATAGTTCTTTATAAGCTGTTAAAAAATTTAAACCTGTTTGCTTGGATAAGTTGTCAAATAGCTTTTTGTAAACTAAATGTCTAGATTGTCCTTAAAATTTGAGTAAGAATAACTTCTTCACTTCAGGATTCTTTTGTCCGTCTATGTTTTAATAACTTAAAATAAGCAAAAAAGCTTCAAAGTGGAGCTTAAATGATATAGCTTTTTTGGGTCAAATAAGCTTGAAAAGCCAAATAAGTGATTATTCATTGTTATTAACAAACCCCCTTCATTAACCTTTTTTAATCAAACTAGTTGGGTGCTCCGTGCACGCACGGAGTCTTGTGCTCATGAAACTGTGTTGGAGCGGAGTTTCGTGCTCATGAAACCGTGTTGGAGATATAACTGTAGAAGAATGTAGGTAAGTGGATTTGAAGCACTTGATATAGCGATAAAAGACTTGAAGGGCCTCATTCATAGTAATTAGAAATGAATATTCAAATTGTAGAATTTGGAGCTCTACTTGCAAGTGTTTTTTAGGGTGGATATCTAATTCCAAAATACGATCTTTTATAAAGACTGAAATACAAGGCTTTTTTAAGATGAATATCTAATTCCAAAAGACGCTACTCCTATTTTACAAAGACTTGAATACAAAGCAACACAGACTCACTAAAATCGCATACACGATCCGAGGGAAGTTGCAAACAAACTGTAATTATCAACTTTTATGTGACCCAAAGAGTCAACATAGTCGTATAAAGACTGAATAGTTGCAGCAGTATGAAATCTCCTTCCCTTACACTTCCCAGATGGGAAGTCCACCAAGAATTACATGATCATCACAAAACAACAGACAAACAATAGTCAAAACAAATTTCTATCCCACATAGTAAAACATTGCAAGCCTACCCCAAACAATGCAAAGTATTTAAGATCATGTATCCACAAATTGAGGTTTCATAAACTGTCATTCTATCACCTATAATGCGGTCATTAATTTAATGCATTTGAGAATTATTAGCTTAAATCATTTCACAATTTGTGACATTTATTGAGATTAAAAAATTTCACTAATCAAGTAAGGAACAAAAAAGAGAACAATGCTACCACTACAAGAAATGGGGCAAACAACAATCAGACAATAAAAATATGAGTTCAAATCTTCCAAAACCTAGAAGATAAGAGCCACGATATAGCAATTCCATTGAAAATACATTTTCTCCCAGATGAAGACAGAAAATATAATGCAAACTAATTCACAAAAATTTCTGATATGAACCAGAGGTAGATAGAGGAAAGCCTCAAGCGCGAAAAGGTGGAGGCTTTGAACGACAAATCAAAGTCGAGAAGCCTACTTGATGAGGATCAGACAACGGACAGAATGCTTTAAATACCTTTCCCTCTTTTTTCCCCAATCTTCTTCGTTACCGCATAAATCAAACGAGAACTCCAAATATTTGTTCAGCAGAATTTGGATCTGTTATTCTCCCCTCGTCTTTCCCCTTAATTCCCACCAACAAAACATTGTCCCGAAACCTTAAGTGAACCAAATACGAAAACAAATTCAACCTTGAATACCCAAAAGGTCAAAACCCTTAATTGGACTAATTAAACATTCAATGAACACCGAAATAAAATAAAAAAAAGAAAAAGTGGTAAACCTGATTTATCGACCAGAACCGTGGCTGGAATGGGTTCATAGATGTTGGGAACGATTGAAGCAGTTGCGTTCTTCGCTTCATTAGCGATTGAGGTGTTGTCATGATTGACGAGAGAAAGACAGAAATATCGACGACCTAAATTCGAGGATGGAAAGAGCGTGCCTCTCGAGAGCCAGTGAGGTCGGTGGTCGATCATCGACCAGAAATAAAGAGAGAGAAAGCGGTATAGTATTAGAGCAAAGAAAAAGTCTGAGAGGAGAAGAGATATGGACCAAAAAATGGCACGTACAAAAATATTTCCTTCACGACATGTCTATTGTGTTGCCATCCATTTTTTCTCTTTTAACCGTATCCCCTTTTACCTTATTGGCAGCTGTCAAATGCACGGTAAAATACAGCAAAGCAAGCGTGATTACATAAATTTGTTGGGCTTTTTTGCCAGTCCAAGATTTTGTAACAGCGGATAAAAGATCCATTCGTTCCCATTTTGGGAATCGAATATGGGCTGATTGCACTGAACACTAAGCTTCTATTAGATGAGAAGCTTAAAATTACCGAGCTATGCAGTTAATAGTGATGAGGGCGGAAAAAAATAGTAAATTGCTTAGACGAGGGTATTTTGGTAATTGAAGAGATCTTAATCAAGGCCGAATGGGTCGTTCAAGGGTCATCCTGAATCTGATAGGCATGAATATGCATTTAGCTACATTAAACACATTTTAGAAGGTTCAATGTATGCATTAAACACATGATTTTAATCCATTGCATGTAGTCATTATTAGATTCTATGTATGCAATTATTCAATGTAGATTCTATGTATGCACTTATTCAATGTATGCATTTATATCTAGGTTCTTTTGCATATCTTATTCAATTATTCGTTAATGGGTTCATGTCTTAAAAGTAAAAACGTGAATATGAGACAAGTGTTTGAAGCGAAAGTGAAACATTGGGATTTCCTTTTAATATAGAAGGATAAACTAAATAAGTTAGATTATAAGTGCTAGCAAACGGGGCCGTTACTGACATTAGCACTGACAAGTGGCACCAAGAAAACCCTTTGTCACCTTTCTGTTCTACTTGTTCTTGTTTCTCAACTGAGGTTATAGAAAGATATGGATTTTTTCTTAGAATAGAAGTTACTTTTTGTTCAAAACTCTGGTAAGACCAAGTATAGTTAAACTGATCTCAGATTTCCTATGTGTTAGGAGGGGATATAATATTGTAATGACGACTAGTCTCTCATCAGATGTCCCCGTGGGATACTTCTCTTGGGCTGAGTATGATATTATGGCTCCACCCCAACCAAAGACTGAGAAAGCTCTGGCAGCAGCTTTCATTTCCAATTGTGGTGCTCGCAACTTCCGTTTGCAAGCTCTTGAAGCACTTGAAAAGGCAAACATCCCTATAGATTCTTATGGCAGTTGTCATCGAAATCATGATGGACAAGGTGTGCAAGTTGTATTCTTGAATGTTGCTCGATCATAAAGAATTTCCTAATATTATGAACTATTATTGCCTGTATGATGTCAGATATTATTCTTTGTTCGTTGATTTTTTCTCTTGTTTATGCAATCTATACACTAGTATCTTTATTAGTTTGTATGCTGCTATGTTTTATAGCTATTTTGTTAGTCTGTATGTATGATGTCAGATATTATTCTTTGTTCGTTGATTTTTTCTCTTGTTTATGCAATCTATACACTTGTATCTTTATTAGTGTGTATGATGCTATGTTTTATAGCTATTTTGTTAGTCTGTATGCTATTTTGTGCTTGTCGCTTTTAAGATTCCAATAGTTTTTTGTGTGTTTGCTTTTAGAGTAGTTTTGAATTCTTACATATTGTGGAGTATCATTCTAATTCTATTTGGAATTGGTTTATTGTGGGAAGCATTGGTAATATTGTAAATGTGACCATCTATGCTGTGATGGAGGGTGATAAATAAAGAAAGAATGATAAAGTGATAAACCTTGGGAATTTAACTTCAAATGAAGATAAGATAGCCAAACAACATTATCTAAACCATAATCCTTGTATACTAACTAAATCTACTAGATAATATCATTATGTAAATATTAACGCTACATAGATAGATATCCTCCATGATCAAACATGTACAAAAAGTCTGCCATCCCTATTTTGTTTTTATATACTCCCTCTGTCAATTTTGGTCCTCTATTACGTTTTGGGATGCCCAAAATATTAGTCCTCTTTGAAAAGTCGAGTACTCTTTGAAAATATTAGCGGTCATTTTTAAAAGAGACATGCATTTAATGCTTGTCCCCTTAATTAGTTGGAATCCCAAAAGGGACCAACATTGTGGGATGGAGGGAGTAGATGTTTATATTTACTGTTAAAATAGATAAGTTCAAGAAGATAATATGCTGAGTGCAGAGTATCTTTATGTTGGTCTTCGCTTAACAAAGTAGGCATTAGAATTATGCCGTAAAATTTATTAGCATAAGTTGTCAATCTATGTAATTAGAGCTCCACGCTGGGACGACATATTGCGCTCATGGTTCTGTTGAGCATCAAGGATAACATCTCTTGCTTGGATTATTGCATGTATTAGAGATTTGTTTTTAATTACTTGTGTTCCGATGGTATGCTCATCTAGAAGAGGTCAGCTTGTATCAATTAATTCCAAGAATGTGATAACAAAGTTTATATTATTATCTGTCGTTAATCACGTCTTTACTATAGCAGAACTAGTATGAAATCATATCTGTTTGCGAAATTTTAGCAGTGAACAAAGTGGAAACTCTGAAGCGCTACAAATTTAGCTTGGCCTTTGAGAATTCAAATGAGGAGGACTATGTAACTGAAAAGTTCTTCCAGTCCCTTGTTGCTGGTATGATATTAAACTCCTCTTTCCTACATTTTTTTTACTCTGATGCCTCTGTTATGTTTCGAAACTTATATATATGATTTTAGTATCTCCATTAGGGTTCTGTTGATTTCTCCCTCCATTTTTCTGGTGGTAACCCTGTAAATCTAAATTCTGGAATTGACCACTTATTTAAAGTGTAGTTGTTGAACTAATCTCTGAAGGATCCAAAAACAAGTTGTTTAAATTGGTATTGCCGCTGCCTCAGCCTTGACTTCTTGGAGTGATGTGGGAGGAACAGGGATTTGTTAACAAGTTTCTAATAAATTTTTACTCGGTCCATATGCATAATGGGAAACTGCCATTTTTAGGTTTGCTTTTAAAAAATCTGTCTAATAATGCTGATGAAAAGGAAATTTTGCCAAAAATCATAGGTTCTGTTCCTGTGGTTGTTGGTGCACCAAATATTCAAGAATTCGCTCCTTCTCCGGATTCAATTCTACATATTAGGGAGCTGAAAGATGCTGAATCTGTTGCCAAGACCATGAAATACCTTGCTGAAAATTCTGATGCATTCAATCACTCATTAAGGTATGCCTTCAATTTTGACCACTTTCCTAGTCTTTTTGGCAAGCTCGATTGAGATACAGTATACAGAGGCTAAAGGCCTCAAGTATTAGCTGGTTCCTCGGATGTGCTCTGGAGTTTCTGATCATGGCTTGAAACTTGGGATAATTTATTTTTCAGGTGGAAGTTTGAGGGGCCATCTGATTCTTTCAAAGCACTTGTTGATATGGCAGCAGTCCACTCATCTTGCCGCTTATGCATTTACCTGGCAACAACGATCCGTGAGAAAGAAGAACAGACCCCAGCTTTTCTGAAACGTCCATGCAAGTGTACCAGAGGCTTAGAAACTGTCTATCATATTTATGTGAGGGAAAGGGGAAGATTTGAGATGGAGTCCATCTTCTTGAGGTAAATATCGATTTCTTCCTCAATATTTTTAATTGTATACACATGTAGGATTCTATGTGATGTAGGACAGTTTTAGAACGCTTGAGTACTACCGCCTACAATACGAATTGTGGTGTTTTTTTTGGTGGGAAATAAGAATAGTAATAGGGGTAAGTGCGCAAGGAAGGAGAAAGGAAAGAATGAGAAGGAGATGCATCTCTTGAACCAGGGAAGTTGGTCTAGTGGTTGTGTAGTAGTACTAAGTATTGTGAGGTTGGGGCTTCAAATCCTGTGGAAAGGAGTTTGATACCCATTGTGAATGGTGGGATAGGGTTAGGGTAAATTAGGGTCGTTTTCTATTGAATGGCAGGGAAAAAAATTGATGCATCGCTTGAGAAATTTATATACCAAACCAAACCAAACTAAGCCTTTTGTCCCAATATTGCAGTCAGCTAAATGTCTTTTTCACTATTATACTCTGTTAGTTGCCATAGAATCCATTGGATTTACTAAACTCATATCCTTTTGAATTAGGTCTTTCGCTTCCCTAGCATTTTCGGTTATAGAAATCTTGTTGTTTTCTTAACTGTTCCATCTATTGGTCTCCGTGACGAAACCACCTTTGACTATTTTCTTCAACTTGTCATCAATTGCTGCTACCTGTGTTACTTGGACTCAGGTACTGGTATCGGGTGCGGGTGTGAATCTAGGTGTCGGACACCTCAAGTTTAAAAATACAGGATACGAGGATATGGATCCAGATTTGGACACGGGTGCGGGGATACGCCACATATGATATTTTTTGCAATTATTTTTAATATTTTTAAATTTAATATGTGAATTTTTTATATTTAATATGTGAAAAATAGTTAATTTATGTATTAAATATACACTGATTCTTTGTTTTGTGATGAAATGTTAAAAGCCCATAAAGAACAATAAAATCTACTTTAAATTCCCAAATGTACAAGGCCATTACTAGAACAAAAAGAATAAACAAGTCCATTATAACATACAACCTACGAAGCCCAATATGCAGCCCAAAAGAACAAGCCCTAATTGTAAAAAGACTACTAGCAGCAGCCAGCAGCCTTTCTTCTTCACTCTGATATTTCGACGATGGTCTTCCACGCCGACGACGTCTTCCACGCTTCCACACAGTCATGTTTTCTCTTCCAAACCAGGTAAAACTTCCCTTTCCTCTTCTTCTTCTTCTTCTTCTTCGGTGAAACCAGACCTCCACAAACAGCCGTATCCAGATTTCTCTCGCCGGATCCCGTACGAATCCCGCACCCGTACCAGTGTCGACTCGTGTCGACTCGGGTACTCCACCAAAAGTGGCGAGTTCGAGTAACACAGGCTGCTACCCTACAATATAGGATTGTTTACATTTCTTATCATACAACACCTCCATCTTTACATCCTCTTTTCAACTAAATTTATCTTAATTATGTTTTCTCTCTTAGTTTTCTATCATTTTGCCCACCTTAGTAAATTATTACATGGTAACTCTTGATTGTTTTGCTTTGTTGTTCTTTTTTGCTTTTGTGGAGGTATTGTTAATGATACTTCTTTGGTGCTGTTGGATCTACTAATATGTATTGATGACTAGCTTTTATTGGTGTTGATGGGAGATAGTAAAATGTCTATGTTCACGAATAGCGATAAAACTAACTTGCCTATTTTCTTTAACATGCCAATATTATTTCATCAGCTTTGTCCAGCTAAAACGTTTGGTGAAGTTTGATATATTTCCACAATGTTAACCCAACTTCACTAAGTGACTGGACACTATATTATAACTTCTACCGATTGGGTAGTGATCACGACAATGCAACTCGTCAATCCATTTAGTTTTTGGCAGCCTTTGAAATGAGTTAGGCAAGCTACTCTTGATTCTTATCCACCTTTTTGTGGATTTGAGTGTTAGGGTTATATTGTATTTCCTATTTTCCTTACATGGCAAAATCTAGCCAACACTAAGCAGTGTTTCTAGTAGGATCGTCAAGATTGTAAGTAATGCATTTGTCAGTGAAAGATCCATGAAAATCATTTTCTTCACCAAAGTGGTTGTGACCCGTGAGCAATGAATTTTGTTCATGCAAGTTTATTTTGTAGGATTTTGAGGTGAATGTACTTGGCCTTTCTAAGTTTATGTCATTGCTTTTGGTCATGACATGTTCTTTTTTGTCCCCTAAACTTGTGAAGACTCGGATCAAAAAAGGAAAAAAGAAAAAACTTTTGGTGCCTCCGTTCTCATCTGACTATGTCAATCATGTGATATTCGAACAAATCCCTATTCTCTTTTCATATCCTCCCCGTTGAGTTCTTTTTTTCTTTTCTGTGCAGGTCCTCAAATTTGACTCTCCACGCCTTGGAATCTGCTGTACTCTCAAAATTCAAGTCCCTGAAACATGAACCCATCTGGAAATCGGAACGACCTGAAAGCATAAGAGGCGGGAATGAACTTAAAATCTACAGGGTATATCCAGTTGGCAAGACACAGAGGGAAGCTTTGTATACCTTCAGATTTGAAGGTGATGCTGAATTCAGAAGTCACATTGAAAGGAACCCTTGTGCAAAATTTGAAGTCATTTTTGTGTAGATTAAGCCCTTGCCTTTTCTAACTTGACAATTTCAGTATCCCCCCACCCCTAATTTTTGCAAATGTGGTCTCAATTTGCAGTACTGCTTTTGTCTTTTTTATTCATGCTGATTATTAGTATCTCACAAGAAAAAATCTGGGGAGAGCTGTGGCTCGTCAAGTCTCAATTTATGTAGTCAGTTATAAATTCCTCTATAAGTCCAAATTTATAGTGTTTCTGAAATTCTTTACCTTCTACATTTCAGTAGACCATTGCAATGTGTTACTGTTATCGTTTACTTCCATGTTGTGCGGTGGTTATGGGGCCCACCCGGGGTCCCATTGTTTGATCCGAACTGTTCATTTTGTTCGTCTTGTAAAGTATGCAGTCTAAGGAAAAATTGTGGTTGATCGGAGATCGGCAACTATGTTTTTGGAGTGTATTTTTCATGGAAATGAAACAGTTCAAGAATCCGTTGTAGGTGATTTTTTCTCACAAAACTGCAGGTTAAATGGTCACTGATCAAATCGTTACTGTTAACCGATCATCATGAATTTTTATGTGGACTACGTACTCGACTAGACGAACAAAATGAATGGTTCGGATCAAACAATGGAACCCCAGGTAGGCCCCTAACCACCGCACAACACCAACCTGGCTCCCATTCATTTATGATAGGTATTGATTTCCACTCTCTTCTATTTTACTATATCCATAGTTTCTTTTTTGTTTTTATCCATTAAATGTATGCATAATTTGCACCCAAAAAGAAGAAGAAGAAAGAGTGCATAATTGGCAATCAATTTACATGCTACCATATGATTGTAAGAGCAAGTTCATTGGTGGTTTTATCCGGTGTTCAAGTATAATTTGAAATGGGGTCCATTGCCTTTGTATTCTTTCACCTTAGCGTCACGTGTTTCATTTTCGTCCCTGAAGATTTAATTGTTTTAATTACGTTCCTTCAATTTTAATTTAAATCAATTTCTTCCTCGTCGTTAATTCCCAAAAGGAAATTGCTTATGTTGTAAGCATCCTTATGTCTGTTGCCTACATGGACACCTATGTGGACAATGAGGTGTCCAAAGTTTTAATTTTAATCAATTTCGTCCTTGCCAACATTCCCAAATGAAAATTGCTTGGAGCATCCACAATGGACTAACCAAAATTAAAAAACTAAAGTTGCCACATCACTTTTGATTATTCATTTAGTGTATGACTAAAGTTAACAACCCTATACTTCACAAGTTGCCACTTCCACTGACTTGATGATGAGATATGTGATCGTGGTAAGGTGGTTATCTCTGAACTGAGGAATGAAAATATGAGTTGAAGGATGGCTTCATCAATTTAGTTTCCACGTATGCAATGAGGATGGTTGCGACGTAAGCAATTTCCGTTAGATAATTAACGGTGAGGACGAAATTGATTAAAATTAGAATTGTAGGGATGCAGTTGAAAAAATTAAATTTATAGGGATGAAAATGGAAAGTACGTGACTTTTTGTAGGGACTAAGAATGCAGATAAGCCAATAATGTTCTGTCCTTTTTTTTGTTTGGACAATCAAAGTGTTTGGGCTAGCTAGACTATTTCACCTTTCTAGTTTGGTCAAACGCACGCCATTAGCGACGTGAGTAGGGGTTTCATAAGAAATTACTTTCTTGAGACCTAATCTTAAGAATTTGGTTAATTGTGTAGGGAACAAAATCATCAACCAACCAGACTAGTCTTGGGGCTTCCAAGTACACAACTTTAAATGGATTCAGGGGGTGTTCCACTAACAAAAAATTATTTTTTTCAAACACCGAGACAGATCATTCTCTCACAACACATCGCATAAAAAATCGTGAAATACCAATTTATTCAAAAAATTGGGTTAGTGGAACACCCCTCAATATTAGTTTCATGTGGTATATATTTTTTACGTTTACAGGGGGCTATGTACATTAGTTTCGAGGCATTGGCTTGGTTTTTTTTTTCTTTCCCTTAATCATGTCCCATCGTCATTAACTAAAAGGTTGGCTCACAATTTGTGCGTCAGTGCGTGCACATTTTTAGTGGTTATGATAAAGTAGTTTTTAATCAACTCTGAACTCTGAGGATCAACTTTTTTATAAGTGGTGTTGTGGACGGTGCCATCAAAAATAGGTTTTTGGTTTTAAAAGGATTTTCAGAGTCGCCACTCGGATTTTTATAAAAGAATTTAATACCCGTGAAACCGTTTAAAAAAGTTTGAAAAAGAATGACTCTGGTGACTCTTATTTGGAAAAGGGTTTGGTCTATTTGAAAATAGAGTATTTTGGGTTTGCGAGCCAGGTTACGAGTGGAGAAGGTTCTTAAGGCACCCCAGTCGCCCAATATGAAACCGGTATTTACTAAATATTTGTAGGATTTTGAAAAATCTTTTATTTATTGCTCAACTTTGTTCATGTAAACAGTACATAATAATGAGTGACAGAAATTAACATCTACATGAATACGAATGAATGATACACAAAGATTTAACAAAAAATACTTGAGAGAATGAATGATACATGAAGATTTAACAGAAAATACTTGAGAGATTGCTGCATTGAACATTGCCTAGGAAGAACAATTTTTTGGGAGCTTTTCTGTATGGCACAGTGCCGTACGGTACTCTGTAAAGCCGTACGGTACTGTCTTTAAATGGTCAATGTTCAAAACAACAAGTTATTGACTATAGAACTGGGGTTTTGTATGCTCCTGGTGTGTATCTTGCAGAACTTGTATTGATAAGGATTCGAAAATTAATTTTTAAAGCTCAACAAGATATACAACATTGAATTGTATGAGCAATATTGATTTAAATTGATCAGAGATATCTTGCGCTATTGTGGTATGGGTGAACCATGAGAAACAAGGCATCAGAAATGTGTCTCCTTGGGGGATAGTGCCGTACGACATTGAATAGTGTTGTACGACACTAACTTGAAAACTTCAACTTTTTGTTTTGTTGATTCTTATGGCCAACCAGGCCCAAAACCAGTATAGGAGACTGGCTTGAGCCCAGTGGCTCCCCTCAGAGTATTGAAATAACAAATTTTGAACGATTACTAACCTCGTTTAAACTTTAGAGCAATGCTCCTTGAGTTTGACTTGAAAACTTCGGCTTTTGAATGTAAAAAACTAAGGTTTGGGTGAAGGGTTTTGAAGTGTTTGAGGTTTTTTGAAGTGTTTAAAGACTTATGTAGGGTTTTGAAGTGTTTTTTTATGAAGGTTTGGGGCTGGTTTTTGACAGAATGTGGCTTTGAAATGGAGGGAGAGTGCTCATCCTTGAAAATGGAAAGTGGAGAGGGTATTTATAGGGCCATTGGACCAAACAAACATGGTCAACAAGACAAGAAAACGGCCTTCAATTGACTGCCTGGCATTTTCCAACACTTTGGGAGCAAGAAAATAGTACCGCACGACACTAATGACTACCGTACGACCCTTAGCAAGGCGGTTTAAGTTTTCAACGTTCTGGCCGAAAATTTTGACTGCCGTACGGCACTTGAGCGGACTGCTCAACATGCCAAATTTTGCGGGACCGCCCCGGGTGCTACCGAACTCCGTTCGCGTGTGGTTGGTACCGTTGAAAAGATTGTTAAGTCTACTTTCTAAACCAAGTGGTTTGGACCCAAAATAATTTATACATCAAAATCTATGACCATTTTACCCTTAGGTTGTAGGAAAAGAAGTCGTTTTGGTAGAATCCTCACATACCCCTCATTTCAAAATAGATTGAGACATATTATATATCAATAAAGAGAGTTTTGAATGTACTAAAAGATAGTGGGATAAAACCATAAAAATAGGATAGTTTAGTTTGTGAAAAGCGGGTCAAAAGCATACTGAATTGGAAAACGTCAGTGCCACCATGGCCAAAACATGTGTCCACTCACTTTATGTGTTGCTCGGCACTCTCATACCTAGTTTTATGGTGTTTCTTTGTCCCCTAAGAGTTCCACAATGCTCATCAGGCTTTCCACAATTCATGATCGGGATTTCCACAAGGTGGGGGCTAAGGTTTGTTCCAAAAAAGGGTTCCATTCGGGTTTTGAATACAAGGAGCATTGTTTAAAGCTTTCGAGGCACGTTTCGATCCATATAATCATTGGGGAGCCATCCAGACATGGCTTAAGGATATCTAGAAGGTCCAAATTGGGGTGTCTATAGGTGCATTAACTGATTTAGGAGAGGAGCATTATTGTAAAAATATACATAATCTCAAAAAAGGAAGACACAGACGATGGGTTCTCCCTTTCTATATTAGAATAGACGCCTCTTTTAAAGCAACTTATTGATTTGGCAAGTTGGTGATTTGCGCAGTTGGAGTTTCCAAATTAGAAATGACATTTTCTGGGCCTCTTTGTTTCTATCCTCAAGGTTGAGTTTGAACTGAATTACTCCCATCGTCCCAAATTTATTGTTGATTTTCAATATTCACAACACCCCAAAAAATTACTTATATTTTTAATGTGTGTGTATATATATATGCAATATGGATAAAATTTTCAAAATAAAAAAAATAGGGAAGTTACATTGGCAGACCCCTTTTCTCTATTGGCAGTCTTTTTTTTTTTTTTTTGTCTTTATTATGTAAAAATAACTCTTGCACTTTGTAAATAAAGACAAAAAAGGGAGTGCCAATAGAGAAAAGAGGAGTGCTAATATCAATTCCAAAAAAATATTATAGATTGAGAAATATAAACAATTTGAAAGTGGCACGTATTCGGAAAAATAGAAAAGAAATTTGGGACTGAGGGAGTAATTTAATTTAGTGGACCGTGTCTTAGCTAGGATTAGTTTTTTTTTTTTGTGTTTATTCAATATTTTTTCGCATTTTTTAGTTTTGCGTCAAACTTTTGTGGATTATTGGTTCATCTCAATGAGAGAAATAGGAAAAGTAAAAATAATGATCGAACTTGATTCTTTTTTTAATATTTGGCTTAGTCTTTATTAAAAAAAATAAGTTTGGATCATATTTTTTTTCTTTTTTGATTTCTCTCGCCGAGACAAACCAATAACTCTTTGACGCGAAAAAATTTAAATAAAGAGAAGAAATATGCCAACTGGCTTATTTAAGCCAAACGTAGCCTTATTTCATTATTAGTGAATTTATCATGTAAATTTTGGTTTAATGCATTTGACTTTTCGAAAACGGGAGCAAAAACTTTGGAGGAGTGAGGAGGTATGCTTTATGCCTATGGACCAGGAGGCCTGCTGTCCCTAAGGCAAAGCAGGGTGACTATGCCAAGTAAACGGGCATTGTCCAGAGCTTAAAAATGTGATCTGAATAAGTCACTATGTAGAGTTTGATGGGTATAAGCCTAATAAGTCGATCAAATATCGGTAACTCGGTAAACAAGGCACATTTCATTTTTGGGCAGTTATAAATGTCTAAAAAATTCTACTGCAACCAAATGTGGTTTGTTTACTAAATTACCGATATCTGATTGATTTGGTTTTTCAGAGGCATATTCTACACATCAAGCTGTATATAATGTATGGTTCTGATCAGATTTATGAACTTGGATTGGAATGGTGTCCATTTTTTTGGGCACAACATGCTCGCCCATTCTCGCAAGAAAAGCAAGTGGGGCCCGCCTTTGTTTGGCTAGAATATCAAGTGGGGCACTTGGTTCCATCTACACAAAAGGGGAAATAGGGGATGCTACGCAGCGTGCTGTGCGGTCAATTCTGGTGCGCCGCTGGCATCGTTCCGACGATCGGAGACGTCCACCACGTAGAGCTCATCGAGTACTACAAGTGTGCTAAAAATCAATTCGATCGGATATCGTTAAGTGACTCATTGGAACACATATAAGTTGAAAAAAATTAGAACACTTATGTCTTGAAATAATGGATGAAAACCATTGAACCCATTTTTTTGTTCAAGTTATTTGTGTTGCGATGAGGCACTTAACGATATTCGATCGAGTTGATTTTTAGAACACTTGTAGTACTCGATGACCTCTACGCGGTGGACGTCTCCGATCGTCAGAACGATGTCAGATGTCGGCGTGATTGACAAAGACGTCACAGCAGGCTGCGCAGCACGGGGCTGTGTAGCACCACCCCTGGTTCTTATACAAGGCTTTATCTCGGTATCAATTGACCTCCCAATTAGGCGGCAATGAAATTGATGTTTTAAAATTGTTGGATCGGTTATTGAATTAAGCATACGAAACTCATTTTGAAGTCGCATGCAAATAATTGAACCATTCAATATTCGTCCATGAATTTGTAGAGAGTAAACTAAATTAATTAATAAAGTTCTTACCAATGTCCAAATGAACAATTTTTTCTTATAAAACTCATGAAATAATATTATAAATAAATTGAACGCTTCTTTTTGTTAATTTGAGGGCACCTAAATGATGTTCCCATAACATGTCAAGAAAGAGAGAAGATATGGCGACCCGATAATATACCTATTGGGATTGGGATTGCCAACAACATTTCATGTCGACCAATCAGAAGACGGCTTGAATCCCTTTCGCGTCTGGAGTCGCACACACTGTACTAGCCCCTTCTCGTTACCGAACAATCGCGAAGTAGACCACCAAGATCTTGACACGTGTCGGGTACAGCTATCCCCTGATTGCGACCACGTCCTTGGGAAAACCGACCTCACACGAGTACCTGAGAGAAGGTGGGTCCTACTTACCAAAAATAACTGTTTTTAACCCGGAAAAAAGGGCAAAAGGTGGGTCCCCATACTCCCGAAGGTTCTACATTTGACCACTCCTTCCGTACACAACCGACGGTGGTCCCACTTTGAGAAATGGAACCCCATTGATCCTGAATAGTATTCGATCGGACGGTTCGAGGGAGTCTGGAGTAATGAGACGGCATCCACTGGGTCCCGCCCCAGCACGTGAAGAGCCGTCCTCTGACGCCGGCTTGAGATACGGAAAATGAAAAGGATACCCCTGAATTGATTTTATTCCCAAGTTTAACCCAGGAATGGTCGATTGGACGTGGAATGAGTTTTGGGAGAATAAAACAACGAGGTGATAAGATAGCAGGAGTTATTATTTAGTGAGATTGAGCCCACGTTGATGTAAAATTTGCGTGAAGTATAAAATAGTAGTACTTGGTTTGGAAGAAAGGATGGTAAGATAGTACTTGGTTTGTTTTGATGTTTATATAAGGGAAAAGGTTGGGTGAATGATGTAAAAACCCAACAAAAAACTTATTTGCCCTTGTACATGACTTGTATTAGATTTTACATTAAAATTAATACATAAATAGTACTAATTAAATTAATTATTCTTCTCAACAAATATGATATAATAAATCCTTTTATTAATTATATGTAAAATTTAAATATTTATTTAAAAAAAAAACACATATATGACACGAAATTTTTGGTTGCCAACAGTGATGCAAAAATGATAGGCTTGTTCACTGGGGTAACACACATTCATCATGACATGAGAAATGGTGGATAATACACACGCAGACACACAAAGTATTAGATGCATGTCGATATCGAAAAAGGTTGTACATCACCCACACACTCACATTCAAAGTTAGAAAGAGAGGTGTAGATGGAAGCCGAAGTTACCCGGCCCATTGAAACACACACACACACACACACACACAAAAAGTTATACCCCGTTAGGTCAAGATCAAAGCCAAACATACCCCTTTCAAACACACACACAGATAGTGACAAAGAGTAGTACAGATTACTCATCCAAAACGAAAATGAAATTATTTAGCAATAGAGCGAGGATACCCAATTTATTTCAAACACACACACACAGATGTGAGAGATAGAGATGTGGAGATCTAACAAGGGTTACGAATTCGAGTTACTTGTGTGGACGATGGCCATCGACAATGGAGTTTCTCTAGTCGACTTCACCGATTGCCAGATGCAAAGCCGCTCGTAAAAGTCTGTATCGAATGGGTAGGGTTTGCGTAAAAGTGAGAGACGGAGGGTGTAAGGGGTATTTTTTTTTATTTAATTATAACAAGGTCCAGGGTGTTATTATTTAGTACCCTTCCAGGGGTATAAATGGGCATTAATTTGGGAGGGGTATTAATTACTCATCCGTCGTCCCAAAAACATCCCAAACCAAGTACTAAACAAGGTGGGATCGGGTTAAGGGAAGGGGGATGAGTAATATCCTTTCCTCATCCCCCAGCCAATCTGGGCGCTAGTTCTATGCATGCCTTTTCATTTACTCCTTTTGAAAGTTAACAAGGAGTAATTGATTTTTACACCCCTTTTCTTTACCAGTTGTACTAATGGTATCTTTTTTTTAGTTATTCATCTCTCTATGTCTATCTATATCAGCGGTGTCAATTTTATATCGTATCGGCTAATACCGGGTGGTACGTATGATACTGGCAATAAAACGGTACAAGTACACGTGTGTTCTGTACTGGCCAAAATATTGGCCTTTACCTAGCGTATCGGCCTATAGCGATTGATACTGCGCTTGACGGCCAAACAAAAGTACTGGAAAATTTTGAATTTAAGATAATTCAATAAAACTTGAAGTCTATAATATGTTAATCATCTTTTAATTTTTTATTAGACTAATATTAAGGTATATCAAAGTGTAAGAATTAATTTTTTTCTCTACTTTAAGTTTTTTGGTTATTTGTAAATATACTAAAAATATATATATAATATACTATGTTTCAGTCAATTCGAAACGGTACCAAAATACACATCCGTACTGGTACGTACCATCCCAACAGAGAAAATGGTATGCTTGCCGATATGGAATTGGCAATTTTGATCTATACTATAAGCAAATGTAGTGAGTCCTAAAAAGCCTTCAGACCTCCCTCTTTCAATTTCTAGAATTTAGATTTTTTTATTTAAAAATTGAGAGAGAGGAACGTGGGGTGTAAGGGGAAGCAAGAGAGAAAACATGGGATTTTGGGAGGTGGATTTTTTATATAAGGAGGATAAACATAAATTACTATCCTTTTTAGTTTTCGACTGTTTGCTTTGTTTATCATATACTTTTTACAATTGTAAATTAATTTGAATCAATTCTATTTTCACTTTAAATTTCTAAAGCATAAGAGTAGATATATGTCTTTCCGTGCATAAATTCGATACAACATACTTCGGTTAGATAAAGATCAATATATAGAACTAGCTTTGTGCTTGTTCGTGTAAAGACCCGTTTTTTTATGAAATAAATTAATAGACTTTTAATTGTTTTTATTTGAAAATAATAGATTTTAATTTGACTTCCTTTATCTAGTAGATAAATATGTAATACAGATATAGAGATAATAAGTTTAATTTAATTATTTGTGGTTAAGGGATAAATTGGAGTAGTTAGTTAGTTCCTCAACTACTAGATGATTATCTATTAGTGATATATATAAATTTGTAGCTTGTATTTCCCTAACAACTAGATAATTATGTAGTAAAAAAAAAAAGATAAACGTGTCTTGTTTAGATTTGATTTTATTGTTTTAAAAGAAAACAAAATCCCTATTTATCTTTTCTTTATGTATATGTCTCTCTCTTATCTCTCCAATTTATTCTCCCCAACAATTATTTCCCTCTCTCCTATTTATTCTCTTTATTTGTTGCACCTCATTATCCTTTTAGTTTAAATTTTTGGGAGTTGATTTTGGGGCTCCCTTTTTTGATGCAAGCACTCCAAAATGTAATAAAGTTACCAAACTATCCTTTTGAAATTATAAAAATTATTGGAGGCACTCTACTCCCAAATTATCTCCTCATTTACTAAGGACTCCAAACAGAAAATTGAACCAAAATCAAACAGAAAAAGATAGAAGCAATTATCATTAGCAGTCCAAATGGTAATTGTTTTTCAGAAATTAACATTAGCAATCCAAATGGTAAAGACAGAAGCAATCATAGTCCATAGCTATGCAAATCTGCTGTTGTATGTTAGATCGGAGAAGGAGAAATCAACGATCGGTGCGGCAGCCGGATGGATTGGGGAGGGAGATTAATCAAAACGATTAGAAAATTGAAAAAACAAGGGGAGGGGAGGGCAGCCGGTGTTCAAGGGACTAGCGTGAGGCACCCAGCCTCCCCCTAAGAAGCGGCAGTTGGCTGAGAGGCGGTTGAAAAAGGGGGCTTACGAGAGAAGTTAGGTTAAAGAGAGTTGGGTTAGAAAAACTTCAAAAATATACATAACAACATTAACAACTAGAACAGGGAAACCTTAAAAAAAGTTACAGAGGAAACCTTATATCAGAATACTAAGGTATGTTTCGACGTGGAGAATCTACTAAAAAAAGAAATAAAAATAATCACGAGCTTGAACCAGCTTTCAGATTCGAAAATTTCCAACATTTATGCTTGTAGTGGTAGTGGTGGCGATGTATTGAAACACATCGATGTTTTTTCCCCTGTTTGGTTCCCCTCTTATCTGGATTTGGGAAGCGATGATAGTGAAATTTTTTAGCCGAACCACGCTCTTCTTAAAATACACAAAACCCACCCAATCATAACTTAACCCGATAAAATCATAAGAAAAGAACTAAAAAAACTACATTCCGAGCTTGAATCCTCGATCTACAGCACCCAATTCATAATAGAGTTTTTGTTACAAGTTAGGGTTTGGGTGAGCGTCCATTTTTTCGTCTTTCGTTAATAGAGGAGGCAGAGGAGAAGAGTAAAAAATTTTAGGAGCGCTTTGAAATAAAATTGAGATTAAAAAAATTTAGGAGCGCCTAAAGTAAAATTGAAACTTGCAAAATGGTGGTTTTGGAAAATCATTGTAGCTTGGAGTGCCTGCATCAATTTTTGGAGTGCGATTATCAATTTCCAAATTTTTAACTCCTAGTTTATCTCTCCACTTATCCCACGCGCTTTAAAACTCTCCTATTTAGTTTTCCATTTTCTACAAAACTCTCTTACGATATATTTCCCACACCCTCATCTCTTTCTCTCACTTTCAACGTTAAATCAATCTCTCTCTGTCTCTCTAAAAATTTCAGCTGTCAATTCCTGTTATGTTTGGTCGTTGATCAACGCCATCTTCGAGTTCATCACCGGTTTTATTGTGCTAAAACATCAGAGGAGAGGTAGGGTTTCGAGAGCTTAACTCTTACTTAGGTTTTTGCTGCTTACGTGTTAATTCATGCATTCATAAATGTGTAAGGATATATGTGAGACGAATAATATGTAAATATGATAGTAAGTCGAATCGTTATGATAACGAAGACGTAAAACGAGATTGAAACAATGACAAACGTGTTTCTCGTGCACTGGATTCTGTTCGGCAGTTTCGGTCCTCTTCCGAGTGGATTCAGGAAAAACTCAAAACTGGAAAGTTGTAGATCTTGAAAAGTTAATAAACTTTCATATAGAACTCGTCTCGATCCGAGTAACGTAGAATTTAATATGAATTTGTTTTTAAATTTCTGTTGTGGTGAAACACGAGACAGATTACAAACGATTCTTAAAACCCGTTTTCGACCTCTTTAATGAAGGAATTAGAACTCGAGTAAAACATGAAATTTGTTCGTAGTGTAAAATTTAATGTTCTTGTAAAATCTCGTGATTTATGGAGTTAGTTTGCTATTTTTAGTAAATTGAGAAAGTTGCTCGTTTTACATGCTATGTTAAGTTTTTCTTTAACTTAGTAATTGTTTTATTTTCTCATTATGTTGGATTTATGTGAATAATGGCCCACGTGATTCATGAACCCAATTGTTAAGCACGTATTGATCGAGATGTTTTAAGTATAAGGACGAATGAATTTAATCGCGAAATTTTAGGGTTGGGACGTGTCCTGTATGTGTCTTGAGCCATGCGCAGTTTATACTTTTAGATAGTTTTGCTGTGTGATCGGGCGCCAGAAGTATATAGTGGGTGGGAATCGATGCCGGATAAAAGATGTGTGGTTTGTTTATCGGATTAGGGGAATGGGATGTTGTATCCGATATGGGTCTTGAGCCAATTATTGCAATGTACTCCCAGGGGTATTGAGCCGTGCCTGGACCTGGAGAGTTAGACATGGTGGACGGAAGCACAATAGATTGTTTATATTGTGGATGAGAACCGATATCGGATAGCCTTATGAATTTGTACCGAATTCATGAGGTGCATGAGGTTTTGGATTGCGAAAACTTGACATTGATGATGGGAATATTGAATCTACTGAATCCACTGAATCCACTATGTTGATAGATGTTGTAATAATCGGGTTGTTCTATCCTTTAAATTAATGTTTCATATGTTGTACCCGTTGCATGAGTAACTTTAGTAAAGAGGTGGCTTAGGGCGCCCTATTGAGTGTAATTTTATCACTTACGGTGCTACTTTTGTGGCCCTGGCGTCCCCAACGCTAGGTACGGAAGGAGAGGAAGAGCCGCCTGCTAAATTCGAGGCGATGGAGCAGCTAGGTGGGGATCAAGTGGCGGATCCGTGACTTTATCAGTAGAAATTTAGCTAAATGGCTCTGTCATTTATTTCAATTGAACTTTGAATAAATGTTTAAGTTTTTGAGACATTGTTAGGGTTCAATTTATTTCAGTTGTAATAAGTTAGCTTACTTTAGCTTTCCTTTTAATTTTTTTTTTAAAGTTTTCTTTGAGATTTTAGATAAGTTGGCTTTTCTATTCAGATAAATTATAAAATTTATTTATTAACGTACCCAATTTTCGGGGCGTTACAGTTCGATTTGCTCTTTTATATATAAAATTTTGAATAAGCGAAAACTTAGTGGTAGTCTTCTACAAGAATAAAGATGAAAAAGGGCGAGTTGAGAGAGTGTGAAAATCACTCACCCAAGTGAAATATTAATTTTAAAGCATAGAACAACCCGATTATGTTGTTATTACCATGATAACACAGTTTTATTTGTGATTTTTTTTTTTTTTTGGATTCCGGGAGTGAGGCATAAGTTTTCGCACAGTTAAATGATGAGCAATTTTTGCATATAGGTAAGAGATTTGCCATGTAATATTCATCTTCAATCTAATTGGTTAATTTATAGAGTAGGACAAATCACTTTTATGTTGATTTTTTTTTTAACATGAAAATTACTTACTAGTGATGGATACCATATCTATGCTACCATGTGATGTCCTATGAGCACCCAAATTTTTTTGTTGAAGTCAATGGTAAGACATTAATAAACATCTCTCAACTTTGCTTTCATATTTGGAGCTGTGAATTTTTTTGAAAGCTAACGTGACCCTTCGAATATGACATCAACGAACTAATATTCCACTCCAACCATAAAGTCAAATTGCAAACGGTCGAAAGGTAAATCGCCAGCCCGTTCCAGAAAGTTTCTTTTTGTCCAAACTATCTTTTTTCTTCGTGCAAGACAAATTATTATCTCATAACACATCTCAAAAAGCAAAAAAAAAAAAAAAGACAATTTGCAAATAAAATAAAATAAAAAGGCGGAACGGGCTTCCTAGCCCCCTCTCTCTCTCTTATTTTTATCAAGCTTTCAATAAACAAAGAGGAGTAACAGCTAGTAGGGTACATGAATAGTTTCCTCAAAATGCGTTTGGAAAGAGAAACCAATTAATGGTCCAAATTTATTGATTTATCTTTCCTGAACCATTTTAGGTGTCCTACAACATTTTCGTTAACCAAATTATCTTTATCCACATTTCCTCCTCTCTCCACTCTATATATAAACACAAGCCCACCTCATACCTCCTCCACTGAATTTGCTGTACTTTATTAAGCTGCATATATATCCCTCACCACATCCAGTCCTTTCACCACTGCACCATCAAAACCTGAGAGAGAGAGAGATCGAGAGAGAGAGAGAGAGAGATCGAGAGAGAGAGAGAGAGCTGAGAGCTGCTACATTTTTCTAGAGTATAATGGAGATGATATTCATTCTGTTTTTCCTATGTATCCTCCTCTCCTACCTCTACCTAAAGAAACAAAAGAAGGGAAAACAAAAGCAAAGGGCAAAGCTGCTAATTCCCCCAGGATCAATGGGGTGGCCTTATATAGGAGAGACTCTCCAACTCTACTCCCAAGACCCAAATGACTTCTTTGCTGATAAACAAACAAGGTAATAATTTACTAAGGAAACACCATCTATATAATTAATTAAATTCTCTTTAATTAAGTTCTTCTCTCCCAATTGTTCAATGCACAAATTCATGTTTTGCTGCATTATTCCTAGACTGGTAACCCTAGCTGAGAGGTGATCAACTTGGATGAATCTGTTGTTTTCTCATAAATTTGCCACTTTTTAAAATGTTTTTTCACGTTGAATTTTTTTTTTCCTTCTCTTTTTTGTAGTGTATTTTTGTATCCGTATCCCCAAAACACTAACAAAAAAAGTTGATCTTTAGTGACAACAATTCGTTGTCACCACAAGTGTGTTGCTAAAGTATTCAGTGACAACTTTTCAGTGAGTTGTCACTAATCCTATAATTAGTGACAACTTAGTTAAGAAGCTGTCGACATTAGATATTTTTTAGCAACACACTTTAGTGACACGTTGTGACTAAAACTTAATTTCTTTTTTTTTGGTAGCGAAATCAGAGTTAGGATTTTGCAAATTCTTAACGCTTTGATTAGGAAGACACTATTCTAGACGTTTTATAAAAAAGCTCAACCAAAATGATGTCACATTGACATTTTGATATCGTAAGTCAGAAAGATATACTCCCTCCATCCCTTTTTGTTTGTCATTTTTTGACAATCGTGTCAGATTTCGATCGCTTATATCTTTTAATATTGATCTTCAAATATATGGAATATAGATCTTGTTTGATAGTTCACGATTAATTCTATTATACAAAGTTTCTAATACCGTGAAAAAGATTATAAATTGAAAGATATAAGCAATTTAAGGCGTAACAGAAAATGGAATAATTGACAAACAAATTGGGACGGAGAGAGTATCAATTTGTATAGATTTTCTATGTAAATTTTCCACATGTACTTCATCTATTGCTATTAAGGTTTTATCTTTGTTAGTGCTTCTATTTTTCGCAGATTAGGACATTAAAACACACAGTAATGTGTCAGTCACATTTTGAAAAGCCTAGAGGCATCTGGATGGGTTTTTGTTTGAAAGTTCAAATCCAAATTGATTTACTATTTACTATTTTTTTCCCCCTACGTACATGAAAATGACTGGAAATTCCAACAATTTTTGTCAGGTATGGAAATATATTCAAAACCCACATTCTAGGTTGCCCTTGTGTTATGTTGGCTAGCCCAGAGGCAGCTAGATTCGTGTTGGTGACTCATGCTCACTTGTTCAAACCCACGTACCCAAAGAGCAAAGAGAAGATGATCGGCCCTTTTGCATTGTTTTTTCACCAAGGAAATTACCATACTAACCTTAGGAAGTTGGTTCAGAGCTCATTGGCTCCAGAAGCAATTAGGAAATTGGTTCCTGATATAGAAGCCATAGCCATCTCTGCCTTGGAGTCTTGGGCTAGTACTGTTGGGGAAGTTATCCACACCTTCCATGAGATGAAGAAGGTTTGTATTTTATTTTTCAAACTTATGCTATTTTTGAGGACTATTTTTTCATTATATATTATCATCTGAACAAGATGTCTGAGTACACATTATGCAGGGTGATGTGTCAGCCAGACTTTTTATTTTTCAGCCTTGAAGACTGTTCAAGATCTTATTATTTCAGATACTTGTGGTGTTGATGTTCTTTTAGTATCATACTCCCTCCTCCGTCCTATTTTAACAGTCCTATATTCTATTTTGGGATATCCCAAAATACATGTCTATTTTTCAAAATCATCCATAAAAATTTGATAAAATACCTTTTATTACCCGTAAAAAGTGATGTAACAATTATGTTCCGTTAAAAAGTGAAGGGCATAAGTTGGAAAGTTGAATACTTTTTGATGCAATTATTATGTTTCCTTAAAAAGTTGGAATTCTCAAATGGGACTATCAAATTGGGACTGATGGATTACTTATTTTGTCTAAATAATCGAGCCAGATTCCTTTTTTTCATATTCAATTTTTTTTTCTCGTTTGTTAGTTTTTCTTAATCAGTTTTGTGCGGATTATTGATTCGTCTCAACGAGAGGAATCTAAAAAGTAAAAAGTTATTAGCCAAACTAAAATTTTGTGGATAAATACAAAAATAATCCAAAATTTTATGTTTTGAATTATTTTTGTTTTTAGTGATTTTTTTTTTATAGATTTTGATCATAATTTTTTATTTTTTATATTCCTCTCGTCGAGACGAATCAACAATCTACAAAAAAAATAGACACGAAACTAACAAATGAGAAATTGTTTTGAATAAGAACAAAAAATAATAATCTGACTCAATTATTTAGCCAAAACACTTATGCAGAAAATTTATAAAAATGATATGAAAGAATAAGTCTTATTATTTCAGACCAAGACATCAAGGTGGACTATTATTTCCAGGATGCCATTGTCAAGCCTTTAATTTCTAGTCGAGTATTCTACACATTTCAAACAAAAACAATTTTTTTTCGTTTTCTAATACATATTTGAGTTCTCTTGAGTCTTCTACAGTTTTCTTTTGGAGTGGGCATTCTCTCTATATTTGGTCACTTGGATGGAAAATATCTGGAACAGCTCAAGGAGAATTACTGCATACTGGACAAGGGTTACAATTCTTTCCCCACAAATTTGCCAGGGACTGCATACAATAAAGCAATCTTGGTAAGCAAGGTCTTTAGCATGAATAATGTTATACATATAGCAAAATTAAGTACGTAAAAAATAACAAAGTAGAACACTTGATATTGATTCACTTTTGGTGCCGCTCACACGACATTAAAGATGAATTTGCTTCACACTCTTCATCCAGCACTGACAAAAATACATAGTGTGTCTACGATGAAAAGTTGTAAGCAAAAAAAAGAAAAAACAAAACAAAAAGGAGCCATCTGATTCCCTTTAATTTTTTAGCGTTTCCACATTTAATCAAATCTCAGATAACCACTATCCGTAAATGTGTACTGTATATTAGGCTTTCAGAATTGGGCAAGGCTTGTTTTGTTTTGTTGGGCTATAACAATTTCATTCAAATTTAGTTGGAAACATTTATTTTAACCTCGTATGAGTAACCCAACACTGACAATATTAAAGAAAATTTAATTCATGGTTCCACTTCTAGTCCGGACTCCGGACTTCCGGACCTCCGTGATCCGAGCATTTTTTTGACGATCCGATCCGTCCAATGTGTTCAGAAGGTGTTTTCAAGGGTCCACGCGGAAAATCTTCAAAAAAAAATACCGGGAAGGGCTTGATCCAAGCAATTTTCGCAAAAAATATATATTTACAGTTTTTGCAAAAAATGCTTGGATCAAGCCCTTCCCGGTATTTTTTTTTGAAGATTTCCGCTTGGACCCTTGAAAACACCTTCTGAACACATTGGACGGCTCGGATTTTCCAAAAATAATTTGCAACACAAAAAAATCACTTTTTTCTTATTAACGGGAGGGTTTGGACTAGAAAATTTCCCTTTAATTCATATCCAAATTTTATTTTTTTTCATTGCATTTTTTGAACCCGTTGGTTCTATGGTGGAGTCGCCCATGGGTATGCACAAAAAGATGAGAAAAGAGTTAAGTATAAAAAATTTATTTTTTGGTTCCTTTTTATGTCATTTTTCGTTCCTAAGCATAGTTCATGATCCAAACATAGTTCTTTCTAATCTACTGAGCGGTCAAAGGGTCAAATTTTTGCCTAGGTAAAAAATTTTAGTTATGAATTCTCTTGTTAGTTGTTTCCCCCTTTGTGGGATTATTTCTTGGATCGTTGTGTATAGAGCTTGATAAAATTATTGCAGACGTTACATGATTGTTAATGTACAATATAGTCGTGAATGAATTTTTCCTACCACTTGACATCAGGGACGGAGCCAGGATTTTACCTTTGTGGTGGCGAAAATTTGTACTTAAAAAATAAAAAGACAAACCGCATTACGAAAATTCATCCACTCTATGAAAAGCTATAATAACATAAAAATTTAGTGGTGGCGAGTCTATATAATTTGGAGATAAAAATCTATTTTCTATTTAATAATTGCATTTTTTGAAAACCTTGTGGTGGCGGCCGCCACCACTTGTCTCCCCCTGGCTCCATCCTTGCTTGACATCAAGAGAAAATAAATAATAATAATAAGAATAATAATAATAAAAACATGGTCACATCTCTCCATTTCGAGTCCTTAATTTTTTGCCGACAGTTTATCTAAATCTTATATTTATGAAAATGTTCCAAAGGCAAGGAAAAGGCTTGGTGAGATATTGAGTGAGATCATCTGTGAGAGGAGGGAGAAAAAGCTTTTGGGAAAGGACCTCTTGGGTCATCTTTTGAACTTCAAAACTGAAGAGGGGCAGACCTTAAATGAAGATCAAATTGCCGATAACATAATTGGGGTTTTATTCGCTGCGCAAGACACCACAGCTAGCGTGCTGACATGGATTCTCAAATACCTCCATGATGATCAGAAACTACTTGAAGCTGTTAAGGTACCAAAGGTTTCTAAATCCATTTTTCAACTGTTTTCTATAAGGGGGTTTTCACAAATATTTGTTAATTCTTCCTGTTAACTTGCAGGCAGAGCAGAAGATGATATATGAGTCGAATGATGGAGGAAAGAGGCCCTTGACATGGGCTCAAACAAGGAAAATGCCAGTTACATATAAGGTATGTTCTTTTCCAATTGTATGTTGGACCTAAAGCTTTTTCACTGATGAGCAATTCGACAGACACAGAAACCAATCATGCACGAGTGCTTTTTTGTTGTTGTTTTTTTTGGGTTCTAGACTTGCCCCATAAAGATGTGTTTACATGTAATTTCAGGTCATATTAGAGAGCTTGAGGATGGCAAGTGTCATCTCTTTCACCTTTCGGGAAGCAGTGGTTGACGTAGAATACGAAGGTAATTAAGGATTTATCTAAGTTACTAGCTTGAGTGCACAATGCTTTGTGTTTATAAAACCTTACGTTATGTGAGACTAATTCTTGTGACTCGAACCTGCTCCACAATGCCGGAGTTGAAAGTTGACATAGAACTTTTATGACGAGGCTTTAACCAAGTATTATGGTCCGTTTTTTTTTAATTGCAGGATACCTAATTCCCAAAGGTTGGAAGGTGATGCCATTGTTCAGGAACATTCATCACAACCCTGAATTCTATGTTGATCCTCAAAATTTTGATCCATCAAGATTTGAGGTATGTGATAATGGAGCTCTTTCTCTTTTGAAAGAATTCTAATGTTCTGGGAATGGTATATACAGGAAACTTATCCAGAATGATGCGGCAATGACATTTTGATTGTGATTGTCGTGGGTTCAGGTCGTTCCAAAACCAAATACGTTTATGCCATTTGGCACGGGAGTACATGCTTGTCCTGGGAATGAGCTTGCGAAACTGGAGATGCTTATCTTACTCCACCACCTTGTTACCAAGTTCAGGTACAATATATATTGTATAATGGCATACTTTTTTCTTTTTTTTGTTCTCCAAAAAAAAAAAGAGGAAAATAAACAATCACATAACATTATAATCATCTTCATAAACAGCAAGACACAAGTGGAAAAAATAAATCTCTAGATGATTTTTGGGCCATTTTTGCATGTATAGGAGACGAATAACCATTATTTCAATAATTTACAAAGAAACTACAGTACGAAATTAAAAAAAAGCAGGTTGTATTTCCTAAAGATTGAGAAAATCCCAAAAATCATAATGTAACAACAAATATTATAAATTGGCCTATTTTATCTTTAGGATAGTTTGATTTGTTGGAAAAGCTAGATATTGCACTTATTTTATAACTTATTTTTACTAAAAATACTCCAAAGTTTTAGCAATTAGCATGTCCAATAATTGTTCTTGCTTGTATTTTCAAAGTTTGAAATGTCTTTTTCAAGTAAGTGTGGCCTTCGAAATTTATTACTATCTGGTTATAAGTTTGTCTTAAGAGTGGGAAAACAAGAAAAAAAAACAAAAATGATCCAGACACGCTTTATCACCAAAACAAAAATAAATATATATTATCTATATTACTACAATAGAGAGCGGTTTTTATCCCAGTCCTATTTTTTTCCAAGTCATCATATTTACATTTTATCCCTCTCTGCCAACTCACTCCCTCCCCTTTCTCTCTTTCTACTATTTTCCTCCACCAGCCCACCACACGTCCACACTCAAAATTCCAAACCACATTCTTTTCTCCCCTTTTTCGAAATTCAAACCATATTCTCTCTCACTACCTCCTCTTCCCCCTCTCTGAAAATCAAACGACCATAAAGAATAAGCATGGGTACGGACACATGCGTTCAATTGCTTAAGCCGCACAGACACGAGCACGAACATGCACTAGCTAAATAAACAGAGAAGGCTGCTTTTGGTCCTGATCATAATTTTCATATATAATTGCAGGTGGGAAGTTGTGGGGATCCAAAGTGGGATTGAGTATGGCCCATTCCCAGTACCTGAGCAAGGCCTACCACTCAAGTTTTGGAAAGAATCCAACGCCTAACAAGTTCGCATCTAGCACCACATGTTTAATTCCCTATTGAAGAAATTCTATTCTCCATTAATTAAATTTAATTGGATATTTAATTTGTCTCTAGATTTGCAAAATGAGAATAAAATGAAATAACTACCCTACCTTGTGACTCCTTTTTTTTACCCCGTCTCTCATCCAACCCCTTATTTTATGGGTCTTTTATTCTCTCTTTCTTTCAACGTACCCATGTTATTCCAGTACCTAGCTAATCTGTGCAAGTAGTAATTCAATTGTACTTTACCCACACCCATACGAAATTGTCTTTGTTTTGTTTATTTTCTTTTTTTATGACCCGGTGTTCATGCCAATTCAGTGCATCTCCACTACTTTTAGGGCCTTGAAGTTATCGGATAAGTCTCCGGTATCCTCAAGGTTCATTTTGCTAACAATGAGAGACTAACGCGAGTTTGGGAAATTAAACTCTTACTTGTTGTCATGTTTCCACTCAACAACCATGTGATTTTGTTACGGGGAATCCTTTTTGTACTTCCATCAATCAAGATTTCACATTCTAGGTTACATTTAACTGCTAGAGAAAAAGAAGAAGAAGGAAATAGTGTCCATCTATGCATGTTACGTTTGTGAAAACATTTGTTTTCAATTTCATAAGCACTCCTGTTAAAATAAAAAAAAACTTCTTGTGAGCACGTTTTCGTAGGAGTATGCATAATATTACTTGACGTGGACGTTTGCTTTTTTCTATCAACACTTGAAGTGGAGGTTAGCCGTTAGCAGCAGTGGCCTTACAAGAGCCGCGTCGCGAGGCCGCTGTCTATTAGCCAGTAGAAAGGGAAATGCCCTTGGCCGAAGGGCACCCTCCCATTCACAAAAGAGTACTTGGCCAATGGTTTTGAAGGAGGGACCCTTCGGCCACCTTTAATCCGGACCCATTTTAGGATCCAAATTCAAAATTCGGGGTAAAGATATCAAAAATCTATTTTTATTTTGGGTTTTACCCAATTCCCCAAACAAGGGACTACCCAAATCTCTCTCTTTAAGACCCAAACCCAAAAATTGGGGCCTCGTTTGGGTGAATTGAAAAAACTGGTTTTTTGGTTTTTTTGGTTTTGTCCTTATTCAATTTTTTTTTGCATTTGTTAGTTTTTGGTCGATTTGTTGTGGTTTCTTGGCTCCTCTCTACGAGAGAAATCTAAAAAGTATAAAATTATTAGTCAAACTTAAAGTTTTGTGAATAAAGACGAAAAATAAACCAAAATGGTTTTTTTAGCCAAAGAACCCCTGGGTAAAGATATCAAAAACCCATCTCCATTTTGACTTTTACCCATTTCTTTGCCCAAACGCACGAGAGAGATGAGACCTGGCTGATAGAAGCTTTGTTTGATTTAATTTTTGCCGGAGCTGGCCGATTTCATCTGAGCCCTAAGTTGAGCTACTTTTTTTTTTTTGAACAGAAGATATACTCATTGAAAACTAAAAATCAGCCAAGAGGATACTACTTAATTCAGCTGGGATCAAAGAAATCCAGTTCTGAGGAAGTAGTCCTGACACAAGAGAAGCCACCCAATGGGCAACGCGATTGATAGTTCTAGGAATCCAAGATACAAGTAAATTAAAGTCCCTAACAATTTTCCTAATATCCTGGATAATACAATCACATTCCCACGGGGGGACTAGTTCAGACACACTGAGAGAGATTAGCTCCTTATTATCACTCTCAATCTCCACGTCTTGCAGCCCCCAAAGCTATAGCCATTAAGCAAGCTTCCCTCAAAGCCAAGGCCTCACATGTTAGAGCTGATTTGCCACATACAGCAAACTTCTTCCCATCAATTAAAATGCCTCTGTGATCCCTCAAAACTGATCCCTCAAAACCACTGCTCCAAAACCAGCCCCAGTATTCTTGTCCCAAGATGCATCACAGTTGAATTTAACTTTGTCCTTAATTGGTGGTGTCCATTTCCTCACATCAGACAAAGAGGGGACCATGTTACCTCTAATTGGAATGGAAGGCTTTGATAGAAGAGAATTTAACTCCTCCCATGCCTGCTCCAACTTCAGGGAAATAGTCTTAACTTCCACTGGCAGTCCTTGAAAAATAAAGTCGTTCCTGGCTTTCCAAATGCTCCACCCTAGCATTGCAGCTCTGCCCACAAGAGATCTCAACTTGTCCTTACCATTGTTGCTGTTAACCACAGTGTTGGTCCATTTCAAAACAGAACTCACATCCCATTGGAAGACTTCGGAAAGGTTGCAGCATTCCCAAACAGATTTAGTCTTTTTGCACTGGAAGAGGAGATGCTCAATAGATTCAACAACCTTGAGGCACAGGGGGCAGAGAGGGGAATTTGAGCATTTTCTCCTGTAAAGGTTTTCTTTGGTAGCAAGAATATTACGACAAGCTCTCCACCAAAAGTGTTTGACCTTAGGCTGAATATTGAGGCTCCAAATGAGCTTCCAAAGGGAATGGGGGTTGGAAGGAGGCAGAAGGATTAGAGAGATTACAAGAATATCTCAATTTTCTAGCTAAGTGGTAACCACTCTTCACAGTATAAGTACCATTTTTACAATGATGCCAAATAAGCTTATCAGGTTCATCAAATTTAGATAGAGGAATAGAGGTTATAGCTTTTACCTCCTGTTCAGAGACTTGCAAATTCAACTTCTGAGTATTCCAGACCTTGGAAGACTGGTCAATGAAAGATGCCACCAAAGTTTGTTCATCTGCTCCTCCACTTGAAGAGTGGACCTGAAAATTGCTGAGAGTAGGGATCCAAGGATCAGACCAAAATCTGACTTCCTTCCCTGATCTAACTTGCCATCTGAGCCCTTCCTTGATAAGGTTTCTTCCTTGGCACAAACTGCTCCAGATCCATGAGGGTCTAGCACCTCTTGAGGCTTCCAAAAAACTGGTTCTGGGAAAATAGATGCCCTTGATCATTCTGACCCAATAAGCCCTAGGGTTGTTGATGATTCTCCATGCTTGCTTTGCCAATAAAGCCAAATTGAAATCTCTGA
Organism: Vaccinium myrtillus; assembly: GCA_016920895.1. NCBI lineage: Eukaryota > Viridiplantae > Streptophyta > Magnoliopsida > Ericales > Ericaceae > Vaccinium > Vaccinium myrtillus. The sequence continues at coordinate 13,711,502 of CM029278.1, read as the reverse complement.
GGTCCCTGAACCCCATGCCCCCCTGCCATTTTGAGTTACAAATCTCATCCCCTTTAAGCCAATGGATCTTGGAGTCCTTAGGATCACCCGACCACCAAAACTTCCTTGTATGTGAATTGAGTTTGTTACAGAACTGGACAGGAAGTAGAAAACAAGACATAACATAGCTAGGAATTGCTTGGACCACAGATTTGATCAAGGTTTCTCTCCCTCCAAAAGATAACTCCTTGGCTTTCCACCCTTGCATCTTTTTAACAGCTCTCTCAATCAAGTAAGTGTAGGTTTCAACTTTTGATTTGTTCCAATAAGAAGGGATACCCAAGTACTTCGCATCTGATTTCATTTCCTCCATCTTCAGTTGACTTATAATAGCTGTTTTCTTCTCAGGGGGGACATTTGCTGAAAATTTTAGGGCTGACTTGTCAAAATTGATGAGTTGGCCAGAAGCATCCTCAAAAATCTTAATAGAGTTCATGAGATTCTGAACACCAGTAGGGGTTGGATCTATGAACATGAGAGCATCAATATCTGCAAAGAATAAGTGTGATAGAAAAGGGCATCTTTTCCTAATTTGAATCCCAGAGAACAAGTGTGAGCCAATACCTTTATAGATAGTCTTGGAGAGTACGTCAATTACCAGCAGGAACAGATAAGGAGAGAGAGGATCCCCTTGTCGCAAACCTCTCTCAGGCATAAAAGAGAACCTACTCTCCCCATTCACAAAAATGGAGTAGGAAACTGTAGTGACAACCTGCATAACAAGATGCACCCAGTCCTGGTGGAAACCCATCCGTAGCATAACTTCCTTCAGAAAGTCCCATTGGACTCTATCATAAGCTTTATTGAAATCCAGTTTCACTGCCAAGGCTTGTCTCTTTCCTCTCACATGAGTCTTTAAGAAATGGAAGGCTTCGTTTGCAACAATGATGTTGTCCTGTATCATTCTTCCTGGAACAAAGGCTGATTGGTTGGGAGAGATAATATCATCAAGGATCAATTTGAGTCTGTTAGCAAGCACCTTACAAATGATTTTCATGCTGAAGTTACAGAGGCTGATAGGACGGAACTGAGATAGACTTTCAGGGTTTGTTACTTTAGGGATCAAGACAACATTGGTTTTATTGAGCTCCTTCAAAAGAAACCCCCTGTTAAAGAAGCTAGAGACTGCTTTGCAAGTGTCTTCTCCCACCACTGACCAGTATTTTTGGAAAAACATCTGTAGACACCCCAATTTTAATCCAAGTGTTGTTTCATCATCGTCTCTCATCCGAGACTCGAATGACATAGGTCATTTCACCATCGGGTCGCCTCTTGATCGAGTCACCCCTGTCTGTCGCTCGAAAATCTGGCTAAGTATGGAAAATTAACTTTTTTTGGGAAGATCTGATTTGGCCAATAAAAAGTCCCGGTAATTGTTCCTTGGATTTTTCTAATCAAAATGGTATAATCGGAAGTTATTTTTGAGTAAGGCAAAGTCATCTTTCACCCCTTTTCTTCGGAGAAAAATGTGCCCGTTTTCGATTTTGTACTAAAAGTGGGGAGATGAGATTTTGATTGGATTGGGATATCAAAATTCTGGCAATGCCATTGTTTCCGAAAGGGGGGTACTTCCTTATTTTCATAAATAAATTAAAGTAAAGAAAACTATCTTTACTTAAGTTTGGTTTATGAAAATAAGTACCCAGTGATAAGAAGAAATGCTCAGAATGATCAAAACTGTCTTGGAACTTGTCCAGAAAATTGGGAACTCGGCCTCACAGGCCGCACGGCTCCTGTCTCAAGCCGCACGGCTCACATGTTTCTTCACCAGCCGCGCGGCTCCTCCATACAAGCCGCACGGCTCCCCCTGGGAGCCGCACGGCTGGTGTTGTCATCTTCTGCAAAATCCTGGCAAACTAGACGCTCAGGAATATCATCATCAGGCGTTCAGGAATATCATCATAAACCTGCGAATCTCATCATTTTTATTCCTTCATCTCCATCTCTCTCCCTCCTTCACGGCTATAAATAGCCATCTCCTTCTCTGGACTAAAACGCACCGTGAAACACTCACCGAGTCAGAAACGCCGCCAAATATTCAATCACCACTTTGCCAAACCTCTCTCAATTCTTTCAAAACCTCTCTCTGTCAAAAACTATATCACGGAAGGTTTTTCCGAAAAGAAACCGAAAGTTTTCAAAGTTCGGATCGTTCCGTTCCGAAAAGGTATAGCCCGGTTTGTTTAGTCGAACTCTTTCTTGTTAGGGGGTTATTCGGGCTCGGGATGGTTCCCGTAATCATCCCGGGTTCGTATAACTTTGTTTTCAACAAAACTCATCTCCACGGGTCCGTATCGGGCGGTATTCTTTGTTATCGCGCGATACGACCTCACCCGGAGGTACATTTTTCTCAAAGTTATATTTTAAACCATTTTTCAACTCAAAATGAACGCGTTTTTGTCAATAAAAATCGATTGTGAGGTTGATCTTTGAATCTGTGAAGTTTTCAAAAATGGAGGAAAGTTGGCCGGGCGGTCAACTTGGTTGGCCGCGTGACTAACTTTTTTCTGATTAAAAATTTCCCCTGTTTTCCTCTATTCGTACTCTGTTTTCTGGTTTTCTGTAGTATTGTTTATTGCACTTTTGCCCCTCAACTCTCCTGTTATTACTATTAAGTCTTTCCATTTGATTTTATTTCCATTGTGGTTTTATTTATTGTTATTCTCAGTTTTCAATAAAATATTTTCCAAAAATCCCACAAATTTAGTAGAGACCGGGAAATTCCCGGGCGAGCGGGGTGCTTTTCAACAAAACCTTCTCCGCTCGTAACCTGGCTTCCGAATCCAAGAATCTTTTCGTAGATCAAATCTTTCCAAAAACGGCACAAGAGTCATCAATTGTTTTTTAACGGTTTCTCGGGTACCAAAATCATTTTTTAAAAATAAATCCCGGGTGGCGACTCTCGTTTTTCGTTCTTCAAAAAGAGCACCGAGCCGTGTGGATCTGACCGTCCACAACATCCCTGGAAATCCATCTTGGCCAGGGGCTTTCAAAGCTCCCATCTGGAAAACTGCATTCTTAATTTCTTCCTCCAAAATTGGATTTAATAGTTTAGCATTCATCTCTGGGGTAACACAGCAGGAAATGGCCTCTAGTGCAGGCTCCATCTCTCTCCTCCCTTTATCCTGAAATAGATTAGTAAAGTGATGAGCAATACAGTCATTAATACCATCTTCATTGTTGTACCAAGTCCCATCTTCCCCTCTCAGTCTCAATATCTGGTTTCTCTGCCTCCTCTGAACCAGTGTGGCATGAAAGAATCTGGAATTCTTATCTCCATAATTTAGCCAATTTACTCTTGATCGTTGGTGGAGATACATCTCTTCTCTAGAGTAGGCCTCCTCCATCTCTTTAATGATAAACTTTTGAGCTTGCAAGTTGTCCGAGGTAGACGATGCTGATTGAAGGTCATGGAGTTGTCTCTTGAGCTTTGAAAGCCTCACTCTGTTGTTGCCAAAGGTCTCCTTACTCCATTCAGTGAGGGCCTTCTTACACCTTTTTAACTTTTGACGCCAAGCAAACATGTTAGAACCATGATCTAAGAGAGACCAATTGTTAGAGATAACCTCTTGACATTCAGGGCTCGTAGTCCACATGGACTCAAACTTGAAAACCCTTTTAACTCTCTTGAGAGGTACACAGCAGTTCAAAACTATGGGAGCATGATCAGAACCACAAATAGGCTCTGAGCTTCACTGGAGCCCTAAACTACTAATCCAAGCTTCGCTAGAGCTACCAGCTTCTTCGGAGCTGGCTGTAACTATGGATCTGAGCTCTCTTATTTACATGAATGCCATTGGGTGTTTAAAAAAGGATATATTTTGGCTACAAATTAGGTTTGGCCATTTGAGATAATGATCATACTAAAATTAGGTTTTTACTCAAATTTTGATTCAATTTAGGTATAAAAAAGGGGATAAGAACTGGAGATGCTCTTACGTACGTAAAGGTACACCACAGTTTTAGCTACTGAGTCCTCAGTATCGAAGCAAGTGTGTGGCTTGGCTGGTGTGATATTTATAAGGAACTCAAAAGAAAACCTTAAATTCAGGGGTCATGTTGTGGGAGATGGTCCTCTCCAGTTTTCTAGTATCTAGTTTGATCTAATTTTGGGCTATTATAGACCCATTCCAGATTCATATCAATGATAAGATTTTGTTCATTTTACAAAGGTTGTTGAATAAGTTAGGGCCACTTAAATAATCATCCTCCACCCACCTCCAAATTAGAGTTTCATCATGCACTCTTTTTGGAGTTATGTTTTCATCCTGAAATTCAAATAAACCCACTTTTGCCCTTGATTATATATTTAAATATATATACTAGAAGATTAAGGACTAAAACGAATATTTTCATCCAAAATTAATTATGTTTCCATCCAAAATTCTTTGCCTATAGGGTAAAGATTTTTGGATGAAAACATAAATAATTTTGAACGAAAACATTAAAAAAAAAATATTGTCACAAAATCATCCCCTGGCATCACCAAAAGCAAAGAAATGTGCGCGTGCGATATGATTGGGGAATGGAAAAATATGTGGTGACACACTTTGACAATGAACACAATTAGGGCTGAACAAAGAAACCGGAGAACCGAGACGAACCGGAATTTTTTCCCGGTTCTACAATAGACCGGTCCGGTTCTCGGTTCTGAAGACTTCTGAAATTTTAGAACCGGTTCGGTTCTCGGTTCTTGAGATTTTCAACTCGGTTCGAACCGAACCGGTTATGTATGCATATGTATAAAAATACGTACTATATACCAAAAAGTGAGGAGGGTGGGGATTGAATGCCATCCATCTCGGTGGATTCTGTTGCACTTACCAACTTGGCCACTTGAGTGTTCTGTTTTTGTAACGAGAAATGATAATACTTATTCATTAATATTGATTCTTTTATGACTTTATGTATATATAAACCCCAACCCACCAGATCAACCCTCAACCTAAAATGTTCATCTCTCTCTAAAAGACTGAGAAGGTGCGCCGACAAGCACCCCCCGTTCCTCTCTCTCTCTCTCTCTCTCTCTCTCTCTCTCTCTCTCTCTCTCTCTCTCTCCGAGATCTGTTCAATCGACGCCACCAATCAACACCAAGATGGTACCGCGATCCAAGTGCCGCCGCCAATCGATGCCGGCTCGTCCGCCAACGTCATCCACTCCTTGTGTATGTAAATCTGGAGATTACAGTTCGTGTGTAGGTGTATATATGTATGGGTTTGAATCTCCCATCGCAATACATGTATGTTTATACATTTTCCAGATCTGTTCGTTTCTAGACATTTTCCATACATATAAATTTCTGCTCATTTCTAGTTCGTTTCTTAATCTGTTCCGTCCTATATATGTTTGTAAATCTGTTGATTATCTCTGTAAATCAGTCCCAATTTCTCCTCTGTCCCATGAACCGAACCGACCTTCAAACCGGACCGAACCGGGAAGAACCGAACCGAAACCGAACCGACTTTTGAAAACCGGTTTCGGTTCTTTGGTTCTCCCGAACCGAGTTTTCCCGGTTCACTCAAATATGCCGAAGAACCGGACCGAACCGAACCGGTTTCAGCCCTAAACACAATCATCCCCTAGCATCACCACACCGTGTCCCTTTCCTATGGTTACATAGGTTAGTGACAAGTGTCAACAAAGCCCATACAAGGGCTATGCGTGATGTGGGCATGAAGACAAGCCAAATCATGGATTTTATATCCAATCAATGTGGTGGTCCAGCGAAGGTGGGATTTATTCGCAAAGATTTGCACAACCTTATTCAAGCTGAGTGTAGAATAGAACTGAGGGACGGTGATGCCGAGGGTGCTTTGGGGTACTTCTTTTCTAAAGCCGATGAGGACCCATACTTTTTCTACAAGTACGATGTTGATGAGGAGAACTGGTTGGATAAATTGTTCTGGGCTGATTCAAGGTCTCGAATGGACTATGCCGCATTTGGTGATGTATTGGCCTTCAACACGACCTATAAGACTAATGCATACAAGAAGCTATTTGTCATTCTAGCTGGTATGAGTAATCATTATATGACAACCATATTTGGTTGCGCATTACTTGCCAATGAGAAGGTGGAAACATACTTGTGGGTGCTGTAAACCCTTATGGAGGCCATGGATGGTAAGAGGCCCATCTCTGTACTACCGATGGAGACAAGGCAATGCGTCAAGCAATTGAAGTTGTTTTTCTGAGCTACAAGCATCGTTTGTGTATGTGGCATCTACAACGAAATGCTGCAACCAATGTCCACATACCTGAATTTCAAGCAGTTATCGAAAATGGATTGTGAGAGGGATGTGTTTGACAATGCTTGGGCTAAAGTGGTGGACAAGTATGGTATTGAGAACAACAATTGGGTGGTAGATACTTACACAAAGCGTCATAAGTGGGCTGAATCCTATCTTCGAGGCCATTTGTTTGTTGGTATGAGGATCACCCAACGTTGTGAGGGTGTGAATGCAACGATTTTCTTAGGCCTGGACTAAGGTTGTATGAATTTGTAGGACATTTCGACAGAGGTTTAAATAGGATGCATTTCAAGGAGGCAGAGGCCAAGGCAGTAACGGAGAATAGTTTTCCACTTATGCAAACAAAATTGATAAGTCTAGAGAAACAAGGAGCTGAATTGTTTACACGGAAAATTTTCTCATTTTTTCGGGATAAAATAGAGAAAGAGGGTTGTATTGGTTTTGGCTAATAAAATTGACAGGTGGGTCATCGCATATACTATTTGGGGAAATACTTATCTAAGTCTAAATGGAGATAAAGTTTCTGTAATTTAAGAGCATTTTAGAATCTCTGTAATTTGGTTGTATTTGTTTTTTCACAAGGCTTGTCATGTTGATCTTTCTCATTTGGTTGGCACCTGGCTAACTTTTTGCCCGGGGTCTGAAGTGGCTATGATCTCTAGCGGCATGTTGTCTCCCTAGTAGTGATGCCGCTTTCCTTCTTCCCTTTTAATCTTTGTTTTCCTTCAGAGATTAATAAAGTTTCTTACCGCTCAAAAAAAAAAAGTCTACATGGAAATTAGAGTATCATGCATCTCTAAGCACAATTAAATGTAGTTGCTTGAAACTGAGTCATTTGGCATACCTTGCTGTCACATGATTTTTGTCGTGAAATGTGAACAACTAATGTCTATTCCTCTCGGTTGTTTCATGCCAAGGTGGGCCAGACGAGCTAGTTTAGAGCGTCAATAGCTAAGCCTTCCTAAAATTTCCTAGACACTAACACAGACCGCACGGTATGCTATGTTGAGCTCATCTTACAATGAAATGGCTTACTATGCCTCACACTTGGATGTTGAATTTGATGAGGCAGGGGAAGTAGCCTTTCGCATGACATGTCGTATGAAAAAGCGTTGGGAAATGATAAATAACATTAGCAACAACGGTGGTGAAATGGGAAATAGAGGTAACACTGATGGTGCTGAAGAAAATATTGCATCCAAACTATTTTGGGTTTGGGATCCTAACGTAGTCAATACCAAGGGAAACCCGAGGAGGTCATCATCTAGGGGTATGCCACCAAAAGCAAGGAAATGTGGGCGTTGCAGGTGCGAGTTATTCTTGATTTAATGCATTATATAGGTATAGGTTGCTTAAAAATTTGTAAACAAAATGCTATTTGCCTTACGCAGGTGCATTGGCCATACGAAGCGAACCTGTAAAAAATTTGTTTACCTCCTCGTACCAAGATGATACCCATGGGAAACCGGGGGGGATCATTATCTAGGGGTATGCCACCAAAAGCAAGGTAAATATGCATGGTAAATATGCATGTTATGACACTTATCATTATGGAATGTAAAAATGGAGGCAAATTACAGGGGAATATGGAAGAGATGGGAGTGGTATGATATTGAAATAGCAAGAGGAGGGTAACATTACACCCCTCAACTCTCTGATCATGTTGTGTACTTGGTACAAGTAAATGTTATTGTGGACGTGTCATCGCGGGATGGTCCACGCGCGAGAGGGCCCCTGCCGGCTCTCTTTTGGCTTTTTGACTTTGAAGAGTGAATACGAAAAATGATGAGTCGCCACCCGGGGTTTATATGGAAAACTTTTTGGTACCCGAGAAACCGTTGAAAAGAATGACTCTTATGTTTTGGAAAGGGTTTGGTCTGCGAAAAGATTCTTTTGGGTTCGGAAGCCATGTTACGATCTGGGAAGGTTTTATTAAAAAGCACCCCGCTCGCCCGGACAATTTCCGGTCTCTACTAAACTTTTGTGGGGTTTTTCAGAAAATGTTTTATTGCAAAACTTCAACAAACATAAGCAATAATAATAAACAAGTAGTTTATAGAATCATAACGGGAATAAAATGAAATGCATGAACTTAACAGTAAATAAGCAGAACCTGAGGGGGGAACGGTGCAATATCAGCAACTCAAAACCAGAAAATCCCAAAAACAGAGCACGATTCTGTTTGAAACAGGGGAAGGATGAAGTTGGCCGCCCGGCCAATATGGGTTGGCCGCTCGGCCAATTATGTTGGCCGCCCGGCCAACATTCCTCTGTTTTTTTGAAAACTTGACAGATTGGAAAATGCCTTGAAAACCTTTCTTTTGGAAAGAAACTGATCCTTTTGAGTTCAAAGTCAACTTGAGAAGTAGTTTTTGAGAAAGTTGTATCCCCGGTGAGGTCGTATCGTGCGATAACGGAGGATAACGCCCGATACGGAGCCGTAGGGATGAGTTTTGCTTGAAATAAGGTTACCCGAACTCGGGGATGATTACGGGAATCATCCCGAGTCCGGAATAACTCCCCTCAGAATGCTGGATGATCGATTAAACGAATAGCTTTGTACCTTTCGGAACGAATTGATCGAGCTTTGCGAAAGTTTTTGGTTTTCTGTCGGATATTGGGCGAATGAGAGAACAGGAATGAAGAGAGAGGTTTCGAAGGTTTTGAGCGGAAGTAATTTGGCAGTGTTTCAGAGCGTAGAGTAACAGTTTTCGGTTTTTCCGGTTTTTTGGGTATTTTTCTGGGATGTCTGGTTGTGTTCGATCGGGTTCGGGAGCGAGGAGCCGGGGGTTTTAGCGGAGGCCGGAGGAGGGTTTTATAGCCGTGGAGGGAGGGGAGTAATGATGGAGAAGATTTCCGAAAGATTTCCCGCGATGATGATATTCCCTGCGCCGGGAATATATTCGCCTGCGAAGAATCTCTGCAGAAACAAGCTGTCCGATTTGACAACAAAGATTGGCCGCCCGGCCGGTCATGTTAGCCGCCCGGCCAAACTAGTTTGCCGCCCGGCCAACATGAGGGCAAGTAGACCGCTCGGCTGTCAAACTGAACCGCTCGGCCAAATCTGGTTATTTTGTTGGTTTTTTGTGAGCTCTGATCGATCGTTCCGAGGTAATTACGCATGATCCTTTCATCATAGGGGATGCACTTGGATTAAAATTGGGGTGTCTACAGTTGCCCCTCTTTGACGTGGCTTAGTCATCATTCTGAGATGCAAGTTACGTCAAAGACATAGACGTCCCAATTATCCTGGTGCGAAAAATAAGTAAAATAGAGTGAAGAAAAGTATGGTCGTGCATAGAGCTTCCTACGTACCCCGTTTGCAGGGATCAGACCAATCGTAGTTCTTCGGGGCTACCGAAATGAAAATTAAACAAGTACCTCTGGGGTTTGTTTAAAATCTTGAAAGGCCGCTGAGGGCATTTTTGGAAATGATTTTGGTTTCTGAAAATTAAACAAGTACCTCAGGGGTTTGTTTAAAATTAGAAAGGCTGCCGAGGGCATTTTTGGAAATCTGATTTTGGTTTCTGAAAGTTAAACAAGTACCACAGGGGTTTGTTTAAAAATTAGAAAGGTCTGAGGGCATTTTTGGAAATCGATTTTGGTTTTAAAAATTAAACAAGTACCACGGGGTTTGTTTAAAATTAGAAAGGTTTTGAGGGCATTTTTGGAAATCGATTTTGGTTTCAAAGTTAAACAAGTACCTCGGGGTTTGTTTAAAATTAGAAAGGCTCACGAGGGCATTTTTGGAAATGATTTTGGTTTCGAAAATTAAACAAGTACCTCGGGGTTTGTTTAAAATTAGAAAGGTCAAGGGCATTTTTGGAAATGATTTTTGGTTTCTACCTCGGAAAGGCCGAGGGCATTTTTGGAAATGATTTTGGTTTCGAAAATTAAACAAGTACCCTCGGGGTTTGTTTAAAATTAGAAAGGCTGCTTTGGCATTTTTGGAAATGATTTTGGTTTTAAAAAATTAAACAAGTACCACGGGGTTTGTTTAAAAATTAGAAAGGGCGAGAGGGCATTTTTGGAAATGATTTTGGTTTAAAAATTAAACAAGTACCACGGGGTTTGTTTAAAATTTAGAAAGGCTTTGAGGGCATTTTTGGAAATGATTTTGGTTTCAAAATTAAACAAGTACCACAGGGTTTGTTTAAAAATTAGAAAGGTTTTGAGGGCATTTTTGGAAATGATTTTGGTTTTGGAAGAAAGTTAAACAAGTACCACACCACGGGTTTGTTTAAAATTAGAAATCTTTGGGGCATTAAACAAGTTTTGTAGACTGTGGTGTAGGAAGTGTACCTTGCAAAAAGGAGGGGGTGCACCGCTATTTGCCATGTGAGAGAGAGGAGAGCCGCACGGCTCATCGGGTTAGCCGCCCGGTTAATAACGCCGCCGCCCGGCCAACGTTTTGGTTTTATGAAATAGAAATCGTCGCGCCTCTTCGGGTTTCACTCTTTCATTTTCAAAAGTTAGAAACGATTTCTGTGGAGAAACTTCCCTCCATTGTCCGATTCTCTCTTCCTTCTCCAAACTCTTCAAAAATTCCCAAAGATCTTCCATCAACATCTCGGTTCTTACCAAATCCACGCTCATGGCGGATGCTCCATTGGCGAGTAGTTCGGCGCCGTCCCATGAGAGGACACCATCGCCGGAACATGTAGAGGAGGCGGCCGTAGTTGTACCATTCGGTGGTGGTTCGGCTCTGCTAGTTTCGAGCGGCATTGGTACGTCTGGAGCCGACCCATCACGCGAGGAGGGCCGTGCGGCTCCGATTGGGGAGCAAACCCACCGCGCGGCTGAGTCGGTGGGAGGGGATGTACCCTCGGTCATGCATGGGGACGGGGCCTCGTTGCATGGTTCTGGAGTTGATCAGGCGGAGACCCATGAGGGTCAGGTCATGGATGAACCCACGGGACGTGGCCAGCTGGAGCCGGAGAGCACTACGGTTGGTGAGGGCGGCATGGCTATGGAGATTGACCCTCCAGTTGGTGATGTTGGTGCCTAGAGCAGTTCTATACCAGTGGGCACGGGTGTTTCAGGTACGGGTACTCCTTCCTCTGATGTTGAGATGCATATTGCTGGCATAGATGTTTTTGCTGACCCGAGAGTTGCTCGAGGAGAGGTGGGTGGTGAGGTTGTGGTCCCCCCTGAGGTTAGGAGCGCGGTATTAGAGACACCTGCGGAGCCACATGCTCCGAGTAGTTCAGGGACTGGCAGGGAGTCCAAGGGTAAGGAGGTTTTGATAGAGGACCTTGGAGAGAGAGGTAGCAGCGGTGATGAGAGGCCGGTTGACCCTGTCTTGTTTCCCAGGCCTTCGGGTTCTTCAGCAGACCCGGGTGTGACTTTAGGAGATACCCTGGAGGGTGCGACTGACGAGACTTTGGCTAGGGCAAGTCATCCGGTTCCCACACCTTGGGACTTTGGTGGGTGGGGACCCTGTGCAGGAGATGGAGCACGAGGAGGTGCGTGTTGAGGAGGCGAGGGTGTCTATAGTTGAGGCGGTACAGAGAGCACTGAGGGACAGGCCGCCTTTCGCTCCTGAGGCTTACGTGCCTCGAGTTCACTTCTTCGCACCTTCCGGTTGTTCAGTATACCAGCCGAGGTTGCCTTTTTACCCGGACGGACTGATCTTGCGGGACCCGGAGACTCACATCTCCAACAGACCTTTGGTATGTACTTGTACTTGTTTTTTTTTTCTTTTGAATTGCTTTATCATTGCACTTGTCTTGTGGTTTTACTGATTGAAACCATGTGATGGTCTTGAAACAGGTGGACGGGGCTCTTCTGGGCTATGGTGGGCCATCCGATTGCTTGGCGCAATATCGGAGGTTACCGCAGGTAGTGAGGGGCTTGGTGGATGCTGCAGGTTTTACTGTTTTTATCAGGATATTACTGCCGACGCGGATGGACCGCAAGTTGGTGAGAGCTTTGGTGGAGCATTGGTGGGACACCACCAACACCTTTCACTTCAGGTTCGGAGAGATGACGATCACCCCGCTGGACTTTGCAGCGATCACTGGTTTGAGGGTCGGTGGTGATCCGATCCCGTTTGACTCAGGCTTGTTCTTGGACCGTGCGGCGGTACGACACTTTCTGGGGAGAGATATGGGAGATGAGCCGTCTGTGCGGTGTGACCACTTGCCAGCTATTTGGGACCATGAGCCAGAGTCAGCTGAGGAGGCTCGTCAGATGGCCAGGGCTTACTTGTTGTACCTTTTTGGCTCGGCTCTGTTTCCTGGTAGGAAGAGTCACGTTCACCTGGGGTGGTTGCCGGCCTTGGCAGACTTGGGGACAGCGGGGAGGTTTGACTGGGGTGGTGCGGCCTTGTGCACCTTGTACGTTTTCTTGGGTTCGGTCGTCCGCGGGGGAGGGACCAAGCTTGGTGGTTACTGGAGGGTCCTTGAGGTATTTTCCTGACTTTCCTTTTGCCTTATATGCCATATAACTGTATCCTGCACTTGTTGCTTTTGTTCTGATTTTGATGACTTGTTCCCAAAAATGTAGGTGTGGGCTTACGAAGTCTTTGGAGTACCGGCTCCTGAAAATTCCCATCCAAACAAGGATGTGTTCCCTCGTGCCGAGAGGTGGGCACAACAGTACGTGGGGAGGGGTGCGTCCAAGGGTGACCTGAGAGGTTTTCGCTTGTTCCTTGACCAGAGTGTGGGTGCCTCGGTATGACTCTTTTACCCTTTTGCGATTTCTTGAAAGTTCTCTCGATTTTTATAATGACCCTTATGAACATGACTTGGAACTTGCTGCAGGTTCGTTGGAATGCATGGGGTAGGTGGCGTCAGCCTTACTTGACTCAGAGCAGGGAGATGACACGGGGACGTGTGCTGTTGGAGTCCCCGTATGGCTGGCAGTGGTACTTGGGTGAGAGAGTGCTACGTCAGTCCCTGGGGATAGACTTTTTCAGAGTGCCAGGCCCGCTCCCTTCGCGAGTTCAGAGGACCCACGAGTACACAGTGGCTGAGGTGGAGGCGTATACTGTTTTGGACGTGCAGCTGGTTTTTGACCCTTCTTTGGACTATGCCGGCTATGTGAGGAGTACACTGGCCCATTCCTTAGATATGGAGCGTCGTTCAGCCGAGCCAGTGCCTGTAGCGGCTGCTTCCCTGCCTGTGCTGAGGAGAGAGATAGATGTTATGACGGCAGACGGAGGCATGGGGATCATAGACGTTCCCGCGGTGGCCCGGGTCCCGTGACTCTTGCGGCTACTGAGGTATCTGAAAAGACAAAAAAAATAGTCAAATTTCATTTTCAATTTGAATGTTTATGCATGTTACTGCGATGCCTTGCATTGTTTCTTTGCAGATTCTGTTGAGTGGGCGCGTCCCAGTCCAGTTGATACGTGACTTGGAGGCTTTAGTTCGTCGCCTCATCTTTGTTGGGATAGACCTGAGGTGCGGCCCAGACCTGAGCCCGGCGTGGTGCAGGATCCTGGTGGTGGAGGTGGTGATGGTGATGACGGAGATGGTGGTGATGATGGTGCTGGTGGGAGACGTGGTGGTAGAGCTGGCCGAGGAGGCGGCCGTGGTGCTGGAGACGGCCGTGGTACCGGCGGCCGCCGCAGGGGCGGTGGAGCGGGAGGGAGTCGTAGAGACCGTGGTGCGGGCGGCAGCCGTGGGGCTGGTAGTAGCGGTGGTGACCGTGGGACCGGAGGTGGTGGCGAGCCTAGTAGTCGCCGTAGGCCTCGGCGTGCCCGTGGGGCTCCTGGTAGTAGTGAGACTGAGCAGGTATTCAGTATGCCTTGCCTTGAGATTTGCTTGTTCTTGACTGTTCACTGATGCACACATTTTTTGCAGGATGTTCCCTTTCCTTCATTGCCTCGGAGGAGGCCTTTGATGAAGAATGTCAGCGGAGCTCAGAGGCGTGCCCCACCTGTAGTCGAGTCGTCTGGCAGAGTGTTGAGGTCTTCAGCTGAGAGACCGAGAGAGAGCGCTCTTGGGAGTTCGGCTCCTGAGTCGCGGTGGGTTCCGCGGGCGAGAGAGAGCAGCAGTAGCAGCAGTGACAGTGGTGGTGGTGATGACAATAGCGATAGCAGTGTGGACGACCATGCGGATCATCCGAGCACACCTGAAGAGTACCGACACTTGGCAGTGGGCCATCGCCGGGATTTCAAGAGGCGTCGCACTGGTTCTTAGGACGAGCTTGCATGCTTGGTTTTTGATTCGGGCGCCTGTTTGCCCATGTTTTGCTTTTTCTTGGATATGGCCTGCGTGCCACGGTAGCTGATGATGTTAGGTCTGTTCTGCCTTTTGATGGATGTACTTTTATTTTTATGACATGGATGCCAGTTAGTTTTTATATATATTGCACATGTTTGTCATGCTTAAAATGATTCACACTGGCAAAATCTTGAGTTTCAAAGTCTGGTCCTGCATATATATGCTTTGAAAGCGATTGGAAATTGACAATATGTGACACATGCCCCTGGGATATGAAAATATGCGACTTTAGATTGAGATTCGGAAAATGACACGTGGAAATACAAACTGACTCTTTTAAGGAAGAAAATTAAGCGTTATGGGCATAATGTGGCCCACCGCGCTTGGAACTCTGAACTTGTATGATGTGCGACAAACGAGCCTTTATAACAGATTACAAACGCACGTGGCGACTTGCTTGAATAGATGGAATAGGGAAATTGACACTTGGACACGCTTTGACTCGCCGATACCATTTGCTTGGTTGACTTTGGGCTTGGGCGCTCTGGGCCTCAGGTTTTTCCATTGATTTCCTCCCGATCATGTAGCTCGATGAATGTTTGACGTGATTTGTTGAAGCCGTTGACTTTAAAGCGTTTAATCCTAAAAACTTCCGCTTTATCGATTTTCGGCGTATCTGACATTTCGGAGTATCCGTCTACCCAAACGTGACCAAAATCGCCGGGCGGCCGTCCCCACAACTTTCAAATGTCCATTTCAACTTGTTTGTGCAAGAAAAGTGCTGAAAACTTGCTCGGGTTAAGTTCTGAGGTTGAAAACAGAGTTTTAGCTCTGGTCTTGCCAAGTTTGGCCGGTCGGCCAACACAATTTAGCCGTGCGGCTGATTCTGTTGGCCGCCCGGTTCTCCTGTCGATCTGCCAAATTTCCTGACCTTTCGGCAGGTTCTGAGTTTCTACGTGGCCTTTTGCTGGTTCCTGAACACCTTCCAGTTCTGAGACTTCTCAGTAGACTCACTTCCAAGGACATCTTGCAAATCATGAGCGACTTTTCCCTTATCCAACATGGCACGCTTCCCGAGGCGATCCATTTCTCAAAAATTTTGACTTCTTGTGCAATATTTCATGCACGTATAGCACAAATGGAGTTTTTCTTGACGAAGTTTCACTCCTCTATCTTCCTCAAACAACCATGGGTCTTCCGGCTTTGGTTCGACCTTGGCTCGACCAACTTGACGGCCTTGAGTGGCTCAACTTTCAAGATCATCGGATGGCTTCGTTGCGCTACATTCGGGACGTAACTATCCGTTCTGAGCTTTTGCACGCTGCGGTTCAATTCTGGGACCCGACAGTGCATGTATTCCGCTTTGGCCTTCACGAGCTATGCCCCACTGTGGAGGAGTTCCATGCATATCTTGGTGGATTTAGCTTGGAGATGCCGGTCGTGCCCCCGCACGGGGTGAACTTTGCGAATGTGTTGTCTGCCAAGCTTGGGATGAGTAATAAGGCAGCGAAGTCCATGCTTCAAGGGGGTGTTATCAACATTCCGCGCTTTATCGAACAGTTCTATCCTGGGGGCTTTGCACTCTGTCTCTGTTTGCTTGCCGCTTTCTTGTTTGTTAAATCTGACGGGCAAGCGAGCTCGTCACTGGTTGGTGTTGCTGCGCAGATCGAGGAGCGCAAGGATGTTGCTCCGATGGTTTTGGCTGAAACCTTGATGGGACTGGATAAGGTTCATGCTGGTGACACCAATGTCTTCGAGGGTAGTGCCTTGCTCTTACAGGTAGGCTTCTCACTCAGCTCTCCTTTTTCCGGTTTTTCTCACTTTTTCTTTTTACCTCAACACTCAGGTTTAGGATGTCTATGGTTTCTTACTTGTTTTCTCGCTCTCTCACAGATATGGTTATGTGACAAGGCTAATCTGCTGGAACCTGTGCCAAGGAGGCGGATTCATGAAACACAAGGGTTCGTTCAGCGGGATTTCCTGGAGGCTTTTGATGATGTGCAGGGCTGGTCTGGAGTACTTTCCCGGCTTACAGAAGAGGTAATCACTTGGCGCTTGGCGTGGCTTAACACTCCAGTTATGTCTGTGAGCAACATGGGGCGTCAGCGGATGGTTTTGGCCGGCTTGACTTGCTGGACTTTTTACATTCCCAACCGCATTCTTCGTCAGCTCGGTGTTCGTCAGACAGTACTACCACCAGAGAACTTCGTTGTGCCAAATCTCAATTTCGCCACTTTCAGAGCTTACCAAAACACTTGGAGGGAGCGTGTGACCATTCCAAAAGAGCAGTATCCGAGTGTCAATCTTTCAGATCGCTATGTGAGATGGCTGATAAGAGACATTGAAACAAGGGAGAATGGAAGCCAAAGTTGACTTTAAAACTATATCTTAATGTGCCTGAAATAAATTGCTTAGACCCACGACATGTTCCTCGTGGGACTATGCCATGTTGTTTGCTTTTGTGTTTTGAAAGTTTCATGCTCAGCCATGTAATCCAAGAAGTTTATTTGAATAAAGATGAATTATGAAAGTCTGCATTTTGATTTGCGCGCGACGGTTATGAACCAACTCAAAGAGATATTTTTCTTGAAAGATGGCGACCGGTCCTCAAGGTGAGGATGCCTACGTATCCCTTTTACAGGAATCAGGTCATGACGTAGTTCAGGACTACAAATTTGGTTAAGGTTCACTCGGGTATTGACACTCTCCTTTTGTGCTCTAAGTTTTGCCTAGCACCGCCCTTTCGGGTTTTCGGTCTAGCGAGCTCATTTGATTGATTTGCCTTATTTTTTTTTTTGCCTAAATCGCCCGATGTGGGTTTTCGATCTAGCAGGCTTGCTCTAAATTTTGCCTGGCACTGCCCGCCCTTGCGGTTTTCAGTCCAGCGAGCTTCTCTCAGGGGGATAATATCTCTTGAGCTGATCCATGTTGACCAAGGTGGAGAATTCATTGCCGTCAAGATCGATGAGTTGAGTTGCGCCTCCGGACAAGATTTTCTTGATGATGTACGGACCTGCCCATTTCGGTCGAAACTTCCCGCGGGATCAAAAACTGGAGCTCGAATTTCCTTCAGAACCATGTCACCTTCTTGCAAGTCTCTGGACTTCACTTTCTTGTTGAACGCCCGTGCTATTCTGCGCTGATAACCCTGGACGTGATACAAAGCTTTGAGCCGTCTTTCGTCAAATAACATAAGCTCCTCGAATCTCGAGCTTTGCCATTCTGCTTCACTGACCTCTGATTCAACCATGACCCTCAAAGATGGTACCTCAAGCTCAATTGGGAGGACAGCATCCATGCCATATACCAAGGAATAAGGTGTTGCCCCTGTCGGAGTACGGACAGACGTTCGATACCCCCATAGTGCCATCGGCAGTTGTTCGTGCCAATTCCTTGCCGACTGAGTGGTTTTTTCCAGTATTGTCTTGAGAGTTTTGTTTGCTGCCTCTACGGCCCCGTTGGTCTGTGGCCGATAAACAGTTGACTTGTGAACCTGTACCCCGAACTCTTCAAGAACTTCCGCAGCTCTTCCTTTGAAATGAACCCCATTATCAGATACAAATGCTTGAGGGACACCGTATCGGTAGATAATGTTCTGCTTGATGAAGTGGGCGACTTGCACTGCTGTTAAAGTTGTGTAGGAAGCAGCTTCGACCCATTTGGTAAAATAGTCGATTGCTACCAAGATAAATTTGTGCCCGTTAGATGCAGCCGGTGTAATCCTTCCAATCACATCAATGCCCCAAGTAGAAAAGGGCCAAGGTGAGGTCATGGAGTGTAATTCTGATGGTGGCACATGCATGAGGTTGGCATGAATCTGGCACTTGTGACATCTCCTTACGTATTGAACGCATTCAGTCTCCATGGTCGACCAGTAGTATCCCTGACGGAGAATCTTTTTAGCGAGCATCATTCCATTCATGTGAGGGCCACAGACTCCCTCGTGAATTTCTTCCATGATCATGGTGGCTTCCGTACCATGTACACACAACTTATGCATCCCGCAATGCGACCGTCGATATAGCTTTCCCCCGCAAATGATGTACTGAGAGGCCAATCTCCGAAGAGCAATCTGATCCTTCTTTTCAGTCCCTGCCGGATACTCCCCTTTCTCGATAAAGTTCCAAATGTCGTGATACCATGGCAGACCGTCATCAGGTTCGTTGACAGTCATGACATATTCGAAGACGGGCTTGTCCCTTTGCTCAATTGTAATTGGCCTCAGCTTAATTCCATCTGGTATCTCCACCATCGAGGCTAGGGTAGCTAGAGCATCTGCAAATCGATTCTTCAACCTCGGCACATGAGTGAAGGCGACCTTTTGAAATTGCGGAATCAGATCCTCGAGGTCTTTATGATAAGGCTTGAGTTTGTCTTCTTTTACCCTCCAATCCCCGTTGGCTTGAGACACAACCAAATTAGAATCGCCGACTACCTCCAGTCTCTTGACTCCTATTTCCAAGGCAGCTTCCATCCCTACGATGCATGCCTCATATTCTGATTGGTTGTTAGTGACATCGAAATTTAGCTTGAAAGCAAGAGGGATGTGCGACCCGTCCGGCGAGACTAACAATACTCCGATTCCGAATCCCTTTTGGTTGGCGGCTCCATCAAAATACAACGTCCAAACGTCGTTGGTTGTCGTCATTACATTTTCGTCAGGGAATTCAAACTCCACATCTTCCGGCCCTTCCACAGGATGGTCTGCTAAAAATTCTGCGACGGCTCTTCCTTTTACTGACTTCCGAGTGATGTACTTGATGTCGAATTCTGCCAACATAAGCAACCATCGTGCTAGTTTTCCTGTCAGTGCTGGCTTTTCAAACAAATACTTGAGAGGATCCATTCGAGAGATTAGTTTCACAGAGTAAGCCAGCATGTAGTGTCTTAATTTTTTGGAAGCCCAGACCAACGCCCAACAGACTTTTTCTAATGATGTGTACCGCTCTTCACATTCCATCATCTTCTTGCTGATGTAGTAAACAGCCTTCTCTCCTCCTCCTTCTCCTTCTTGCGCCAGCATACATCCCATGGCCGATGAGGTGACAGACAGGTACAAAATGAGAGGCAGCCCTGGTATGGGTGGCATCAGTACTGGAGGGCTCTGGAGATAATTCTTAATGGTTTCCAAAGCTCCCTGGCACTTGTCATCCCATTTGAATGGTACGCCTTTCTTGAGTAAACGAAACATCGGCTCGCAAGTCGAGGTTAACTTGGCGATGAATCTGCTGATGAATTGAATTTTCCCGAGGAAACTTCGTACCTCCTTCTCTGTTCGAGGCGGTTCCATTTCTAGAATGGCTTTGATTTTCGATGGATCTACCTCGATTCCTCGTGTAGTGATCATGAATCCGAGCATTTTTCCAGCAGTGACTCCAAATGTACACTTCTCGGGATTGAGGCGTAGCCTGTATTTACGGATTCTTTCAAAGAATTTCCTGAGAGCGGGCAGATGTCTTTCCCTTTCTTTGGCTTTGACAATCATGTCATCCACATAGACTTCTACCTCCTTGTGAATCATGTCATGCAACAACGTTGTGGCTGCTCTCTGGTAAGTGGACCCTGCATTTTTCAAACCAAAGGGCATGACCCTGTAACAGTAAGTGCCCCATTCCGTGGTGAAAGTGGTTTTCTCGCGATCTTCAGGAGCCATGAGAATTTGATTATATCCTGAAAACCCGTCCATGAATGACAGCAGTGCGTGCCCCGCGGTGTTGTCTACCAAGACATCTATGTGTGGCAGAGGAAAATCATCCTTCGGGCTTGCCTTGTTTAAATCCCTGAAATCTACACAGATTCTGATCTTCCCATTCTTTTTAGGAACATGCACTATGTTTGCGACCCATTGAGGGTATTCGGTGACTATCAGGAATCCCGCGTCTATTTGCCTCTGCACTTCTTTCTTGATCTCTAATACCCAATCAGGCCTCATCTTCCTCAGTTTCTGCTTGACAGGCTTAGCATCCGGGTGTAATGGAATACGATGCTCCACAATCTCGGGATCGATACCGGGCATATCTGCGTGCGACCATGCAAAAACATCCTCAAATTCTTTCAGGAGATCCGAGTGAGCTTGGAATTCCTCCGAGGACAGTCCGGAGCCGATTTGAACCATGCGCGGATTAATCTCATCTCTCAAATTTATAGAAATAACTTCTTCTTTTATAGGCTGAGCATGCCTTTCATCTTCCCTTTCGATTAGAGATCGAAGTTCTTTTGGAATTTCTTCCTCAAACTCGATCCCCTCATCATCGGGGTCGACACAATTTATTTCAGACACAGCAAGATAAGCAAAGTCGATTTCATTTATTTCAAAGGAGGGGGCCCCAGGGGCATGATACATGAGAGTGGACTCAAACTCAAAAGAAAAATGATGATGTGGAGTGATAATAGACTCATGTTCTGACTCAGATTCAGACTCAATGCTAGACTCAGACTCAGACTCAGACTCAAATGCAGTGCCAGTGTAAATGACTTTAGGTACAAAAGTGCAATTTTTATAAGTTCCATTGGCATCTATGATGAGAGTAGTAACATCCTCTAGAGCTTCCTGACCCAGCATCATTAGCTCCACTTCCTCGGCAGGCTTTGAATCAATCAACGTCGCAGCAGGCTCGCTTCCTCCCATACCGAGTGGATTCTCTTCCCCAAACAGCGATAAAAGATTCTCTGAGTCAAGAACTTCGATCCAGTCAACGCGGAGCCTTTTGACCAATTCCTCCCGCTTTTCTGCTTCATCGTCGCTATCCCAGGTGTTGTCGGCAAAGATTTCAAATCCCGACAGCTTGGTTTCTGTCTCCATGTCCCAAAATGGTTCCGGCTCTCCCTGATAGCCAACCTCCGGGGCTTTTATGAAATGGATGGGTCCCTTCTTGGCACGGGCCCGTATCTTCCAACCAGATTTGTTGTCGGGTGATTCATAACCAAGACCAAAGCGGTGGTTGTTTGTCAAGAATCTTAGGGAATTCAGCTATCCCTTGATTGTTGAGACCAAGCCCCAGACCGGGTAAGTATTCCATTTTCAGCATCATGTCAAGGGCCGTTGATCTTATCGAGAAATCTTCGTCCATCTTGATTGTAAGCACTCCACCGGAAGTGTCAAAGGAGAATCCTCCGAGAGTGACATCTTCTTCCCCGTGAGCAATCTCAAGTAGGG
This sequence comes from Vaccinium myrtillus, assembly GCA_016920895.1. Lineage (NCBI taxonomy): Eukaryota > Viridiplantae > Streptophyta > Magnoliopsida > Ericales > Ericaceae > Vaccinium > Vaccinium myrtillus. Next base: position 13,689,887 of record CM029278.1, on the reverse strand, counting down.
GAGCATTGTCAGGGACATGAGGGCGAATCCCAGAATCTCCATAGATGGTTAAGGTTCCTGTAGCTAATCCGAGTTGAACTTTCTGGTGTAGAGAGGAAGGTACAGCCATGATGTCTGATCGATGGAGCCATGGTCTTCCTAGCAGCAGGTTGAACGATGAAGGAATGTCGAGCACATGAAACTCGACATTAGTCTTGAAATCCTCGACCATTACTTCCATCTGAATTACCCCAATTACATCCCTGCGAGTATTGTCGTAGGCACGTACTCCAAGATTTGACGGCTGGAAATCCTTGTTCTTGAAACCCAAACAGTAAGCTGTGCGCAGGGGACAGACGTTCAGAGCGGATCCGTTATCCAATAACACGACCGGGACCCACTTACCCACGCATTTCAGAGTAATGTGTAATGCTTTGTTGTGACCAGCTCCTTCTGGCGGCAGATCTTTTTCGGTAAAAACCACAACGTGCTTCGCGCGGGTTGGTGTAAGCAGAGCTACCATCGTTTCAGGAGGAGTATCCGGTGGTACTTCCATGTTTGACAGAGCTTTGATCAGCTTTTGACGATGTTCCCTGGATGAAGAAAGTAGCCCCCAAATAGACACTGAAGTTGGGGTTCGTTCCAGCTGCTTCTAAATCGGATCGTCTGTTACCGGGGAGTTCCTCGGGGGTGGCTTAGCAGATGAATTCTGTTGAATGATGACCTCTGGACGGCTAGGAATTGCATCCTCTAAAATGGAGTCATCCCAAGAAAAATCTCCTGTTGCGGCATGGTTGGAAGGATTTCTACCTTGAAGATGGGCTGGTTGATAAATTCGACCGCTTCTGGTTATTCTGTTGACTGTTTCTTCCCACAACTGTTGATTTTCTCCCCAGAAATCCACGAATTCCTCATTGACCTTCCGTTTACCCGCCTTGATGGCTTCCCTCTTCTGTATTGTTCCTTGATCTTCGGCCCAGAAATCCGTCAAATCACTTTCAACTTTCTGTTCCCCGATTTTGACTGCTTCCATCTTTGTTTTAAGGTCTTTTTGCTCTTGGTCTCTCCAGAAGGATTGATCTAGCATAGCTTTGTTGACAGTCCACACTTCGTCGTGGCTAACTCGGATATCGACCACCTCGTCTTTATCCCAAATAGTAGCCATTGGATCAGAGACTAAGACTGACACGCCTGGTGACGGTGGGGATGGCACTGATGGCCGTGATGAAGACTCTTCAATGATGTATGCTTGTGGTAACCAATCTCGATTGCCAAAAGCGGCTTCTATGATAGAGCGGCCTTTTTCTTGAAACTGTGCGAGTGGCGAGACGTTATTTAAAGGACGTCTATCTGGGGGATTTGCGTCTCTTTGCTCAGAAATGCCTTCAGTTCCATCTATCTGACATACTTGAGAACTTTCTGGCAAGTGAACAACAGGCTGGTCACGGGATTCAGAGATAATGAACTGGCTCGGGTCTGGAGAGATTAGCAAAGAACCAAACAATGCTTGTCGGGATTCCTCCCAATCTTGATCGTTCATAGACCATTGTTCTTCTTCTACAGCAACGCTCCACCTTGGTTTTTCTGCTGGACTGGCATATGAGAGGAAAAGGACCCCAAGATCCTTTGGTATGGTGACAATGGGTTTTGGTTCGGTGATCGGGGTGATATAGAGGCTGGGGTTGAATATAGTGGAGGTAAGGTCATTTGTGGTAGAGGTGAGGGAGATTTGGCCAATTTGGTTGTTTTGTTTGTGACTGGGTAAGGGATTAGAAATGGTATTGGGTTTTTGGTTAGGGAGTGGAAGGGTTCCATTGTCTACAAGATCTTGGACTCTGTGCCTGAGCCGGACGCAATTATTGGTGTGATGGCCAGGCGTTTGGTGGTAAGCACAGTAGCTGTTTGGGTCATGGTTGAAGGGAAGTTCTTTGGGTAATTCTCGAGGTTCGAGAGGTTGGATGGCTTTTTTGTCGAGGAGTTTTTTGTACACTGTGGCTAGGGGAAAGGGAAGTGGGTTGAATTCTCTTCTAGGCTGGGGACCTGTTTGCTGGAAACGTGACTGAGTTACAATTTGGTTGACTGGTTCAACTTTGGCGGGTTTCAGGTTAGAAGGGCCGGCTTGGTTCTGATTGTAGTTGCTGGGTCCAAACAGGGTGTTGCTATTGCCGGAGTAGACTCGTCTTGGTTTAGGGATAGATTCGCCTTTCTCAAACATGCCACTTCGAAGAGCGTCTTCAACAGCCAGGCCGGCTTCGTAGAAAGTCTTGAAGTCAGCGGTGGTCTGAAAAACCACCAAGTGCTTGGCAAAATCCGATTCCAAATTCCTTGTGATGATTCTCATCTGTTCCTTCTCTGAAGGTCGTTCCATCATCTGAGAAGCTTTTCCCCTCCATCTTTTGATAAAGTCAGCAAAGGACTCATTCTTGCCCATCTTGGTTGATTCTAGTTCCCGGATGGTCATCTCAAGTTGAATGTTGTAGTTGTATTGGGCGACAAAGGCTGCCCCAATATCCTCCCATGTCTTCTTCTTAGAGATGTCCAAATTGAGAAACCAGCGGAGTGCGGGCCCGGTTAGGGTTTGCTGAAACATTTGGCCCATTGCGTCCTTTTCAACACCATACATGGATAAAGTACCCACATATGTTTGCAGGTGAGCTTTCAGATCACCACTGCCGTCAAACTTGTCCCAATCCATTGGTTTGAACTTGTCGGGGAGCTTTGCATCCGGAAAAAGGCATAACTTCTCCATGTCGATTCCTGTAGCTGCTATTTTCTCTTGCTTCTGAACAGATTCCTCAAGTTTAGCCAGCTTGGCTAATACCGACTCCATGTTTTGGCTACTTGATCCTCCTGCCGGCGGTGGGAGTTGAGAAGTCAATTTTTGGATCATGAGCATCATTTGGGCCATCTGCTTGGCGCTGTTGGTTTTCTGCTCCTCTAAAGCATCCTTAAGGAGCTGAATTTCGTTTGTTTCTTCTGCCATGGCTAAACCCCTGGTTGACTGTTCTGTTCCTGACTCAGTTCGAATTAATCGCTGTTCGGGGATTCGAGTCCAACCCGGTATGAGGTTTCTCTTCTTTTTGCCAATGATTAGTACTGAGGATATGCACAAATGGAGCTCAAGGGTGCAGTGTACAGTGTATGTGCAAAGATGGAGAAGAGAATGATGCGTGATGCGTGATGCATGATGTATGAAAGGATTGCCCCGATTTCCTCTTATTTAGTTGGATATACCATGATTTGTGAAAACAACGGCCGGACCAAAGGTTGCCTACGTATCCACAAAGGAATCAGGCCGTGACGTAGTTCGGGACTACAATTTTGGCTCTTTTTCTCAAAAGATTTTTCTTTGATAATAAGCGCAGCGTTTTTACAAACTGACTCGATAGACTCGATGATCAAAGTAACAACAGACTCGATAATCAAAGTAGTGACAGACTCGATAATCAAAGTAGCGACAGACTCGATAATCAAAGTAACAACAGACTCGATAATCAAAGCAACAACAGACTCGATAATCAAAGCAACAACAGACTCGATAATCAAAGTACTAAGAATCACAAGCTGGCTTGATTCTTCAAAAGAAACCCTGCTGGCTGGATTGGGTCAGTGCATAATCACATTTTGCTTTTAGAAGCTGCTTCTTAAGAAAGGGGCCCATCTGGAGATGCTGGCCTGGTTGAGGATCCTGTTTCATACACCTTCTCTTTTCCTTTGCTGGTCTTAGGGATTTCTTTCTTCTGTTGATTCTCTCCGGCGTATTGACCCTTAAGCTGCTGTGGAGTCATACCATCGTTGTTGAGGACACAATCCGCAAAGCATGCATCGCACTCACAGTCATCCCAGTATTTGTGACCTGTGACTGGGTCTTCAAAATAGTAAACAGGCTGCCCATTTGAGTCAAAGTACTTCACAGGGGGCATGATTGCAAATTGTCCATCATCTTGTTCCAACATGAGAGTGATCTTTTCCGGGATTGGCTCTGGTTCTTCTGGAAAGCAAAACTTCCATCCTTCATTTTCATCCCATTGGAGAGACATGCCTGGTAGATTTGCATCAGCCAACATATTGAGTTTCTCATCGAGTTCTCCTCCCATGTGATCCTCTATTTTGAGCTTTCCTAGTTTGTGCTCTTCTACTGGTGGTTGTTCCGGTTGGACTTCCTCAATTACCCATGCGGGTGCCCCATGGTGAGTGGAGAGCGTAGACTTGAATTTCTTGTAGGGACCTCCGGACATTATGACTACAAAGGAAAAACACACCTAATAAAAAAAATTTTTTTTGTTTCTATTTGGGAAAGAGAGCCAATTGTAGAGATAAAAAAGTTTTTTTTTTTTTTATTTTATATCCAACACAATTTGCGATCGTCAGGGCAATCCTTATGATGTGATGACCTAAGGCTAAACTATGTTAACAATGCATGCTGAATGGAAGATGTATGTACATGAAGCGATATATACAGGAAGTGGTGAACAAAATATACAGTTAACAGGAGATACGGAAAGCAATTAGCAGGTAAATAGGATATAACAGACAATCCTACCATGCGGGTCCCTGTCCTAGGTTGGAAGGTACTACGGTTTATTATATGCAAAGGCTGGGTTTTGGTTAAAGGGGGTTCCCTAGACTAGAGCCAATATTTGCCTCCCAGTGCCAAGTGTACTGCATGGCAAAGGTCGAACGGCAGGCTGACTCATCATCGTCCGGGGTTTGCCGAGAATCTAGGGATGTCCTAACATCGGCAAGCCGAGTAGGGTAACCAAGACGCAGCGGCGGGGCTTATCCAACATCGATGCACGTGCAATGCAAAAATTTTACAATAAAATGTTTTCTGAAAAATCCCACAAATATTTTTCAAGCCTGGCTCACTCTTAAATTAATTTTTATTTTGAAATTTTACTCAAGCAAACAACCGGGAAAGCTCCAGTCCGGATTGGTCGGGCGTAGCCCTGTTACTGCACCATTCCTTTCTCGATCACGCGGGGCGTGTTCGTTTTGTCAAGCTTTCGAGGGTCGTTTTACAAGTGTAAAATACCATAATAAGAATTAATAAAAATTATCCCCAGCGGAGTCGCCATTTTGTGGACGTGTCATCGCGGGATGGTCCACGCGCGAGAGGGCCCCTGCCGGCTCTCTTTTGGCTTTTTGACTTTGAAGAGTGAATACGAAAAATGATGAGTCGCCACCCGGGGTTTATATGGAAAACTTTTTGGTACCCGAGAAACCGTTGAAAAGAATGACTCTTATGTTTTGGAAAGGGTTTGGTCTGCGAAAAGATTCTTTTGGGTTCGGAAGCCATGTTACGATCGGGGAAGGTTTTATTAAAAAGCACCCCGCTCGCCCGGACAATTTCCGGTCTCTACTAAACTTTTGTGGGGTTTTTCAGAAAATGTTTTATTGCAAAACTTCAACAAACATAAGCAATAATAATAAACAAGTAGTTTATAGAATCATAACGGGAATAAAATGAAATGCATGAACTTAACAGTAAATAAGCAGAACCTGAGGGGGGAACGGTGCAATATCAGCAACTCAAAACCAGAAAATCCCAAAAACAGAGCACGATTCTGTTTGAAACAGGGGAAGGATGAAGTTGGCCGCCCGACCAATATGGGTTGGCCGCTCGGCCAATTATGTAGGCCGCCCGGCCAACATTCCTCTGTTTTTTTGAAAACTTGACAGACTGGAAAATGCCTTGAAAACCTTTCTTTTGGAAAGAAACTGATCCTTTTGAGTTCAAAGTCAACTTGAGAAGTAGTTTTTGAGAAAGTTGTATCCCCGGTGAGGTCGTATCATGCGATAACGGAGGATAACGCCCGATACGAAGCCGTAGGGATGAGTTTTGCTTGAAATAAGGTTACCCGAACTCGGGGATGATTACGGGAATCATCCCGAGTCCGGAATAATTCCCCTCAGAATGCTGGATGATCGATTAAACGAATAGCTTTGTACCTTTCGGAACGAATTGATCGAGCTTTGCGAAAGTTTTTGGTTTTCTGTCGGATATTGGGCGAATGAGAGAACAGGAATGAAGAGAGAGGTTTCGAAGGTTTTGAGCGGAAGTAATTTGGCAGTGTTTCAGAGCGTAGAGTAACGGTTTTCGATTTTTCCGGTTTTTTGGGTATTTTTCTGGGATGTCTGGTTGTGTTCGATCGGGTTCGGGAGCGAGGAGCCGGGGGTTTTAGCGGAGGCCGGAGGAGGGTTTTATAGCCGTGGAGGGAGGGGAGTAATGATGGAGAAGATTTCCGAAAGATTTCCCGCGATGATGATATTCCCTGCGCCGGGAATATATTCGCCTGCGAAGAATCTTTGCAGAAACAAGCTGTCCGATTTGACAACAAAGATTGGCCGCCCGGCCGGTCATGTTAGCCGCCCGGCCAAACTAGTTGGCCGCCCGGCCAACATGAGGGCAAGTAGACCGCTCGGCTGTCAAACTGAACCGCTCGGCCAAATCTGGTTATTTTGTTGGTTTTTTGTGAGCTCTGATCGATCGTTCCGAGGTAATTACGCATGATCCTTTCATCATAGGGGATGCACTTGGATTAAAATTGGGGTGTCTACAGTTATTGACTTGTTGTAGACACCCCAAAATGAGACTCTCCTACACTTTTTTTATCCCCAATGATGAAAAGAAACACTCGGAGAACCTTTCGGAATGGAATCCTTCAAGTCAACTCAGTCAACAGTACCGCACGGTACTCATCTCTCATGTGCAACACTTGCTCAGTCACGAACGGTGCTCTTTTTGAACTTTGGTTGTGGGATTGTACCGCGCAACAAAGTTTCTATACCGCATGGTAGAGTTTCAGTGCCGCACGACACTGTCAGGCATCAGATCCATTTTTACAGCAAACCCAACAACTCGAATTGTTGACCTTTGCTCTCACTTTTCATGATGATTTCATGTAGCCTACAAAATTGGAGTGCACAACAAGAAAACTTGGGGACCAAGTTCATCTCTCTGCCTATAAAACCCGATCGGTTGGAGGTGAAAAAAAAAGAATTTTTTTTGAGCAAAACCCAACTGAAAATCCTAAAAAATCCTCTCCTAAACCTCTTCCAAATCTCTACCATTTCATAACCCATCCATTGCTTCTACCTACAAGCTCCAGAAAACAATCGTAAACCCTTCCAAATAAAACCCAGTTCAAAAACCTTCTAATACCCTGTTTTCGGTCCAAACATGTTCGAAACCATCATCCATTCTGTTAAACCCATAACCGAGCAATCACGTTGCTATGATCAGAGCGGAGTTCGGAGCAGGACGGAGGTTCAGGTTGCAACAAGGAGTTCCAGAGGGCATCCCATTCCGAGCAAGTTTCATCCGAAGGTAAAACTTCGGTTTCCAGTTGCTTCAATATTCTGAGGGGAGGTGAAGCCAGGTTCAAGGTGGTTCACTAATACCTCCATTGGGCTGGTGGATCCACGTTTTAGCAAAAATTGATAAAGATTTTCTTTGTTAATAAAAAATCTCCACAATTATTTCTTCGGCAAAATCATTGGGCCGAAAGGAGTAATCAATTCAGGAGAGAGATCTTCTCACAAAGCATAAGTTTTCTGTTCTCAAAACAACTGAGTTTTAATCAATTTTTCATGTCATGTATGTGCTTATTCTTTTTCCCTCGAAAACCAAATTTCAAACTGTTTACTGCTTTAACAGTATCGCACGACATTCTATTTGCGCTGCACGGCACAGATAGAGTGTCGCACGACACTCTTTTCCAAAACATAAATTTTTTAATCATTTTCTCCACAAGGCAGTTTGAAATCTTGGTTCAATGTTTGATTGTTTGTTGTCGTATTAATTGTCATGTTATTTACTTGTTTTTCATTTGCTTTGCATGATTAATTGCTTATTTATTAAAGTTTAGCATTAAAATATTTTCTAAAAATTCCACAAATATTAGTAAAGACCGATTTTTAATCGGGCGAGCGGGGTGCATTAAAATCCTTCCCCGTTCGTAACCTGGCTCCCGAATCCAAAACGAATCTCTGGTTTTCAAGTTATTTTCAAAATCATTTTCTAAATCGTTTTCAAAATTGATTTCTCAGGTCCTAAACCATTTTCTAAAAACCCGGGTGGCGACTCCTATTTTTCAAAACAAACAAATTTTTCTAAAAACCAGCGTGGAATAGACCGTCCACACTTGTCTTGGCTAACAATGAACAAACTGCATGTATCAATTGTTCTGAGGAAGACTTGTGTTCCATCCGTTTTTGGGTTTGGCTCTGGGTTTTGGTTGTTTTTAATCGGTTGTTATGCTTTGGAGTTTGTCTTGGTTAGGTTGTGTCCTTTTGATTTTTGAGGCTTATTTTGTGTCTGTCTGTATGTTTGTAGTGTGTCTGTCTTGTCTTTTGTCTCCCACTGATAATGCAGCTATCAAAGGAGGGCTGCTGCTATCGATTTCGTTACTGGGAATGCTACTATCAAGAACAGTGAAAACATTCAGATGCTATAGCTGGAATGGTTTCTCAAAATAGCATTCGTGTTGAGGAGAGAGGAAGTGTTTTCCTTTTACCTTTAATCAAGGGGATGAGAAACTTCAACAGTAGATATTTCTATTATGCATGTCTCATTACACGACCAATTGCCTTTTGGATGCCATTTGAGCATCTGTTAATTACCGATTACATAACTATATAAGTGATGAAATCAGCATCCTTGCCTTATGTTGAATCAAAAATTAAAAATTCATTGGGTTAACCAAATTCATTTTTGTTTGTGTTAAATTCTCTGAGTTACTAGAAGAACTTGCAAATGATTTGGGGCCTAACCAAGTTGTTATTTCATGGGGTGGTGTAGAAATTCCCACGAGTATCATGAAAGAACCAGATCACGAACTAGTAAAGAAAGAAAAAAATAGTTCAGTTATTGCTTGTGGTCAGTTGACTGTTAGTTGTATATCCATCCCACACTCTAAACCGTATGATGTAAGGTAGTATCCCCACCTTTCAAACGTGAAGCCACCAACCAATGACAAACTTTTCGAAGCATTGTACTTTAATGGAGTTGCCCCGGAGGAGGAGAAGTGGTTTGTCAAGTTTTTGAAGCAAGATATTGCCATTCTCTATCACCTTTTGTGGTGGAATTTGGACCCTAGGGGTTTGAAGAGTTCATTTGACCAGCCTAGAGCATTGTTGTTGGATGGTGTGAACGAAGGATACAAGCTTGATGTGGGTAAAATAATATGGCAGGTTGTGGAGTCAGTTTACAGTAGTGACCATAGGAGCGCAACCCTACCTTTTGGTTTGCTACTTACCCAATGGATGGAGCATTGTGAAGTTCTATGTCGGGCAGGGGAGGAAGTGAAGAAACAAATTTCCTACATAGGTAGTGGCACACTCAGTAGATCACAAGGACAAAGTCATAAGCATCGAGCGGTCAAAGATAAAGTGTCCCTTGAGAACATGTCCAAGCGATTGGATGAGGTTCTTACTTTATTGAGAAAGATGGACTTGGAACAGACTACAATAAAGGCAGAAATAAAGCATTTGAAGAAAGCTCTCAAGTGTGAGGAAAATGAAGAACCCTAGGATGACAGTGAGGAAGAGGATGGAGAAGACAGAGATGGGGATGCGGATGAAGATGAAAAAGATCAAGATGAACGTGATGAAGATGAGAGTGACGATGAAGACGACAAGGATGAGAGTGAAAACGACAATAATGAGAGTGAAGACGACAAGGATGAGAGTGAAAATGACAATAATGAGAGTGAAGACGACAAGGGTGATGGTGAAGACAACGATGAGATGGAGACAGATGATTGAGCAAGTGGCTTTGCGAATTCTAACATATCGATGTGGTGTTTTTTATGATCAAATTTCAAATTTTTTTTTTGTCGTACTTGAATATTTTGGTAGTGGCTGGAATGCTTGGTTGATGACAATGTTATTAGGTTCCTTGACCATATTATGAATGGTATTTTTTCAAAGACTAGTTCAGTGCAATGCATTCTTAAATTTTGGTAATGGTTGGATCACTTGGTTCATGAATTTGTATCTTATTGTGATATTTGTGGAGTCATCTAGGAAAAGGATTTAGTTCCTGGAAGATGAATTTATTTGCTAAGACTTCTTGTTTTTGCTACTGTGAAGAATTGGTCCACTTGTTGGGCAACGACACTCGCCGGCATGTAGAGTGTAGCCCAACTTAGCGCACTCACTTCTAGTTCTATTCTTGTATTCTACACCTAACTGATTTCTGACTACCGGATATTAGATTCCAGCATTCTTGCGCACCTTCGTCTTCATCTCCACTAGTTATCAAATGTCACTGAATGTCCTCTCGTGTTTTAACTCTTTTGTGTGTAGCGTTTGGTGGCTTTGACTAGAATTTCTAACTGTGCACTTAGTGCATCGTGGATTCATGATTCTGCTTACAATTACCTCCCTAAAATTAATCAATGAATTGCCCAAGAATTGCCTTTATTCTTTTGAAAGGCCAAATCTGATACGGAAGCAGTCATAAAAAGCCTAATTATTCTCAGATCAATTCATCACTCCAATTGCTTGCGACCTTGGATTGTATTGCAAAAGTTACTTCCCCAAGCGTAGGGTTAGGTATCGCGTAGCATTAAAACCGGTAAGACCGGGTTGAATCCACAAAGACCGAATGCGCTAAGCGTGATGGTTGACTTGCGAATGAAGATTTTAGCCTTAAAGCGGCAAACTGTGTTTTTGTAGTTTGTTTGGTGGAATTCTCTCGACTTCGAGAATGACTCAGAATTAAAAATCAACTAGTTAAACTAAGGCAAAGTCTAGGGGTATTCAACGACCATGACTCGGGTTAATCCATCCTATCTTGATAACCGGCTCGAGGCATCGTTAAATGCCCCTGAACGGAAGATTTAGATTTTAAAACCATTTACTAGAAATAGAGCTTACGAAAGATTAGGGGTTTTCGAGTCACTTTGCAAACGGATGAATTGACATCGCCCAAAGCATCCAACGTGCCAAGTGGTGAAACCCTTGGCTACGTGGGATCAAAGCGGTTAACAAACCCAACCTTTGATACATAAAATTGAAACCCCGAATATTTGATAAACAAGCAATGTATGCTATTTGTCGAGATGGACGGATTAAACCAAAGTCATGGAGTGTTAATCACTCCATGACTAAGCTTATTAAACTACTCACACATTGTGCTAGAAATAAAGCCTAGGAATTTGAAGAAAACTAAAAACATGCTTTATAACTCTAAAAATAGATTTTTAATGAAGATCTTAAGTGTACCTACAACATTAATGCTTGAGAAATTAACAAACACTTACTGAAAACTAAGGTTTTCAAAGGAAAAAGCTAGAAAACATGGAAATGAAATACTTAACTAAATTGAAAATAAAATAGATTTATAGCAAGATCTCAACAAGAGGAGCAAGTTTAATACACGTGAATTAAACGGAAAGCAAGAACTTACATGAGAAATTTAGAGAGAGAAAGCTCAAGAGTCTCTCCAATGGAGGAGAGAGGGAGGAGCAACTAACTAAAGTCAAGTAAAAAGAGAGATAAGGGAGAAAGAGAGAGAGAGGAGAGAGATATATTCATCTTGTTTACTCTCTTACAAAATATCTAAAAAGAAGAAAAAATGGAGACTTTCCATAAGTAGAAACTCCAAAAAGTAGCTCAAACAAGCTTCTCGGGCTGCTGGGTATTGATACCTATTAATACTGGTATCAATACTGACCTTGAAAATTCCCTGTAATGCCTGGGTATCGATACCAAGGTAGGGGGTATCGATACCTGACGTTCTGTTCAACTTTGTTCTTCAGATGTATTGATACCTATCAATACTTGTATCAATACTGGTATCAATACTCAGGCCATTACGGTTGTCTCTTCTTTCTTTGCCATTCTTTGGCCTCGTGTGCTACCGGACATCTTTCAAAACACTTCCGAACATCTTGCGAGCTTCGGGAAGGGGAGCACTTGGTCTCGTGAGTGCTTGTTCACTCCCGGATTCCACCGGGAGTCTTTTTGAGTCTTGGTCATGGCCTTAGTCTTCCAGTTTGACCTTGTGACCTTTGGACTTCTTGATCCTTAGCCAAATCTTCATTTCTTGGCTCTTGAGGCCCGGTGGTGGCATGCCACGGGGCACTTGGCCCTCGGTAACTTAGAACGGTTCCCAATGCGCTCTAAAATGCGCTTATTCACATGTTTCACCTGTAACTAACAAAAATAACACTACGCGCATATCAAACATATAAGGCGTGAAATCGCCTGTGTGTGTGAACAAAAGAGCTAGATAAGCCCAGATATCTACAATATTAGGGGCTTATCACCAATACCCAAGGTCACCCTGATAGACTTGAGAAAATTATAGTACTTGTTACCAGAACTTGTACATGAAAAAGCAGATCCTTCAACAATGAACCGCTAAACTAAAAATCCATACATTGTATCCCTTAACAAAGTACAACTAATTTATAACAATTTTAAATTGGACAGTTGCAGAAAAAAAAATCAAACAATTGGCCCAACCAAACCAATAACAAGAATACATGATGCATCGTCATCTACAATGTCCAAACAAACTTTGGTGCATCACTCCTGAGCTCAACCAGTGTCCGATACAGGTACATCTTCTCAACCTTTGTTTATCATCATCAGGGTTGACCCCTATTTGGCCGCTTTCATCTTTGATCTCCACATTAAGCCTCGGTATCTTCTTTGCAAGTGCCTTGCAGCTTCAAGAGGTAACTTCACAGGATGACATCCAAAGGGATCCCAATTGTTTCATACTCTCCCATGTCTGTTGGAAGGCCCGCTTTACCAAACATCAACTCCTGCAACTTTTTACATGTGGAAGCCACAACCTCTAAGCTTTTGACTCTAACGCAATTTGGAACCTATACAAATGATATAAAGCTGTCATTCTTACAAAATGGATGAGAAAAAAAAGAGGGGTCAAAATTTCTTGAATATGACCAATTGGGGAGTTTATGCCAAAAATTTAGAAAAGCATCAAACGAAACCGCATGATTCAACCTGAGGCTTCTAAGATTCTGACACATCGCCACGAGTCTCTCAAGATCAGCCAAGTTATCCTCTCGTTTGAGGCATGCAAAATTCAAGGAGATGAGTGAAGTACCAGCACTCTGCGTCCGTGGTTCCACTAACCGTGTGCTACCTGATATTTTTGCAAAAGAATGGTAACACTTAAAAGATAAATTAATTTCACCTGAGTGGATACCATCCATTTACATCGAAAAAAGTAAGGATGATGGAATGCTTAAAACAAGATTATAAGAAAATCCACTTTCCTTCCTAAACAATGTGGATGAAACATTAAACAATGTGGATGAAACATCAATATAGCATAAAGGGTGAAAAGAATAGTTAAAGAGAGCACCTTAAGAGGGAAAAAACTCAAGGCATGTGCATTTGCGTGTCGGCATGTCCGTGTTGTGTCATGTTGGTGCTATATAGAGTTTCTCCACACCCCAACACAAGGTCATAAGCTACCACCTCAATTGCCAAGCCAGGACAAGAACCAAACATCTACAAATATTGCAGCAGCCTCACCAGAACATAAACTACTAAACTTACAGTCATCCAGCAAATAAAACACGAAGTGGATCTAGCATAACCAGAAGCAAGAAAAAGGAATAAGCTAAAGCAAACGAAAAAGGAGTAAACTACTGCATAACAAACCTGCATATTCCCTCCAAGTCGCACCCAGGAAGCAACACCAAAACTACATTAACATCTGTATGGCCTAAAAAACTGTTGTAACTAAACTAACATGTTATGGCCTCGAAAAAGGAATAAACTGCTATAACCAAACTAACATGTTATGGCCTCGAAAAAGGAATAAACTGCTATAACCAAACTAACATGTTATGGCCTCAAAAACTAGAAATCAACTTGTACTACTAAACTACCTATGGACACTAATTGACAGAAGATCTGTAACTCTAAATGAGAGTTTATCCACTACTAGAAAGAATTTTGGGTCATGAACGAAGGAATTAATTTGTTCTTCAAATTGTTTACCATCTTCACATTGTTCTTTGCCTTATCCATTGTAAAATGAGCTAGCCAATGTATCCATCAGTAGTCTGTTCATGAAAAAATGTATAACCATTGATAGTGTGGATGGTAGGTAACTAGCTACAATCACTAGAGTGGATGAAACACCTATTAGTATATTCATTGAAATTAGCGGAAAATTCCTTCCAACTCGAGTTATTTGGATCTCTCACGATGTCAACCACCAACCGTGGCCTTTCAAGATCATCAAACTACAAAATGCCAAGAAAGAAAAGTTTTACTTGACCTGAAGGGGCAAAAAAAAAAAGAAAGAAAGAAAGAAAGAAACGAATTGCAAATAGTCACCGTTAATATGCCATGTGGTAGTAGGACACCTTGCATAAATTTTATTACGAACAACCCACGGTCTTGGCTTCATGAAAAAATAATTATAAGTCAAAATTGTGAATAACCATAGAAAGAGGAGTATTTGAGTAACAAAAGAGAAAATCAAGAAATACGTGTCACTCTCCGATTGTAGCGTATGGTATTCCATGTTTATCCATTCAAACTCCATCAAGTTGGCGTGATGAAGGTGTCCAAATGTTATTTGAAATAACTCTTGCAATCCTCTAATCTATTAATGGATAGCTCAGACATCAAAATGGATGACTACTGGCTATAGATCAACAACTTATATAGATATGAAACACTACCAATTCAATTGCTAATGTTTTTCTTCTGGCGTTGGGTACGGCCAGGCCAGGCTTTGATTCGAATAAGTAAATTCCTTCTCTCACCATATCTAGCTCCAAGCAAAACCAATGAGTTCCATCGTTCATCGGAACATAGACCTGAAATGTTTAGAAATGCAACAACATGGTCAAGCCACTACGTTCATAGAATAACTCGAGAAAAATAAACTATGGATGGAATGAGTTTTTGTGTACATTCCCACTAGTTACATGAAAAGCAAATTACATGAAAGCTAAAGGAGTAAAAGCAAATAAGAACCATGATGAGGAAGACTGTGTGCAGTCACGATCTTACAAATTAACTGCGATTAAAATACAATCAGGTAGTAGTCTCACATTCCCACTAGTTAAAATCCAAGCAGAAATGGGAGCCATATGATTTTAGGGAAGTAAGTTACACATGCCATTCTCAATAGCTGTTTCATGGAAAGCAAATTCATGAAGATTTTCTAAAGCTCATGTACTTACAGATTTTTGTGAGGAGAACCGGTGCGTGCGGCGTTCGGAAGTAATTGCTCAAAAACCAGTGATGTGTATCGAAAACCAGTGTTGTGAATTGCAGTGTTTGAGTTCTGAAGGAATTGTGCAAAGTGCTTCGAAGGCTACAAATTATCGAGCCCAAAATTAAACATGGGGATTGAACTAATGAATTCAAACAAATTTCATAACTTACTGCACTTCTGAAATGAGGTAAAAAAGATTTGCCTTCTATGCTGCGAGTGGATTACAAGAGCTCCTCGTTTCCATGTCACTGCTACCAGTATCGTGTGTGTGTTTCGCTACCGGGAAAATCATTAGAATGGTATCTGTATGTGTTTGTGAGAGAGAGAGAGAGGGAGAGAGAGAAGTGGAAGTCCTGTCTCTGTACATGTTTTGAGAGAGAGAGAGAGAGAGAAGTGGAAATTGTGCGTTGAGGGATGGGTAGATAATCAGCCATTTTTTGGCGCCAATTGTTGGCGAGTGCAAAATTTATCCAACGGTTCACTTGAACTCAAATTGAGCCCTTAATTCTCTGGGTTAAATCAATCCGAACCATTTTCAGGACCCACATAAATATGTGAGGAGTAGATGTTAGGACACCAAATAGCCGCGCCCTATGAATACCCAATAATTTTTTCCTTTCTTAAAATAACCATATCATGTTTCAAGAAGATTAATTTGTTCTTTAAACTCCTTAACTAATTAATTTCTATCTATTTTGTGTTCAATCTATAAAATAAACCATTCGGTCCTTAAACTATCGAAATCGGTATCTATTAGGTATGATTTGAGACTCCGTGAATCTAGTGGACAACTCTTATATTTTTCAACCCTATATAGAGATTATCAAGTGATGCTATGTGTCCCTTGATAACTATTGGTGGATTGTTTATTTAAATTATCCATCTTGGTTTTTTTTCATCCTAAAAAATGAATTGGGAGTTGGAGACTATATAGAATTTGCGTAAAGGGCAACTAATGTTTATTGAACAGTGAATGTGATAGGATAGTTAAAAAAATTAGCGATGAGATAGTAATTATGAAATCAAGGAATGTCATCACTTTAAAAATAAAGAATACTTGTATAGAGGTAAAGCCATTAGGAACCAAGTAATAAGCTGACATCCTTTTGGAGAAGTATCATACTCCATATTCCATATTTAAGGGTCACTCTATTGAAGCTGGGCACTATAGCTGTGTAGTGTCGCATCCTAGCTGTTGTAGACACCCCAATTTGCGCTACTCGAAAACTCGGACCATGGCCCGTCGGCCTTCTTGATGATGAGTATGAATCAACAATTACCATGAAATCGATCTTGAAATGCACCCGGAAGATTTTTCCTTAGCCTAAATCACCAAAACCCGAAATGAACTAAGACACCCCAGTTCCCACCAAAAAGGGACGCGTCTATTTTTCCCTAACTGGGGCGCCCCAATTCTTTTGAAATCATCATCTTGCAGAAGCCTTTGCAGGGAATCGAATTATGGTGTTGGTTTTATTTCAAACGCTCAACATGAAACCAGGAAGTTTGTTTCGTCTTACTCCCTTGACCATTTAACACTGTTGAAACTTTCCAAGCTTATAAATAGGCCTGATGCATGAAAAATGAGAGGGACTCCTCTTGCTGCTATACTTCCTCTTCCTATACTGCTACAACAACCCTCTTTCACCAGCTTCCCAATTTCCACAAAAATTCTACCAAAATCTACCAAAAATCCTCAAAATTTTCACCTATAATCTCTCAAGTATTCCTAAAATCCTGAGCCATTGTGAAGCCCAGTTTGTACAATACTTTCTAAACCCAGCAAGCATCTACAATCTTTCCATCATTTGCAAGCAAAAGATAAAAAAAAAAGGGGTGCATTTCAAGAAAAGTTTTAAGGTAAGAATCAAATTGAAATCCTGAGGGAAGTTCCTCAAATTTGAATTCCAGTAATACATACTGGAAATGTGACCTGAGAGGAACAAAATCATGTTTTATATAAAAGATACGAAATTTTCAAATGTTCAATAAATGAGGGCGCCCTAGTTCTCCAATTCTTGGGGCACCCTAGTTCTCCAATTCTTGGGGCACCCTAGTTCTGCACAAATTAGGGCACCCCGGTTCATAATTTTTATCATTTTGCTTGTTTTAAATAATTAAATAGTATTTCAAATCAAAATAGGATCAAATTTATTATTTTCGGTTATTTAAATAATTTCATAGTTACTTTGATTTATTTTCCCTAGTTTTAAAATATTTTCTTTTAAATACTTTTTCTTTTGAAAAAAATAATAATCTCTACTTTTTCAAATCATGATTTTTCTTAAATTAAAACCCATTTTAAAATTGCTAAAAATTATTTTTCCAAAGAATAATACCAGAATCAAAATAAAGCAGAAAATGGATTTTAGTAATTATTTTGAACTAGGGCGCCCTAATTACCTCTTATTTGGGGTGCCCCCAGTTCTCTGTGAATTAGAATTAATTTATTATTTCGATTTTAGATTATTTTGTTGCATTTCACTGTTTATTATCATCATTTAATGCATTTTATTTACTTGATTATTGAATAAAGTTTCATTATAAAATATTTTGCAAAATTCCACAAATATTAAAGTAGAGGCCGATCTTGTGTCGGGCGAGAGGGGTGCCGTAAAATCCTTCCCCTCTCATAACCTGGCTCCGAACCCAAAATATTTTGGGTTAAAATGATCAGTCGCAAAGCCTTTTACAAAATAATGTCACGGAAGTCGTATTTTTATCAAAAATGGTTTCTCGGGTTATTTTCCGCAAATCCGGGTGGCGACTCCAAAAATCAATTCGAATTTTCCAGTCGGTGAAGTCGAAAGCCCCATGGCAACATCCACAGTTGTCAAAAGTATTTTCAATGGTTAGATTTTGTTAAAAGACTCTTCCCCGGACGAGAATACTTTTCCCTGAAACAACCTACTTAAAATTTAGACCATTAATTGTTAAGATGAACAACTGTGATCTAGCACTACACCCATGTAGTGTCCAGCCCCAAATCCCCATTTTCCAGGGTATAACATCAACAAACATTGGATAATGATCAAACAATAGAGGTGGTGATGACATACCTTCTGATTTATTGTTGTTCAATTATTTGATCGAAATTGCTCAATAAACTCGTAGTCAAAGTCCTCATAGGTTGGTTGTATAACAAATTTTAGCATCTTGGCAAAAAAAAATTTAGCACAATTGATTTTGGAATTCATTTTGCAGACGCAATCCATTTATAAATCGATGGTTTAATAATAATTATATTGATTGTATTAGATTCTGTCGGACTACTTTAATTGAAAATTGTTCCTAACAAAACTGTTCCTAACACCAATTGGTTTTAGGAGAGAGAGTGAAAAAGCGGTCCGACAAATTCTTTAGTGCAAAAAAATTACACAAAACAACTCAATTTTATGTCTCTGACAAAACAAACATGAACACATAATTTATCCCACTGAGGTTGATATTGCTTTGCCATGTTGGAGTTCGATAGGAGTATTTTTTGTTGATATCAGAACTGGAGCATGATTAGTTGATATCTGAACCTGGCATGATTTGGCAGGATCTTAAGTCTTTTTCATTAAGCAATTTATTCTGAACTTTTCAGAAATGGCAATGAATCTCATTCCGATCTTACATTTGCATGTGAAGCAATTTATTAGCAAGTTAATTATCTAGAATTATCTCATCAGGTTTGGAGATTAGATGTATGAGGTCTGTAAAGGTCCTTTTCACTTCACATATATCAGCAGATTCATGGTCTAAATGCTGCACAAAGGTTTTGAAGCCTGGGCATTGACTACAAGGGTCCCCACTTACCATACAATTACGCAAAGATAGAACTGGTCTATTAGGTGTCCAGTGGTTCGTAGACCTTCATATTGCAGTGTGGTCTCATCCCCTGTCCTCAAACATACAATTTGCTAGAAACTTGATTGTAACAAGACAGCAGAAATGCATTTATACACATACAAAAAGAACACACGTAAGCCATTGGCTTTGAATTTACTATCTATATTTTTATAATAAGGAAGGAAGTTTTTGAGTCCGTACATAAATCCAAGGGTCCATAACTATTACGCTAAAAAAAATAGTCCACTCCTCTCTCAATCTCTCTCCCCGCACTTCTTCCTCTCCCTCCCTCTCCCTCTCCCTCCCTGCGCTTCTAATGGTTTTAGATTTTTCCCCCTTCTCAATGAATCATAGAGTGGAAAGAAAGTTTCGAAGTGTTTTCCTGAAATCCACCGACTAGGAGACATTGAAAGCCAAAATACATGGCAATACGTTTTCCCGATTTTTTTTTAATGATCCGAATTGTCTAATGTGTTTCAAACTTGTTTTTAAGGGTCTCCACGAGAAATCATTAAAAACAAATATCGGGAAAGACCTGATCCAATCAATTTTTCATAAAACTGCATATGTACAATTTATGTGGAAAACTGCTCGGATCAAATCTTGCCCTATATTTTTTTTTTTGAAGATCTCTCGCGAGGACCCGTAAAAACACTTTTTAAACACATTGGACGGTTCGGATCATGCAAAACACATGTTTTAATCCCTTAAAAACACCCAAAACCCTCCAGTCCCGGAGTGGATAACTGCCGCTCTTATTATATAGATAGATACATACTGAACTTCCTTATTGTATAAATATCATATTATATAGATGGAGAGAAATTTTTTTTTTTTGGCTCCATTTTAGGAGAGATCGTTAATTACGTCCTTTTGGGACACCATCAAATAGCGCTCCCAACCAAAGTTATTAATCTCGTACCTGCAAGCGTCCCGGTTTTCTTACTGGGATGGTACGTCCCGGTACCGGTGCGTACCGGCGTACCGTTTCGAGATTGATCGCAACAAACTACGGTATAATTATAAAAAAAAATGCAATTCAACATATAAAAAAAATTGACATAAAAATAAAGCATTATAATTTTTCATAGACAAAATGCAACCATTCTAGTACTTCATATCCAAAAAAACTACTCCAACATCCGAAACAAGTTCCCAACCAATTTAACGTGATAAAGTATACCAAAAGACTATTTAAGTCATTTAACGTTTTAAAAAAAAAAAATTTTGCGTACCGGCCGGTATCCGAGAAATGGCCGAGATAGGCCGGAACACCCGTAACAGACCGGCGTCCATTTTATTGTGAGCGGGACGGAACATTAGGTGTTGTACCCCGTTTTTCTTCCGGTACCGGCCGGTACGGGACGAGATTCATAACTTTGCTCCCAACACTTTTCCTCACCATACAATTATATGGGATTCATACATAAAATGTAATCGTAAAATTTTTCAAAAAAAAAAGAAAAAGAAAAATCGCAAAAAAATTCCAAAAATGCAATTGTAAAAAATTTCCAGACTTACATGTATCTCTCTTTGAAAATTGAACGTAATGTTATTTTACAAAAATTAATAATTAAGCAACTCATCTCGACAACAACGAGCACGCAGAGGTAGCCTTACACTAGCTTTTCTAAAATGCACTCTATTATGGTGACAAGGGGCACACTCTTTCACGGACACAGGGTGGGTGATGTCCCCTCGTGGACATCATGGATGTTGGCCGATCACGATCGTCCGTGGTCGGCCATGAACAGCTCAGATCACATCCGTTGTTGAATAGATCTGAGCCGTCCATGACCGACCACAGACGGAGTGATCAGCTCAGCATCCATGCTGTCCCCAAAGGGACAATACCATCCCCAATTCTTCTTTCACATTTCGGAATCGGAATTCGCCATTGGAGGGAGTTCCTGTCCAATTTCACTAATGTCCCGTCTCCTCCAATTTTTAATTTTTTAGTTTCATTTCCGACCAAAAAAATTAATCAGCGTCGTTCATTTTGTTTAACTCGTTGACAAGAAAATCACAGTATTGAAAACAAGTTTGATCGTACTTCGTTTGAAAGAATTGTACTACTTGTGTGAGAAGAAAAAAAGACCCAAAAAAATGGTTTGAAACTTCTATAACACGATGTAGTACTACTTTTTTTCTTTGCATTGGCCCACTCCTTCTGACATTTCGGTACCAGGGTTCATCAATCGAACGATGCTACGTGCACAGACTCACGTGCACCGACGGCCTCGCCAACGCCGCCGTTGGCCCCAACCGATCGATCCGAGCCGTTCATCCTTTTCAAAATCGAATTCCGAGTGGGCCAGCAGGGGAATCGAGGCAATCGGACGGTTGTATGAGCTCCATCCAAAATCACCCCATTTCATTCAAAATCACCCCATTTTATTTTGTCTAGGCTCATTTCTTAGGAGTTCATGTGAAAATTGTTCAATCAAATATCGGTAAGCTATTGATGTAAAAGTAATTTTTTTAGCCAAAATTTTAAAGAAACAAAAAAAAAAACTCTATATGAAATAATTATCTATATTTGATTGGATTAAATTTTTGCGTGATCTCTTAACAAATAAATTTGAATATAATGAATGATTTCGATTATCCAATTAACATATAGAACCATGTGAACAAAGCGGATGTGGACAAATTTATTGGTAGCCCTTCATTTTTTTATTTATTGAAAGAACCATTTAAGTAAGAAAGAATAAGCTTGTTACTTTTGGGTCCAAAAAATCGAGAATTGAAAGTTTTTTTTATTAGTTCTTTTATAATAAAGAGGGTGAATCTGTCAATATAAGTCAATTTTTTTTGTCTAATTGCATCACATGTTGGATTGAAATACTATTGATTCGGTGTCGGTGAAACAAACATTAAAAATTATATTCATATCTCTTAGGCAAAGGGGTATCTATTTTTCAATGAAACTCTCTAGTGATGTCAATGAAATTTGCCCCAAAATACATCTCCTTATCAGCACACTTGTACAAGGAAATTAGTGGTGGCTTGCCACCATGTGAGGGAAATGACCAAAGTACTATTATTTTTCTATAATTGGAGGTGATGTGGCTTTGTAAGGAGAGGTATTTGATTATCGTATTGTCTTTACCCGACTTTCAAGGTTTTCCGTCTAAGTCTTTTTTTTTTGGCCTAGGCTTTGTCCATATGTCGAAGGACATTTCTGGGATTTTTGTGGTGACAAGTGTGTGGTGCTCATTTTTCTTCTTTTCCCTTATTCCTGAGTTTTCCCTCTTTTCCATTATTTCCTTCTTCGTCGTTTTTTTTGGGCATGTGTAAGTTGTTTAGTAGAGACACCGTTTAGTATTTCATAGACAGGTTTTAATTAAGGGGTTTGGTTTGGTTATTTTATTCAATTTAATTAGGAAGAGAATAACAAAATGAACAAAAGGAAAAGGATCACAATTCAAATGTGCACAATTGCACCATGAACTACCATTTGGTTTGATCTCACAATCACAGTTCCATAAAATGTAATCGTAAAATTTTTCAAAAAAAAAAAAAAGAAAAGAAAAATCGCAAAATAATTCCAAAAATGCAATTGTAAAAAATTTCCAGACTTACATGTATCTCTCTTTGAAAATTGAACATAATGTTATTTTACAAAAATTAATAATTAAGCAACTCATCTCGACAACAACGAGCACGCAGACGTAGCCTTACACTAGCTTTTCTAAAATGCACTATGTTATGGTGATAAGGACCACAATCTTTCACGGACACAAGATGGGTGCTGTCGAATGCTGACCGATCACGACCGTCCGTGGTCGGCCATGAACAGATCAGATCACATCCATTGTCGAACAGATCTGAGCCGTCTATGGCTGACCACGAACGGTGTAATCGGCTCAGCATCCATGTTGTCCCCGAAGAGACAACACCATCCCCAATTCTTCTTTCACATTACGGAATCGGAATTCGCCATTGGAGGGAGTTCCTGTCCAATTTCACTAATGTCCCGTCTCCTCCAATTTTTAAATTTTTAGTTTCATTTCCGACCAAAAAAGATTAATCAGCGTCGTTCATTTTGTTTAACTCGTTGACAAGAAAATCACAGTATTGAAAACAAGTTTGATCGTACTTCGTTTGAAAGAATTGTACTACTTGTGTGAGAAGAAAAAAAGACCCAAAAAAATGGTTTGAAACTTCTATAACACGAAGTAGTACTACTTTTTTTCTTTGCATTGGCCCACTCCTTCTGACATTTCGGTACCAGGGTTCATCAGTCGAACGCTGCTGCACGTTATCTCACGTTGACGGCCCGCCCAACGCCCACGTTAAAGACCCCAACCGATCGATCCGGAATCACTAGTTCATCTTTAACTCTTTTCAAAATTGAATTCCAGATGTAGGGCGGCGGATTTCCACCAAGGATTCATTGGTCAATAAAATCGGCTCCGGTCAAAAATCACCCCATTTTATTTTGTCTTGGCTCATTTCTTAAGAGTTCATGTGAAAATTGTTGGTAAGCTATTGATGAAAGTAATTTTTTAAACTCCAAAATTTTAAAAAAATTTCTTAAAAAACTTTATAAAATTTTAATCAAAATTTTATTAAAAAAAATTTTTGGATAATTTTATTTGAAAAATTTTAAATTTATAAATGAATGATTTCGATTATCAAATAACGATATGAACCATGTGATCCAATTAAGCGGATGTGGACAAATTTGCTGAACCATGAAACAAAGCGGATGTGGACAAATTTGCTGTCCGAAACACTTTCTTCAACAATCTCTGCACGCACGCGCCCACACACACAAGATCTCCAACCTCCTCTCTCTCTCTCTCTCTCTCTCTCTCCAAGCTCTAGTTCTTGCCTCAACCTCTCCGTTCTCTCCCATTCCCAATCCACTCGCACTTTGATTAGGGCAAATTAAATAGCCGAATGCCTTTATCTTTGTCCTGATTGTGGAAAACTTTGACATTCGATGGATCCGTTTGATTGAATCACCGAGTTCGACGTTTGATGTCTCTAATGGACTCGATCTGGATCGACAATGGCGGCCCAAGCGCTTGGCATTTCGCAATCGCGGTATACTTCGCTTTCGGCTTCGTCGCCGCCAGGTTCTTCCTTGACAGATTCATATATCGCGTAAGGTTCTTGCTGTATTACATTCAGTTATACTGTTTATGTTGATGTTGAATTCGAAGATTCGTAATGTGGCTATCGCTTTGTCTTGCTATTGTTCTTGCTTCTTGAATTGCAGTCATGTTGAGTGTAAGACCTGCTTATAAAGTTATGATTATTGCGCGTATATATAGTTACTATGCAGCTATAGAGCTAATCAGTGCCTCAGCGAGATTGTATAGTCGATCCTATAGATTGCTACTTGTTAGTTCTAAGAAATTGACGAGATTGTATGTGCAGTTGCTTCTTAGTACCGACTATAAAAAAATGGTTGATGGCTTAAAATTTTTTGGAGGTTCTTCCCCACTTGTATGGAACCTTATGAGTTTTTTTGTTTGTCATCATCCAGGGACTGATCCCATAGAACTTTTTCAAATTAACCTGAAAAAGTAGTATCATTAGTGGGAATATTTGGAGTTGAGCTGGTGCCCGGGCACCCCCTTGTGTCTGCCTCTGAAGCTAAGCCACATAATGAGGTAGTGCGTGTGGGTGCGAGGGTCGATATTCAAAAGAATTCTAGGTCTCAGTGCCTCGGAGCATTTTCACTGTATGTAAAGTTTCATGTCTCATGTATAATTTTCTAAACAATCATAACCTTCCAAGAAATGATAGTCGTAATTTCTACAGCAATTTGCCAAAACGAAAATGTTGACCACACATAACCTGTTGAAAAGAAAACTTACAAACTATAGATATGATACAGATGTAAACTAGTTGTGCATGACTTAGAACTAAACAGGAGTCCATAAGCTATCATAGCCTCTGTCTAAGAAACTGAATTGCTTTTAGAAAATGAAACCACCACCAGGTATACAAATATAATGTGGTTCGGTGGTTTTTTAATTCGGTTTCCCTCCACCCAGATGCATGATGAACTCCCTCCCATCATCTCTCATTCTTGTGTCTTTTTTTCATAACTTTTATGCGACATTCTGATGTGTAGTGCCTTCCGGAGAGTGCCTACCATTTCACATGCATCAGAGCTGTACATGCCTAACCAGTGAGAAATACGCCACTTGTAACATGTTACTCTACTATTGGCCGAACTTTTAATGCATGACTTAGGTAGAATCATTTCGCGAATGTAGAAAGTGAGTTCTCAATTTTTTTGTGAATTTCCAAAGGATCCGTCAGTTCGGGGTTTGAGTGCTCATGTGATACCCTTGTCCAGTGAATTATGTGATTAAGCTACAAAGCATACATTCTGGGAGGGTCCTCAAATGACTCTAGAAACACCCAGATTACTAAAGAGTTGAGTAGGACAAGTGGGTTTGGAGTGACTAAAGTGATTCATGAAACAAACACAAGGGGCAATCTTGGAAATCCTTTCCGTTTCATCTAGACTGTAAGGACAATTACATTTGGAAGTACAAAATTCCACTTTTGTATGCCCAACAAGACAGAGACTTCTCATGTTCGATAGTTTGTTGGGTGTTATCGGTGTGCAGGATCTGGGTTTCTTTTTACCACTCAAAGGGCACAAAAAAGAAAGGAATCCAATACACCTGACAAATAACTATCGCTTTATTTTGAAGCGATGTCCCACATCGCAAGCGATGTCCCACATCACCTGGTTACCAAAGTAATATGAAATATATAAGCGTGAGGGCACCCTCACTTCATGAGCTAGCTTTTGGGGTTGAGTTCTACCCAAGACCGTGTAACATTTATATGCAATAGTTTGATAGTTGAAGAATATAGTGATACCACCAGGGGATGTGGAGAATGAAAGTTCTTTTTGGCATCAAAGCTATCAAGGAGAGGGAAGCACAGTTCAAGAGTGTCGGGAAGAACCTAAACTATTTTAAGACGTGGGAGAAAAATGTTAGGGCATTCTAGAAGGGTCTAGAATGTGAGAGAAAGTTTTAGAATGAGGGTAAACCATGAGATTTTTGGAGGGCTACCCTACGCAGGTAAACAAACTGATTGGATCTCAAGAAATGCCTATTGAAATGAAAACGTATAGATGAGTTTGTTAATGGTTGGGGAGACAATCCATTTTATATAATGGCGCAGCATTGTGGGAGTACATTGTTATTGTTACTATCTTTATCAACATAAACCAAACCAAACCAAACCAAACCGAGCCTTATGTCCCAAATCCCAATCATTTGGCGTCGGCTACATGAATCCTATTTTTCCATTGAGCTCTATCAAGGGCTACATGATCACTGAGATTTAGAATGCTCATATCCTTACGGACTTCATCATCTAATGTCAGTTTGGGTCTACCTCTCCTCGTAGCGTTACTAATCAAATCTATTCTATCAACTTTTTAACTACTGCATCTATAGGTTTACGGTAGATATGTCCAAACCACCTTAGTCTATTTTCCCGCAACTTCTCCTCTATAGGTGCTACACCCACCCTCTCATGCACGGTTTCATTTCTAATCCTATCTTTTCTAGTCTTACCACACATCCATCTTAGCATTCTCATCTCAGCACACCCATCTTACCCATCTTACTCACTTCTTGTTTTTTGATAGGCCAATAATATTTTGTCCCATAAAGCATCGTTGGTCTTATGGCAGTTCTATAGAATTTCCCTTTTAGTTTTGTGGGTATCCTCTTGCAGCACAGTACACCATTGGATCCTATGAGTCACATCATCTGCAATCTCACCATCTTTGCCAAAAATAGAACCTAAATACTTAAAATGATCACGTTGTGGTATCTCCTGATCTTGGATCCTTACACGTTCTACAAGGGCACTTCAGCTACCACCAAACTCCCACTCTATATACTCAGTGTTGCTTCTACTTATCCTAAAGTCTTTTGGTCTAATGCTTCTCTCCATATTTCTAATTTAGGACTAACTCCTATAACAGGTTCATCTACTCAGACAATATCATCCGCAAATGAAATTAAAAGGATTATTTACTGATAATATGCACACATAGTCTGTATAATCTAATAATCTGATGTAGCAGCGTGGCCTAAATGAATTAGTTTTGGCTAGAAAAGGCCAAGAACTACCATTCTTTAGTGAGCCGATCGTGGCATATTTGTTCCATCACAAGTAAGTCTAGCCAAACAATTGTGAGTCATTAGTGAGCCAATTTTTGCATATCTGTTCCATTATAATTTGTTTCGTTTGAGGATGAAACGGAGTAACTAGTTTGCCTTTGGAGGTGCCTCTGCTTCTTAAATGCTTCAGGTCATTAGACTTTAAGCTGTTGCCAAGAAATCTATCCATTACATTGGTTTTTTAGGTCCACTGAACTGTAGGAGAACAGATTGAGAGCTTTCCAACTGAAGTTTTTGGTGCAAATTTATCCAATGGTTTGCAAGTCGGGCAACGTAGAGGTCTTCGAAGGCCTGTACCACTTTTCCTAACAATAACATCAATAAATCTAGAAAACGACTTTCCCTTGGGTGGAAAACTTAATTCACTGATCTAGCAAAGTGGTTGTTGCATGTTGGTGCTGCATCTATAGAAATCATTTTCTGGCTGTAAGGGGGTTTGACTACAAATGTGATACTCCCTCCGTCCCAATTTGTTTGTCTACTTTTTGACTTCAACGTGTCCCAAAATGTTTGTCCAATAAAAAGTTGACTGCCAAAAGTTCCCTCAATGTCCTTTCTCTTATTCAAAAATGATGAATTGGGAAGTTTGTACTCTCACTAGATGTCAAAAAAGTGATGGGTATATTTGGAATCTCAAAACATTTTGATAGTAATCATTCATTGTGTTCCCCTAATAAGTTGGAACTCCAAGATTGGACAAACAAATTGGAACTGAGGGAGTAGTATTTATTGATCATGTTGGTGATGTTATTATGATAGTTTTGTGCTTTTGATTTAATTGTGGTTGTGTCCTTTTTTATGTTCTTTTGAGTATAGTTTCAGTAATAAAAGAAAGTTGTATCTTCACTATTGGAATCCTTACACATCTGTTTTGCTGTCTGAAATGTCAACATATCAAGTAGTTTTGCTCAAGGAAAGAACGGATAACAAAATATAAATTGTGAGACCCTCATAAATGTTGGTCCATAGCAAATGGAACTCACTTATCAAAAACAACACAATGATGAAGTTTAGGAACGGTACGAAAAGGCAGTAGTCTGGTTATTCTAGTATTTATGATCATTTAAACACCTGGTTTTTACTCATAGTTCTACAATTTTTGAATTCTGATTGTTCTTTTTCTTTTTCAGAGGCTGGCCGTTTGGTTGTTGTTCAATGGTGCCATCCCCTTAAAGATGAATGATTCTATGCAGGCAAAGATTGTAAAATGCTCGGAGTCTATGTGGAAACTGACATACTATGCCACTGTCGAAATTTGGATTCTATCAATTACCTACCACGAGCCATGGTTAAGAGAAGAAAAAGGATACTTTATAGGCTGGCCAAATCAAGAATTGAAGTGAGTTTAAATTCCCTTCTACCTTTGTCGAATTGTTGGATTGACAAATCCCATTCATTGAACATTTAAGAGGAAGCATGCAAACTGTAATGTCCTATTCCTTTAACTATTGATGCCAGTATTTTGATCAGTCACTACAGAAACATAGAGATCACTCTTTTAAGGCCCTCCATTCCTTATTTTTACTGTGGTTCACCGTTCACATAAATGGCCCTTGCAAGTGTAAAATTAAAGTAGGACCAAACTAGTAAACTGTCTTATTTAGCCTCGTAGAGATTTGATAAGATGGTGGAGGATACATGCTTGTTGTATGAAGTTGATACTATACTTTGTTGTCAACATGGGGTTGCAAGGGAACTTATCCTGTAATTATTTGTGGCAAGAGCCATGGATACTTGTGCTTGGTGAAGTCTGTATTCTGTAATCACCTCCAACTTCACATCTTTTCTATACACTCAACGTTCTCAACATTCTGGTGATTGCAGACATTCTCACAAAGTTTAGGGGAAAATAACTTTGGCTATTCTTTCTTATTTGTGAACAAATTTTGAACTGGAATCGTCTTTCTGCAAGTAGAGATTGTGAAGGGTCTCTTCATCTTAGTTTTGAATAGATGTCCTCAACATTCTGGTGATTGCAGACATTCTCACAAAGTTTAGGGGAAAATAACTTTGGCTATTCTTTCTTATTTGTGAACAAATTTTGAACTGGAATCGTCTCTGCAAGTAGAGAATGTGAAGGGTCTCTTCATCTTAGTTTTGAATAGATGTTTTCAGTATATGCAATTACTTCTTTTCATTCAAAAGTGGCTACAGTTTCATCCTATTTAATATCATATGTATGACCACCCTATTAAGAGTTTCATCTCCGACAACCAAATCATTTTGGCACTGTGCAGTGTTTATTCCTCTAGATGAAACATGGCAAATTATTGCCCGTTTTAATTTGCAAGTTGTGGATAAAGTGGCATTGCATGGTCCTTTGCTTGAGATATTATTTTAGCTCCTCAGAACAAATTTGTTGATTTTGCAACTGTTGCATTGCATCCAAGATTATTTCTAAGAGCAAGTACTACTCCGCTACCACCACAATTAAAGACTTGAAACTCTGGAATTCTTCCTAATTTATTTGAGTATGGAACTGATAGTCTTGATTTTCTTCTTTATGTTGAATGAACTGTATGATTTACATTTCAGGATTCCATTAAAGCTCTTCTATATGTGCCAGTGTGGGTTCTACACCTACAGTATTGCTGCCCTCGTTACATGGGAAACTCGGAGGAAGGATTTTTCTGTGATGATGTCTCATCATGTGGTCACAGTCATTTTGATCAGTTATTCATATGTTACCAGGTATCTCTCTAACTTGTGGATGTACTTTGTTTGCTTGTTTATGTTAAGTGTCTAAACCAAGGTTGTGAATCTCGTACCGTACCGGCCGGTACATACCGGATTTGAACAAAAACGGTAACTTCACCTTATAATACCGTCCCGTGCTCAATTCCAGCCTATACCGGTCGGTTCCGGTCATTCCGGCTGTTCCGGCCGAGAAATTGCAGATGGCAAATTTGTAATTTTCTCGAAAACAACTTCATATAAAACCTCTCTTCTTCACGTTTTCCCCTCTGTAAACCCTACTGCGGCTGCTGTGAGTTTGATCCGATCAAAGATGGATGCCGATCTGTGCTTCGGATGACCGGCCACCTCTCCGGCGAACGTTGACCGGCCATTGTGAATGGCAAATCTGGAGATGTACACATATATATATATATATATAATAATGATCTAATAAGGGATCCCTTAACCAAAATTTGGTGGACCACCCCTTTTTCACCTTTCCGTTTTGGACCTCTCAATGTTTTTAAATGCATTTTCCAAGGTCACGCTGAAATCTTCAAAAAAATACCCGGAAGGGCTTGATCCATGCATTTTTCGTAACGGTAAAACTGTCCATACAGTTTTCGGTAAATGCATGGATCAAGCCCTTCCGGAAGATTTCCAGCGTGGCCTAAAATGCATTTTAAAAACATTGAGCGTTCGGATGGTCAAAATTTGGCTCGGAAAGGTGAAAAAAAGGGGTGGTCCGCACCAAATTTTAACTTAAGCCCTTATTAGATCATTATCCTATATATATATTATATTGAATATATATTATATATATATATAGAATAACTTCAATAAGGGACCCTTATATAAGTTAAAATGCGGATCACCTTTCCGGCCAAATTTTATAGAGACGTTCAATGTTTTAAAATGCATTTTTAAGGGCCTCAAAATTTGTCCAAAAAAATACCCTAAGGGCGTTTTTAACAAAGATCGGATGAAGCCCTTCCGGAGTATTTTTTTGGACGAATCTTCGAAAAATGCATTTTAAAAACATTGAACGTTCGATCGGTGATGGAAGCACAAAAAAAAGGCTAGGTCCGCATTTTATTTGTATATAAGGGTCCCTTATTGAAAATTTTGAGGGAGAGAGAGGTGATGTACCTAAAGTGATCGGTGATGGAGCTGTGCCGGAGTTGATCGAAAATTTTGGGGGTGGAGGTTCTGGTTTGATCGCCTTTGTGAATGGCAGATCTGGCTTTCGATGTTGAGAAGGAGACAAAGTTGTACTACAGCTACCAAATAGTTGGTGGGGCCCTATTCTACAGAGTTGTACTATACAGCTACAATGCATTACTAGAGGTTATTTCCTTCAAAAATGCCCAGACTCCATAGCTTTCTTTTGGAAATTTTTATGTTCGTTTTTTTTTTTTTTTGGCTAGGCTTATTAAAAAAAAGTGTACAACTGTTAGTTTTGGCTTTAAAAGAACCAATATAGCACACTTTTTTATGCCATATATAATCCTTGTTTTTTTAATATTTACAGTGTATTAGGAAGTTTATCACTAAACATTTACTTGTTAAATGATATTTGGAACATTTATTTGTTATCTAATTATAGTTCATTGGATGATATAATTTAAAAAAAAAAAAAAAAAAAAAGATGATACTAGGAAAAATTTCGATTTTATATATGTATATACAAGTAGTACCGCTAAATCCGAAACGGTACCGGTACCTGCCCGGTACCGGTACCATACCGTACCAGTAAGAAAACCGGTACCCTGTCCGGTACGAGATTCAAAACCTTGGTCTAAACTGAAACTGCGTGCATCTATGTGTGCTTGATTTGCAAACATTATTTCATTGTGGAGTGTGGCCCAGATCAAAACCTTGTGTTTTGGTGCTGCAAGAACTCTGAACTGTGAACAAAAAGGCTTTAATCCCTGCGACTCGGTAACTTACTCATTCTGGAGCATTCCCCTTTCTGCCTAGTTGTAGGATTCACAGTTCTCTACACCTACAACCTGAGTCTAGGATGTCAAATGTTGCAGAACTCCAGCCAACAGGTAACCACTTTGAAACTCAAACTAATTAAAAAACATCTTAATCCATTTTGAAACCAAAACAACTGGTTCAGCATCAATGTGTACAGCATATGACAACTGGATATTGCTGTCTGTTTAACATTTGGGTTCTAGAGGTGTGGCTTGGTGTTCTGACACAATTTTATTAATAGTCGTTAGGCAACTAGTGGAGCTGCCGGACACTGCCTAGCACCTAGGCCGATTAATCGGCGCCTAGAGCCTCCCCAAGTTTTGAGTAAGTGGTAAGTAGATCAAAACATTAACATCCAAATAGAGAAAATAGGGCCTACATAAACATAAATTTCACTGTGTTTCCCACCAAACAGGGGATAAAAAAAACAGAGCCTACATACAAACAGGAGAGAGGAGCATACCGTTGGTCCGTTTGTAGCACAAAAGAAGATGAGGAAACCGATTTAGGTTTAGATTCAGATCGTTTATATTGTATAGTATAGATATTAAAACTACACTAAGACCCTTAGAGTTTATTACCACAACATTAACCCCCCTTGGATTTGTAAAATTACGTATTTAACCCTGATTAATCCCGCCTATCAATCCCATCCCGTTGAGCTGCCTAGCCAATTAGTTGGCGACTAATTCTGCCTAGCAGCCGACTAATCATCCTACCACCGTCGCTCTGGCTAATTAAGCGCCTAGGCCCCTAGTTTAGGAGGCGGACCACCTAATTCTGCTTTGTCATGCCTGCTACTCGAGAAGCAAGTAGGAACAAACGCTTCTTCCCAATTCTTGTCTGAATATGTGCCGTTCTCATTTCATGCTTTTGAGGCTTATCTTTACATATCTATGTCAGCAACAAAGTCAATGTATAGTAAGCCTTTCTTTTTTGTGTGAGTGTACTGACTTCTAAAGGTTTATTACTGATTGCAAGGATTTAAATTGTTGAAACTTTGATGCCTTGAATGTGTATGGTAAACTGAAACTCAAGTATTTGAATAGATTGCTGAAACATAATTTGATATAGCGAGGGTGAAGTCAATCTAAAACTTCTTTAGGTTCAAGAACAAGAAGGCTGCACGTTTTTTTATTTTTTGCTCGGCAAAAGTCGGTAGTGTTTGTTGTAGTTGGTGAGGTTCGAACTCCCATTCAAATGCATGGGAGTACATGGTGCATACAACAGGGCAACCACTCCGGTTGCACCAAAGTGGGGACTTAAATGAGGCTTTTCCTATTTTGGTGCGTGCTGCAACCTAGAAAGAAGTGAGAATGGTCAAATCAAGTCATAGCTTGACTCGTACGATAACTATCTAAACTGAGTTCACTACTTCTGGAGCATATATTAGATCCATTCCAGAGTAGCAATAGTGTGGGTAGATTGTTGTTATCATTATATAACAGAGTACCTGCATAGAGATGCTCTAAGGGAGTGAAAATTGTAATGAATTATTTTCTGATATGCTTTTATGAGATATGTGATAATTCTTTTCTCTTCATGTATGATATGTTGATTCAGAAATGCAACCAGTCTATTCTCTAGTAGTTGTCTTCGTGGCCGCACTGTTTGGCAATTGGCATAGCTCCATTGTGTCGTGTTTAGTCCTTATACCTTCAGAAAGTGATTGCAAATTTCGGAAAAGAAGGTTCTCATTCTGTAGCTGATGGCCTGGGAAAATTTCTCTTTAGATGCCATGGAAGCACGCTGAATGGATAGAGCAGTGTCAAACATGGTTATCTGAGCTAATCTCAAATATTTGAGACTAGGATTGTTTTTTTCTGAATGTTACTTGTAAATTGTAATTCATTTACTTGGGTCAGTCCTATTCACAAGCCCTTTCAGAAATTAGGCTGCTGCTTCTTCTCGTGTATTTTATTCATGCCTGGTATTTGAGTTCAGTAGTGAAAGGTGTCCTGTGAAGGAAGGTGTTAAACTTTCCGTACTAAGCGGGCACCACAGCCCTGGACTCCTTTAAGCATCACAAGTACCACGTCTTATATTTATGTGCCTTTTTGCAGCTTCTTCCGGATTGGCTCAATTATACTTGCACTGCATGATGGAAGTGATGTGTTTATGGAAGCTGCTAAAGTTTTCAAATACTCTGAGAAGGAGTTTGGAGCGAGTGCATTCTTTGGACTTTTCGCTATTTCATGGCTTCTACTGAGGCTAATATTCTTTCCATTTTGGATTATAAAGTCCACAAGGTTTGTCCTCCAAGCAGATGCTCTATTTCACAAATCTGTATATTTTGTCATATCCTTTAGCATAACCCCTCAAATGTTTGGTAAATAACAGCTATGATCTCTGCGAGTTTTTGAGATTGTCAGAGGCATATGACACGCTATTGTACTATGTCTTCAATACGATGTTGTTGACCCTACTTATGTTCCACATATACTGGTGGATTCTCATATGCTCAATGATCATGAAGCAGCTGAAAAACCAGGGGAAAGTTGGAGAAGATATACGATCCGGTAAGAATTTTTCTTATGACATACCAATTTGAGGCTCGTTTTCCATTCAAGGAAGACTGTCAAATGTTACTGGTTTTGCATGCAAATTGCAGGAAGTGCTCTCTCTCTCTCTCTCTCTCTCTCTGGGTTGCTTTTGTTAATTGTAATGCATGGGATAAACGAGGTGGCAATTGCAACATAAACCCCAGAAAACAGTCTCTTGGACCATATCAAAACCCTAAATTTGTGTAATGCTCAGAAGCACCCGTAAGACATTCGCCAGAGCATAAAAAGGATAGCTGAATCGTAGTTGCATTCTTGTCATCTATCATATTTTGTCATTCTGTTAAACAGCTGCTAACTTCTTTAACCCCCAATCCAGATTCGGAGGAGGACGAATAGCTGAATTATTGCGGTCAAATAGTATTGTAAGGCTGAGATATCTAGTCAAGGAAATGTTTCTTTTCACGGGGGGATTACGCCTGTCTGCTGAATATTGTTTGCTTTGGAGCGTCTTACCCGTGGACAGATTACTGCCGCAGATTTCCCGTGCATCAGTTGATTCGAGTGGGGTTGAAAACTCTTCTACCTTTCAAATATCCTCCCTTGTTTCAGTTCTTTTTGTTGAGATACAAATGGGGTTAGAACATATATTATGTTCATCCTGATTGAGATTGGTGTAAAAAATTAGGTCTATTGCATTTTTTGTTTTCCTTACATCTTGAAAAACTCATCACTTTGTTTTGAGCAGTAAAATTGTGTTTTTGTTTTTCTATTGCATTTCCACTGTGCTAATGGATTTTGATCCTCTCCCGTCCCGTCCCTCAAACCTGGACGGTCCACCCGTCCATTGGTGGGCTCTTTCCGGGTTCACTTCAATGAGGGACGGTCAATGTCTTAGACCTTGTTGAGAATATTGGTCCAAAAAAAATAATGTTGATTAAATATCATTTCATTAACGATTCTCAGAGTTGGAGTACTAATATTTTAGAGACACATCTTTATCAAGACGTGTTTAGATTCAGTATTTCAGTAATTTTTAATATTAATTGTGTTTTAAAATCATATCAAATAATATTTGATCCATACTACTTTTGACGTCTAATGTCTGTCCAAAAAAATGAATGGTCCCGATCATCAATGTAATATTTGATTTATACAACTTTTGACGTCTAATGTCTGTCCAAAAAAATGAATGGTCACGATCATCAATGGGACTAGAGAGGACTTTGATGATGAGATTGACATGATTGGTTTGATCAGTTTATTTTTGTGATAAAATAGTTTGTTCCTTTGATCGAGTACGTAAATGCGTTTTTCTGGGACTTGGTGCTGTGCACCCCTCGGCCGTTCGATCATGTTTTGAATGGCTTGGATGCGTTCGGTAATTTTTCTTTAATTTTAATTTATTTTTACTAGTAAAAAATCAAAATACATCCGAGTTGTTTAAAACACGATCGGATGGTCGAGGAGTGCACAGCACCTCCGGATGTCTTTTTTCTGAATCATTGAATGCAAAAGAGAATTGTTGCTCATGATTTTTGAGGAATTGACCCACATTCTTTGTCCAACTGCTCGCCAAGGATGGAAAGCATTGAGGTTCTCTCTTTTTCCCCTTTTTAAAAAGGGTGGAGATGCCAAAACACATTTTTTTGGGTCTGAATGCAGTTTTTTTTTACTATTATAGCTTATTAGTTGTCTACCTGACCCTATCACATTGGTGTGGATAAGGTCCAATACTTATCCAGGTCAAAAGAAAGACCAATGCTTAATGCTTTCAAACAAGTTGTCGGAACCCAACCCAAAAAAATGAATGACTCTTTGAGGCGCTGTGACACCTTCAAGAAAAAACAAAAGAGCAAAAGAGCGGTCAGTCTCCAATTTCCCTGCTTGTGGTAACTTCAACCAAGTGCTCTATATATATATATATATATATATACCATTTAGTGTACACCAGTGGCGGAGTCAGGAATCGAAATTGAAGGGTGCTAGACAAAAATTTAAAATTTTGCCGGAACATAATCTCACTTATATGAAAAGAAATCACATAAGTTTTTATTAAGTAGGTCAGACCCATTCAAGATATTAACATATCCTCTAATTACATCTTTTATGCAAAAGAAAACCTTTTGATTCCGATTTTTAATTTACAGAACGACATGGGAAAATAATTTTACTTGTTTTTTGGGCTGAGTCTAGACTGTTTATCTAGATTGCCTACGTACCTGTAGTTCGGGATCAAGCCAAACGTAGTTCACGTTTAAGTGACTTGCCTTTGCGGTTCTTTTATGATTTAGTGAATATTAGATAATTCACTTGTAAACTCAAGAATCACGGCATCACTACAAGAAGAGCACATCCCAACTAGGTTGGCACCCACTCTTTTATCAATCATATGCCAATCTTAAGTATTTTCTTTTTTATTTAAGTGACTGCTCCCTTTTAGATGGGATGCCTACGTATTCGATTCGTCCAATTCAACTTGGAAT
This sequence comes from Vaccinium myrtillus, assembly GCA_016920895.1. Classification (NCBI taxonomy): domain Eukaryota; kingdom Viridiplantae; phylum Streptophyta; class Magnoliopsida; order Ericales; family Ericaceae; genus Vaccinium; species Vaccinium myrtillus. The sequence continues at coordinate 13,653,022 of CM029278.1, read as the reverse complement.
ATAATTTCGAATCAAAATCAAGTCAACCTAGTTCTTATTTGATTTCCATATTTGATTTTTTAGTGAACTTTTGAGATTCACCGTGCTTGTGACTGAACCTATTTGAGTAGGTTGCCTACATATTCAATTCGGTAAGTCGAAAGTCACCGAAATTGAAATCAGATCAAATTGTAGTTCTAAACATTTTTGACAGATTGCTTTTGACTGTGTGAAGGCCCAAACAAGTCCTTATACCCTTTGGCCTAAAAATCTGAAATCTTTTGGAAGATATAAATTTGGACGGTTTAGTTTTGTTTATTGCCTTTGAGTGGCAACGTTTGAATCTTACTAAATAATCACATTTGAGGACTGGTATTTTGCTGACAAACTCAAATGCCAAACTTTGATTTTAGAAACGGTTATTTAGCAATTGAATTGATTTTTGCACATCTGTGCGCAATAAACTTTTCAATTTGCACCCTCAGTGCGCAGTAAATTTCTCAATTTTTTGCACTTTCGGCGTGTGATAGATTTCACATTTTTTTACCCTTGGTGCGCAGTAAATTTTCCATTTCACACCTTCAATGCACAAAAAGTTTCCAATTTGCACCCTTAATTTGCACCCCCGGTGCATAAGAGATTTTTTCTAATTTGCACCCCCGGTGCATAAAAAGAGTTTCAATTTTTGCACCCACGGTGCGTTAAGAAATGTTTCAAGTTCGCACCCTCGGTGCACAAGAAGTGTTTCAGTCTGTTGCACCCTCGGTGCGTTAAGAAGTATTTCAATTTTTGCACCCCCGGTGCATGAAGTATTTTTTTGACTTGCACCCCCGGTGCATAAGAGGTTTTTTTTTTTTTAATTTTGCACCCCCGGTGCATTAGGAAATGTCTCAATTTCGCACCCCCGATGCGTGAAGTATTTCTCAGTCTGCGCCCCCGGTGCATAAAAGAAGTCAATTTCACTTGAAATTTAATTGATCTAACCAAGGTTAGTGTAAACCAATTCAAATTTTAAGAAACCACAAAATACCTTCTTATTTGAAAAAGGGTGCAAATTATCTAGGTTCCCAACTCATTTAGAGATATACTCCAAAAAAAAATACCAAATTTAACTTCAAAAACACCTTTTACAAATTTAGCAAGTCACTTTTCAAAAAACTCACAAAATCAGACTCTCTATTCTAACTTTATTATATTAAACTATTATTTATTTCTACTCCTACTTCCCAAAAGTAAATTTAACAAAAAGTGAACAGTGCATGAATAGTGCATGAACAGTGCGTGACTGGTGAGTGAACAGTGCATGAATAGTACATGTATTTTTGCGGAAGTTTAAAAATGTACTTTCGTATATCGTTTTTGAATTTTTTTTGCACCAAATTAAAGTACTCTTGGTGCAAAAAAAAAATTAAAAAGTTATATAGATAAATATGTTTTTTCGGGGTTTAAAATTGCACGTATTCTCATATGGATCATTTAAAAAGGGACGGAGGGAGTAATTATTTTTAAAATATCTATTAAAATTATGAATAATATATTAAAATTATGGAGGGGGAAGGCCAGGTCCACCTCCGGCCCCTATATAGCTCTGCCCCTGGTGTACAGACACATCTTTTCTTGGTTTTGTCTATCGTATTTGTAATAAGTTTGGCAATCTAGCCGTTATTCCTAACACGTAAAACATAGTGATGCAAAAACAAAGATTTATATCATCACCGAAATTATGTATAATCGATTTGCAAAACTTGGTACTCCTATTTTCTTCAGCACCAAATGCATTAATGTATAACTTTGACTATTTACGCCACGGCCCACCCTGAAGAAGACGTACATTCGTTAATACCAAACAAAACCAAGGGCATTTTGGGGAACAAAATGGGAGGCGCCGAATTCAGGAATGGGGAGGCCGAAGAGAATTTCCTTTTAGTATTGGAAGGACTTTTGTCACGACTTCCACGTGGATTCCACTTTATGCATTTTATACTCTCTCTCTCTCTCTCTCTCTCTCTCTCTCTCTCTCTCCGTCCGCAGTCCCCTGACTCCCCTCTCACTCTCTCTCTCTTTCCCCTACTTTTCTCTTTCTCTCTCTCTCTCTCCATAACTTTCTCACTTTTTAATTTTACAAATTAAATTGCTCGATCATACCACTTTTATTTTTCAAATCTTATGCTGAAAAAAAATGTATACTTAAAATCTACTCAATGACATGTATCAAACAAGACCAATATTGAATATGTAATTAATTATAAAAAATAATTTTTTAGATATTAAAAAAAAACCTCCCTTAAAAATCATTTTACCGACAACAAGAATCGAACATGTAGAGAAGAAGGTTTGTCGTGATATTGGATTATCATTCCTATTATTCACATTAAAAAGTCCATGTTTAATTTCAAAATCAGATCGACCTTCTTTGTTATAGGAAAATTATAGTTTTAAATTTTTTTTTGTTGGTGCATATGATATAGGTTTTTTTCCCCTAACATTGAGCTCGTGAATTTTAAAATATGTTTTTAAGTAATCTTGTAAGAGTGATATTAACGTAAAAACTATTTTATACAAGAACTTTGACATTAACGTAAAATATGATAAGAGTCATTAACGTAAATTATTTTTTATAATTAATTACATATTTAATATTGGTCTTGTTTGATACATGTCATTGAGTATATTTTAAGTATACATTTTTTTTCAACATGAGATTTGAAAAATAAAAGTTATGATCGAGCAATTTAATTTGTAAAATTAAAAAGTGAGAAAGTTATTGAGAGAGAGAGAGAGAGAAAGTAGGGGAAAGAGAAAGAGAGTGAGAGGGGAGTCAGGGGACTGCGGACGGAGGAAGAGAGATAGAGAGAGATTATAAAATGCATAAAGCGGAATCCAGGTCAAAAAAAGGTCAAATGCTTAATGCTTTCAAATGAACCCTTCTACATGCACCGACCCAAATGCACCGACGGCGTCGCCGACGCCGTTGTGGGTCCCAAACGGTTGATCCGAGTCGTTCATCGTTCTCAGAATCGAATTCCAAGTGGGTCTATGCGGGAATCGAGGCAATCGGACGGCTGTATGAGCTCGATCCAAAATCACCCCATTTCATTCAAAAAAATTTGGATGAAATGGGGTGATTTTAGATCAAGCTCATACAGTCGTCCGATTGCCTCGATTCTCGCACTAGCCCACTCGGAATTCATTTATGAGAACGATGAACGGCTCGGATCGACTGGTTAGGACCCATATCTGCGTCGGCGACGCCGTCAGTACACCGTCGGTGCATTTAGGTCGGTGCGGAAGGAATTACCTCTTTCAAATTGGAGAGGTACTGATCATGAAAGCTCTAGTCGGATGGGATGCAATGACACTGTGTCATGTACGTAATGCACAGCAGGAACCCATTGTCCTGATGTTTACGGGACCAAATGATCTAAACTTTGCCGAAACTTACAAAAGTCCCCATCGTCACAAAATCCATTTTCCACAAGAATTGCAAGGTCAAGGTCAAGGTCAAGGTCAAACAGATAGCCCGCGTGTCCGCTTACACACATGACACAGACCCCTACACCGTCCATCTGTTCTTTAACTCCTGAGTTGACTATTTTCCAAAGAAAACTCCTGAGTTGACTTTCCCACGTAGAAGAAGTAAAATTGAGTTGTTTTAACTTCAAAAAATAAGCAGCAATTGGTAGTTAGCTCGTGCGATAGAGCTTTTGGATACACACACTGTATTCTGAGATCGGGTCTCATTCCCTTCTCCCCATGTAATATATTAGGAATGACGAATGACAAAAAAAAAATGGAACATTATTCGAAATTTTAAATTTCTTAATAATTACACGATTATGTGTTTGTTAAAAGAAGTTATTATATTCCCAGTTCTTTACTTGTGTTTCTTAAATCACGATTAATGTGTAAAAATAGTTGGGACGCTAAATGTGTTCTAAATTTTTTTAAGAGAGACTCTTTTACAATTTTGACAATGTGTGTAGAAAATAAATGAAGGGGCAATGCTAGGGCTCTTTCCATTTGAAATTTTTACTTTTTTCACGGAAAATGTTATGACTTGGAATGGTTCCTTAAATTAAAAATAAGAGGAATCTAAAAAATTTAATATTGGATGTTCCACTAACCCAGTTTTTGAAAAAAATGGTTTTTCACGATTTTTTATGTGATGTGTTGTGAGAAAATAACCTGTCTCGGTGTTTGGAAAAAATATTTTTTTGTTAGTGGAACTTTGCTGCTTCTATGATTATTATCTAACTTGACTAAAAAGTAGGTTTCATTTTTCAAGGAAAATATACGCACTATTATAGCCCCTTCCCCCTGCAAAATATGAAAATCCACCTCCATGAAACAGGAGAAATATAGATACAACAGTTATTCATAACGCTCTCCCACATAAGGTGATTTCATGTATTTGTAGGTCTCATTGCATGTAAAAGGAGTGTTATCAATAAGAGATGTTTGAAAATTTTCGCAACCCATGAAAAGTAAATTTTAATATAACGGTTATTTGTAATGCCTCTCACAAGAGATAAGACCTACATATACGTATACATGTGACCCACCTCATGTGAGAAGGCGTTACAAATATAGAAAATAGTGGGCCGGTCCTACCTTTGGTGAAGAAATGCTTGAACCAAAATCACGCCGTTTCATTTTGAACGAAACGGCGTGATTTTGGTTCAAGCACTTATAACCGTCCGATTGAGCTGAAATTTTGTGGAGCCCCTCGGAAAAATGTTCTAAGAATAATGAACGGTTCAGATCACTTTGGTAGATATGGACCCAAAAATAGATCCCCGAGAGCAATTTGTACATTTTCTGTACAAAATGTTCTGTACCCGTAGGATTACCGAAGGAGAACCGGCCCAGAAATGGCCCTTTCAAATAACCGTCGTATAAAAAAAAAAATCGAAAAGTAGGATAATGTTCACATGGAACTCGGCCCAAGAAACTTCCAAAACCGTCCTTTAATTTGTACCCTCCTTAAGTCTGGCCCACCCCTTTCATCGGGACCAATTACTACCGTCCATCTAAAAAGTCCACGTGTGAACACTGCTACATATGACGGCGTCAACTAGCCAGCCGGCAAAACTCAGTACTTGAATCAATCTGGTCCCCACCTCCCCAAACTGAGAGCATCTCCTTGTAAAACTCTACTCTACTCTGTTTTTTTTTTGTTTTTTTTTTATTTATAAAAAATGAGATGTTAAAAATGAAGGGAATACTCTTGTAGGGAATCGCGCGGGAAGGCGCCTCAAGTGGGTTCTAAAACGATTTAACAACTAATTCAAAGTTTTCAAAATTTAAAAACACATTTTTAAACTGTTTATTGAAATTGGCACTTTAAAACCAAAATCTTCTTAGATTGTTAATTGTGGATGTTTGGTATGTGAACGATGTTAATGCGTTTTTTTTGTTTTTGAATAGCATTTTTTTAATTGCGGATGAAAAAGAAAAAAAAAAAGTTTGGATCGACCATCTAATGATATCGGATGGAGCCATTTTTAACGATATTTGGTCTCGAAATGTACTTCTAAAATTCTTGAGTGGCTTTTAGTCATTCGGGATCCGTATTTTAAGAAAAGGTTTTCAAAATCTTCGTGATTATGTAAAAAACTTTCCTCGTATATAGCATTGTTTTTTTAATTGCGGGAGGATTTTTAAATTTATCCCATTTTTTTCTTCAATTTTTTTTTGTATTTTACTGAGTAATTCATCTTCCATTTTAGATATTGAGTCTCCAAATTTTACTTTTGAGTCTCCAAATTTTTATTATCACCTCGTATATGTATGGACTAACGCATTTTCATTTTGGCCTACACTTCTTGGAAAATTTTGAATTCGATAAATCTCTTCAAAAAGTAAAAAATATTGAAAAAAAACAATAATAAATTACAAAATCTCTCATCAATATGTCACGTTCGGTCTCCAAAATACTGAATTTTAGTGTTAGGTCCTTCAAACAAAAAGACAAAAATTTCTTTTTTTCTTTAGAGTCTTTTTTCTCTCTCGTCAAACTCTAATAATAGATGTTGTTACGTCACAGCTGTGCAATTCCAGTATTCCCCAGGAGGCAGGAGAAACCAACAAAACCGGTCACGTGCTTCTTTCCAAAAAAAGAATGTTAGAGACCATCAAACCCGTGTCTGAAAAGTGTTGAGCTGGCATCCACGTAAGTACCCCCCCATATATAACCCACTTCTCTCTCTCCCCCCCCGCTCGCCCCTCTCTATCCAGTTATCCACAACAGAAGAGAACACACACCCAACAACATGCACAGTGGTACTGATAATAGCTCACCCAACAACGGCGGAGCCACCGCCTCCCACCACCAGCCGCCGCAGCCATCGCGTCTCACTCACGAGCAAGAATCCTCCGTCATGGTCGCCGCCCTCCGAAACGTCATCTCCGGCGACACGGCCCACGAGTTCGGCCATCTCCTCCGTACGTCCACCGAACGCGCCTCCGCGGATGGGGGCCGCCCGCTGCTCCCCATCCCCGATCCCGACACGTGTCAGTTCTGCAAAATCAACGGGTGTCTGGGCTGCAACTTTTTCGCGCCAAATTCGGTCAGGGAAAACAGGAAGGGCAACAAACAGACAGCGAAGAGGGTAAAGAAGAACAATTATCGGGGAGTGAGGCAGAGGCCGTGGGGGAAGTGGGCGGCGGAGATACGGGACCCGCGGAGGGCTCTTCGGGTTTGGCTGGGGACGTTCGAGACGGCGGAGGAGGCGGCGCGAGCTTACGACAAGGCGGCGATCGAGTTCCGCGGACCGAGGGCGAAGCTGAATTTCCCGTTTCCTGATAACACATTGATTGATCAGGGTCAGAGTTCAAATTCACAGCAACAAGAAGAGAGAGAAAATGCGAGGGAGATCGAATCGGGGAAGGAAAAGGAAAAGGAATTGGGGGAAATGGAAGCGTTTGGAGAGGAAGATATAGAGGAATGGATGATGACAATGGTGGGTGTGGATGGTGATCAATCGTCCGACTCTGCTACTGCAATTACTCACACCACTTCTAGCTACTGATCATATACTCATCATATGATAAAAAATAAAAAATAAAAATAAAATTTGTTTGTTTTATTTTTTTATATATGTAGCTGGTATTGGTTTTTAAAAACTAGCTACAAATCCAAATTTGAATTTCAAAAGAAGGGTATTGTTTTTTACAGTGAAGTTCTGTAAGTAGCATCTCCCTTGGGTTTTTTTTTTTTTTTTTTTTTCTATTACCCGAAATCAGCATTTTTACTGATATCACTATTTGATCGTTTGTAACATTGGTCTACACCATGGACACCAAGGCACCGTCTTACGAACAAGGAGTCTCTGCTGTGCACTAAGTGTATTGCACTGTGCCATGCACTCTATCCGATCGTAAACAGGTGTCAGAATCAGTAATGATGTCCCACGGTTTAAAGGGAAGGAAAGATCTTCATAGCAGGGCCCCCAAATCTGATGCAGACCAGGTTGTTGAGACTTGGCTGGAATGGCTGGGGCCCTGTCCGCGGCTCAAACGGCATTAATAAATAAGTCACACGGGCTAACGTTGGCGAAAGGGCTCCGAGTCCGCGTTTGGAAGCGAAACGAGCTTCTGCACATTTCACATAACTGTTCCAGCTATGATCAACAATGGATTTCAGCCGTTCGACATCGTTTAGGCCTTCAAACAGGTATTTTTGCCGTTTTAGGAAATAAATGATTTGCTTATAACTTTTAATAGAAAATTCCATTTTATTTGCCGTCTGTTTTGGCAACCTTATAATTCTTCCTAGTTTTTTATTTTCCAGTCAAATTAGAATTTTCTTTTTTGGTAATTTTCGTAATTTATTTGATTTCGGCTTGATTTGCAAGTCAAATTCTTTTGTAATTTGTTTCCTAGTTGGCCTAGGGTTTCTTTGGTACTATAAGTATGATTGTAAGCCCATTGGAAGAGTCGGTTGTTATTGAATTAAAGAAAACGAGTTTTACTCATATTTTGGTCATTTAAGGAGGGAGTACCTCCGGGTCGATCTTATTATTCACGTTTCTCTTGCACGATCGATTTCTTTTCCATAGGCTGCGCTACATCAAAATCTCCGTCTTACATGCATCTCGATTAAGTTTTAGAGAATAATTACGCAGTTGACTATCGAGGGGAAGATTAAAACTAGAAAAAATTGAAATCCCTACATTCGCGAAGGGGATACTAAATGTTCTTTATTTTGTGTCTTTTCAATTTTCCAAATTTCCTTTTGCAATACGCCGGGTCCCACACCTACGTAAACAGGTGTCAGAATCAGTAATGATGTCCCATGTTTAAAAAGGGAAGGAAAGATCTTCGAAGTCTGCCACGTGGACTAAATATGCCAAATATATCAACATGGAGCACCATGTTTAACATGTGCGCGCGAGTGTTTCCCACAGAATAGTTTTCCCCGCACTGAGTGAATACGGAGAGAAATGGAGAATGGTGGCCCCATAAAATATAAAACTGTGATCTGAGTCCACTCGGTGATTGGACACTGGTGGGTTTTTGTGGGACAGAATCGGTCCAGTGGAGCGCATTAGGTGTGACCATGGGGCTCCCGACCCGCCAATGAAATGTACGATTCGAGTTGTAGTTACTGTCCGTGAAGATAGATCGTCACCATAGCACCACCTACGTACAAGTGGGTGTAAGTGTGTACCCTTAATCCCTTGGGAATGGCAAAACTCGAAACAGAGTCTCGCCGAAAATGTGAGGCACCCTGCCCGCCAGACGGTAATCACACTCAGTGGATTACTCGGTCTAATTAACTAATATATCCCACACGATTAACCCGTTTAATCACTGTTTGTGTTTGGTGTGGGTGTTAATTACGTCAAAGGCAACTTATTCACAGAGTGAAAGGGATGGCCAAAGGAATTTCCGAAGTATCAAAAAAAAAAAGAAAGGCATGGCAAAAGTTAAAATTAGTAAATGAAAACGACAGCGCTCCAGGGACATAATAAAACATGAGAAAAATATTTACTTGCTACTTCAATATTTACTTACTTGCTACTTCAATTTTTTTTTTACTTATTAGTTTGTCTCGATGAGAGGAATATAAAAAATAAAAAATAAAAAATTATGATCAAAATCTGAGAAAAGTTCAATGAAGACAAAATTATCCAAAATAGATTTTTATTTATTTATTATTCATGTCTTTACAAAAAAATTAGTTTGGTTCATAATTATTTAATCCACAAAAAATTGATGCAGCTTACAAAGAAAAAAAAACATTTAATAAAAAAAATTCTCAATGATGTAAATTATGAGGGGTAAGTCAAAAAGATGTAAATAGCCAATGATGTAAATTATGAGAAGATAAAAAAGATTATAAAAAAAAAAAAAAAAGTAACCTCCGTTTCACACCGCTCAATGATGTAAATTATGAGGGGGTATGTAAATTGTAAATAGAGTATGGGTTTGAAATTGCTCATAGGCCTTTGAGCTTCGGGCTTAATAGTCTTATCTTTCAAACCACTGGACTTATCTTCGTAATTTCCAAATAAACTGGTTTGGGTGAATTGAAAAAACTGGTTTTTTGGTTTTTTTTTGGTTTTTTTGGTTTTGTCCTTATTCAAATTTTTTTTGCATTTGTTAGTTTTCGGTCGATTTGTCGTGGTTTCTTGGCTCCTCTCTACGAGAGAAATCTAAAAAGTATAAAATTATTAGTCAAACTTAAAGTTTTGTGAATAAAGACGAAAAATAAACCAAAATGGTTTTTTTAGCCAAAGAACCCCAAAATGTGTTCTCGGGTGTTGTGTGCACTGATAAGTTGATCTCAATACCTAAGGGAAATTTGCAGAGTTTAAATGTAAGGACCCGTAAATTCGTATAATTTTTTCGGAATAACATTGTGAACGTGGCTTGTGAAACACGGAATATACTATTCTTACAGGCTGGATAAGAGTATTTGGGACGTATACACCTAGTACGGGTTACCAGACCTAAAACTTCCCGATATTTGTATAGATAGAGTTCATAGAGGAGTTGAATTGAAAAAAAGAGTTTAAGTACTTAGCACATATGAAACACTCAAGATTTTAATAAAAGAAGTTTTCATGAACGAAGATGACAAGTTTATAAATGTTAACACATGAACTTTTAACTTGATTCATATATCATTCACGAGTCATCACTTTTCAACATGAAACATCGTATTTGTCGAACCACCGTGTTTGTCTCATGCTCATTTCACGTGCACTTATTATCTTTATACACCTAGCGTTAATAGAATGGTTTTCCTACTGGGCTAGTGTAGATCAACATATCAATTTTCAGGTACTCATCAATGGGCATGACATGGAGTGTTTGGAGTGCATACATACATTGGTTTTGAAAGCTAAACGGAGGAGTTACTTAGTCATGTTAGAACTTATATTTTATTAAGGTGATTTTGTAACTTAATCAAGTTTTCTCTTTTGACATTGGATTGTAAACACAATTGAAACTTGTGTATTTGCATATTGGGGTTTGCGGGTACCCTTAGATTACTGTAACCTGTTGATTATTATATTTCTATATCTTATGTGGAATTTGACGTGGCTCGTGGACTTGTTGACCGTCCACGTAGAATTTTCTTTATGAATTATCCTTTAAATTTTCGAGGGCGTGACAACTTGGTATCAGAGCATCAGGGCCGGCCCCAACATTTGGGTTGCCCTAGCCGACCCTGATTTTAGTTGCCCACTTATTCTTAAGTAAAATAAATAAATAAATAAAACATAAAAAAAATGCAAGTATACATTGGACTTTTTAAATTCTTATGAAGAAAATAATTTTGGTTAATATTTTAAATATGACTTGTTTGAAACAAATAATAATCAACCGTGATAATTCACTCATTTTTTAAAATTTTCCACGATTAGAATTTTTTTAATTAAATGTAAGAAAAAATATCACTTCTACATTATTGTTGTGTTTGTTAAATGTAAATTTTTTAACAAAGTGTAATTTTCATTTTGTATTTTTGCCAATCGTCATTCCTAATTAATCTATTACATGGGGAGAGGGGGCAATGAAACTCGATCCCGAGATGTAGTATGTGGCATCTGTGAGAGCTCTACCGCATGAGTTTGCCACCACTTGCAAAGTGTAATTGAGTAATGTTATTTTTGTAAAATTGTGGATTAGGTGGAAAAGAAAGAGCCAAAAAAATTTAAAAAAGAAACAAGGATGTAAGGAATGGTAGTCTGAGGATTCCAAAATCAAAAGAATGAGACTCCGAGGACTCGAAACCGTGCTGCCACGGATGAAAGCATTCAGCCGGGAACCACCGAGGCAACCAATTGGTTTGCGTCAGGTGTTAAAGCTTAATTAAATATATATTTATAACCTGTTTTTTTATTTTTTTATTTTTATTTTTTGGGGAGGTTGCCCTTGCCCGGGTGGGTTGCCCAAGCCCGTGAGCTTTCTGGGCTTACCCCAGGGCCGGGCCTGCAGAGCATTAGGTTCGAAAACCTAGGAACCATGGGGAGACTCATTGTCTCGGGGCTAAAGCCATTGCATAGTTTTCTCATGAAAATTGTTTTCACATGCGTTGTGTATTTGCATGAGTGACATCCATCCAACTAGTCGGCATTGCATTTATGATTCATGGGGTTAAATAAAGTTTATAAAGGAAGGTTATTTTCTTATTCCAAATTCTTTGGTAATTTGTGGAATCGGCAGGATTGGGGAGATGATATGATCTCCGGTATTCGGACGCGAATCAACGGATTTAATATCGGATGCCTATATCTCTGGCTGTTCTCACGTCTTATCCCAGAATCAACAAGATTGGGAGGATGATATGACTTCCGGCTATTCGGATTCGGACGTGAATCAACGGATTTGATAACGGACGCCTACATCTCTGGCTATTCAAGAAGATTATATAAATATTAAGGAATCCAACTTTTTTGTCTGTTTGTGCGTGAATCAATGAACTTTGATTTGTACAAAAACAAAATTTTTTTTTTTGTAGTATTCCACATTCACATGTACATTCGTGTAGCATTATTATTGTAAGGCGTAGGATTATTAAAGTGTGCTGAAGAGAATAGAGATATGAAAATATGTGAAGAGCGGAAAGATTTGACTATTGAGCAGTGTTTGGAATCATCAATATTGATCGTGTATTGATGTTTTAGTTTTGCCATGATGACCTTGATTATTTATTATGGTCTTATGATACATATGAGTAAAAGGTCAGCTGTAATTCGGCCTTTTCGCTCATGGGGAATTCAAAAAGACCGATCCAAAAAGGGCTACTTGACTACTTATAATAATAGCTCACAATTAAGGGTTGTTCGGGAGCCAAGGTAGTTGCTCCAGGTCTGTCTCAAGAAGGTCATGATCAGCAAGATCGTTGCTCTTAACAATCTAGCAAGCAACTTTAATCATTATAAGGTTAACTCTTTTTACGGCTCAGCTTATTATTGCGTGTTGCGTAAGATGCATGATTTAACACCTCGTATTTCATTTCACGGCTCAACTTTTTTTGGATAAAAATTTGTACCGCCATAATTTTAAGTGGAATTCATACACATAGTCAAGCAATTACTAGTTTCTCCTCCAAAACTAATTGCATCTATTTCTCGTGGGTGTTTTCTTTTTTCTTTCTCGTGACTCGTGAGTTAATGGGTTTGATTCCTTAATTCTACATAGCCTATCAAATTATTCAGTACTGCTAGAGCACGGTTAAGTAGTGCTCCAACCCACTCCAACACATTTTTATAGAGTCTACGATTAAATGTACAGATTTTACATAAAAGTGTAGTGATTGAATGATCCAAAATACTACTTGCCGTGTTCGGGACTAATACATACTCCATCTGTCCGGATTTGTTAGTTCATTTTGGGAGATCGTTCCACTTTTCAGATGATTATATCTTATAATTTATAATATTTTATTCAATTTTAAAAACATTGACTTATAGAACTAATCGAGATCCATCAACAATATTCATACTGGACATATAATTATTTATCAATTTAGAAATATTACTACTAATTTCTTATCCAGTTGCAATAGAACGTGAGATAAACAAATTTGGAGGGAGGGAATAGTAATTACTAGGGGTGAAAAAAAAACCGACGGGACCCGAACCGACCGAAAAACCGAAAATTCGGTTCGGTTTTCAGTCGGTCCAGCCTGGAAAAAAACCGAAAAAACCGAAAAAACCGAAATGCATCTCGGTTCGGTTTCAGTTTTCCGGAATTTTTGTTAGACCGAACCGAATCGAACCGAACCGAAATACCCTAAATCATCCCGATTTGAACCGAATTACCCCGAAACCACCCCTATTTGGACCGAAAATCACCCCTATCTCGGTTTCCTGAAATTGACCCCGCAAAAAATAACAAATCACAGCCGTCCATCTCAATTTTAACGCCGGACCGAAAAAACCGAAAAACCCGAAAAAAACCGAAAAAACCGAACCACCCCGAACCGATCGGTCCATTGTTTTTTCCTGTCGGGATCGATTCCCGAAAAAATCACCCTGAACCGATCGGTTCGGTCCGGAACACCCCGAAAACCGAACCGACCGATTTTCACCCCTAGTAATTACTTATGGAGTATAGCCTAGTGTTGGAGAAATGGAAGTGTGACCGGGTCAAGTATCAGCGATACACTATCTTCATGCACAGCCCTCGACGTGTCCACCCCTCTCAGACCCATGTCCAAACCTCCCTTTTTCCATTCCCATTTCCTCTCTCTCTCTCTCTCTCTCTCCAAATCATCCTTTTTGCTACCCTGCCTTCTCCAATGCAATGTCCGTCCCCTTCTTCATCCTATGGCTTGTTAGCATCCCTCTCATTGTCCATGCCGCTGTCCCTGCTCCACCTAGAGGTAACAATCGCATTCCCAATTTCTCCCTTTTCTCTTTACGTTTATCTCTACACATTACGATATGCATAAGAATAGTTTTCTGGGTGCAATCAAGTATCAACTTTTACGGGCCAGTTCATACGGGTTTTTTCAGCTTTAATCGGGACCTCTAGTAGATTGTAAAATTGGTTAATAGGGATTAGTCGAGGTGAGCGAAAGCTGGCTTAGAATGACCATATTCACTCGCATGTTTCCGTATAGATCTGATCCTACTTGGAATTTGGTGAATCATAATGTATCTTGAAACCGGTAAGCATTCACGGTTTGGATGGTTAAATGCCAAAACACATAGTTGGCGAATTCGTAGGGTCGGTTCTCACTGAATGCACCCTAACTAGACTCCCTATTAATTTTCCTTGTTAGGAAAATTATGTTTACTTTTTGTGTTTAACTGATAATACGAATGCAGCAAAATCGGAACACAAAACTTGAAAATCGATGAGAACGAAATGGTGATTTAGGCGAGTGTTGTACACTGTACTTAAATAGATTTTGTCCACACTACGGTGCTTACTGTTTGCAGTTTGCATTGGACACCTGTCTCCTATCACTAATTGTAGGGCTTGGCGAACCATCTTGTGTTCGTACTCTTTCAAATGAAAAGACTCTGACCCAATAATGAAAGAAAAAGAAAATCAACTTAAAAATGAATGAATGATGCAATATATATAGACCAACTGGTGACTCTAAGAATGGTCACCAGGGAAAGAGGGACACATTTGTTCGTAAAGATGCGTCCGTCCATGGCGAATAGGTGTCACTAAAAAGCCACGCCCAAATCGAGTCAATATATTCACACCCAAAAGAAAATATTATATCCTAAAAATTCTTTCCGACATTCCTAACATATTACATACAGGCAGAAGGATTTGTAATAGTATTATGGGTACCCGGAATGTGAATACCTGGTATTTGCCAGTATGCTGGAGAAATAGTAGTGACTAACACAAGTGGACATAGGCCTAGTTGGGTGAACCCCGTTAAATTTTGTGTCTTCATTTGGTTATGATTCTTGGCTCTCTCTGTTAATTTTTATTGATACTAGAACTGAGTAGAACTTGCTGAAGAAACTAATTTGAGAATGGAATCAAATATGCCATATTCAGAGGCAAAAGTAAGTTGCTATTAGGCAAAATATAATGGACATTGAATGTCGAATCAGTATCAACTAGAACAGAAACGAAGCATTGGAGGCATGGGAGTGTTCGGGGTTAATTACATGATTGTGGTTGGTCTTTGATGTTACAGAAGTTAATCGAGGCTCGTTATGACCCAGTAATTATGGGAGCCGAATATGCGTGGATGCTATAGTACTCGTTGGTAGACCAGTGCCGCACAAACAGGTTCCACGTGGGCATTGCCCTTGGAATAGGGATGATTTTCCCTAATCTCATGACTACTGTGATGCAGGAATCCTGCTGAGCTGTGGCTCGCCAAATGAAACCGTGCAAGGTGGCCTCAAGTACATGACCGACGAAGGATTCATATCGGTCGGAAACAAATCTACCATCAACCAACCAGATTTACTTCCAGTATTGTCCACACTGAGGTACTTCCCAAACACTTCGGCTCGAAAATATTGCTACACATTTCCTGTGATCAAAGGAGGGAAGTTTCTCGTTCGAACGACGTATTACTATGGAGGCTTCGATGGAGGGAAAGAGCCTCCGCTGTTCGATCAGATCATTGATGGGACCATGTGGAACATAGTGAATACAACGGAGGATTATGCCAATGGGCTTAGCACATATTATGATATTGTGGTTGTCGCTCAGGCTAAGACGCTGAGCGTGTGTTTGGCGAGGAACAAGCACACAGCTTCAAGCCCCTTTATATCATCTGTTGAATTGCAGTCTTTGGAAGACTCTATGTATAATTCTACTGATTTTGGGAAGTATGCTTTGGCCAGTGTAGCTCGGAGTAGCTTCGGATATGAAGGGGATATGATTAGGTAAAGTAACTTGGCTTGAAGTTGTCATTATTTTTTATTTGCAATTTTTGTACTTACTAGTCGTTACAAAAGCTTAAGCATTAACAAATTATTCCAACAATTTATATCAAGCTAACAATCATGATAACTTAGGAGACACATTTCCAGAGTGCATGATGACAGAGACAATTGGCGAAAATAACCCAATACCTCATGAAACAGGAGATCTAATACTGTTTTGGATCATTTTTTGATTTTGTTAAGATCCCCCGTTACAGATGGTATATAAAATCTATTCGCAAAGATGGAGCAGAGTTTTTGCCCAAATTATGGGGCATAGAATGCTAATCTTTACATGTTATAATTATGTATAAATATACGATTTCCTAGCTTTAACCTTTTTGTTACACAAGGCTAGTAAGTTTTCTCATGAGGCCATGAGTTCACTGCAAAATGGAAATTGCCTTGAGTTGCATGAGCATGATTACTGCAGTAATATGAAAAGGCAATATTGCATAGCTTAAAGAGCAGAGGTCGAATGATCCAAGCGTGGACTTGGTTTGAACATTACTTATTTCTTGTTTGGGTTTGCAAAGATGATCGATTGGTTTCTGATACTGAATATTGAATATATTTAACTAGTTTTCCAGATGACCAATTTAACCGATTCTGGCAATCATTCACGGACGAGAATCCTGTTGTTGCATCTCACTATAACATATCTCCTTCGGAGTTTTGGAACATCCCTCCGGCAAAGGCACTGTCAAGTGCCCTCACAACAAGCCGCGGGAAGACGCTCACAATCAAGTGGCCACCTTTTCCACTCCCAAACGGCGAATACTATATTGCGCTTTACTTCCAAGACAACCGGAGCCCTAGCCCTTATAGCTGGAGAGTTTTCAGTGTTTCTGTGAATGGAAACAACTTTTACACCAACATCAACGTCACCACAAGCGGCGTGGCTGTCTATACAGGTCAATGGCCGCTTTCTGGTCAGACGGAGATTGTGTTAACTCCCAAGAGTGATGCACTGGTTGGCCCCATGATCAATGCTGGGGAAATCTTTCAGATTATGCCTCTAGGAAGGAGGACTCTCACTAGAGATGGTACCCAACTTTGTTCATTTCCATTTCCTATGTTATTAATTATCAGTTTCTTTTGTCTTGTTTAGTTAGTATATTCGGTTATTTTGCAGTGATAGCTATAGAGAATTTGGGAAGAAGCTTTAACAACCCACCTCCAGATTGGTATGGGGATCCTTGCCTACCTAAACAGAATTCATGGACCGGAGTCGTATGTTCTGATGATGGAAAATATGCTCGAGTTGTTGCTCTGTAAGTTGAGTAGATTTTCTTAGTCCATATTTGGATCAAGGATTTGGGTAAAGAACAGGAAGAGAAGGTGGAAAAATTTAACGATCTAATGGTTCACAACAAACAGATCTTTTAACTTTGCTATGTCTTTTTCCTCACCCAAATCCTTGATTCAAATGCAGCATAAAGGAACCAAAATAAGTAACTCAATGTTTCCCATATGCAAATTAACCAACAAAAGCGAAACAAGACGCCCACTAAATCCGTTATGCTCCCTTCGTCTCTTTTTAAGTGTATGCTTCGTAAATCCAACTTATTAAAGAAACATCATCGTTACACCTTTCACATCAATTTTTATCTCTTTTAAAGTGTGTTGCGATGTCTTTTTCCTCACCCAAACCCTTGATTCAAATGCAGCATAAAGGAACCAAAATAAGTAACTCAATGTTTCCTATATGCAAATTAACCAACAAAAGCGAAACAAGACGCTCACTAAATCCGTTATGCTCCTCCGTCTCTTTTTAAGTGTATTGTTTCGTAAATCCAACTTATTAAAGAAACATCATCGTTACACTTTTCACATCAACTTTTACCTCACATCATCATTACACCTTTCACATCAACTTTTATCTCCACTTTACTCTTTTCACATCAAATTTTACCTCATCTTTCCAAAATTATTCTCCACTTTTACCTATTAACTCTTTACCCCCTAACTTTTCAAAAGGTAATTGAACAAGCTTTTACCCATAAGCTTTTCAAAACACACACTTATTAAGGGATATCCCAAAATAGAAATGTCTCCACTAAAAAATGGACGGAGGAAGTATGAAATAATGGTGCAGACTAGAAAAATACTTCGTTGTTGGTTGAATCTCAAGTTCGGTATTATATAATTTCTGACACAATATCTTCTTGTTGGAAGAAATCTTTCGAGCATTGGGCTCACTGGGGAACTGTCCGACAGCTTAAACAGCTTAACAGCAATTAGGGGCATGTAAGTACCAGGCCCTCTTATCTTACTTCCTGAATTTTATTGATTCCTTGCATCTTCAATAGCTACTGGATCGTCTGTCTATCCTCCATCCCAATGCACGCTTAGCAGCTCGGCCTAGTGCAGCCAGAGAGCAGAGTTTAGACTAACTTTTTCCAAAGATCTTATTTTTGTCTCTATAAACATTTTTCAGGTTCAGTTAAAATTTTGACTGTATGGATGAGAAATGTTTTGAAAAGATGAAACTTGTTCCAATTTGGTCCATTTATGGTACTTGTTTTTTCCCACACTCTCTCTCGTTGAGACGAATCTAGATCATGAAATCTTTTCAAAAGCTAAAGAAAGTTTATTAGAAAAAAAAAATGCTAGGAAGACAACCAAAGAGAAGCATCTCAATCACATTCAATGAGAAACCAACAATTGGGATTGTTTTGCTTACAGTTTCCTTGGTGGCAATAAGCTCTCAGGTCCACTCCCAAATATGGGCTCCTTGAAAGCCTTAGAAACTTTGTAAGTTCCCCTTCAAATTTCAGTTTCTTTCTTGTCAACTTAATTCAGCTTTACACTTCTTGGCAATTCGACGACTGAGTTGGTGTTTTTCATGATCAAACATAGGCATTTGGAGGATAACCAATTCGAAGGACCAATCCCCGATTCATTGGGCGGACTTCCTCAACTACATGAAGTGTAGGCTTCCATGACTGATAAAAAGCCAGATATTTCTAATCCAGTTTACTTTCAAAAAAAAGATGCCACGGGAAAAATTCTGCTCGCATTCGTCGTGGCTTAGTGTGAGCCTGATTCAGAATGAATGTGCAACAAATTGGCGGACACGTGAAAATTGAATTTCGGGTTTGTAGTATTACTTACTGTATCTTGGTGGCTGAATTGATGACATGTTTTGGTTGCCAGGTTTCTCGAAAATAACAAACTCAACGGTAGCGTACCCGAGTCCCTAGCCGAGAAAGTAGGCATAAACCTTAAGTAAGAGAAAATTTCCCTACTTCTATTGTATTTTTACTAATATAACCTCATAACCCTTCTTGTTATGGGATACTCTGCTACTTACAAAATGAGACACAATTGTTGTTGATGTTTCTGCTTCAGGCTTTCCCCAGGAAATTCTTTGCGGGCAGCATAATTCTAAAGAAACTTGGTGAGAGAGGTGCAGCGAATTATTCAGAACCGGTTTTGAGGAAATTGGGAAGTTTTAGGCTCAAATGAGATGGATGATGGAGAAGATCGTTGCAGAAGATTTCAGAGAGCGCGACATACATAGATTCTCCTGTTTCAAATTGGGTCGTCTACGTATGGATACTTCTAATTTTTTTCACTGTAATTATGCAATTGTTAATATCATACTGATGGCTTAAACTACTAATGTTATTGTGTGCTGTCTCTGGAATCCTGGATTCACAATACATTGGGTTAAAATCGTGGACTTCATACTCTTCTATTCACATAATTTGGGCAATGGAAAATCACGACCCGAATACGTATGCATAACATTCAGGGCTTCTGCTTCCTCGGTGAATGTTTTGGTCAATCTACCGGCAATATGGAGGATGAAGGGCGGGCCTAGGATGTGTAATCCGGGAGCTTAGACCCCATCCAAACAAGCCGTTACAGAAGGGTATGTTTTCGGTGCATCCAAGAACTTGAAAAAAACTTCTCATTTCAGTGATAAACACATGAATGCTCGGACACAGATGTGTCTGGAATGTTAATGTGTGTGAGTCTTCGTCCATCGGTTGCGAGCTGAAACCGAGAAGACAGTCGTACTTCGTGGGAGACTTACATGAATTGGATGGCTCCGTACACATTTGTGTCCCTATTCTCAATTTATGATCGTAGCACTGCCAAAGAAGTATGAAAACAACTTGCTCTTAGAATGAGGAATTGATTCTTTGCCTACTTTAGAAAGGATTACATTTTAACACCTCCTTTGGTTATCTTATCCATTGCCTTTGGAATCATTTTGTTCCAAAACTGCTTAATTCTTGTACCCACGGAATTAAAGTTAGCCGTTGCTTCGTCCTCCTAACTTTAGCATCCGAATATAATCCACAAGATTTGTTCCTCAAAAAGGATATAAAGATATCCGAGTCGACGCATTCGAAACATAACCGATCTCCGGTCTCTAACCTTTTTTTCTGACCAACGGAAGATGATGTCAAAACCTAGCTTTCTTGAGTTACAGTACAATTTGTCAAAGAAGAAGTTCCTGTCAAAACCGAGTCGTCTGTTGTCATTCGGGAATGGACAAAACGACAGCTTATTGCCCTCTTACCAGCCAAATCAAGCTGAGATGAAGAAGGTGTTCGACAAGTTCGATTCCAATGGAGACGGGAAGATCTCACGGGAGGAGTACAAAGCCATGCTGAGAGCACTGGGGAAGGAAAACATGATCAGGGAGTTAAGCAAGATCTTTAGGGCTGCAGATTTGAATGGAGATGGGTATATTGATTTCAAAGAGTTTCTGGAAGTGCACAAGAAGGAAGGTGGGGTGAAGACCATGGACATACAGCGTGCCTTTCGGGATTTTGATTCGGATGGGGATGGGAAAATAAGCGCGGAGGAAGTGTTCGAGTTGTTGAAGAAGATCGGAGAGAAGTGCAGCTTGGGGGATTGTCGGAAAATGGTTAGAGCTGTGGATGCGAACGGAGATGGTGTGATTGACATGGATGAGTTTATCACCATGATGACTCGCACCATGAAGGTCGGTTAAGCTTATCAAATCCATTTTCTCTCCCCCTCCTCGTTCAATAAACAAATCCGCGTTCAAGAAACAAATACAGGATCGAACTATGATCTTACTGTTTCTGCGTCATGTTAGCTATGTTTATGTTGCCAAGACGGTAATTGATTACTGGCTGTGTATTATAAATAAGAAGATGCTCCATACTTTGTTCCTCGATTACAAGAGTCATTCTTTACCTGAAATCAGTAGGGTTGTTTTCACATTTGGCTGTTATTTGATGTGTTGATGCCCTATGGCCTATGGTTATCATAAAGGAATCAATTTTAGCACTTCCCATTATGGAAATTACTATGCTAATCGTAAAGGAATCAATTTTAGCACTCCCTTTTACGGTAATTGGTTGCGTAAGCAGGTAAGCTTAGCGGGATTCCCGAGTACAGAGATTTTTATCCCGTTCCTTTTGTAGAAGGAATATTTCATTGACCACACGCAAAAAACAAAGGAGAGGAATCAAAATTTAGAAAAGCAATAGGGGCTTGAGGCGTAGACATTCTTCATGGATGGTTGTGGCTTTTAAAACAGCATATGAGAGAGAGAGAGAGAGAGAGAGAGAGAGAGAGAGAGAGAGAGAGAGAGAGTTCTATATAATAGAACTGAAATATGCTCTCTCTCTCTCTCTCTCTCTCTCTCTCTCTCTCTCTCTGTGTCTCTCTCATATGCTAGTAATATCCTTGTTAAGCAATGGTGATGGGGAGTGCTATATTCGCATACAAAAATTTACCCAAATGGACAAATTGACCATCTTTAAGTCCAACCTATGTTCTCATGCATGGCAGCCTCTGCATTTGATCATAACAAATTAACATGGTAACTGTTGGTTATAAAACCATATTTGTTACCAACAATAACCCAGAAAAGGAGAAGCAAACACCATAATTCTTACCAACAATAACCCAGAAAAAAAAAAAGACAATATTCTGATGAAAGGGCGTAGCAACAAGTAATTGGTCCAGCGATTTTCATGCTTCTTGGGTAAGAATTAAGAACTGACAAATTTTGGTATTATGCGATAAGCCAATAACCAGTCCCACGCGGGGTTTAAAATCAAGAATATATCTAAATTGCTACCTAAAATTCTCAACAAAAAAAAAAGTCAAATTGTTAAGAGTAAATTTCTCCTGCAGAGTCTACTTAATATATAATCTTCCATTGGATCCTAGATGAACAGCAGCATTAAGATTTTCTAGGATGCTTGCAAAAGCAAAAAGAATGAATGATACTAGATAACTTTTATGATGAATCAGCCCACAATAACAACATAATTGGTACTGAAAAGAAGCAGAAATGACAAAACAATAGCAAGAGATCATGCTTTAATAGATAATTCATTGAGCTTCAGATGGAAAAACTAAGAAAGAAAATAGTACACTATACGCTGTTGACAATAATGTCATCTCCTACTACCAATAGAGTTTGGCAGTTGGCAGTCCACAAACTAACCTGCAGATGGGGAGATAATATCACCAAAATTCCAAAACGACAGTAACCTCACCAGTAGTCCCCACAGGAGCATTTTCCATCCTTGAAATGATGGAACCGTTTGTTATCCCTAACGATCAACTCCCTGCCAACAATCCTGGACATGATCTTGATGGCATTGTGACAGTCCCCACACACACGTAGGTTCTTGATGATCCTCAGAGGTGTCCTAGCCGGGGTACTAATCAAACCATAAGCGATCGCCAAACGCTCACTGTGATAGAGCAACGCCTGCTCTTTTGCCTCCTGGTCAATATCATGAAGTACATATCTCGTATCAGGCACATACCCTTGTTCCTTCTTCGCTGCCAACAACTTCTCATCATCCCTATAGAGAGTTGGGTTTCTAAACTCGCTTATCCTGTTTTTACCCTCAAGCATGTTGATCGCGGAATGCTTTTTGGGAGGTGGCGTAGGTATCTTTTTAGGATCTGCCTTCGAAGGGTCAAGAAGAACCATTAACTCCTCGGCATAGTCCTCGAGATCGATATCTCCATGAATTCGAGCATAGTTCCTTAATGCCTCCCAAATTACGGCTGTGGGTTCAAACGGAAGATTTTCAATGAACTCAAAAGCCTCATGGACATGCCCAGGTTGTCCAAGAACATCGAGAAGCCCCAAATAATGCTCAGTCCCAGGAGAAAATCCGTATTCGGTTTTCATAGACTCAAAATGTAGAAACCCTTCCTCCACAGCATCAGCACTAGCACAAGCTGATAATACGCAAAGAAAAGTTTGCTCAGTTGGTTGCAAACCCAGCTCCCTCATCTGTTCAAACAATCCTAACCCATCGTCACCCATACCATTTCCTGCATACCCCTGAATCATCAAATGCCAAGATTCCATGTTCCTCTCAGGCATATGATCAAATACTCTCCGTGCATCAGTCATACTTCCACATCTTGAGTACATTTCAATCACCTTATTATTCATCTGAAGATCGCCCCTGAAAGTTGATCGTAGAAAGTAATCGTGCACTTTCTTGGCATTGTCTAGTACCTTCAACGATCCACAAAAACCAAACAGGAAATCAAAACACCGAGCATCGGCAGATACCCCTTGTTCCATCAATTCAATAGCATCTTTCACCTTGCCCTCTTGGCATAAACTCATTAAATCAACATTAGCTGGAGGGCCACTGGGGTCTTGATTGTTCACCACCTGGCCTGGATTATGGGTCTGTTTATTCAACTGATTCGCATTTCCCCAGTGAGTTTGATCCTGCTGAATAGAGCTTCCGCGTTGTGGGTAAGCTTGATTTTGATTACCGAACTGACGCTGCGGATAGTTCTGAGCCTGATGAGGGTTCTCGCGTTGTGGGTAAGCTTGATTCTGACGATCAAACTGACTCACACCGCCCTGTGGATAGTTCTGAGTTTGATTCGTGTTTTCACGTTGCGGGTAAGCTTGATTCTGGTCACGACGTTGTGAGTAGTCCTGAGTTCTGTTCGGGTTTTCTCGTTGTGGGTATCCCTGATTTTGATAACCCCACTGGCTATTGTTCCCATGAGACGGATGAGGCGGATAATTCGCATTTTGACTCGAGTTTTCACGCGGAGGATAACCCTGATTGGAAAAATTAGGGCTTCCGCGTGGGGGATATCCCTGACCCAGATTAGGGTTCCCCTGACCGGGATAGTTTTGATTCTGATAATTCATCTGATTGGAAATCTGCGGTTGTGGGTAATTTGGATTCAAATGGTTCACCTGATTAGGGTTTCCATACTCATTATAGTTCTGATTTGGCCCATTCCACTGATTAGGACTTTGATAATAATTATCGGACGATGGTTGTGGTGGACCTTGGAACTGGTTCGGAACGGCTAAGGTGGATAGGGATTTGAAAGGGAGGTTGAAAGAAACAGAAACAGAAGAAGAAAATGACAAGGGTTTTTTTAGGGTTAGGGTTTGGTTGGGGTGAGTGAAAGTGAAGCGAGAAGAGTGGAAAGAACGAACCTTGAATGAAGAAACGAAGATGGAGGTCGACGGTGCTCGTCGTATCGCCATGAGAGACGCCATTTTCTCTGTGTTGGAGTGACGAGTGAGTAAAACCCTTGGAATTTGCAGTGACGGATAAAACCCTGATAAGGTTGGGAGAGAGTGATTTGAATTGCAGACTTTTGGGCTTCGGCCCGGGCCTGTCGAGTGGTGAGGACCAGGATTCGGGTCTGGTCTGGGCCTTGTCCATGGGTATCGGTTGACCCAATACAACAAGAAAATAAAGAAGTTCATAGTTCTATGACATCCAAGATTAGAAATATATATATATATATTTTTTTTTGATGAGAATAAAAACGGTTACAACTTAAGGTTTATCTCTAACCAAAATCGCATCTAACTCGGGCGGAATACAACCCGTATAAAGAACGACTTTTCTGCTCAAGCAATTTGCGGCTACCCAATGGGCTGCCCTATTCATCTCTCGACAGCACCACGTAAAGGACCAATTTCTCGAGCTTGCCCATTTCTTGATATCCTCTACAAGTACTGAAGTCTCCCAATCACAGTGATGGTCTTCTTGATTCAAGCTTTCGATAAGCTCTTTACAATCAGACTCGAAAATTGCTTCTGACAAGTCCATATCAACAGCCATACCACAAGCTATTCGAAGGGCCCAGGCTTCCGTAACCGCAGCTGTGTTAGCCTGCAAACGACCATAGTGACACATTTGAGCTACTCCACCACTATCCCTGGCAACAATGCCAAAGGCAGCTAGGCTGCGGGAGGAAGAAAAAGCTCCATCGCAATTAAATTTGATAACAGAACCAGTCGGAGGAGACCATTTACCTGAACGGTTAGCCTTTACAATTGGAGATTTCCTCCCCTCATAGGCCACTTGGAGATAATCAGAGCTAGCTAAGCTGGCCTTAAGAATAGTTTTCTCTGGGTTGGGCATAATATCACTGAACACATACTCATTTCTAGCCTTCCAAATTGCCCATACTCTCTCCATTTCAAGATAAGTGTATCACTCTCTCTCTCTCTCTCTCTCTTGCTATTTTTCAAACAAAAAATTTAATATTCGGTGCGAAAAAATACGAAACACGATACACGGAAGTATTAAATTTTTTATTTGAAAAATGACACCACTTTACATAATGGATACTTATTTGGAACGGAGAGAGTACCTTTTACAAAAAAAATTGGGTACCGTTTCGGATGAATCGCTTTTATCGAATAGATAGATATATAGATCGTATACATATATTATATGCAATTTAATAGGTTCTTACAATGTACTATACTTATCAATAATGTTCATTTATTTTGAACATATAAAGATTAAAAAAAATACATTTAATTTAAGTAAATAAATAGGAGTACTATGTAGCAATAGCCAATAAAGGTTGTTATCTTCAAAAAATAAAATACGTACTAGTTAGAAATGCAATTATTTTTTAATTGAAATTGTGAGCTGTCAAGTGTCAACTTTGTACTCCCTCCGTTCCCAATCTTTGGTACTAAATATTACTTTTTGTTGTCCTAAATTTTGTCTGAATTCAAAACTAAAGAGACATTAGAGCATCCTTATCAGGAGCATCAAATTTAATCTCAAAAACACCTTTCATAATTTAGCAAGCCACTTTTGCAAAAGTTCACAGAATCAACTTTTATATTCTAACTTTACTACATTAAACTATTATTTCTTTCTACTTCTACTTTTCTATTCAAATATCTTTCTAAATTTTTTTATTTTTTTATTTTACTATTTGAAAAAAACAAAAAAAATTAATACTTTCCCAACGGCTATATTCTCAACGGTTATACTCTACCGGTCATATTCTCTTAACTATAAACTAGAAAGTTTGTCATTTAACTTAGGTGGCTCTAACGCCACGTTGCCCAGGCCACGACAATTTATTGCTATTGACATCTTTACCCTTGCATCCCAACTCACTTTTCCTCTCTCTCCATTCTTCTAACTTCAAATACTGCATTCGTCCCGTTCAGCCGGCGACTACAAGACGCACAGTGGATGGCCATAACTGAAATTGTAAAAAAATTAGCAAACATCAGTGGATCTCTATGATTTCTTTTTGTTTTTGGAACTCCAAATGACCGCGACAACCTGAATCCTAAGAACAAAAATGATTCTATGTGCGGAACTCACTTCTTTTTTCTTTTTTTTTTTGCTTGGCCTGTGTGGAACTCACTTGTAATTGTTCTTTGTTGTTTCAGAGGGCAATCAAGTCAATAAGTTTTTGAGATGAAAGAACGGCATAGTGGTGGATCTAACTTTTACTGGAAAAAAGATGAAGGTCATGTTCGTTTTCCAGTTTAGTTTTAGTTTTAGTTTTAGTTTTGATGACATCATCATTTCTCTCATTTCTCTCTCTATCTCTCTCCACTCATTACACCTACTGACATCATCAAAACTAAACTAAACTATCTAACCAAACACAGCCGAAGTGATTTGTTTTTTACAGAGGAAGTCGGAGGGACAGAGATGGAGGGGATGAATTGCATTCGTATGCAGTTTATTTATTTATTTTTTGAATGGGGCATGCTGCTGTTTACAGAAAATAGTGAGAGGGGAATGGGTTTAAGCACAAGAACGAAGTGCGAAGTGAGACGGGAAAATTGTAGAAAGGGAAATGAGATTATGAGAGGAAAGTGTGTTGGTTTGAAAGGAGGACAATATTGTCAGTTTGTATCAATTGTCGTGGTAGGAGAAAATTCAATCGTGGCATTATCATTTACATTTAATTTTCATCTACACCTACATTTTCTTTCCTACTATTTCATTTTCAAATATGGATCTTGAGTATCTAAACAATATGATTCTGAATGACTCTGATTCCGATGATGACTCGAAGTTTATTGCAATAGCTGCTATGGAAGCAGAACGATTGGAAGCCGAGAGTTTGACGCGATCTTGGCAACGCCGCACTGTTATTCGACGCGGTCATTTGGCAAGACAACAAATGCTCTTTCTCGACTATTTCTCTAATCAACCGGTATTTCCTCCCAATGTGTTCCGGAGGAGATTTCGAATGAAGCATTCTCTTTTTCTTCATTTTCACTCGGAGGTGGAAGCTCGCGATCCTTATTTTGTCCAGAAGAGGAATAACGCTGGCGTGCTTTGGTTTGTCTTCCCTTCAGAAGACGACTGCCGCACTTAGAAAACTCGCTTATGGAATAGCATCTGATTTTATAGACGATTCTCTCTCTTTCTCTCTCTTTCTCTCTCTAGACCCATCTTCCCTACACTCAACCTTATCAAGCTTTACATTGTTTAATTGGTAAATTCCAAGCCGGTCCCATTTTTAATGTTTTGTTCCATCCAAGCACTTTAATGTGTTCCAATTCCCAAAAAAACCCACACGCGCAGCCGCCCACTTTCTTTTTTGTTTACCAAATAAGACCCATATTGAATATGAAATTATGTTTATAAAAAACAAAAAAATTTGGGTGTAGACTCCTCTCTTTGGAGGATGTTAATTCTTTCATTTTGGAGGGTGTGAAATCTGTACTTAAGGGGTGTGAATTTTTTCATTTCGGGAAGTGAGTTTGTGTAGATGATGTATAAAATCTACATTTGACGTGTGTGAATTCTTTCATTTTTGGAAGGTGTGAATTGTTCAGAAATGCAGTGAAATCTTTTCTTTTGGAGGTTGTGAATTCTGCATTTGACAGGTGTGAATTCTTTCATTTTAGAATGTGTAAATTCTATATTTTGAGGGTGTGAATTCTTTCATTTTGGAGTGTGAATTGTGTTTCTTTTAGGGTGTAAGTTGGGTAGAGGATGTGTGAATTTTGCATTTGATGTGGGTAAATTTTTTATTTATTTTGGAGGGTGTGAATTCTGTATTTTGAGGGGTGTGAATTCTTTCATTTTTGGGATGTGAATTGTGTATTTGTGTAAATTGGTCCTGTGAATTCTCCGTTATGGAGGGTGTGAATTGTGAGATAAAGGGTGTAAATAACTTTTTTTATTGTGTACATATTTTCATATTCAATGTGGATCTTATTTTAAAGATCTCGTTGAATAGGTTTCAAATATATAATTTTTATAAAAAAAGAATGTATATAAAAAAATTATTTTATTTTGAAATCTAATATAAAAGTGAGTGAGTGAGAGAGAGAGAGAGAGAGAGAGAGAGAGAGAGAGAGAGAGAGAGGGAGAAAGAGGTCACTTGTTGCCGTTGTTTTTTGTACGGAGGGGAGAGAGAAAAAAGAGAAAAGCATGAGGAAAAAGTATGGTACACGCGTGAAAAAGCTATAGTACACCTGACGCGCGCGTGAAAAAAGGGCTTAAATGAAAGAGTGTGACGCGGGGTCTAGATGGAAACACCCTCCCAAAAGAGGGCCGGCCTGGAAGAACCCCTTGTTTAATTGTTGAACGTAATGAGAAATCTCATCCTTCACACAGTTGTACAGGTTTGTCATCTTCAAGTGGTTGAGGTTTAAAAAATGAGCCGGTGGATTGCATACCAAGGAGAACCATCCTCGACCGATAATCCATCCACAATGGAGCACCCAAGCAAAGACTCCTTCCGGCGTGGCAAATGGCTTCTCCAATCAACAAAGATTCGACAAGCTAGAGGTACTTCCGATCTGTTTTCTATTAGTGTCTCTTTTCATTTCGTTTTCGTTTTTTTTTTTGGAACATGTATTTGATGATCTGATTTTGCTGCAATTTGTTTTCGAGTAATTCATGGTTTTGAGTATGCTCAATATTCTTTTTAGATTGGTTTTGTTGTTTGTTTTGGGGACTAAAGTTTGTGAAGAAATTGGTTGTTTTAATCTAAAATGGGCAAGGATAGTTATGATTCAGTTTTCAATTAGCCTAATCGTGTGAGCCAAGATTTATTTGCAGTTTGGTTGAAATTCGGAACCCTATTGACTTAAGCCCAGGAACGTGTATAATTTTCTTAAGAGAGAAGTGAGAAAATTTTCGTAGAGAGAGAGAGAGAGAGAGTTCTTTTGGAGGTGAGATTTTGATTTCGATACAACCAGGAAACCATGTTTGCTACAGAAACAAGAATGGAGAATGGGGGTCCAGGGGTCCACTGGTTTGGTAAAAAGCTATAGGAAAATTATCCGTGTGGTTGGAATTTTGGACAAACCAATTTGCAAAAGTTAGTAAGTTAGGTAGGGAAAGGTAGATGGGTAGAAAGTTAGGTAGGAAAAGTTGTGTTAGAAAGTTAGTTAGTTAATTAAAATCTTGATTAGGAGGTGGATAAAAAATTGTCAAAGTATATAATTATTACTAGGAAATTGAAAAGTTAGTTGAGAATTGGTAGTTTTAAAAAATTAGGTAAACCAATAAAGTTAGGTAGAGAAAGGTAGATGGGTAGGAAAAGTTAGTTATGATAGAAAGTTAGTTAATTAAAATCATGATTAGGAGATAGTTAAACAATAGTTAAAGTAGATAAATTATTACTAGGAAATTTAAAAGTTAGTTGAGAATTAGTATTTGGAAGGTAGTTTTGGCACCCACGTCACTAGAGCAGTTTGTTAAAAAAAACACTGTTGGGGTGCCTAATTAGGGTTTGTGTGTGCCAAATTAGGGTTTGGCACCCAAAAAATGACACCCACCAAACCCAAAAAATGGCACCCACCATTGGAGATGCTCTTAGGGGATGAAATTCCACTTTTACTCTTTCTTCTTAGAGTAAGTACATGTAAGGATAACCATTTTGTTCGTTTAATTAACACTTTACAAGCACTTTTTACATTTCTAAATTACAAATTTTAAAAGTACTGATCAAATGTTTTTGAGATAGCGCCCACATACATTTCAACCCACTCTTTATGACCGTTCGACTCCACAACCCCCCTACCCCTCTTCACTTCTCAGATCTACTTTAATTTACAGAAGAAGCAGAACGAAACTTTTTGCAGAGAACCTTTCAATCCTCTCGTTCTCTACAATGAATCCCATGCGCAATTCTCTCTCTCTCTCTCTCTCTCTCTCTCTCTCTCTATAGACCCATCTTCCCTACACTCAACCCTATCAAGCTTTACATTGTTTAATTGGGAAGTTCCAAGCCGATCACATTGTTACTGTTTTGTTCCATCCAAGCACTTTAATGTGTTCCAATTCCCAAAAAACCCACACGCGTAGCCGCCCACTTTCTTTCTCCTCCTTCCCGTCCTTTTCTTACTCTCTCTCTCTCTCTCTCTCTCTCTCTCTCTCTCTCTTTTTCTTATTTTTTTTTAAACTTTGAATGTTTATAAGTTTTATTTTACATATCTATTTTTAATAAAATTTATTTTTTTAGAATGTACTCGATGACATCTACCAAACAAGACCCATATTGAATATGAAATTATGTTTATAAAAAAAAAAAATTGGGTGTAGACTCCTCTTTTTGGAGGATGTTAATTCTTTCATTTTGGAAGGTGTGAAATCTGTACTTAAGGGGTGTGAATTTTTTCATTTCGGGAAGTGAGTTTGTGTAGATGATGTACAAAATCTGCATTTGACGTGTGTGAATTCTTTCATTTTTGGAAGGTGTGAATTGTTCAGAAATGCAGTGAAATCTTTTCTTTTGGAGGGTGTGAATTCTGCATTTGACAGGTGTGAATTCTTTCATTTTAGAATGTGTAAATTCTATATTTTGAGGGTGTGAATTCTTTCATTTTGGAGTGTGAATTGTGTTTCTTTTAGGGTGCAAGTTGGGTAGAGGATGTGTGAATTTTGCATTTGATGTGGGTGAATTTTATTTTATTTTGGAGGGTGTGAATTCTGTATTTTGAGGGGTGTGAATTCTTTCATTTTTGGGGTGTGAATTGTGTATTTGTGTAAATTGGCCCTGTGAATTCTCCGTTATGGAGGATATGAATTGTGATAAAGGGTGTAAATAATTTACCCAAAAAAAAAAAAAGGGTGTAAATAACTTTTTTTTATTGTGTACATATTTTCATATTCAATGTGGATCTTATTTTAAAGATCTCGTCGAATAGGTTTCAAATATATAATTTTTATAAAAAATGAATGTGTATAAAAAAAAAGTTATTTTATTTTGAAATCTAAAATAAAAGTGAGAGAGAGAGAGAGAGAGGGAGAAAGAGGTCACTTGCTGCCGTTGTTTTTTGTACGGAGGGGAGAGAGAAAAAAGAGAAAAGCATGTGGAAAAAGCTATGGTACACGCATGAAAAAGCTATGGTACACCTGACGCACGCGTGAAAAAAGGGCTTAAATGAAAGAGTGTGACGCGGGGTCTAGATGGAAACACCCTCCCAAAAGAGGGCCGGCCTGGAAGAACCCCTTGTTTAATTGTTGAACGTATTGAGAAATCCCATCCTTCACACAGTTGTACGGGTTTGTCATCTTCAAGTGGTTGAGGCTATAAAATGCGCCGGTGGATTGCATACCAGGGAGAACCATCCTCGACCGATAATCCATCCACAACGGAGCACCCAAGCAAGGACTCCTTCCGGCGTGGCAAATGGCTTTTCCAATCAACAAAGATTCGACAAGCTAGAGGTACTTCCGATCTATTTTCTATTAGTGTCTCTTTTCATTTCGTTTTTTTTTTAGAACATGTATTTGATGATCTGATTTTGCTGCAATTTGTTTTCGAGTAATTCATGGTTTTGAGTATGCTCAATATTCTTTTTAGATTGGTTTTGTTGTTTGTTTTGGGGACTAAAGTTTGTGAAGAAATTTGATGTTTTAATCTAAAATGAGCAAGGATAGTTATGATTCAGTTTTCAATTCGCCTAATCGTGTAGGCTGAGATTTATTTGCAATTTGGTTGAAATTCGGAACCCTCTTGATTTAAGCCCTGGAACGTGTATAATTTTCTTAAGAGAGAAGTGAGAAAATTTTCGTAGAGAGAGAGAGAGAGAGTTCTTTTGCAGGTGAGATTTTGATTTCGATACAACCAGGAAACCATGTTTGCTACAGAAACAAGAATGGAGAATGGGGGTCCAGGGGTCCACTGGTTTGGTAAAAAGCTATAGGAAAATTATCCCGTGTGGTTGGAATTTTGGACAAACCAATTTGCAAAAGTTAGTAAGTTAGGTAGGGAAAGGTAGATGGGTAGGGAGTTAGGTAAGAAAAGTTAGTTGTGGTAGAAAGTTAGTTAATTAAAATCGTGATTAGAAGATAGTTAAACAATCGTTAAAGTAGATAAATTATTACTACGAAATTTAAAAGTTAGTTGAGAATTAGTAGTTGGACTGTAGTTTTGGCACCCACATCACTGGAGCAGTTTGTTAAAAAAAAAAAAGAACACTGTTGGGGTGCCTAATTAGGGTTTGTGGGTGCCAAATTAGGGTTTGGCACCCAAAAAATGACACCCACCAAACCCAAAAAATGGCACCCACCATTGGAGATGCTCTTAGGGGATGAAATTCCACTTTTACTCTTTCTTTTTGGAGTAAGTACATGTAACGATAAGCACTTTGTTTGTTAATTTAACACTTTACAAGCATTTTTTACATTTCTAAATTACAAATTTTAAAAGTACTGATCAGATGTTTTTGAGATAGCGCCGACATACATTTCAACCCCTCTTTATGACCGTTTGACTCCACAACCCCCCTACCCCTCTTCACTTCTCATATCTGCTTTAATTTATAGAAGAAACAGAACAAAGCTTTTTGCAGAGAACCTTTCGATTCTCTTGTTCTCTACAGAGAATTCCATCCGCGATTCCCTCTGTCTCTCTCTCTCTCTCCCCATACCCATCTTCCCTACACTCAACCCTATGAAGTTTTACACTGTTTAATTGTTGAAAGTATTGAGAAATCCCATCCTTCACACAGTTGTACGGGTTTGTCATCTTCAAGTGGTTGAGGCTATAAAATGCGTCGGTGGATTGCATACCAAGGAGAACCATCCTCGACCGATAATCCATCCACAACAGAGCACCCAAGCAAGGACTCCTTCCGGCGTGGCAAATGGCTTCTCCAATCAACAAAGATTCGACAAGCTAGAGGTACTTCCGATCTGTTTTCTCTGTGTCTCTTTTCATTTCGTTTTCGTTTTGTTTTTTTAGAACATGTATTTGATGATCTGATTTTGCTGCAATTTGTTTTCGAGTAATTCATGGCTTTGAGTGTGCTCAATATCCTTTTTAGATTAGTTTTGTTGTTTGTTTTGGGGACTGAAGTTTGTGAAGAATTTGGATGTCATAATTTTAAATGGGCAAGGATAGTTATTGATTCGGTTTTCAATTTGCCCAATCGTGTCGCAATGGGCTGAGATTTATTTGCAGTTTGGTTGAAATTCGGAACCCTCTTGATTTAAGCCCAGGAACGTGTATAATTTTCTTAATTGCTTCTAGATATGTCAGTGTTGGGTGAAATTTTTTTTTTTTTTGGAGGTGAGATTTTTATTTCGATACAACCAGGAAACTATGTTTGCTACAGAAACAAGAATGGAGAATTGGGGTCCAGGCGTCCACTGGTTTGGTAAAAAGTTATAGAAAAATTATCCCGTGTGGTTGGAATTTTGGACAAACCAATTTGCAAAAGTCAATAAGTAGGAAGAGAAAGGTAGATGGGTAGAGAACCTTCCGATCCTCTCGTTCTCTACAGTAATTGCTTCTGGATATGTTAGTATTGGGTAAAATTTGGGGATTCGTTAGAGTTAGATTTGAAATAGGCGCCTAAACCATTTTGTAGTGTTTATTTATTTTTGGTTATCGAGAGTGTTCTCAACCATTCTGTAGTGTTGAACTTACTGAAGTGTTGCTACTATTTTCCCATTGCATAATTGAGGCTTCTCCATATGTTGAAAGTCAAAAACCTTTCCCAAGAAACCTATATGTACAATCACTGCTAAGTTGAAGGTTTAAATGTTAATTTGGTTTTCATTTTTAACGACTACTAATATGTACTCAAATGTTTATAAAATCTAGTTATCATGTGCATCAAACGGGTAGATTAGTCTAGCAAATATTTGAACAAATATGTAACTGCATGTTGCAAAACTGAACTTAAATAAAGCATTGTACAATACTAACACATTAATTGGTATAAAAGGTTGCAAACAAGAGGGGTAGGGGATAGGGGCTTGGACCTGCATGATAACTAAAGTCACATAATGCGTGTGCTTGAACGAAGGTATAATAAACAGTGTAAAAGTGGCAAGCGCATTTTAAGACACACTCTGTAATTTCCTAAAAAAGTTGTGATAATGAGGATTGGAGCAAGCGCATAGAGTCTTACCACAAAATATTATAGGTTAAGGCTCCTGCCTTCAGAGTACTTATTCAATATTCCTAAAGCACTCCACTTGGTGTTTTAGTTCCTTTTTTTTTTCTTCATACATTTATTGGTGAAATACACACCATTGCGTAATGGAGAAGTTTGTATTGGTTTAAATACTTTCGACAGTCCCCTCTCTTCAAAACATGATTCGACACATTATTGTAATTTTCTTCACAATCCTTTCTTTTGACAATCCCCAAAAAGTTTGGACTAGTTTAAATTCTTCCTCGACTTGTATTAAATCCATCACTGTCGATCATATAAACTGCCCTTGAGTTCTGGTCTTTTTTTTTTTTTAAATTGTGTTTGGTTTCTTGATCATAGAGAACGTCTTGGCTATCGTCAAACCACCTGTCAGCAAACCGTTGAAAAGGATGCAAAGTACCCCGTCTCCTACACCTTCAGCCAACTCTTTCACCAGGGAAAACTCCGTTCAATTGGTATTTATCTACATCTCTCTCTCTCTCCCTCACTATGTCTTTCCTCTCGTTCGTGGAATACTTTTTGTATGATCATGATCACTGTTGAATATGCATTAAATGTGTTATCTGTTTTCCCTATATGTAAGCCCACCATGGACCGTAGAAAAAATGAAGTTGGCATGTGAAGTTATGCCACTGCAGAGAAATTTATCCAAATACTCCTTCAAGAAGCTAAGAAAGAACAAAGTGCAAATACACGCAAGACACGTGTATTCAATGCCCATCAGTGGAAAGCTGCCCATACGGAATTCGAGAGGGTGACTGTGAGGCAAGGTATATCCTCAAACAATTGAAAGACAAGTACAACCTCATCAAAACAGAATATAGGCTTTGGAAATACTTAATGACACACACCGGGAAGGGTTGGGATGAAGAGCTCGCCTTCCCGAATGAAGTATGGGATGAGTTACTGAAGGTATTGAAACTTATGTATTATATTTTTCAAACTACCACCCTAACTGCCCGAATATATAACATACCTTTTTTATGTTCTACCATGTAGATGAACACAGACTGTGGCAAATTTCCCACTAAACCCATTGACCATTTAACTTTGTTGGAAGAGCTTCTTGAAGGCTCATTGGCCAACGGTGCTTTCGCAAATCCCTCTACGAATGGCGGTTCATCTTCCGAAGAGGACCAACAGAAGTATGGTCCGCCAAAGACCGTACGGAGGGACGATGTCATGTCTACGGGAGGAAAGCACAAATCTGAGGGGAGTGGTGGGTCCGTGACGAAACAAAAGAAAGGTGAGGAAATGCATGAGGCATATGATAGGGTGGCATTGGCTAACGAATGAAAGGCTGAGTTTAATGAAACCTTGATCACCAATAACTTAGGAGCATCCTCATCCTCCATTGATGCATGCGTTGGTGCCCTTGAGCCTGTTCGGCCATTTGTTGAGGACCCAAAATACTGGAAGGCCTATAACTTATTTTGCGGTGGAGGTGGAGTTGATTGGAGGCAAGGGTTTATGCGACTTTCGCCAGAAATGAGGATTGAGTGGGTGAGGAACCTGAATATCAATAATTAGGAACAATGGGAAAGTGTGAGAATATCTCTGCTGTTTTTTAGAACTGCTTATTTACGTTAGTTTTATTTTGGGGAACCATTTGGTGGTTGTGTAATATGTTTCGACCTTGTTTTCGTTACTTTTATTTATTTGAAGAACCGTGCATTAGTTGCTTTATGCAGATTAGTTGTTTGGGCAAAAAAACTTCTTGTTGGTTTTATTTTAGTGGTTCAATCTATGCACAATTTGTTATTTGAAGGACTCTACTGAGTACCAAGTACATTGAATCTCATAATATCAAGCATGTGTTTGGATTGTGAATTTGTGCACTTCTTCTGGTTTGGAAAGCAAATGATTGGTAATCTTAACTCATGAATTTAGCAAGCTTCACTTAATAGTTATCACCATTGCCTACTCCCTGTATTAGTCC
Organism: Vaccinium myrtillus; assembly: GCA_016920895.1. Taxonomy (NCBI): domain Eukaryota; kingdom Viridiplantae; phylum Streptophyta; class Magnoliopsida; order Ericales; family Ericaceae; genus Vaccinium; species Vaccinium myrtillus. The sequence goes on along the minus strand of CM029278.1, from coordinate 13,616,589 downwards.
TCCATGCTGGTTTTCTATAATCCAAGGAAAGCGAATCCCTTAAGTCAGTAGAGTGTGAAGTGTGAACCTACTGAATATCTGTAATTAGCATCATGGTGGATAGGTTCACATTACAAATTTCCAATCAAATACTAATTGCCTGAATTTTCCCAGAACTGGGTGCTAAGATATGCATTGAAAACAGGAGAGGTGCATTTACATGTAATAGGAACCCTATCAGGTGAAGTTGTAAGGGGTCAAACAACAAAAATTTGCTAGATAGTACTCCCTTCGTCCCTTTTTAAATGTGTTGCTTCGTAAATCCAACTTATTAAAGAAACGTCATCATTACACCTTTCACATCAACTTTTTCCTCCACTTTTCACTTTTCACTATTCACTTCAACTTTTACCTCTACTTTCCAAAATTATCCTCCACTTTTACCCATTAACTCTTTACCCACTAACTCTTTACCCACTAACTTTTCAAAAGGGCAAAATGATAATCGTACAAACTTTTACCCATTAACTTTTCAAACCACACACTTATTTAGGGACAGCCCAAAATGGAAAGTTAAACACTTAAAAAGGGACGGAGGGAGTATTATCCAAAGTTACAAGTGATATACAAGTGGAACACTTAGTGTGATGAAAAGGTTGAGAGTCCCGAGTCCGACTCTCGCTACTGTTTGAGTCAAGTATGGTTTCTTAACTTGCTTTTAGTTATGGTATCGTAGCGAAAAGTTCCAGCTTAGGGTGTTTGGGTTGCAACCTAAGCCTATCGACTGCTTAGCCGGAAGGCAATGGTCAAAGAAACACAAATGAAGAGAAGAGGAGTTATTCTTCAACTAGATGCAAACCTAAAGAAAGATCTGTAGGCCTCATGGCCAATAACTTCCTCGAGGCCCCATTGCCCAAATGTTTGTAAACAATTTTTTTGTATGATCAAACAAATACATGTTTAAATGAAGCATAAAGATGAATATCGAAGAAAACTCCATGGATTCCAAAGGTCAATTACCAGGCAAACTGTATATACATATACAATTGGGCAGAATCGAACTATCGCCAGCATTCATACGAGGAATAGCATATTTATCGGCTTTTTCGGAGTAGCAAAGGGATATAGTTGTAACCTTTGGGAGTTTATATGTGTCTAGATGCCCAATTTTCCAGGAAGTCTATAAGCAAACCCCAAATGGTTCACTTTGAAAACATTTATATGCGAAAAACTCTTTGCAGATCAAAAGTACGCTTGAACACATGTTAGGTGGAAACAACTAGAAACACCTAAAATAGGATCATATTTGCCATCACAACTGGGCATACAGTAAACCATAACAACTTTCAAAACAATTCCAACAAGCAGCATTCCAAATCATGTGTATGCAATTTACATACCGCACATAGCCACTGGGCCGTGTAAAGGATAATTGCTTAGGAAGACAAATTCTATGTCCCAAACACAAGCCTAAATAGATGTTTTCCTATTATTGACTTCGACCATCCCTCTGTTACAATTTTTTCCAATTATGTTTTGTATGCTAAAAGAACTTCTTAGAGCTTCTCCAAGAGGCTCAACAATTGATCACTGGGCATGAGTTTGACCACTGGGCATAGTTGTTTTTTTTTATTTTTTTTGAAATTATTAGACTTTGCATATCAAGCTTCTTGTTCATTATAAATTTGATAGTTTGATATTGTGAATTTGGTCCATATTGAGAGAACAATCTGTCAGAAGTTTGTATATGGATTTTACATTCTAAGTATTGTAAATATTTTTTCGTTATTTTTTTTTTGAAGGACACCATGAACATGAATTTCATATCCTGTGTATCCAACATTTTTCATCCAGCTAAAACCCATGTCGTCTAGTGCAATTCCACCGCAAAACATTTGGGAAACCTATTTTAATGACGGCGATGAGGATCTCCTAGACCTCGAGTTTTTGGAGTTAAGCTTGGGGGATGAGTTCGAAAAAATGCCGCAACGAACCTCTGAACAAACTGGTCAAGCATATGTAAATTTTTTGTTGGATGGACACCCTCAAACCATTAAAGACATTTTACGTGTGGATTCATTTACATTTATAGCGTTGATGTCTGAACTTGTGTCTAGAGGACAATTGCAATGGGATCATAAGCATCTTTGTGTAGAAGAGTCATTGGCAATTTTTTTATACATATGTGGGCATAGCCAAAGGCATCGAATGGCCTCTGATCGGTTCCAACGCTCTATGAGCACCATAAGTGCGCACTTCAAGTTAATGCGCTATGCTATTTGCAACTTGGCACCGCACATCATTCGACCACCAGACCTCCATGTAACGCCGCCTAAAGTTTTACATGACGATAGATATTTTTCATGGTTCCAGGTATTATTTTTTTCTTACCCAAAGGAAGGACTTCATTAATTTACTTGGCCAACGAATGTGACATGAATTTAATGTTTGGTTTTATTTATTTTAAGGACTGTGTCGGAGCTATAGATTGAACCCAGATAGAAGCTTGGGTACCGCGTAATAGGTAAGTTGCGTCTCACGGGAGGAAGCCCACAATAACACAAAATGTTATGGTTGTTTGTTCTTTCGACATGAAGTTCACTTACGTGTACCATGGGTGGGAAGGGAGTGCCCGACTAATAACTTCCCGTACCCCACAATTAGTAAGTAACAATCAGCCCTTATGTAAGTAAATTAGCATCATACATATCCTCTTTATGTTTTTTATATGCAAAGATGTGTAATAAAAAAAAACAACCTTAGCTTATAGAACTTAGCTTACTGCAAAATGGTATGACATTGTGGATTATGTTCTTAGAAAAAATTTATAGTGGTTAATAAATTATTTTCAATAAGTTCATCATAAAAAACTTAGCTTATGTATTGAAAATTAAACAAAAAAAAAACATTTAATTTAAAAAAACTCTTTCCACTCACATTTCTAACTTCTATGTCTTAGATAAGTATTATGTGGTGAATGTTGGATACACGAACATGCCGGGATATTTAGCTCTTTATCGAGGACGCCGATATCACAGGGATGAATTTAATGGTGCTAATATGGCTTTTTCGCACTCCAATGGAGTTATTCAACTACAAGCATTCGTCGTTGAGGAATGTCATAGAACGGTGCTTCGGGGTTCTAAAAGGAAGGTTTCCAATCCTCAAGCACATGCCAAATTATCCGGAAGCCTGTCAACCTGGAATCGTCACGGCATGTTGTGTTGTTCACAACTTCATATTAATGACCAGGGAATGCCGGTAATGTGGATGGGGTAGAGCCAATGAACATGTCTCCTCAAAACATACAGTTGATGGCACAAAGGAGGCATCAAATGGCTTTGATTATGTGAGAGTCTTATGATGAATAATCTAGCATAAGTACTTGCAATATGAAAACCTCTTTTCTTTCTAGGTTCTACGTTTGTCGTATTTTATTTATGATTTTTTATTGACGGTGTTGGAACCGAACAAGTATTTGGGTATTTTTTTTGTGCACGTTTAATTGTTTGTACTATGTTCCCGTTTTATTTTTATTTATTTGTTTTTTTATGTACCAATTTCAAGTCTCAAATGTAATTGCCATTATGAAAAAATAGGGTGAAAACAGATAAATAATCATTCAAAAATTAAGTTTGTTAAAAAATAAACTAAAAAGATTAAAGGATATTCGCGAACTAAGCAACGTGATCCCCGAGCGAAGTCTCTAGCAACTTCATTCCCAAGCGATGTCTGTCACAGTATGTTGGGGTGTAATTTAAAATTTGTTTGATTAATTTTTCTTAGTTTCTGTATCAAAATTTTTCTGGGCACATGTACACATGTCATTTTAGTTTCCCAAAAAAAAAAATTGAGAACAATAATTAAAAGAAAAATGAAAAGAAAGAAAGTTAATGCAACAAACAAATTTTGCCCATTCTTGCAATTCACCGGTGTTGGTGAATTTTGATCATCAACTACCTTTTGGTGAGTGGGTAGTGGAGCCCACTTATGTGGCAAAAGTTTGACTTCTAGGGGGCCCACGACAAACTCCCATCCTTTCATTTAAATTTTGGAAATCTACATTTTAAAAGTTCGCAACGAAAACTTGAAACCGAACACAGTGATTCTCAGTTCAAAAAAAAAACACAGTGATTCTCTATGTTTTTCAAGATAAAAGAAGAAAAGAGAAATTATGACAAGTGTAATGGTTATATTTTTTTAATTGATTGAAATATCCAAAAAGAAGTAATAAATTGGAACGGAGGGAGTATGACAACGTCTATCAATTACACCTACCACACTGGATTTTTAAAAAATAAAAAAAATAAAAATCCCTTCAAACACATCCTTCTTGAATCTTGCCTCGAAATATATATTTACCGCCAATTTATTTCCGATTTAAAAAAGAACCGCCAATTAGGTCTGATTATCCTCGCTAGTGAACGGTCTGGTCTGCCACAACGAAGCAGGCGTCCAAATGAAAGAAGAAGACGAGGACGACGAAGTCCTTTCACCGTCCGATGCCAGCGATTCAACCGAAGACTTCGATCTCGACGGCGACGAAAACGATCGATTCGAATCGGAATCCGAATATGATGGCAATGATGGAGGTAATGATAACGAAGATGACGACGAACCATCCACCGTCCGTCGAATTCCGTTAAAGGAGGACGACCGGAAGTCTCAAAACGTCGCCGCGCTTGTGACGTAAGTTCCGATTTCAATTCATTCGATTTTTAATTTTGTTAGCTCGTTTTGTACTGTGGAAGCTTTTGCTTCAATCTAGGATTTTACATTAGTTCAAAAGCGCAGATGGTTGCGTAAGGTTTCGATTATTAGGTTATTTCTCGAATCTGTCTTTGAGCATCTACAACCCTTACTCAAATTTGAGTAAAAGCTTCATTTGGTAAGAAGCACTCCATGTGGAAAAATCCAAATCCAAGCACTTATTTGACTAAAAGCTTCCTGGTTGTAAATATGAAAGGACAAATATAGCCTCCCGAATTTTGAGTCTCCATTGATTTGAGTAAAAATACGACTTAAAACTCAATTTGGTATAGGTTTGAGTCAAGGACTGGAGTGGATTTTAAGGGGGTTTTACTCAAATTTCGAGTTTGATGGAAATTTTAAAAAAGAAGAAGAAGAAGGATAAGGGCTAGAGATGCTCTTAGTATGTGGAAGATGCATATTTGATTGATTTAAGCTAAAGTATAATTACATTGGCTGTGTTTGGTTAGATAGTTTAGTTTAGTTTTGATGATGTCAGTAGGTGTAATGAGTGGAGAGAGATAGAGAGAGAAATGAGAGAAATGATGATGTCATCAAAACTAAAACTAAACTGGAAAACGAATAGGGCCATTGTTTTCTGCTGTGGAAGCTTCTTGTTTTAACCTAGGATTGCACCTTTCTGGAATTTGGTTACTTACAGACGAAAGTTTTGTGGTCCGATCAGTTACTGATAAGAATGGAGATGGGGTTTAGACTTGGAACCAGGAAAAAAAAAAAGAATCTTTATTCATTCAAAGGAACACATAGGGAGAACAGTAGGAACTCCCGTCGTAGTCTTTACATCATACAACTCTGATCCCTCTACCTATCTCTGCTACTCTGCATACAACCTTCCCGCTAATTTCTAAAAACCAATCACACTACTCAGCTAACTGACCAAACAATAAGAAATTCTCGTTACTTTCAGCTGGTTATGCCACATGTCCCCTGGCTCTGGCTGTTCCTTGTGCATCTTGAGCTGGCGCAGCATTTGTTGTAGGTATCCTAAAGTTACATGGATACTTTTGTATTCTATTTCTTTTAGCTCCTAAACTGTAGTCTATAGGTTCGCCTTCCCACTACATAAGTATCATGTTGTATGCAGAAGTATTTATGTATGAAACAGAAAACGAAAAATTCCACCCTTTAAGATTAGGGCTTTTATTGATTTTAGATAAAATGCCTTGTAATTTCCACATCTCTCTACCTTATGTATTGATACTATTTACAGAACACAGGGACAAGAATGCACACAATCCCACTCTTTAAGTTTGACATCTCTATGCAATTAGGTGAAGTTGTCATTTGGGATTCCCACATCTCTCACCACTATGCGCACATATGATGTGCTTTTGCATGGGTTTCCATAACTTCGCACTTATGTAGTGTTCATAAATGCAAAATGATATAAATAGTAAGTTGGTTGTGAACATGGATGAACAAAAACACGGTGCTGTGATGTGAATAATGATATTAGTTACTACTTTACCCTCCCTGCCCTGAATAAATACACAATGTATGCAGCTGTATATGCGTCAATGAGAATATGCAAAACCACACCCTTTATGATTGGAACTTGTATGGTCTGAGGTTCTCTTTCTGATTCTATCTGGATGGATTGGGGGTATAATTTATTCTTGTGTTTTTATCAGAGGCAATCTCCTTGTGAAAAGACAGTCACTGCTTCCAAGGGTACTTTCAGTAACGGACAGAGCAGCTGTCGTTAGAAAGCCCTTCAAGCCTCCCTGTTCTAATGGGTACAGTGATGAGAATGAACAGCTCAGTCGCCGTCTTTGGGCTCGTAAACGGTTCGTTCCCTGGGGCTCTACGAGACCTGTGTTGGTTGCAATTACCAATATTTCAAACCTACCTTCTGCGGCTGAGAAAGGAGTGTCGGAAGAGACTGTAAGTCTTCCACAAGGGATCGAGCCATTGGTCCTGTGGCAACCAGAAGAATGTGATGAAGGAGCTGGTAATGTGCCAATATCAGTGGATCCTTTGCTTGTCCGTTTCCTTCGGCCCCATCAAAGGTATTTATCAGTGGTGAAAGTTTTGAGGGTGATTCCCATGCCCGTGGTTCAAATTTGACCTATGAAATCTAGAAGAGGCATGTTTGTTCATTGTTATAAATCAATATAACCACATTACTATGATTCTATGAAATCTTCTGCATAAGCATCTCTATGTATGAAGTGCTGTTGCAAATTATGTGCTCTGCACATTAAATTCATGGCTTTAGAGATGATCTAATGCAACTCTTCTATGTAGCATTATCATCGAAAAGTATTTTTGTCTCGTCTTATGTTTGCATATGCTTGTGTTATGTTGTAATTACCGAAGGGCTATTTCACAACTTTTAATGCAGAGAAGGGGTACAGTTCATGTTTGAATGCGTTTCGGGGTTATGTAGTGCGGCCAACATAAATGGCTGCATTCTAGCTGATGATATGGGGTAAGACCGCATCTGTATTGTGCATTTGGCTGGACAATATCTGCAGTTGTCAAATTTTACCTTAGTTTTTAAGGTTATCGTTGTTTTGTTTACATTTTTGCAGTTTGGGAAAGACTTTGCAGTCAATCACCTTATTATATACTCTTCTTCGTCAGGGATTTGATGGAAAACCAATGGTTAGAAAAGCTATAATTGTAACTCCTACCAGCCTTGTAAGTAATTGGGAAGCTGAAATTAGTAAGTGGGTTGGAGAAAGAGTTCAACTTGTTGCCTTGTGTGAAAGCAGTCGAGGTGATGTTATTTCCGGAATTGATAGTTTCACAAGTACTCACAGCCGTTTACAGGTAAATCTGAATAGCCATAGGGTATTTTTTTTTTGGGTGTGTTGTAAAAGTGATTTACTTGATAACCTTCCAGGTATTGATTGTTTCATATGAAACATTTCGGATGCATTCATCAAAATTCAGCCATGATGGATCCTGTGATCTTCTTATTTGTGATGAAGCACATAGACTGAAAAATGATCAGACCTTGACAAATCGAGTAATGCAAAAAATTTGTTCTTTATCCTAAGTTTTTCATTTTTATGGATCTTGTTGTTTGGGTTGCTGATATTGTTGTTGGAGGTTTTTCCTCAGGCGTTAGCTGCTCTCCCATGCAAGCGTCGCATATTATTGTCAGGAACTCCAATGCAGGTTAGAGCCACTCATTCGTGATTCGTGTTTGTTTCTTGTTATCAAGATAGTATTCACATCTTGTAGTGCTGTCTCTTCCTTTTATCATCATTACCTCCAGAATGACCTAGAAGAGTTCTATGCAATGGTTAACTTCACAAATCCTGGAATATTAGGTGACGCTGCATATTTTCGACGGTACTATGAGGTGAGCTAACTGCTTCACAATTTGAACATTATGGCCACGGCCAAGAATGTTTCCTTTATACTAATGTGTGATTTGAAAGTTTATTTGTACGATTTCAATCTTATAGGAAAATTGACTGATTATCTACCAAAAATAAATGTGGATTATTTTCTAGCAATATCTGTCTAATTATGTGATGCAACAATCAAGTGAGAGTATCAATTTGCCTTGCTGGAAACTACTTTTGATTTTATGGAACTTTCACAAATTTCAATGTGTAGGTGTATAGCGATACCTCAGGGTTATTTGCTTCATTCTCTCTTGATTTGTTGAGACTCTTTATTTGTTGTTTCCAATTTTAAACATGGTTAATGAAGACACCAATCATTTGTGGAAGAGAACCTACTGCTGGTGAAGAAGAGAAGCAGCTAGGTGTTAACCGCTCTGCAGAACTAAGTGCAAAAGTAAATCAGGTGATTTTTTTTTCCTCTAGGAATTAGTAGAATGTTGCAACCTGGCTTCAACCACTTAGTGCTTCGGAAAATAGTTCTAAGGACTTGTTTTGGACTTTACAGATATCTGGTGTGGCTGTGTCGAGGTGTTAGATCCCCCTAATCCCCTAAGCTCAAGAAGAGATGGGGATATCTCTGTGAAATCAGATACAATTACGTTGATAAGTCATGGCAGTCCAACTAAATAAACCTCATATAGAACTTTGCCTACTATGTTGTTGACAGGGGATGCACTTGAAATTAAGTGGATTTAGGGCAACAAAGAGATTTATCCCTTTTATCAAGGGAGAGATGTGAAATTCTTACTTTTTGTAAAGTATGGGCACATGTTCCAGACAGCATACCCTTAACCATGTCAATAGGGCCGAGTAACGTGGGGGAAATTATAGAGTCCCTGTAAGATTAGTAACAACTATGAATATATTCTACTCAGAAAAAGATGAGATTCTTATGAATTCATGCACTGCTTAGGTGTGCATGCAATAAGGAAGAATCAACTTCAATCTCTAATATTCAATTCACATGTTTGTTTGTTTTCAGTTTATACTGAGGAGGACCAATGCGTTGTTATCAAATCACTTACCACCAAAGGTTTGGTTTTTTCATCGAGTGAATGTCCTTTGATTTTGTTGCCGTTTGCAGTATATTTTCCTTAAAAAATGTATCCAGTCCATTGTTAAGCTTTATTCATTCTCAACTTGTCTATAAAATGATAAAGTACATATCCCCCATTATTTATGCTTTTGGAGAATCAGCATATTTATATAACTGAATATAACCTCCTAATTTTCTATTTCTGCTAGCAGATAGTTGAAGTTGTTTGTTGCAAGTTGACTCCTCTACAATCACAATTATACAACCATTTTGTACATTCCAAAAATGTAAGTTCTAGTTACTAATGTTTCTTTATGATTTTGTGTACAAAACTTTGATAATACTATAACTGGAATTTTTACGTAGTTACTTCAAGTTTTTGCTTTCCATATAATATAGGTTAAGCGAGCAATCACAGAAGAAATGAAGCAATCACAGATATTGGCTTACATTACTGCTCTCAAGAAGCTTTGCAATCATCCCAAGGTACACTGTACTTAAAGGTTAATAAGCATGGACTGAAGTGTTTTGTTGTTGGTTTTCTTAATGCTTTTGTGTAAGTAAAGAGTAATGCACCTCTACTTGTACAAGTCATAAGATTTTCTATTTGCTCTAGCACTCTATCTTGAAGTGGGAAAGGATTTGCGCCCTAAAGATGTTGAAATCTTTTCAGATTCCTACGATATATGATCAACATTTATCCAGCCTGCATTCTCAGGACCTAGAACGTTGAACTGTGGAGATCTAGTGTGACAGAACAACATAAATAAGTGAGGGACAAACTTACAATTACAAAAGCTACTCGCTTGTTTGTATCCACAGTTTCTCAATTGTAGGAAATCATTGACAGAAGTAAATGTAGGCAAAGGTAGGCCATGGTGCGTCTGTCCAACAAAGCGCACTAAAACTCGTGAACATGCAACCAAGCACACACTGGCTTCACCCCAGACAGTTCTGATCCTTAATGTTTGCGTGTCAATTGTCAACGATTTGTGTTAACGGTTTAGTGTACCCATCAAATCTATATTTCATCTTAGGTGATTTAAGAGTAGTGGTGTGGGTTTGATTCCCAGGCCCTCTGCTCTCTACGTCATGTTACTATGACCATTTTGACGTCTTCTCTTCGTTGTTATTGTTTATGCTTAATAATCAGTTACTGGTTCTAATTCAAGGTAGTTTTATTTTGAAGCTAATCTATGATACTATGAAAAGTGGAAGTCCAGGAACAGCGGGATTTGAGGACTGTTTGCGTTTTTTCCCTGCAGAAATGTTCTCCTCAAGGCACGTCATTTCCCTTTTTTTATTTGTTTTTCATTTCCTGAATTGTAAAGTCTAATATTCTTCTCATGGACGTACTGTCTGCTTTGTTAGATCTGGATCTTGGACCGGTGGTGATGGGTCTTGGGTTGAACTATCTGGAAAAATGCATGTCTTAGCCCGATTACTTGCCCATCTGCGTCAGAGAACAGATGACCGAATTGTCCTGGTCTCAAACTATACACAGGTAAGTCTGTGATTGCGGCTTACAAGTCTTGCCACATGAAGTAACTTCTAGATTGGAGTACAAGTCAAAGAAATCACTTTTCGCTTATGCTTTTCATCCCACACAAAATGCATTGTTTTCGACAAAGTCTCGCGGTGTGGGAGCTACAAGGATTCTGTAGTTTTTGCATTTTGGAAAATTGGTCGAACTCAAGGGTCAGTGAAATTGATTTTTTTGTGCTTATGAGGGCACTTACTGCTGTCCAAGTCATCAAGCGATTGATAAGTACCAGTTAATTTCCCTTCAGGTAGCTGCTTGTACTTAGTTTTCCTGTGATATCGTTTTCGTGTGAGTTAAATATCTTAGTTGTAATTTATCAGACGCTGGACCTTTTTGCTCAATTGTGTCGGGAAAGAAGATATCCATTTTTAAGGCTTGATGGAACAACATCAATCAGTAAAAGGCAAAAGCTGGTGAACAATTTTAATGATTTATCCAAGGTATCTAACTTTTGGTCCATTATTTGATTATGCTGCTATTTTTTAGTTCACTTCGTAAATCAATTTCAATTGCCTCTGTCAGGATGAGTTTGTTTTTCTCTTGAGCAGCAAGGCTGGTGGTTGTGGCCTCAATTTGATAGGTGGGAATCGACTTGTCTTGTTCGATCCTGATTGGAATCCTGCCAATGACAAACAAGTAATCACTTACCCCTCCTCATACAGTAAAGTGGAAGTAGTTGAAAATGATATGCCGGCGTTTAGGCCAGGGCATCTGATGAAGTATTTATAGTCCTTTACTTTCTCCTCATCCCTATGCAGGCTGCTGCAAGAGTCTGGAGAGATGGCCAGAAAAAGAGAGTCTATATCTATAGATTTCTTAGTACCGGAACGATCGAAGAAAAGGTATAAACACAGCAGTGATTTTGTCAATATTATCAGTATCTTTTATTCTTCTTTGCATTTAATTATTAGTTTGAGGCTTTGAGCATAATTGAGCAATTTATCTTAGCTTTAAGAACTGCTCTGATCATGGGCAGGTTTTCCAACGTCAGATGTCAAAAGAAGGGCTTCAAAAAGTTATTCAGCATGAACAAGTAGCTACAAAAACGGCACAGGTACTTGTTCTAATGCCTCCTTGTTTGAAAACGCCTCAAAAAATGCATAATGTATGACACCAAGAGACAACTGCAGGGAAACTTTCTATCAGCAGAAGATCTACGAGATCTGTTCACATTTCACGAGAATGCGAGGTCAGTGTCTCCTCATGTCCAATTTCTTCCTCAAATGCATTACTAGATAATCATTCTATGTGATTGCAACCTTGGAACAATTAACTTGATGGAAAAAATTACCTTAAGAAGTATGCTACTAATGATACAGTGTTGTGCATATTGTTGTGTTAAAGTTTTGCCAATGATACAGTGCCACCAAAGCATGTTGTCTATTTGCCAATGATACAGTGCCACCATAGCATGTTGTGCATATTGTTGTGAAAAGTGTTGTGTTAAACTTTCCCTTTAACGTTTCATGAACTGCGGCTTGATGAATGTAAACTAAAGCAGAAAAGGAACAATACATGTTGATGCAGAAAGCTTCAATATATATCTCTCTCTCTCTCTCACCCACTGAAAACATGCTTTATCCTCATTGTATTAGCCATTGAATAAACTATCTCAAATGATGAAATGGTAATTGATAAAACACCATGAGTTTTGCCCTAGACAAGTCCAGACTGTAGTTCCAAAAATCATCATCAGCTAATAAAATGCTACTGTCTAATGAACGTACCCTTTGTCCCTTTTGTTACTATGAATGATTCTATCACATTGGACATTAAAGCCGACTGTCATGGGGTGACCCTTGAAGCAAGATTATGTGCTCAAGAGGCACCACTTGTGGCTTCCTACCAAGACTCCCTTGTAGGCACGCCAAGCTCCCAACAAATCCAAATCAACCTGCTTAGCATTGTGATTCAAACCACCAACAAGCAAGCACCAATATAGCTAACAAGTAACGACAGTGAAGCAATTCAAGGAAGCAAATTTCATTCATCACTAGAAAATCAGTTAAAACAGTAGACGATGACTAGAAAAACAAGCAAAGACACTATATTTGACACGGACTGCTGGGAGGGTGTTACTAATTGTATTAGCTATTGAATAAATTATCTCAAATGATGAAACGGTAAGAGAAAATATGGGCTTTCAGTTTCCTTGATAAAACACCATGAGTTTTGCCCTAGACAAGTCCGGACTGTAGTTCTAAAAACCATCGTCAACTAATAAAGTGCTAATGTCTAATGAACATACCCTTTTGTTACTATGAACAATTCCATCACATTAGACATTAAATGGAAAGTATAGATATAATGCCTGGGATATGCTCACCTGTAAAATACGTACAGGTTTCAAATTTTCTTAAGGAAACACAGTTATTATTGCCTTAGCACCGGACCATATGTGATACACTTGTTCTAAATGTTTAGTAAAAGAAACTGCCGATATCCATTACCGATTTTCAAATAAATAATACAACTTTCTCATAAATAGGGATTTTGTAGTGGACAATATTGGAACTGTTGAACAGAAACTATGCTGACTTGAATCTATTTTTGCATAACTAGCTTCCAAGTTTTTCTTACCAGTTTCCTTGCAACTGTGGGATGAAGTATGCCCATCCGTGACTTCATGCTCTGATGAGATGATTATTGTACAGCATTGACTCATACCTCATTCTTCTTTACTGATTTCATTATTCTCTTATCTGCATTAGATCTGAAATTCATGAAAAGATGAGCTGTGTCCGTTGTCAAAACTATGATGCAATGGTAGATGACAGGCATGACAAAGTAGGTGATGCAGATGGTGTCAGCTCAACAATTGAAAGTTGTCAATCAGATCAAGAGGATATAGGAGGATTTGCAAGCCTTGCTGGATGCTTTAAGTTACGAAGCTCAGAGAAACAGGTTAGTTAAGCTCAGCTCGTTAATGGTTGTAGTCGTACGTTTGAGGTTAACATTACTATGTTCTTGGTTCTAAAAGAGTTTGGAAATTGTTCGACTCACCTTTTCAGGTAGGAATTCCTTTGGAGGAGGATTTAGGTAGTTGGGGGCATCATTATTTCACAACCTCAGTGCCTGATGCTATTTTTCAAGCTTCCGCCGGACAGGAGGTACTAAACATATTACCATCGCATACAAAGTTACCTGCTATCAATTTTTTTTACTGCTTTCCTTGATTTGATCGCAGTTCCATCATGTATCTTAACCAAATAAATATGAACCAATGTTTTCTGTATAATTGGCTTACCTGCTAAGAGGGATTAGTAGTACCAGCTGGACAAGCTAAGAAAGGAAACAAATCAAAGGCCAAAACAAGTAGGGCAAAATCAAAGCCTTATAATCTGTGATTTGTAAATCATGGGATTCCTAATTCATTCTAATTCCAACACTCTCTCTCAAGTTGGTGCGAAGAGGCCAATCAAACCCAGCTTGACAATTAATGACTTTGACTAGTGATGGTCCGGAAAATTTAGTGAAACATCTGTAATCTGTTTTGATGAAAAATCAAACAGGGGAAGGACCACTAATGAAGAACTAAATCCAAGGAAAGCATAATGGCAAATTTGATGTCACTTGGTCCAGACATAGCGTCCAATAAACCACCAACAGATACAAAATGATATCGACAAAGACCGCCAAAGACATGGTAGATCCAAGAATATTGTCACTGAAACAACACCGGTAAGAGAAAAAGGACAGAAATCGCTTACCACATCACCGAAACAACAAACATAATATTGCTCGCTTACCAGTTACCACATTACCAAAACAATGAACATAATAATGCAACCGGAACAACATAGGCTTCCCCGACTAGAGGAAAAAGGACATAAATTGCTTACCACATTAGCAAAACAACGAACAAAATATTGCTACTGAAACAACACCTGTAGCTCCAAATAGAAATAAAAAGGATAGAAACATGGTACATCTTACCACATCGGCAAATTTGAGAACAAAATATTGTTACCGTTATCACACCAGGAGTCCCAAACACAAATAAACAGAAAAAGGAGAACACATAGAAACAAATCTCACAAGGGAAGATGGAAACCTATCACTAAGAAGGAAGCATGGACTTAAATGGGAAGGGGGAGCTTTTCGATTTGGCCCCTTGCTTCCCCTTCCTGCCGTATTGGGATGGGAAGAAACCTTAAGTGAAAAGAGGGGTAGAGAGATTGGTTAGGGTTTGATGTTGTAGCTCTGATATCAAATAGGAACCAATATTTTCTGTATATTTGGCTTACCTACAAAGAGGGATCCGCGATGTAATTTAAGTACCAACATGACAGGCTAAGAAAGGAAAAAATCGAAGGCCAAAACAGTTAGGCTGAAATCGAATCAAACAAATAAGGAAACAATCAAAGGCCAAAACAAGTGGGCGAAAGTCATTTACCCAAAAAAAAAAAAAGTGGGCGAAAGTCATTCTAATTTCAACATGATAAAATTATTTCAACATGATAAAATATATCACGAAATAAATTAATCATTCTAAGTAAATCATGGGATCCCTAATTCATTCTAATTTCAACATGATAAAATAATTCAGCATTACGAAATGCTAAGTTGCATCAGTAAATAAACGTGATAATATTACTGATGGGTATGATGGGGGGAGACCTATACTGACATGGGATGTGGTGATAAAAGGATATGTTATTAAATGAATGAAAAAGATTCAGGTCTGGAACCGAAAAAAACAAAAAGATTCAGGTCACCGGCTCCCATCAATTGGCAGAGACACAAGGGTTCGTTTTCTTGGTGCTAAAATATTAAATATCTCCTGAAGAATTTTACAATTTTGTCTTCTTGGGTTGAGGTGTGAATTTTTCATTTGTTAGTCTAATTTTAATCTTTCTGTATTTCGTCTCATAAAGAAGATAAGATAGTGGATATAATCTTATGCAACATCTCATTGTATGCATGTTGACCCCGATTTAGAGGTAATGAATCTCAAGTGTGCAGGACTATGACAGGAGATAAGTTTTTCATTTCTCATAAATGTCTGCTTATTACTTAGGAAACACCTGCCATAGCCCTTTCTTGGTTTGTACTTTGTAGTGCATATCATGTCTTACACAGATGCCGATCTGAGAAGCCCCAACTCTCGACTCTGACATTTGCATGTACTTGTTGGGACAAGTCTTTTTTTTTTTGCTTTTTAGCAATTGTATGAATGTAGAAAATTCTTCCATACACTTTCTTAAAGTGAAACGTGAAAACCCTTAACAATGATGATCATATCATTAATGATATTGTTCTCATGACAGTTTTTTTTTTTTTTTTTTTGTGTTTCAGGTTACATTTGTTTTCACAAATCAAATAGGCGGGAAGCTTGTTCCCGTTGAATCAGTACCAAGCCCAAGGGCTGATGGAGTAGAAGGAATTCGGAATGATCTCTCTTCAAAAGGAAACCAGAGACAAAAGCCCATGTTCTTATCAAAACGACACTCATCACCATCAGTTTCTTCAAGTGTTGGTTCTGTCTCGGGCATTCCACCTACTTCTTGCAAGCCTTTGCAAAGGTCAAATTTGATATCAGTGAGAAATTCTTTGAAAGGTACACTGCCTGTAGCATTGAAGCCTAAACTTTCTCTTGAAAATCAATTACCTCAGAAAAGATTGTCTCCTGAACCTAAAGACGATGATGATTTTCAATAAAGCATTTCGGTGGTTCAAATAATTTTATTATGCTCTTTCATGTTCTGATAGGGGAGTCAAACGGGTGGATTTGGGTGGAGTGTAACTGGGTGCAAGTCATTAATGGGTCAATGTCCCATTTACAATTCAATTAGCTCTATAGCACCCCCGGGTCCTATTACCCATACCTAAGCCAACCAGTTTACGTAAAGTGACTCCCAATCTGCCCATTACCTCAATTGCATATCTATGTTTACACTCATTTATCAAATGTATATTCACACTGTAAAAGGTGACGCGAAGTTAGTAAATTTTACTTTGGTGGCGTTAGTGACTTTCGTGAGGCGATAGGGAATTTTGGTGTAACAGTAGTAATTTACAATGTGGCGGTAGTAAATATGGTGTCGTAGTAGTGAATGTGATGTAATGGTATTTTGTCCTATTAATTAGTAACTTATTTGGTGATATACTTTGATACTTTCAACATTTAATCCACTCATTTGATTGGGTCAAATTGGGTTGGAATCCATTATCACCCATCTCGTATTGGGAGTCGATATTATAGTAGAAGGTTTGGATGGGTTTATGAGTTTGGGTCAAAATTGACACCCTAGGTTCTAACTGCCTAGCGGACTCCTAGGCTTCCATGGCCAACAACTAACTGCAGTAAGAACTCTAGTATCTAAGTTGTGATTCTGTTATTAAGAAATTGAATTGCCATTAAATCAATTGTATAAATCTTTTTTTTAAGTGGCAGTAAGTTGACGCAGGAATTCAAAACTTTCCTTCCGATCTTGAACTGGTTAAAGAGAATAGCAGAAACATTTGAAACACATTAGGCGTCTAACCCACCTACAGATAAAGTTCTTGTAGCAAGTCAAAGTGAACAAAAAATAAATAAAAATTCGACTATTAGTTTTTCCTACTGCAGTGCTGGTTAAGTTTGTTGATAGCTTTCACAGAATTTAAGGGGACTTGGCTAGTATGATAGGATAATGGCATTTTTTCAGGAACATAATATGATAATAAGGCATTTGTGGCCCTTGCATTATTTGAACTGTAGGCAACTAAATTTGAAATGATATTCCATATGCAGATTTGCAAACATTAAGCAAATTTATGTTGTCGACAGCTCTGCAATAAAGAACAAGAAGTTTGGTGAATCATATGTTATCTGTCTTAAAAAAAATTCTTACATGGTTATGCTAGGGTACGAGTGCGTACTACTAGAAAAAGTTAGTTTGACTAACAAGAAAAGGATAGCTATGACTGCATTCATCCTTTTAATTACAAAGAATCGCATGCCTTCAACAATTATACCACCCACTGAAATTCAACCTTCGAAAGTCTAGACTGATAGGAGTTGATAGAGAATTATCATCTGTGAGCTGCCTCATGGATGGCCTCAGATCTTCTGTAATGCCACTCCCAACTTGTACAGTATTGTCAGCTTTGGCCACCCAAAACTCATGGACTTCCCAATAAGTCACCCATTTTGCATTGTTGTTGGACAAGCATGCTTAGTTGCGAAGTTCTAAAGGGTTTTGGAACCCTCGGAACTTTAAAAGGCCTTGTACAAGGTTGGGTCGTGATCTGTTACAGATAGCTCTGAACTTTGCATCCACCAAGCGATGTGGGACTTGTTACCACGCATTTGGACGTCCCTGTAACATAGCCGGATGTCTATCGTGACTCTCTACCGGAGCCTGGCCTCGTAGCTGGCACCATAGCCAAGCTTGTGTTACATCTTCACTCAAATTTTATAGCTCCTCTTTGTCAATGACAGTGCCATTATCTGTGCCACTTTCGTCTTGAAATTGTAACTGTAAGGTCGATTTTATCCATGTGAAAAGTAGTTGTCAGTCATGGTAGTAATTAAATGTGTAAGTTGTGCATTAAAGATTGAATGCCAATGTGGGGGTGGCCTAGTTGACTGCGGCTTGGAGTTTCACTTTTTGTATTTTAGGTGCATTCCTTGCAAAAGGAGGGCGGCTTTTATCTTCTGTTTTTGTTTGGTGTAATCTCCCTTTGGTTCTAGTTGGGGTTGTGAGCTTAAGTTATGCGACAATGACCTCCTTTTGACAAGGCATAACAAAGTTTTGTTGCCCCATTTAGAACTTCATATAAATGGCTCCAATGTTATTGTACACTTCTTAGACGGGCTTTGATCCTATGACGTACGGATATAGACACATGACATGGTAGTTCTAGCTAGAGGGGAACACAGAAATGACAAGAGACATGGCAAACTAAATAGGTACATGTATTTGCTATATTTTGATTGCTAGGTATGTGACTATGCTAAGAGTGTTATCCACAAACACCCACAAATAATGAAAACCAACACTAAGTACGAAAGTAAAATCTAACATTGTTTCAAATTCCCTTCTTAAGCGGGTTTTTGCTGCAGTACTCTATCTGGGGTGAACGAAATGCTAGGACTTTTATGTCCATTCGGGGGCGAAATGGTTGTGTTGCTTCAGCACATCATTAGGGGTGTTAGAGCTTGCCATGAGTTCCTGGACTGGATTTAAGAAGAAGTGGAATGTGTAGCTTCTATGCTTGATTTGGCAGTTGAGTTGCATGTTTGCTTTGTATAGGGGTAGTATTTTGTTTTTGTCCCTTTGCTGTAATTGTTGGGGGGTTCAACTTCAAGGCCATTTCCTTGCCTTCCTTTTGGGAGTGTTTCTATAATAGGAATTACTTACCAAAAAAAACATTGTTTCTAGTTTCAACATATTAAGAAATTATTCATCCCAAAAGTAATTAAATTGTTATAGATTTTAATCCTGAAAATAAGTTTTTTATATTATGAAGTGCCACCACGTTATGTTCCCATATTAGTCTCAAGTGAGACGCGCGTCCCCTATGTGCCCATCCTTAAAATTTTATTACAAGTAATTGACTAATTGAACACGTCACTTAGCATGTCCCATACACATCCCGCGTGTCCAACATGGATACGATAACCACTTAAGCGTAAGGTTTTCAAATTTTGTGGTAACCATGTGGTAAAGCTGATTCATAGAGGGGCAGAAACTCATGTGGTAACCAACCTAAGCGTTAGGTTTTCAAATTTTGTCACATCATGGGTTGAGGACCACTACAACAACCATACCCTATCGAAGGATGGATTCATTGGTAGTAAAGAAAACTAACTAGTTGGAATTTTGGGTGACTAGAACCACAAAGTCTGTAGTTTATAATTCGATTTGATGCTTAGGCCCTTTGTTTTTTGCCTGCAAATTAGGAAAGACCTACAGTGTGTAAGCGTAAAACACCACGCACACGATATAGAAATATAAAACAGTAAAGAAATCGACATAGAGAATTTGCGTGGTTCCCCAAAACAGGGTATCTCCACGGGAGCGAGAGTGAGAGCGAGAGTTTCTTATTGATCAATCGTAACATGGTTTACACAGAGAGTATTTATATCCCACTCTATTCCTAACCCTAATCCGAATATATGTTCTGTCTTTCCATAATACCCTTATAACACCGTATCATACCACGGGGGCTATGCCCCCCGCACCCTGCCAAACCAAAGGGCCTACGGCCCAGCCTTCTCTTTTCTAGGAGTGACAAGTTCTAACACAGTAAAAGAAAGATGACATTAGTTGGAGTCGTACAGATGCAGGATGGTGCAAAACATTCTTTATATTTAAGAGGGAGAGAGAATAATTTGTTGTATCTGGGGAACATTCAAAGCACCCAGATTAAGAAAACAAAGGGTTTTGCTCTTGATCTGACATTGTAATACGTGTTGAGAATAGAAATATGATATAGAGGAGGAAAGGGGTTCTAAATTGAGAGAACAAAAACAAAACTTGCTCACAAATTGGGAGACAAATTCCCCTTTGACCGAGCTTTTTCCACCACTACTTTATTGGGGTTGGTTTTGTTATGTCCTGGAACCAGTCCAAAGAAGTTTTCACAGTTGTTGTATGGGGGAATCAGCCACCTGTCGAAAAACCCTTTTGGCTATCTGCTGGAATTCCTACTCAAAAAGAGGATAAACCATGTGCAGGGTCAGTAGTGCAGTCCAAGAAATGGGAATCCCTTCATTATATTACCCAAATTACAACTAGATCTAAAACTCTGGTTTTACTATATATTATAGCAAATCTTACACCTAAAAACTAGCCTTACTTTTTTACTTTAATAGAGTCTGCAAGATTGACAATAAGAAGACATGCACAAGTACACATGGGGTCTAGGGACTAGGGAGCTTGACAGCGATTCTTCTAAACGAGTCGAGCCGAACTGATATAATTTTAGTAGTAGATTGTTCAAATTTGATTTGAAAACTTACGCCTTTTTATAAGTTTTTCATTCAAGTCTAGAATGAGTTATAATTGAGCTGATTACATGATGAAATCGGGTCGTTACAGCTTGAAGTGCTCATTGAGTTGTTTGAGACTGCATATTTGTTGATTCAAAGTGCTCATTGCCTTGTTTTTCATTTTTATTTTTGTATTCTAAGTCTAGAACAAGAATTGATTGAGCTCATTACGAGACGAACACTCGAGTCGTTATAGACTAGTAAGTAGGGCCTATTAACTGGTTCAAGCTGGATTCTTTGTACCACAAGTTGATTCAACCCAAGTTTTTAGGGATCTCTCCGCGATTACAACTCGAATAGCTTGGTTCATTTTATAACCCTTGTCTAATGTTGAAATAACTGGAATCTCAACCTCCATATACTGTGAAAAATGGAATAATAACTTGGCTTATAACTGACTTGTCATCAATTTTCAACATGGATATTTGCAAAATGAGTTGTATGGCAGTTGGAAAACTTTCACCTCCTTTTTGGTATCTTTTGGTTGTTATGAGTACATGCTTCCATTGACTATATGAAATGAGTGTGCTTCAAGCAGTGTTCTAAAAGAAGGCTTGGAAGGGCGAGTACTCGCTGCCTAGGCGCTAGAAGTCCCCTTGCCGACTAGCCTGACTAGACCGACGAGCCCGATTAATTGCCCGACTAGGTGCCGAATTCTTGACCGTGGAAGCTAGAAGGTGTCCGGCTGCCCTGAGAACGCCTAACGAGTTTTAGAACCTTGGCTTCAAGTGCCTTGCTTGAGAAAGTTCTTGGTAATTACAGCAGCTCTGCATTTTGCACTACTTCCATTTCAGAAACTGAAAAAAGTTGCTTGAAGTTTTTATTCTGGAAATAGGTGGATATATTGAGGTTCTTCATCAAATGGTAGTAAAGTACTAAAAATATTTCCACGTAGTATTCCTAATCATTCTTTTTTGCTTTTTGATAACCGAATGTCTAGGCCAACTTGCGTGCACCTCGACTAATTCCGGGGCCCTGGAGGTAACGACCGGGGATAACCCCCAATGACCCCAAGAATTTGCTGGCAAGGGAAATTGAACTTGAGACTTTAGGTAGGAGTAAACCCCTCAGTCTGAAAACAAGACCACTTGCCAAACACTTGAGGTTACTCCTAATCAATCTGGCAGTGAAATTTTCGCGTGTGAGATATCAATAATCACTTTTGTTGGGAGCGAGGGTTGGCCCACATTGTGGATTGCGATAGCTCATTTTCTGATGAGAAAAGATAAAGGCACTTACACTTTGCACCAACAATTGCTGCAATTGTTGGTACAAGTGTTAGTGTCTGTAGCAAACCTGTTTTATAATAGTACCGCGTAAGGAATGTGATATGAAATAATTAGTGATGCCAAAGGCAAATTGTAGTTTGCTTTTGAAGGTTTCATTTATTTATAAAAGGTTTCTGTGACTAAATGTTACTGTTGCTTTAAGAAATGTTTTACTACAAAATAGCAGTGGAAGGAAACTCAAGTTTTGACCCACAAATCCTGCAATTCAAGCCCGGCATCTACAGCTAATTTCGGTGCTTAAATAATAATAATAGTACTTATTGGAGGTTGGTTCTGTATAAGTCCAAACTTTTCAGATACATCTCCTGCACACTGAATTTGTATACTTTGTTTTTCCAGACTTTTGCATGTGAGTAATGGAGTCTCCATGCCAGTCAATGCTACTAATTTATTGCACCCAAAAACCATAGTTGGGATTAATTTTTGGATAGGTGTGAATTTCAAATGAAGAGGTTATCGATCTTTAATTGTAATACTCCCTCTGTTCCTTTTTAAGAGTTCAGCATTCCGTTTTGTACTATCTTTTAGTAATAAATATTTATTTTGTAAAAATAATGAGTAAAAGTTGGTAAATTTTCTATTTTATCCTCAAAAGTGGATTCCATTTAAAAAAATTAATGGGTAAAAATAGTGTAATAATGAGAATGTCTCCAAAAATGTTAAAGTGAGACATTTAAAAAATATACGGAAGGAAGGTATAGCATTACAGGTGGCCTATGAAACTAGAGGGAAGATGAATTGGACTTGTGAGAGATTTTAGTTTACTTGAGTGGTTGTATAATTACTATCCATAACATAAAGGATTTTCAATTTCAGAAAACAAAAATCATTTTACCACTCATTTGAAAAGTTGTGCAACACTGAATTGGCTCAACAGTGAACATATGAAATCCTATACCACGGGATGCGTGTTGTGCATTGCAGCACAACACGGGTGTTGCGCGGCATTTACGGAGCCCATTCGGAGTCTAGTTGTTTAATTCAAAGCGTTCATTTTGTTTGTCTCGCTGAGTACATAGTCGACGTAAAAATTCATGTTGATCGGACCTCGGTAACCATGTTTTCAGACTGCATTTTTCAGGAAAACGAAACATTTAAAGAACCAATTGTAGGTATTATTTTTTTACAAAATTGTAAGTTAGATGATCACCGATCAAATAGTTATCCATATCCGATTAACTTGAATTTTTACGTGGATTATGTACTCGACGAGACGAACAAAATAAACAGTTCGGATCAAACAACGGGACTCTGGGTGGGCTCCGTAACTGCCGCGCAACACGCACATAAGACCCAATCGTGGAGGGTATTGAAACACCACGTCACGTCCCGATGCTTATAGACCTCGGAATAATTACTCCCTCCGTCCCAATTTAAATGTTCCCTACGGGAGACCGGGCTAGTTTGACTTTAAAAAATAAAATACTTTCGAAATTACTTTTTAATTATTTTTTTTTTGCACCGTTCAAAAGATCTCAACGAGTACTTTTGAATTGTGTAAAAAATTTTGAAAAAAAATATTTAGAAAAATATTTTCTTTTAAAATCAAAATAACACGATTTTACGTTAGAGACATTTAAACTGGAACGGAAGGAGTATCAACAACGAAGTCCCTTTCATTATTTTTTGATCTTTGGAAATTGTAGCCGCAGCATGCAGTACCTTGACTTTTATTAAGGCACTTGTATCCTTAGGGAATTGAAAGAGCACGAAAAAACAATGACAAAAGGCCTTTTATGGTAACTTGAATTGTCGGAACTTACTCACCACGCGAGGTGGTGCTCTGGTTGATTTTAAATACGTATTTTTATCGGAACCGGGGAGCCTGTAGTGAGCAACTCACTACAGGCTGTGTAGTGAGAAT
Source organism: Vaccinium myrtillus (assembly GCA_016920895.1). Classification (NCBI taxonomy): domain Eukaryota; kingdom Viridiplantae; phylum Streptophyta; class Magnoliopsida; order Ericales; family Ericaceae; genus Vaccinium; species Vaccinium myrtillus. Next base: position 13,592,764 of record CM029278.1, on the reverse strand, counting down.
CTCAGCCGTCCATTCTTGTTTTGGGCGGTCCGGATCTTAGTTGAATTGTTCGCGCGAACAATTACATTATTCACTATTTTAGATCCGGACCGTTCAAAACACTTTTAACGGCTGAGATTCACTCACTACACCTGTAGTCACTACAGGCCCCCGCTCCCATTTTTATCAGATTAGAATTTTGTTTCTGTATAACCTTGACATTCAATTAAAAAAAAATTAAATTAAAGCTATTAGACGGAGAAATCTAAAATTATAATAAATGATCACTCATTTTCTAACCCAACCAATGAAGAAGTTTTTCACTGCCAAGCGGGTACCACGTGACGTCCAAAGGGCCAATCAAAACACGTCGTTTGGCCACGGGGTCCTCTGTTCGGTAAAGCGTAGGTTGTGTGGGCCCATTCGGTACCGCGTGGCTTGTTTGGCGATTGGCGCAAAGCGTATTGTGTGGGCCCATTAGGTCAGCGCGACATGTGGTTCCTGCTCGGCACCTAAAAATTTTCCGAATCAATGTGAGACTACATTTAACATCCTCTCACGCTCTTTTGGAGGTCTATCATCGTGTAACTTTTTTGTTCGATTCGATAGTGGGTGTTTAAGTTATTACACCATCTAAAAAATAGGTTGGAATTATCCTAGCTCGATTTGATACTACGTAAAAGTTTTAAATCCAACTAAAAGCTTTGAGTAGAGAAATCCCAATAATATTACTAAGTGATTATTTCATATCTAATTAATGTGAGATTATATTATGTAAGAGGTTCCTAATCCCATGGATCTGTTTCTTTTCTTCAATACTTACTTACCTTGCCATGTGATTGATCATGTGGTATAGAAACTCCTTTGAGTAAAAGTCACTTAAACTTCATAAATTTTGTGTAGCTAACTTATCCTCATAGAGGTTTTTTTTTTTTTTTTTAATAACCGGATGTCCTGACTGGGCCAGGTTGACCTTAACTAATTAATTCGGGCCCGAAGGTAACGACCGGGCATAACCCTCAGTGGCCCCAAGGTTTAGGATGATTGGCCTCTGTGAGATTCGATCATGAACCACATGTTCAAGAACTTATTGTTTTTTAATGTCCACTTTACCAACCTCTTGAGGTCCTAATAGAGATAATTGGGATTTGGCTAAATGGTTATGTACTGCTCCTTTTGGGAGTAGGGTTTAGGATTCGACTCCTATAGACATGAGATGACCATTGTAATAATCTGACATACACTAACATCCAATTGTATGAGTATGAAAAAAAAAAAAGAAAACCTTATCCTCATAGATCAACCCAACCAATCTATGTAGTAGTATTGGTTACTTTCTCCACTTTACAACCTATCTTATCCATTTCAACTTGTCTGCATTCCAAGTAGAGGTGGTAGTTTATTCTAATTTCTTACAAGGAAAACGATTTTTTTACTTCAATTTTTTTAAATATATATCAAAAATTATCTTCCAATACATCAAATTACATTCAACAAAAAAAAAAAAAAAAACACACTTTGAAGTAAATAATACTAAAAAAGTGAGTGAAGAAATTATTTTTCTTCAAGTGATAATTATAGTAATTAGTGCACAATCTCCGGTTACAGAAAAAGACAAATCAAGTGTAGTTTATAGGATAAAGACAAATTCCAGTAGATCCAGTCAAGGAAAGCAGATACATAAAAAAACATGGTACCAATAATTTAGATGGAGTTCACATGTCTGGTATGTTTAACCTAATTCTTAAAATGGTGGCATGTACGTAGTAGATGTTTTTGGTAAAATATATATTGACAACCCAATATAAACTTTAAAAAGTCGACTGCTCAACATCTATATTTTCGGTGTTCTTAGATTATAAGTTGTCAAATCAACAAGTCATTCTCCTCACATATATTATAAATTACTGATTTGACAACTTGTAGTTCAAAAATACAAAAAATGCGGTAGTGGAAACTCAGCCTAATTGTGTAAGAGACTAGGGCACCGCTCAAAGACGGGTGAAAACTTAAATTCTCTCACAATTAGGCTGTCATAAATTTTTTAAGGGAGAATCTACAGCCCTTTACTGACTTCATTTTTAGCAAAGCTGTCATTTTGTTTTCTAGCATTGAAATGTGGACATAACACTAGACAAGAACCTTCCTTTATAAATACCAACATCTTCATAAAAACTCAGTAGTGCAAAAGACAAAGACTAAGGTGGTGTTTGGGAAAAATTCTGGTCATATGGCATACATAAACATGTTCAACAATGATCAACAGCAAGGCCACTGCACTTCTATCCCAAGGATATCCTTCTCCAGTGACTTTGCTGATTCACAACAACAAGGAATCAAACATGAAAACAGCTACAGAGAGCCCCCGGTGTCCTCCGATTTCGAATTCTCCCTCTCCAACTTTGGGATGATTGCCGCGGACGAGCTCATAGTCAAGGGCAAGTTGTTGCCTTTGAAGGAACTCCTTGCTGATGAAGAAGATGATGAGTATGATCATGTTTTCCAGAGGCCGCCAAAGAGTTCCGGGCGATGGAAGGAGAAGTTGGGTCTGAAGAGATCTCATTTTGTACCTAAGAAAGCTGATAAGGGCCAGGAGCTATATAAAAGGTATTTCAAAACATATTGAAAACTTTTCATATGGAAGGAGAATTTGAGGCTTTAAATGGCCCTCCGCTAATGAACAATGGACCAAATGTCCGAATTAGTCGGTTCATTGGGCCAGATACTGTGTTATATATATAGTAATAAACACATATAAGAACTAGTCCTTACTTAGTTTCTTCTGATGCAGGACCTAATTGATGGACGATTGGCTAATGGAGGAGGAAAAGCAATGCAGAACCATGGGCATTGTCTTAAGGAATGGAGGATTTTTGGATGCTAATACTAAATAGAAGTACATGTTTGAATGAATGGATGTAGAGATCTTAAGGTTTGTTTGTTTGGTTTTAACTCTTTGTCATTTCCCAACTCGAATCGTATGCGCATGCAAATGCAGCGCTGATTTTTATTCTGTACAAATGTTTGATAAGAGGAATTTCATGTAATAATGCTTTGTTAGTTTTCACCATCTCTATTTCTCTGTTGACTTTGGAGCTTCTGATCTATCTCAGAAGTCACTTCCTACAATTTTTATTTCACTTGTTTGCTTTTCCTCTACAAATCCGGGAGCCAAACACGGCCTAGTATGCAGCTTAAAATCAACCAACATGCAGCCATCAACGCATGAGGAACTTCTTTTGATCACATAAAGGATTCTTCAGCAAACAAGAGACAAAACATACAGCAAACAATGTTTTTCTGATTCGTGTGCAGTAAGTCTTGTTCCAGTCGTATTAGATGCATACAATGGGTTGTAATACTTATCATCAATGAATTTCTTACTTTTTCACTAAAGAAAAAAAATTACAACAAATAGGATCACATGTAAAGAGAAATTCAAAAGTTAGTCATTTTTATGCAAGTTGATGGCAATTAACTCATCATGTTTTCATATTGAAATTAGAGGCTATCCAAAAATATATTTCATCATATAGGCCCCATGCCATCTCAGGCCCGAAAAAGTAATCCAAATCGTGTTTCTTGAAAAAAAATTAACGGCTAGTGTGGGAGCTGCGATCCTTACAATGAAACTTCATCGGACCTCTGATCCGGAATAAAGCTCGCCTAAGGATTCCGCCTAAGAGCTTTGCCTAGCCTCCACCTGAGTGCTCCGCCTAGCCTGAGCATATAGCGATTCCATTAGTGCCAAATTGGTCAAAGTTCGACCGGGAAGACATTCTGACGATTAAGTGAGAGATCAAGGGCCAGGAAAAAGTACATAGAGAGAGTTAGGGTAGTGAAGAGCAGTGTAGAGCGATGTACCATTTAGGGTTTATCGATGTTCCTTTTATAGGGCTCCTTGACTTGCCCTCCAAGTATCACGTGTTCGACACGCACTGTAATCGTTCGGTTGACGTTACTCACGACGAATTGAGCGAGTCAGTTAGGTGCACGGCCAGAGATGCCTTCCAAGTATTACACATGTTATACCGGTCAAGGTCGGATTTGGAAGTGTCCGAACCCGCCAGTTCGGCCAGACGGCGTTGTTCACTCTGGTTTTGATGACATGAAGAGTAGGTCCGAATCCACTGGTTCAGTTCGGCCGTGTGCTCTGGTTTGGCCATGTATTTCGATTCGATCGGCCATTCGGATTGTTGATTTAATCCTGCCTGACGAATGATCCTGATAAGACTATTGATCCATTAGGCCCTTGAGGACCATACAATTCGGCCCACTACAGCAAGTGAATTTGCAAAGAATACACTTCTATGCAAATGTGTCTCTCAATCATTTGTGACTAGCAATATCTGATTAGTGTTTTTTTTTTATCTTTTCATTACACGACACACTCTAAATGCCGAATAAACTGAATGATCGATGTCTTTTTTTGGGACGGAGACACAAAACAAGATAAAGCTAAGGGTACCGACCTTTTGAGTACTAAAAATGTGCAACGGCAGGTGAGACCCATTTTTTAGTCCCATACAAATAATTCGAACTGTCTAGTAATTTTAAAATAATTTTTTGAATATCCCTACAAAAATTAAGCTCAATTGGATACGAGTGGGTGGTCCAATATTCCAATTTCACATTCAGAATTTAGGATTTTGAAATGTTGTTGGCTCTATTGGGCTTTCCTGGCTTATCATTGTCGACAGGGCCGGCCCAAAGGTTTGGAGTGCCCTAGGCCTAGTCTAAAAATTGTGCCTTGAGATTAAGAGTAACACTTAAATAATTTTTCCAGCAACAATCACAATATGAGAAAGCCAAAATAATATAAAATTCTACTAATCATTATATAATAACAGAAAAGTCAAAACACAAAGTCTCAAAATACATATAACCACATAACGCATGAGTATTACGTGAATATTACTCATGTTACATTTCTAGAAAAAGTATCATATTGGGTCTTTTTATTTTTCTTTTTAGGCTAGAAAAGATCCTTACTCAAGCCCGCTACTAAAAATCCTTGGGCGTGCTATTTTTTGGTGTTTTTTGAAGACCCTAGGCCCAAGCCTCTTGGGCCTTTGGCCTGGGCCGGCCCTGATTGTGGAAATCAACTTCAAACACACTCGAAGCCGGTTATACATGGGCATGTTACAATGGATAATACAATCATAACCTGCCATGAGAGAAATTTACCTAATAAGGGGTACATTCATTTCAAAGCAAAGTTGAATCAAGCTTGCACATATATGGTTAGATATCTCACAATTAGACATCAATGTTAAACCCCTCAATTTCAATGGATGGGGTCACACAACCCCCTTTCTTTCCCTCTCAGAATAAGATGACCTAGTTCAACAATTTGTACACAAAACATAAGGGCACAAAGGACAGTTTCAAAGCCTGCAGAATTGGTGATACGTTTTGCCTGAAATCAAAAAATAATGAATTCGTCAGCTATTAAAGAAAAAAGATAAAGGAAAGCAGCATATGGGTTGCTAGTTTAACCAATTGGATTACAATTATGTTTCTTTTTTATCATCAGAAAAATATTAGTATTCATCAACATGCCCTGGCACTTACGTAAGGATGTCTTCACAAATACTGGAAAGAACACACAACACTATAACCTAGATGCGAGCCTCTCGTGTGCTCTTTTAACACATCCTGCGAAACACTGAAATCAAGAAAAGGAATGTAAAGCTCAAACCAAAAAATAGCAGCACTAATGAAATCTATAAAGTTCCCGAAGGAACACAATCCCTAACGGAATGTAAAGCTCCATAGAGGAGAGAAACACCCCACAAAGGGATGCAATTATGTGAGATCTTAAAGTTACTTCAAACATCTAAACTGAAATTCGAAAATGTATGAGCTAAACAACTTTTGACCAGTTTTCTAGGCTTATTTACCTTTTTGGTCCCCAAAGTATTATTCGTGTCTCAATTTCGTCCCCAATGTTTCAATTGCTGACATTTAGTCCCTAACGTTACAATTTTGTACCAATTAAGTCCCTGACTCTAACTCCGTTACCCCACTTTTCGCGTAAGTGGATCCTTAACCGATTTGATTACACTTTAAATGGCCCCTTAACCCTTGTTGAGTCGCAATGACCTCCACCGCCACCCACTAACCCACCCCACCTCCCTCCATCGCCAATTCCATAAACCGTAAAACCAGAGCCAAACCGATGGTCGGAGAGAGAAACGTTTACACCAAACTGATGGTCCACGTCCCTCTGTTAGAGAAAATAAATTAGAATATATTGTAGTATCCCACTAATATTTCTTTCCCTTTTTTTCTTTACTTCCTAATGTAGGATTCTGTTTCCCTAAATTGTGGATCTTTTCCTTGTAAACCTAGGCTTAGTCTTGTGTATAAATTTGTACTAACTATTGAGAATCAATACAACAATTTATACTTCCCACACAATTTTATTATGGTATCGTCTCTTAACTCAAGCTTCCACCGCCCGTCCCAACAATTAGTTCATATCCACCGCCAAAAAAAAAAAAAAAAAAATCGACTACCATTTCTTTTATCATACCCTTGCATCACATACCGAATCCACAATCGACAAAAGCCTTGTCCTATACTCCTTTTCCATTCCACAATCAGATCCTAATTTAAACGCCTAGCTAAATCACCTTATTGTATTTGACAATCCATTGTCATATACAATTAAAAGCCTCACCGAAATCACCCCATTAAATCAATACCCACATCTTCACCATGACCACACCCGACGAGGCCGCTAGTCAAAAGAGCGACTCCGTTATGGACACGTCTAGTCCATATTTCATTCATTCGTCTGACCACCCAGGCCTTGTGCTTGTTTCAAAGCGCCTCAATGGCGACAATTATGCTATGTGGTATCGATCAATGCTCATCGCCCTCACGGCCAAAAACAAAATTGGCTTTGTCGATGGCACCATCACACCACCTTCTTCAACAAAGAAGCCGACAGATTTTGCTCTTTGGCTTCGTTGTGACAAGATGGTTCTTTCATGGCTCTTTTAGTTGAACCCTGATGGAGTTGTCTATTCAGAAACTTCCCATGAAGTTTGGGAGGATCTCCGTGATCGTTTTTCTCAAGGTAACGCCCCAAGGATTTTTCAAATCAAGAAGGCAATCGGATCTCATACACAAAACTCAACATCAGTTTCGGCTTATTACACAAAGCTGAAAAGTTTATGGGATGAACTCTCATCCTACCAAAATCCTCCCACTTGTTCTTGTGGAGGGATGAAAGTTTTTAATGAACAACAAGATCAAGACAGAATTATGCAGTTTTTGATGGGCCTCAACGAATCCTTTGGTCCCGTCCGTGGACAAATCCTACTCATGAATCCTTTACCCACTGTCCGGAAAGCATATTCTCTCATTATCCAAGAGGAGAAACAACGTGAACTATCGAATGGAGTTCCTGAGAATTTTTCCATGGTTGCCGTCACACAAAATCGTTTTACCAATTTCAAAAATACCAAGGTTCATTGTGATCACTGTGATAGAGACGGCCACACAATAACAAACTGTCGTACTCGCCTTTATCATTGCAATTATTGTGATAAAGATGGCCACACAGAAGAATTTTGCCGCAAATTACATGGAAACAATAATTTTGGGAGCACAGGAGGACGTGACAATCACAAATCAGCTCGCGGCCTTGACAGTCGCAAAGGCCAGCGCCACAACTTCAGCCCATCAAGCCGTGCCAGTGCCTCTTCCCATCCTACTGCACATGCGGCCCAATTAAAGCAGCCAGCCGCGGAAGAGGCTCAGACTAGTTTTTCGGATCAGCCAACCCATTCTAATTTTTCGGACAAAAATCTATTGAATGGACTTACATCCGATCAATACCAACAACTTGCCGCAGCCGTATCTATGGTAAAATCACAATCATCACAATCTCCCAATGCATATGCAAATGCAGCAGGTCGGCCTTTTTTCGAGATCCCTTCAATTAATTCTATTTTTTCTAATCCTTGGATTTTGGATCGTGGAGCAACTGATCATATCACTTTTAACTCCGCCCTTTTTACAAAATCTCAGTCTTCTTCCTTGCCTAATGTTAATTTACCCACTGGTTCCACTGCCCCTATTACTTCTATTGGCACCGTACCTTTCAATCGCCACATCACCTTAGATAATGTTTTATGTGTTCCATCATTTTCTTTGAATTTGATGTCTGCAAGTAAACTTACTGCCTCATTAAACTGTTGTGCCATTTTTTTCCCCACTTTTTGTGTCCTGCAGGACTTGGCTACGGGGAAGATGATTGGCTCGGGTAAACAACGTGGTGGTCTATATTACATGGCGCCATTGCAAAGGGAATCTGTTGCTTGTCATGCGTCCAATACACCTAACTTGTGGCACATGCGTCTCGGACACCCATCACCTCCTCGTCTTCAATTACTCGCCCATTTACTTCCTTCCCATACAGTTTCAATTGATCATAATTGTGGCATTTGTCCAATGGCCAAGCAGACTAGAGTTCCTTTTTTATTAAGTTCAATTTCATCAAAACCTTTTGAATTATTGCATTGTGATATTTGGGGACCACATAGAATTCCAACACATTCAGGAGAACGTTATTTTTTCACCATTGTCGATGATTTTACTCGAACCACCTGGGTTTTCCTCATGCGTCATAAATCTGAAACACAGTCCCTACTGAAATCCTTCTTTGTTTTCACTCGCACTCAATTTAATTCCACCATTAAGAGACTTCGCAGTGATAATGGCTCAGAAATTTATTCCATGAGGGCATTTTTTATTGCTAATGGAGTCGAATATCAGCGATCTTGTGTGGACACTCCACAACAAAATGGAGTAGTCGAACGCAAGCATCGCCATATTCTCACTGTGGCTCGTGCTTTGCGTTTTCAAGCTAATGTTCCTTTACGGTTTGGGGGAGTGTGTCTTAACTGCAGTCTACCTCATTAATCGGTTACCCACTCCATTGTTATTTAACAAGTCGCCATATGAATTGTTACACAACAAAACCCCCAACTTCGATCACATTAAAGTTTTTGGATGCCTCTGCTATGCTACAGTCACTCACCCTTTACACAAATTTGATGCTCGTGCCCGCCGTTGTGTTTTTGTGGGTTATCCTATTGGCCAGAAAGGATACAAACTTTATGACTTGCAAACACATCAATTTTTGTTAGTCGAGATGTCCATTTTCACGAGAATATTTTTCCATACTCTGCCACATCACCACCCCCATGCATTGACAACGAGTCCTACCCGTCTCACCTCCAGATATTTTTGAACCCGTGGACTCCGCCATAGGTTTAAGTCCTAACCCATCACCTACACGGACACCACTTCACCCAACCGACATCTCCTACCCATATCACCTCTCCCATAGGCGACACGTCATCTCCAGAACCCTCACCAAGCCATGCTTCCGCATCTCTGCATCCCTCCCAACCTGATCCCCTTCCCATTCGCCAATCAACCAGATCAAAACAGACATGGCAAAAAGATTATCATATGTTCAACACCACATTTACTCGGGCCGATTCATTGACTCAATCTGCATCTCGAGGTACTCGTTATCCTTTATCCAATTATCTTTCTCTCTCTCGTTTGTCCCCATCCCATTGTGCCTTTTTAGCCAAAGTCTCCGGCCAAACAGAACCTGTTTCTTATGCTCATGCTATCCGTGAGCCACATTGGCAACAAGCCATGCAAGCAGAATTGGAGGCTTTACAGCAAAATAAAACTTGGTCTCTTGTGCCTTTGCCCACTGGTCATAAACCCATTGGTTGTAAATGGGTTTACAAAATCAAATATCATTCTGATGGTACCATTGAACGGTATAAGGCTCGCCTTGTTGCCAAAGGCTATACCCAGTCGAGGGCCTCGATTATCTTGAGACATTCTCTCCTACGGCAAAACTTACTACACTTCGTGTCTTCTCATGCCTCAACTTGATGTTCAAATGCCTTCCTCCATGGTGATTTACATGAAGAGGTTTACATGGAGCCCCCACCAGGCCTTCGCCGACAGGGGGAGCACTTAGTATGTCGGCTCAATAAGTCTCTTTATGGACTCAAACAGGCATCCCGAAATTGGTTTTCTAAATTCTCTAATGCTATTCAGAGGGCTGGTTTTCAACAATCAAAAGCCGACTATTCTCTTTTCACCAAGGTCACATGCAATTCTTTTACCGCGGTTCTTATTTATGTTGATGATATTCTTCTCACAGGGAATGATTTGCAAGAAATGGCACACCTTAAGACATTTCTTCTCAGGCATTTTCGCATTAAGGATCTTGGAGATTTAAAATATTTCTTGGGTATTGAGTTCTCCCGTTCCAAGAAAGGCATCTTTATGTCTCAGAGGAAATATGCATTAGATATCTTAGAGGATGCAGGTCTCTTGGGTGCACGCCCAGACAAGTTCCCAATGGAACAACATCTAAAGCTCACCCCTACAGACGGCACTCTACTTGATGATCCTACTAGGTACAGAAGACTAGTAGGTCGATTAATCTATCTTACTGTAACAAGGCCGGACATAGTATACTCAGTTCAAACTTTGAGTCAATTTATGCACCAACCCAGGAAACCGCACTTGGAGGCAGCTTTACGAGTACTGAGGTATATCAAGGGGACTCCTGGTCAAGGTTTGCTATTTCCGGCCACCAACAATCTTGCTTTAAAAGCTTATTGTGATTCGGATTGGGCAGGTTGTCCAACCACAAGAAGATCAGTCACAGGATATTGTGTGTTCTTGGGTAATTCTCTCATCTCTTGGAAATCTAAGAAACAACCTAATGTTGCCCGCTCATCGCCAGAGGCGTAATATCGAGCCATGTCAATCACATGTTTGGAACTCACATGGCTACGATACATTTTACATGACTTGAAAATCATACGAGCAATCCAACACCATTATATTGTGATAATCAAGCTTACATATCGCCAAACCCGTTTTTCATGAGCGCGCTAAACACATTGAGATAGACTGTCATATAGTTCGAGAGAAGCTGCAAGCAGGATTGATCAAGCCTTCTTATGGTCCTTCACGCGTTCAGCTGACAGATATTTTTACCAAGGCATTGGGAAAGGACAATTTCAGCACATTGAGTGGCAAGTTGGGACTTCACAACATTCACTCTCCAACTTGAGGGGGAGTGTTAGAGAAAATAAATTAGAATATTTTGTAGTATCCCACTAATATTTCTTTCCCTTTTTTTCTTTACTTCCTAATGTAGGATTCTGTTTCCCTAAATTGTGGATCTTTTCCTTGTAAACCTAGGCTTAGTCTTGTGTATAAATTTGTACTAACTATTGAGAATCAATACAACAATTTATTCTTCCCACACAATTTTATTAGATATCTCCTTCCCATGAAACGGCGTCGATTCAGACCACGACGAGTCTCCGTCGGATCTCCACTCCGACGCCTGCTACTCCGGCGACTAGTTCAGGATGTTCGAGTTCAAGGTGAGGATGTTTCGGAAGGGGAGCTGTTTGATGGGCGACGCTCGTGTGAGTACGGGATGCGATTTTTGAGTGCCGGACTGAACCGTCTGAGGATGGGACCCATTGTCGACGCCGTGTCTGCTTCTTTCTCATCTTCTTTGAACTTTTTTTTTCCCACTCCAACTCAGCGATATCTCGTTATTTTGCAAATTGATCGAAACCCTTAATTTGGATTTTGCAAAATTTTCCTAGGTTGGTAAGTTCTCTGAATTTGAACCTTTCAGTTGGGATGCACAGTAGATTGCTTATGAATGCTCTTTGGACTATCAATTGCTGATTTGGATCGTGAATTGAAATCAAATTGTTTCTTTGATTTTGTATAATCATCGTCAACAGCTGCCATGGAAAACAGGGCAGCATTGAATGTGGCTATACGAATGGGTTTTTCCAATGTGGGAGCGATTGATGGGCCATTTGAATGAACTGTCGCTGACCATTAGGAATTGGATCATGATTAGATTTGGAGCTTAATTTTTTTGTACTCCTTTACGACGACTTTGGACTTGGAGCGGCGGAGTGGCACCGGAGTTTGGAGCAGAGGCGCTTGAGGTTTTGTGTTGAAGATTTTGAGCATTGCAACAAAGAAATAGGTGGTTTTGGAAATTGGTTGTGAAAGCAAAGGAAGTTGTGGTGGCGGTGGTGGTGTGAGTTTTGGGTAATCATCTCCTCTCTTATTTTCTGTTTTGGAATGAAAAATTTGTTATAAGTGGAAAAAAATGGATTAATTTGAGGTGGAGGAGTAGGAGTTTGGTTTTGAGTAGAGATGTGAGAAGGTGGAGGAGGAGGAATTTGAGGTGTTGGTGATGCTGATGTGTGAGAGAGAGAGAGAGAGAGAGTAACAGAGAAAGGGTTGGGGACTTGGGGTTGGGAGTTTACGCAAAAAGACTTGATTGTCCCTCGTTTTAACGGAGTTAGAGTTAGGGACTTGATTGGTATAAAATTGTAACGTTAGGGACTAAATGTCAGCAATTGAAACATTGAGGACGAAATTGAGACGCGATTAATACTTTGGGGACCAAAAAGGTAAATAAGCCAGTTTTCTACAAAGATTTTTGAAAATTGGGGATGTCAATCACAATATTTCAACAAATGGAATTAAATTTAACAACATGATGGATGCCATGGATTCAAGATACAGATGTTATGTAGAAATGCTCCCAAAAGAAAACGAAATTCCAAAATTGAAGTTCACTACATCCAAAGGTATGGTAACTTGGTTTAAAGTATAGGAAATTGCTACAATACACCCTTTATTTGGGTGTACGATCTGCACCTATTGTATGGTCCAGATTGTGACACCTCATCGGCAATCGTAACATTTTTTTGTTTTTTGTAACTTTTCAGTAATATGATTCGTAACATTTTCTATGATTCGTAACATTTTTGTGTGCCTCGTAACTTTTATATAAAAAAATCGTAACTTTTACAAAAAAATTCGTAACTTTTGCAAAAAATTCGTAACTTTTACAAAGAATTCATAACTTTTATAGGGGTGTGTGATACACACCCAAATAAGGGGTGTGTATTGTAGCCTTTTCCTAAAGTATAAAGAGCCGAAATTCCATTTGTTTCTGATCTGAAATGCGAACTATTAGTATAGAGGTCTGTTGTTTAATCCTTGTAAACTAGGCAATAGGCATTCACTAGCTGTCTAGAACCTTTAGTTCTTGTGTATGATTAGTTGAGACCATGTTCCTTTTCATGTTCTCTAACTACATTTCGTTCAAAAGTCTGAAAGGTTTGGAATTTATTATTTTACACTAGAGTTGAAGAGGTAACAATGCGCATAATATGGCTAGTGTAATTGAATAATTTATCTCGACATGTGGTTTTTCCAATTCAGTCATTAAGACAAGCCTCTAAAAAGAAAACAGATTCAATCTACAAATAAATGCATTATTTGCCTAACAATTCACAATCAAATATCTCTAGATGTATAAAGCTACAAAGACTTTATAAATTCTAGCTCTGAATCTCAAAGTCAAATAGGTCTGAAATTCCATTTGTTTCTGATCTTAAATGTGGACTAGCCAAAAGAGTAATATTCCTCTCCCCTAAATTTTATTGGAAGCAATTTTAAAATGATTTTAAGACGTCAGAAGACACTTTCAATTCACAATTGTATTTCAAGTATCATGTAACCTCGTAGTTAAAGAGGTCTATTATCAATTATTATTTTTCTTGCAAACTAAGCATGCACAAGCTGTGTAGAAGCTTTTACTTCCTGCATATGTTTGGTTGATACCTAATTTTTTTACTTAAATAACCATGTTCATTTCCATTTGCTCTAATTACATTTTCAGGCAGAAGTTTGAAGCTTTGGAATTAAGAATAGTATTATACTAGAGTTGAAGAGTTCATGACTTGCGTGTGATGGCAAGTGTTATCTATCTCGGTGTGCGTTGGTTCGGATTCTAGTCATAAAATATAAGCCTCTAAAAAAAAGAATAGATTAAAGCATTACAAAGAATGTTATGTTTTCCAACCAACTAAACAATCAAATAGCTCAGGATGTATAATGTTACGAGGACTTTATAAATTCTAGCTTTGAATCCCCAAGTCAAATTGGTCTGAGAACTTCATTTCCCCTTTTTGTATGCATTTAACTCATCAAACAATTCAAAGTCCACGAGTTTAGCAAGCTTGTGATATAAATTGCTTTCCAGTTCTTATTGATTATCATTTAGTCATACTCTTCAAGTCAATTTCTGAGGTTATCTCCTGTTTCGTTAAAATTATGCCACATCTTTGTTTTAGTTATTAATCCTAAAAGGATTTCAAATGTTACAGTAACTGTAAAAAGCTTCAAGTTTTTACCATACTCACTTGCTCTAGTCCTTTTGGTACTAACTTCAAGGTCCGTAACATTGGGAGCCTCATCTTTGTCATTCACCCTTACTATATAAATCTGAAAATAAGTTGAGCTGACAAAAAGGCGTTATGTGGGTGCTTAAAATTTTCAAGTAAAGATGGCTTATCAGTAATGGAGATTGAAACGCTTGACAACTTGATGATCACGACTGAATTTTGTGGAAATGCCATGAAAGGGGCTAGTGACTTCATTGTCACAGATAACATCAAGTGAACAAACCAAAAGTTATCTATATAATTTCCTCTCCGTCAAAGAATGAAAATGCAGAAAAATCAGATCATGATATACGGGACACTTTACGCTCACTGGTATAAAAGTTCAGTCACGTGACAGTTATTTGTTTCAGGCATAAAGCAATTAAAGCACAAAATAACTTGAAACACGAATTTTATGATGATGCTGGGGATACATCATTTTGTGGAAAATACAGATTTTCAAAGGACATCTCCAAAAAATAAAAGGTAAAGAAACACCATTGAAAAGACATCAAATCCCAAGGGATCTTAAAGCTAATTGAAATATATAGTCTGCTGCCTAAGTAACTAATTTGCTTTAGTCCAATATACCATGATCATTTTTTGCATACTTGTATCCTGCAGTTCACGCTTCATATGCGCCTAAGTAACTAATTTGCTTCAATCCAATGTTTACCATGATCATTTTTTCATACTTGTATCCTGCAGTCCATGCTTCATATGCGCCCAACTCATGTTTAGTAGTGTGTGTTTATGGGTAGGGGGTCCTGAAAATGATAACACTAAACAAAAGAGAACAAATATCCCGTAAAGTACCTTACATCTTTCAAGTAGGGATGTAAACTTGTAGCATCATATCAATAAATGTAAATTCATGACCACTATAAATCTCATGAGGTAAGTTTCAAAAGATGAATCAATTTATTTCTGGCTTCGGAAGATCACCTTAAACATTGTAGGCTCGATTAGCTGGAAAACCAATGCATCCCCATCGACTAATTCACGATCAATGGCAAACCCTCTCCATCCCGCACTAAGTCCATGTTTGTCAGCAAGGTACTTCATGGGCTTTCGTTATCATCCTCATCCAACAAAGCAATGAATTCATCATGTAGATATCTTACATATCAAAAGAAAAGTGTATATATCTATGTATATATAATTATTATGTATTGTTATTGCATACATATATGATTTATTTATACATATATTTATTTATTTATTTATTTATTTTTGCCGTGTCACCCACCGTATCCGTGTCGGTGTCAGTGCTACATAGCTAACATCTATTAGAGCACAATGGTATATTGAACAAACTATTGTGTTAAATATGTCAACCTTCGCCTCCCCAATGGTAGATAGGTTCCTGTCAAGTATCAACAGATGTGAGGGTTAGCGCACACTTTGCTACACTTGTAAATTATTTGATAATCAAATTTCAAAGGAAATAACATGGTAACCAATTGAAATGAGTCCAAATCAACAACATTCTCAAAAAGTTCTGCATCAAATGAAAGCCTGTATTGAACCAAGCACAAAATAGTTTGGCAAGTGTTGAAATTGAAGAATGCCTACAAATTACAATATCCTCATTTCCCACACTATTCTGAAGTGCTTATAACTATGAATATGGAATACCTGATCTAAAGTTGAAAATGAACAAGCTAAGGGGAAAATAAAAAAGCAGAAGCATAAGAAAAAATGACAATGACAACATTTATGAGAGACTATTAGACATTATCATTTTGCAGAGATTATTTAGCGCCATTGGGTGTGCCGTCTAGGAATGTTTCAAAAACCAGACCGGTGAACGAACTAGATAAGGGACGGGTGGATGGGTCACCAGTTCGACCGCGGTCGACCGGGTTCGAACTTTGATGTCATAATTATGTAAAATATATATCAACAATGTAAAATTAACTAAAAATGTAACTGGAAAATATACTTCATAAAAAAAATTGGAATGTGCATGTATGTCCTATTATGTGAAGTGAAAGTGAAGGAAGTGGTCAATTTTGAATTGAGTATGCACTATGTGCTTTGTGGAAACTTTATATCCAACTCAAAACCAATTGGCAATGAGTGGAGAGGCCCCCTCTCACGTGCAGCCGCATTTAAGGTCTGTCACGTGTAGCGTCTTTTTGGGTCTATCATCATGCAGTCTTTATGTTGGTCTGTCATCGTGGGATGTAGATTGTGAATTTTTATAAAGTGCGAGATGGAATGGGTCTCGCCCTGATACCCTGTGGAAACTTTATATCCAACTCAAAACCAATTGGTAATGGGCAAAGAGACCCAACATTATCTTAAGTGATCACCATTCAATCCCTAAGGAATGTGGGACTACATTCCTTTTAACATGCTTTTCGTAGGGAATCCCACATCGGATAGAAAGGGACCCGGGGGTCCTGGAGGGCTGCCCTGTAGGGCGGCATCCAAGCCGTTGATATTGGCAATGGACGGCTCGGATATGCAGAATGCCGAGATGAAATCAGAACTGTTGAAAACACATGTGCAGGCTCGGATGCTGCCCTACAAGGTCCTTGTTTCTGGTAGAAAACTCATGAGAAATACTTGCCTCTATGAAACCATTGCAAGGCTGGGGTTGCATAGTAGGGATCATTAATGGTCGTGCATTCTGAGCAAAATACAGCTAGACCCCAACTGCCAACATTATGGCATTAAAAGGGCAGTTGAAGAGTATTTTTTCCCACCTAGAAGTTCAAATTTTACAATGACCAGTTACTAGGCGTACCGGGTTGACGGTTCAACCATTGAGCTCCACCGGTTCTGGAAACCGGTTTTACAAGCCTAGACTGTACCATAACCCGGTTGACAATTCAACCGGTTAAACCAGCTCGGCAGGGCTAGTTTTGAAACATTGTGTCAATAGCGTGGTGGTGGCTTGGAGCACCATGGTGCCTGGGAGCATGAATAATTTTTCATCATTTTGTGAATAGAAACAATTATAAGCTCAATTTCACCAGATAAATGATGAGATTTAAAAAAAGGGGCTTAACATATATCCCAACATTTTTATGTGAATTCCCATTATTTCCGTCCTCTTTCATTTCTCTAATCAAGTGATTGGATTCTCATTTCTTTTCTTTTCTAACCAAACCCGTCCATCAATCGGGCTGTAACATCCCTTTCGTTTCTCGCAATCCAAAGGGCCTGTAAGTTGTTTGCCCTTTTGATTTCGTTTAGACTGTGTTCGAATCTTGGATTTTGTGACCAAAATTGGGAAGCCACAACATACTTAAACATGGAGTACTACTTTCCCTCTGCAAACTCTAGAGCTGACTATTCGTTCTCTTCTTCTTTTTTATATTTCATTCCTTCCACTATCCCTTCACAAATTCAAGATCCAAACACAGTTCTAATATTATAAGGTTACAATATTTATTTATTTCGACGAAAGTAAGAAGTGATACATGATTTTGACTAGGAAGGAGAAGAACATCATGTATATAATGTCTGTTTTTTTTAGAGACTAGCGGCAGCGGTTGGGACTCCGGTGCTCTGCTTCCCGATTGTTTGTGGGATTCGGAATGGCGGATGTAAGCGATCTCTTTCGGAGTAAGAGCCTGTATGGAGTCCACAGCGCTTCTCAGCAGTCCATCGTGCAGAATCTTGATGCGGCTATTTGGCGTTGCTTTGCGGCAGCAGCGCTGGGTGTGGTAACCCGATTCCTTACCTCTCTCCTCTCGTCCTTCCCTTTTGTCAAACCGATCGGTGCCGTAGGCTTCCATGGTGGCCGCCGGTTACACTGCAGGATGTCTCCGATTTGGTCCTAACGGCAAGGGCGACCGTGGTAGTTGGCGGGTGTCATTGGCTTGGCTCTGCTTTTCGTCTTGCAGATCTGTCTTCACCCGCCAGACATTTCTATTGGGTTTCTCCGGTTGGGCCTAACGGCAATGGGTGTTGTGGATGCGGATGGATGTTGGGTGGAGGCGGTGGTGGCGGCTAGTGGTATGGTGTTTGGGTGGTGGCAGCGGATTTTAGGGTTGCTACTTTTTTGGGCCTCAATGTAATATTAAGTTTGCCCTTTTGGGGCTAGGCCATAGATGTTTTGGGCTTAGCCCATTGAGTGTCTTTTTTTGGGCTCCAACCCAACAAGTGTCTTAATTTCTCCAACCTTGGTTGGAATCCCCTACCCTTTCCCCCAAGTTAATGAACCCCTTTTCAAGTTTCTTTAATAAACTTTGTTGCCGATAAATAAATAAAAAAAACTGGTGGGTGGTCTGTCGGCAACTTGACTAGACCTTCTCACAGTGGAGAGGTCCACCGGTTGCCGAGATATCTTCGGCTTCACCCACTTCATTTGTATGTCATAAAATATAAAACCCATTAGTAATATTCACAAACAACTCTGTGTATGTAGAGAGAGATAACGGACAGGAGTGGATTTATGGGTAGAAAGAGATTGAGCGAGTTTATTGAGATTGAGTTCTTCTATTCTTTTCTTGTTCTCTCCCAGCATTTTCTTCTCTCTTTTTTCCCCCTATTTGGAAAAAAATATTGGGTAACTATCACTAACATCCCTCAAGGTTTCCCTTTAAGTACAGATACCCCCTCCACATTTGGGAAATAATTTCTGCCCCCCTGAGGTTTGGTGTTGCATTCCAATCACACCCTAACCGTCAGATAAGGTAAACCTTAAGTACATTCCTTATTTAAAGAGGGTAGGGTGTGATTGAAACACAACACCAAACCTCAGGGGTAGAAATTATTTCCCAAATGTGTAGGGGGCAGATGTTACTGATATTTGCCCAATATTTTTTTCCCAATAGGGGGAGAAAAAAAAAGGGGAAAAGCCAACAATTTTTTGAATTCAAAAGTTCAAAATGAGTAAAGTGGCGCCCACATGTGTAGAAAGGGGTTTATAAACCTTTGTGGCAAGGAAGGTGTGGGTGTCCCTGTTTCTTAACGTTCTCTTCGTCTTCCTCTATAGATACATACATTTGCGCGTGCACATACACAGAGAGATTGAGGGAGAAAATAGTGGTGTCAAAGGTAGCAGCGTATGAGGGAAGCCGTATGAAAGGTTGGAAGCGAATAAGAAAAAAAATGGAAGAACTCAATCTCAATAAACTCGGTCAAGCTCTTTCTACCCCTAAATCCTCTCTCTACATACACAGAGTTGTCTGAGAATATTACTAATGGGTTTTGTATTTTATGACATACAGATGAAGCGGGTGAAGCCGAAGATAACTCGGCAACTAGGGGACCTCTCCGCTGTGAGAAGGTCCAGTTGAGTTGCCGACAAACCACCCTTTTTGCTTCCCTCTGCTAAGACGATCTCCCTTGTCACTTTGTAGTGCAAGGTCCCTTTGTGACAGAGTTAAGTAGTGTCTCGGCTATAGGAGTTGTTGAATTATGGAAGAGTTGCCTGTTGAGTTTGAACACTACAAACAATTCACTTCCATTGAAACTCTCACTTGTACACAAAACAAGGTTACACAAGAATAGGGGTGTCAACGGTCCGGTTTGGTGCGATTGGTATGAATCCGAGGACCGAACCAAATGTCTACGGTCCAATGTAAGGCAATCCGTGTCCAAACCAAAAGTCTACGGTCCGGTTCCGAAACAATCAAAAAAATCACGGTTCGGTTCACGGTTTATCCACGGATTATTACATTTCACAAAATAAATAAATAAAAAGATTCCACATTCCACACATTCACATTCTCAATGTAACTTTTGGAGCCCATTCATTAGTAGCTTTTAAGTTTTAATAACTTTCCACATTCACAATGTAATTTCAAACAACACCAAGTCACCAACAGTAGTGCTTCAAAAATGATTCAAAGAGATTCACATTCAAGAGAGTAGCACTAACAGTAGCAAAAAGATGCAGAAGCAGCATAACATAAAGAGAGTAAGCAAATGTCTTCACCACAACCAGTCCAGAGTCCGGGAGTATTAATAAAATCTAAAACCAACAACCATCAAGTGAAAACTCTTATTTGTAGTTTGAATTGACACGAACACAAACATGAACACCAAAAAATAGGAATAGCAATATAGCAATACAGTTTGTACCTTTACTTTTTATTTATACCACATTCACCTATTTAGGGTAAAAAATTAAGAATAATATGTTTAATTATAATTCTTATCACAATATTATATATAATATATATGTATATATTATTTTTATTGATTAAATTCTCACGGTCCGGTTTGGTTTATCCATGGTTCTTTTATGAAAATCCATGGATCGAACCGCGAAGCACGGTTTTCTAATTTTTCAATCTATGTCCGGACCATTAATCCACGGACCCAATCCAAAATCTACGGTCCGGTCCAGTTCTGTTCGGATTCACGGTTTGCGGGTTTTTTTTGACATCCCTACACAAGAACACTCACTTGTACACTAGACACCACTCAATGACACCTTACACACACTTGAGTGTCACTCACATGCACACACACTTGGTGCTTTCACCTCTCACTTGGTGTATCTCATCACACACATAGCAAATGAGCTCCCATCCCCTATTTATAGAGAGCCAAAGAACTTTCTAGAGTAGGACTACCCTAGAATAATTCTACAAGTCTCTAGAAAACCCTAAATATTTCCATCATACTCTAGAAGATTCCAGAGTAACCCGAAAGACTCCATCACCTTCCATAAGTTTCTGAAAGGTTCTAGAATAAGCCAGGGCATTCTAATAGGATCTGAAACCTTCTATTAGAGTCTGGAACATTCCGGAACATTTTGGAATATTCTAGTGAAACCCGGAGAGTCGGTGATGACTCTCAACATTGCCCGGACGGAATAAGATGGCGTATGAAGGAGGGAGGCAACTATTTCAAGTAAAATCCTCTAGGAAGAAAGCATTAGCCCAAATTTGGGACTATAATATTCCCAAAAGTTCTTCCATGTAACACACTCAACATCCATAGAAGGGGTATTTCAGGCCAAAATGGTCAAAAAAATGGTAAGCCATTGTGATTCTTTTATGTATAGGTTCTTGATATATAACATCCTAGCAACATATAATACAAATGACTCCAAAATCGAGACCATTTTTTGCTACCTAACCATGAGGTTACAGATGGGGAAAAATAAAGTGGGGTAATATAAGTGCCTTAAATGCTCAAAGTGTAAAATGAAGATGCTTTTAGAGGGAAAGGAAATGGGGACCTGGTGTGCGCTCCCTGTTGTGTGGCATCCGAGCCGTCGGATGTGTTTTCAACAGTCTTGATTTGATCTGGGCACTTTGCAGATCCGAGCTGTCCATTGCCAAGATGAAATCTGAGCCGTTGATTGTTGAGATCAACGCTGCACACCAGGTTCCCAGTGCCTTGACGTATAAGCAACATTAATGACTTATTTAATATTTTTAAGGTATAGTATTGTCATTTAAAAGGTAAAAGGTTTCCTTTTCTGCTCTCTCTCTTTTTCTTTTCTTTTTTTGTAGGTAGTTTTTTTGGCCGGCGGTTTTGTAGGCCGGTGGTTTAATTTAATACATTTCTATCTCTTTACCAGGAAAAAAAAAAAAAAGGTATCACAAAGTATAACATAAGAAACCAATGAAGTGGGAAAGTAATGTTTTGTGAGTTCCAATTAACTTAACTGGTAAATGTAGACTACGTTGGCCCCGTTTGCTATCACTTATAAGTTTGCTTTTTAGATTGTGGCTTTCTAGATTATTAGTTTAAAATAATTAAAATAAGCTTTAAGATAGTTTGTTATAGCTTTTTATAAGTAAATAAAATTTATCATGTTGCTTGAACAAGTTGTCTAATAATGTCTAGATTGGCCCCAAAACTTGAGTAAGAAAACTTTATTTCACTTTAGGGTCTTTTGTCCATTCATGTTTTCACAGCTTAAAGCAAAAAAGCTTCAAACTAGAGCTTAAAATAATCTAGTTTTTTCTAGTCAAATAAGCAAGAAAAGCAAAATAAGTGATTATTAGTTATTATTAACAAACATCTTTCAATTAAGCAAATATGCTAAATAAGCTAGATTAGAAGTGCCAGCAAACGTGTAACGCCCCCAAAATTTGGGCACGTTAATTATTATTACAGACCATAATAAAGTTTAATCCCAAACTTTAATACAAATAATAAAGTCTTCAAACACTATATAAATAATAACCGGGGTGGTTCTAGGTCTTCGTCTATCCCTGCGCCGGGTCATTCCCCACTCCGGCAGCACCTCCAGTTCCATAGGACTGGTCTCCACAGTACTGTTCCTGTCCATTTAAATAATCTGACATAATACGTCCGAGTCGCACAGGCAACATCATGGTATTATGCCAGGGTTACACGAATGCAACACCGTGAGCAAAGCCCAGTAATTCACTAAGCTACACGTCTAAGTAGCAATTCTAGAACAATAAGCTCATAAACAGCATAAACAACTTATGAACAGTAAATCATGCAATAAATCATGCGTGTCAATGCGGATCAGAGTAAACATGCGCAGATAACAATATCTCGTAACAGTGTCTCGAACTGTGTCACGTGTCAATTTGTCAAAACAATTTCTCGTTCGGTTTCTCAAACTTAACTCATTATAAATCCGTTTTCTCAAAAATCAACCATTTTCTCATAATCAATCATAAATCTCAAATCGGTGCCTCTCGCGGCAATTTAATCAAATTTCAATATCTGCCAATGCTCCCATCACTCCGAAAGTTATTGGTCCGTTTCCGCCTCCTTTCAGCTGACGGATACCAATCTTTCCGCTCGAGGTTTCGGTTATCGTGCATCACCGAACTTAACAGCCTGTTTGCACGGTCCGACCACCCCGCGACTCACACGACACAGTCCCGGCCGTCTTGCATCACCGAACTTAACAGCCTGTTTGCAAGTCCGTTCACCGTGTGTTGTACAAGCTTAGCCCAACGTCCTAGTTCTCTCCGCGAACTGGAGGTGGCGCTTTCGCTGCACTACCGCAATCAATACCATTCCTTCAAATTCTCTCCGCGAATTTGAGGTGGCAACCAAACAACACATCTCATCTCATTTCACGAGAATCTCATTTCATTTCACAAAAATTTCATTTCTCATTTCAAAACTTATTTGCAAACACATCTCTATTTTCTCATTAACCGATATTCGATTTCGCGTCCGGTGACAAAACGTATTGCGTACGTGCTCGGTGTCACATGCTCAAAATAATGCTCATGCAATAATCCATGATTTTCTCTAAAAATCATATTCTTCCAAACATACATTTCTCACATAAAGTCATGCAATGAAATATTTCATCTCTCTAAAATAAATTGTTTCCTCTAGAAACTTTTCCCACATAAAATCATACATCTCAATATACCAACTTCCCCAAAAATACTATTTTCCAATTCACCCAAATAAAATTATATTTCTCATCCAAAAATCCCATTTCTTTCTTGTCCTCTTTCAAAACTATTTTATTTCTCTCAAAGAAATAAAACTAAACAACTTGCTCTTTCTAAAAAATAATTAAATACCAACTCTTTTCTCAAAAATTCATTGTCATAAATTAACTCACTAATTTATGAATCCACCAAAAACATTTAATCTCTCTAAAAATAAACTCTTTATATTTCTAGAAAAACTCTCTTTTAATAAACTCCAAATAAAACATATTTTCCTCTATCTAGGAAAAATCACAATTTTCTTTCAAAAAAAAAAAACCAATCAAGTAAACTCACAATTATTTTGGTAAAATCTTTCTAGATAACAACCAAGGAAAAATCCTCTCCTCATATTTTCTAAATAAAACTCCATACCTTCTCACCAAAAATAACCAATAGCCTTTCTCTCAACAAAAACAATTTCATAAAATAAATTACTCCACTTATTTAAGAACAACACTACAACAATCAATTAGTGAGCTAATCAACCAAGATTAACTAATTTTCCCAAGAAATAATCATACTAGAACTTGTCTAAGAAAATACATCTTCTAATTAACTTCTAATCACCTTTAATTTCACTAATCCACTTCCAATTTCATGAAGAACTAAATTAATTAGAACCTCAAATACATTCTTGTTCATCTTTGTACAAGAAAAACCACTTTCTAAATTACTAAGAAAACATGCTTAGTAATTAGCACATGCATAAAATTAACTTAATCAACTCTAAAATCATGCTTTGAAAAGTAGTAAGAACAACTTATCATAGCTAGAATTTATTAATTAGATGAGTAGTTTAGTAAACTACCTTAGTTTCCGGGTGTAAACCGGAAGCCGAAAAGCTTAGCCTTTGAAGAAGAAATCCTTAAACCAACTAGATTACACACTAATTAGCCAAGTAAGTGGCTAATTAGAACTAGTTTAGGGTGGCTAGAAAGGTGGTAGAATATTTGGTTTGTGGGGAATATGGGAGACAAACAAAGAAGGAAAGTTTAAGGTGGCCAAATGAACACAAAAGTGAGCTATAAATAGACAAATGGACCTCTCTCTTTCTCTTCAAAATTTTCGGTGGCCTCTCTCCTCTCTCTACCGAAAATTCAAGGGGTGGGGGAGGTGAATGTGCATTAAGTTGGCACATGGGAGGTACAAAGGTGGCATGTCTAGGTGTAGATAGGTATCTAGGTAGGAATCTAGGTGGAATCTAGGTACTTTAGGCTAGATTCTTGCTAGGATGAACCAAAATAGGGTAAATGCAATGTAGCCACGGTGGGGGAAAAAATAACGCGTTCCGCTGTGTAGGTTTTTGCATGGTCACCTTTGTTACAGGGTGTTTTTAGGAACCAAATTCACCCAATATGCATGTATTGTGTGGGTATGTGTAGGTTACTCCAAAAATAGCAAGGCTTATTCTAACTAGTTGTGGGTACAAAACCTAGGCTTAGTTGGCAACCTTAACCTTCCATTGCTTGCACAATTGTACAAGACAATAACTCATGCATGTGCATGTGTACCATTTCATGCACACACACACTCTCACTCTCTCTCTCTACCGATCTCTCTCTCTCTCTCTCTCTCTCGGCATCTCACTCTCTCTCTCTCCCCGAGGCTCTCTCTCTCTCTCTCTCTCTCTCTCTCTCTCTCTCTCTCTCTAACCTTGGTCAAAATAACAATTCCCAATGGTGAGGGAAAGACTAAACAATGACGTACTTTGGTAGATGGAGTGAAGTAATGGTGGTAGCTGGGGAGGTTTCGGGTATTAGGCTCGGTCCCCGGGTGCTACGGTAGTGTAACGGATGTGTTACTCGGTCTCGTACTCGCGTAAACATGGCTAGAATTCTCTTAATTCGATTTAAAAGAATAAAATGATATTTTAATAGAAAAATAATTCAATAAACCGAAAATTAAAATTAATAAATAATTTATTAAACGAAATTTTTATTTACGAAAATCCGGGTCGTTACAAAACGGCCCTATTGTCGATAGCAAGACTGAGAGAAAGAAAAGATGAATTGTTTACTCATATTGGACTATTTTTCACTTTTGTAAAAGAAACAACAGGTGTTCTAGGCCAATGTTTTAAAAAGCGCGCTTAAGCACAAGGCGAGGCGAGGCGCATGTCTAGTGCGTCATAGGGTTACGATTAAGGGCAGAGCCATTAAGCACACCTTAAGCGCAAGGCGCAAGAGGCGCACGCTTTTGTGTATTTTGCCTAGATTTCATTCTGAGCCTTCATCTAGATAAAAAAAAAGCCATGTGCCAAGTGCACCAAATAAAATTTCGATAAACCTACACATATTATCGACATAGCAGCAGCCAGCAGAGATCAAAAAACCCAAAAGGGGCTCCAGCTCTAGTCTGATCGATCAACTCCTTCTTCTCCTTAACAGGTAACTTCTTCTTCTTCTCCTCCTCCTCCTCCTCCCTTCTCTTTCTTCTTCCTCCTCCTCCTTCTTCTTCCTCCTCCTCCTACTCTGTTTTTTTTTTTCTTCTCTGTTTCTCTCTTCTTCTTTTTTAACCAGACTTCATCTTTACATATCAAAAAAAAAAAAAAAAGAACATTTTTGTAAATAACCCCGATCTGATTTTTCTTCTTCTTCTTCTTCCTTCTTATGTTTTATGCTTTATGACATTTGAATGTTTTATAGGTATTTGCTTGTGTTGAAAGTATTACCTATATTTGAATTCTACGTGTTCTAAAAAAATGTGCGCTTCTCGTTCAAAAGGCGCGCGCCCCGCCTTGCGCCTTGCGCTTAAAGCTCCAGGGGACCATGGCGCCTCGGTGCGCCTATCGCTATTTAAAACACTGTTCTAGGCTACTCAACTCATCTTTCTTCTAGTGACTCACTTTCCTCATCATAACATCAACCACTCAATGTAGCTTTTAAAAGGAGTAACAGGTTACAATTGGGGGACACCATAAATGGGGGAATAAATATTGTAGCATTTTCCTGATTGTACATATGAACCTTTTTTGACATCTGTTCAAGTTTTAAGACCGGTTTGCTACCACTTATAATCTTATTTATTTAGGTTATTTTCTTTAAAAAGTTAATGAGTGGTGTTTGTTAACAATTACTATGAATAATACTCACTTATTTGGCTTTTCTAGTTAATTTAACAGAAAAAATATAGATTACTTTAAGTTCCAGTTTAAAAAGCTACCATAACAGACGGTTTTACAACTTACTTTAATTTTTAAAGCCAATAATCTAAAACGCTAGGAGTATAATTTAAAAAGCTAACTAATAAATACTAGCAAACGGTAGCAAAAGGGAACTAAGTCTTTCTTCTGCAAAGACACTTCAAAGTTCAAAATCCATTATTACTCTAAAGCAAGGGTTTGAATCTCGTACTCTACCAGCCGGTACGTACCGGATTGGTTAGAAAACGGTTCCATGACCCTTCAATATCGGGGGTTACCGGCTGGTACTGGCAAATCCGGACGATCTCGGTCGAGATGATTTTACCGTTGATTTCGGCCAGTATTTTGCAAGGCTGGCCATTTTGCAACTGACTTCAAATTCCAGCCTGAAATCGATTTTTTGCCCCAAATCCGGCAAGCAGCGTTTCAGCGGTGGATCGCTTCTGACTTCAATCGCATGTTTCAGATAGTACAAACCCAGATATGGATTTTTGTTGAAGAAAATCAGATCGTCCTTCAGGAAGGACATGCGCGCTCTTGGAAGTTGGAAGAGATGACTGATAAAACCCATCCGAGGACTGGCGGTGATTCATAAGCAAAAGAGAAGACCCAGATGAAGATGACTTTACGCTCTGTTTGATACCTAGGTAAAGAAAGGAAAGATAAGAAAATACTCCCGCCCGTCCGGATTCGTCTGGATTTGTTAGTCCACAAACATATTTTTTCAAGTCTTAAAATGTATGTCCATTGTCAAAAGTCAAAGCATAAAGTATGAAAAATTTACTTTTTTTCCCCTATTCTAAAACTTTAAATAAAAACACAAAAACTAATTTTTTTTTAAGTAATGTGTTTACATTTTTGAATTTTTTTTTTACCGTATTAAAGTTTTCAATGAGATCTATCAAACAAGATCCATATTGATAAAAAATAATAATTTTTGCAACTACATTATTTTTGAGTTTGAAAATTGCACGCAGTTTCGTAGTGGTCTATCAAAGTGGAATGGAGAAAGTATTAAATGGAGGGATTAAGGATAAAATAGGAAATTAACAAACTCAAAATGTAATGGAAAAAAAGTTGGAATCTCCAAAATGGACCAACAAATCCGGACGGAGGGAGTAAAAGAGAGGAAAAAAGAAAGAAAGATGGAGGAAAATTTTTAGTTAGAATAGTAATTTAATTATTTTTCCACACCTTTTCCTCTCAACGCAAACAGAAGAAGAGGAAATTTTTTTATTTTCCTTCCCTTTCTTTTCTTTTCCTAGGTATCAAACAGAGTTAGGAAACTAGTCTAACACGGTACTAGATCACCTGTTTCCAAATCCTCCTGTTCCTCTGTTGCAGGGGGGTTTGGGCCTTTGGACAATGAATTTTAGTTTTGTGTTTTAAAAATTTATGTGTGATCCACGGTCCAAACTCCCCTGCAACATAGGAACTGGGGGATTTGGGAACAGGTGATCTGGTTCCGTCTAACACGTGGTTATGAGTAAAAGCAATTGGTTATAGTAAATAATAGTAGTAAATGCGATTCTTGTTTTTTTGTCTTTTTTGAGTTTGTCATTTTTTAAATATTTATATTTTTAATTTATAATATTTTTCATGATTTTGAAAACGTGGAATAATAGAACTAATTGACAAACAAGATTCATGTTGCATATTTTTTGAGATCCTTATTAAAAAATATAATCAATTGAAAAATGGCACAAACTCCTAAAAAGGACCAACTAATACGGACGTGGGATCGAAATTTATAAAATGAAAAATAGGTTTATGGTATTGTAGACACCCCAAAATGAGGCTCCCGTACATGTTTTTGTCCCCAATGATGAAAAGAAATACTCTGAAAGTCTCTCGGATTGAAATTCTTCAAGTCAACTCAGTCAACAGTACCGTACGGTACTCATCCCTCACGCACGGCACAGCCCAAACAACTTTTTGAATTTTGGCGGTCAAGTGTGCCGTACGGCACAGTTAGTGTGCCGCACGGCACAGTTAGTGTGCCGCACGGCACAGTTTGTGTGCCGTACGGCACTGTCACTTGTCACACAGCTTTTGCAGAGTTCCAGCAGCTCAAAATGTTGACGAATTCGTTTCCCTGCTCATCATGATTTCGTGTGAGGATGAAAGGCTACCTCCTAGCCATCATCACCATGTGTGGGCATCAAGCAAACTTGGGAGCCAAGTTCTCCTCTCGCCTATAAATCCCGATCGAGTTCAACGGAAATAAAAACGAAAAAAAATGGTGGAAAAATCATGAAACTCCATTTTTGAACCTTGTCACCACACCATCTCTACCAGAAATCTTCTTCATTGCTACCTTCAATTCTCAGAAATTAATCAAGTCCTCTCTTTCAAAACAAATCCCAATTCCCTGTTTTCGGTTTCGGTTTCGGAATCCGTGAATTTGCCATTCAAAATTCGCTCAAGTTCAAACCATCAATCATCCTTGCTGCTACATCAGAGAGAAGTTGGAGTTCGGAAGAGGTCCAAGCTGTGATCAAAGGTCCAAGAAAGAGTTTCAATCCGAGAGTTTGCAACCGAAGGTATAATCCCGTTTCGCCAAACTTCTTAGTTTTGGTACCCTGAGGGGAGGCGTATCAGGTGTGGAATGATATCCTATATCTACTCCACACTTGGTATGCCCACATTACATTAAAAATCAGTTTGATTCATAACCTCCCGGTTGCGTCGTACGGTGAAAACATCGCCTCGTACGGAGCAATCTAATGAGGAGGAACAATTTCTATTCAAACATATCATTTTCCTGTTCAAAGTAATTAGTTTTGATCAAGTTTTCATACCTTGTATGTGCTTCTATTCAATCATGTCGAAAAACCAAAGTTTGAACTGTTTGTGAAGGAAACAGTGTCGCACGGCACTCCCCATGTACCGCACGGCACAGTTGGAGTGCTGTACGGCACTCTTTTGAAAATTTGACCGTTGGACTGATGAACAGTGCCGCACGACACACTTTCTGTACCGCACGGTACACCTAGTGTGCCGCACGGCACACTTTGCAAATTTTGAAACATTTCCTTTACAAAACAGTTTGAACCCTTGGTGTGTTATCTGAATTATTTGATTTGCATTTTGCTTATTTTCATTATTATTATCTGCTTTGTTTGATAAACTGTTTATTTGAATAAAGTTCGGCATCAAAATATTTTCTAAAAATCCCACAAATGTTTAGTAAAGACCGATTTTTAATCGGGCGAACGGGGTGCATTAAAACCCTTCCCCGCTCGTAACCTGGCTCCCGAATCCAAAACGAATCTCTGGTTTCTAAATCGTTCTCTAAATCATTTTCTCAATCATTTTTCAAAACAGTTTCTCGGGTCCTAAACCATTTTCCAAAAACCCGGGTGGCGACTCTATTTTCAAACAAACAAAACCGGCGTGGAGGTCGACCGTCCACAAAATGGCGACTCCGCTGGGGATTCTCAAATTAATCTCTAATTTGGTGTTTTCATACTTTTGAACTTCCCGAAAGCTTGTCAAAACGAAAATGCCTAGCGCTATCGCAAGGAAGGAATGGCGGACTAACAGGGTCTCGCCCGGCCATCCTAACTGGAGCATTTTGGGTTGTTTATTTGTGTAAAGATATCAAAGAAGAAATTAATTTGGAGAGCCAAGCTTGAAAAATATTTGTGGGATTTTTGAAAACAATTTTATTGCTGAACTTTTGCATCACGTGCATCGATGTTGGATAAGCCCCGCTGCTGCGTCTTGGTTACCCTACCCAGTTCACTGGTGTTAGGACATCCCCGGATGCTCAGCAACCTTGGACCGTGATGAGTCAGCCTGCCGTTTGACCTTTGCCATGCAGTACACTTGGCACTGGAAGGCAAATATTGGCTCTAGTCTGGGGGGCCCACTAAGCCAAAACCGGTCTTTGCATATAATAAACCTAGAACCTTCCAACCTAGGACAGGGACCCACAGGTTAGGATTACGTGATGTATCCTGTTATGTGTTTATTGCTTTCCATAGATTGTCATCATTTTGCATGCATTTGCATTATCATGGTTAGTTGGACACTATGCTGTCACATTTTCCCGTGGTCTTGAGAGGTTGCCCTGCCCGATGATGAGTCATGCATTCCAATGCACGTTGTTCAAATTAATTCAATCCTTAGAATAACAGGACTTAGGAAACTCAAATCAACTTGATCCTTGACAATCCCTTGGCAATGACCTAACAGAAATTAGGAACAATTGACCCAAGCTGGGGCAATCGTCCCTAAAATCAAAGTTAGACCCTTGAAAAGGAATTATCAAGAACCAAGTTGGTTTAATTTTCCCAAATCCGGCTATCCCAAACAAAGGATACATTGTCAAAAGAAACACTGAGGATCGGGGCAGCCTTTCTAAGACCCATTTTTCCATAGTCTAGGAGACTTTAAATCTTTGGAGTTTGAAACACCTCCAGTGTCAGCCGTGCTCGAACGGCTCCTTGTGATTCTATCACATTTCTATCCAGATTTCACAGCCTTATTGCTCTGTCTTGGATGGTCACGAAAGTTGATTGACTCTGGTTCCAACACACAGGAACTATACCTACTGAGTAGTCGACCTACCCATGGTTGTTAAAAACGTTTTGAGACTTAGGGTAACATACATGACACAGAAACGACATTCTCCTTTTTTGAAATAAAATGGCGGCACTTCTAAGTCTACTTTTGCTTTGCTGTCAGTGCTAAGCAATTGGTCAAAGCGAGAAGAACAACATACCCGGTTGGACCCGACCTCCTAAACAGCGGTTAATTCGAACTCAGTCAGAAGCACCACATTTAGGTTCAGCAGGTCCTTCAGAGATGTCAAAAGAACAAGCAAATAAGAATGAAGTTGAAGCTCTCAGGTTAGCCTTGGAAGAACAGCGAGAGCACAACGAAACCCAAATGGCCGAATTGCTACTTCTGATACAAGGATTGACCACTCGAAACCAGCCACCACAGGGTCCAGGGGAGCAACCACCATCGCCTCCTCCGCCAAAAAATTCAGACTTGGAAGCAATGATGGCTCAAATCACCAAACTTGAGGAATCAGTTCAGAAACAAGAAAAGGTAGCTGCCACAGGCGTCGATATGGACAAGTTGTGTCTATTTCCCGATGCCAAACTCCCGGAAGGATTCAAGCCCATAACTTGGGAAAAGTTTGATGGAAGTGGGGATCCAAAAGCTCATCTGCAAACGTATGTGAGCACTCTGTCCATGTATAACATCGAGAAGAATGCCATGGGTCAAATGTTTCAGCAGACTCTGGCAGGACCGGCACTGCGATGGTTTCTGAATTTAGACATTTCAAAGAAAGGAAGCTGGGAAGATATTGGGGCAGCTTTCATGGCCCAGTATAATTACAACATCCAGCTTGAGATGACCATTCGGGAATTGGATGCAACCAAAATGGGGGCAAACGAGTCATTTGCTGACTTCATCAAAAGGTGGAGAGGAAAGGCATCTCAGATGATAGACCGGCCCTCAGAGAAGGAACAGATGAGGATCATCATGAAGAACTTATTGCCAGATTTTGCTAAACACCTAGTGGTATTTCAAGCTACTGCAGACTTCAAAACCTTCTATGAGGCAGGCCTTGCCATTGAGGAGGCAATCCTGTCCAACATTTTCGAGAAAAAGGAACCTGTTCCCAAAGCCAAACAGGTGTACCCTGACAACACCCACTCATTGTTCAGCGAGAATGATCATACCCAAGCCTTTTCCAGCTCCACAAACCAAAATTTCAACCAAGCCATGCCTATCAACGAAGTCAAAACTCAAATCAACCACTCTCAGAAGCCACAAAGAACTCTTTCCCAATTCTCCGAGCCTCTGTCCTTGATTTGTGAGAAGCTCCTCAAAACCGGCCATATCAAACCACTCATTCCAACCCCTCTACCTCAGAAGCTTCCATCTTACCATAACCCAAATGCCTTTTGTGCATTCCACCAAATGCCTGGTCACGCTACCGATGAGTGCCATCGCCTTCATCACAGAATTCAGAACCTCATCGACAGCAAAACCATCATTTCTCCGCCAACAAAAATAAACACCCAGACAAGTTCCAATCCTCATATCAACTCTGCCATGTTCGACATTGAACCCATGGGGGATTACTGATTGATGTCAAGGCCAACAAAATAAGAATGAACCGCCAATGACCATGCACTTGACCAATCTTTCACGAGTCTTGGGAATTTTCAAGTTTCGAGTCGGAGTCTTCTCTGTTATTGAGTCAGTTAGTATTTCTATTTTTACTTTGGTGTTTGTCTTCAAATTCGAGTCTGTAATGTTCTGTTGTCTAAAAGAAGAGAAAAACTAAAAATAGAGTCAGCTTTGTAGTCCCGAACTACGTCACGACCTGATTCCTTGCAAAGGGATACGTAGGCAACCCTCAGTGGTTCGGTCGCAACTTTCATAAATCTATGTCACGCTTTTGTGTTAGAATTGTCGTAATAAACTTGAGTTTTTGCAATAATCCTTTCAAGATGAAATTGTTCTCCACCATCATTTGAAATTCATGATAATCACTTCAAAACACGAGATGTTTTTTTTTGAACACTCAGCTCTCACACGAAGAAGGAGTTCCAGACGCAATTCTCCAACGTCATCAAGAAGCAATGCTTTGACCACACAAAAAAAATTAAATAAAAATGAAGCCTGCTAGGTCGAAAACCCGAAAGGGCGGCCTAGGCAAAAGTTAAGGCAAAGCTCGCTGGGTCAAAACTTTGAAGTACGCTCCAGGCAAAAGTTAGAGCATATACAGATTCTTTCATCAAGTTGTGCAATTCAAAATGAAGAAAGGCATTCTTTGTTTTTATTCCCCAGATAAATATATCCCTTGATAGCCCTTTTGAGCTTGAATCATTTTCTTTGAAAGAGGACCCAGCTAGGCAGCTATCCCCCACACTGGGGCGAATTAAGAGAAATGAAAGTGCCAAGTTATCAGCAAGATGTCAAGATGAAAGTGTCGAGCACATGATCGTCAGAGAAATGTCAAAATTTTCAAAAGTACCAAATGCATGGTTGTCAGTGGCACGTCAGAATGAAAAATGCCAAGTTCATGGGCACAACCAAATGTGAAGCACTGAAAAGGAAGAAAAAAAAGAAAGGGCACGCAAAAAGAGTTCAAGATAGCTGCTAGCTCTAAAACCCAGGAAGAATGAAAATTTTAGAGCCTTTATCCTTTCTTTGTCGAACCCCAAAGCCTTGGCCCCATTATAACCTAAATATAGTCCTTTCAGATTGAAAAGTACGACTTGATAGTGAAAATCCAAATGGGAACAGTATCATTTCCCTTAAAGATCAAAAGTCAAAGCATTGCACAACACCAGTACCCGCCAGAAGAAAAAGTCCAGACCGGGGCATCTCAATGGAAAATCAGTGAATTAGCATCCCGACGGCAAGAGTTCACAATAAGAAATCTTGTGTTCTGATAAAACAATCGATTTAAATGAACATCATTTGATGGAGTGAAACAATTTCAAAACCAAAAGACTCAAGTTCATGACAATTTCAAACATCAATTGTGGGGCACATTCTGCCATTTCCCAAATTCTCGAGTTCGTCATCAGGTCAACATAATCTTGTCAGAAGGTCGATCCAGTAATAGAATAACCCGCATCAATCTTCAAGGAAGTCACTCTTTTGAGTCAGCCTAGTCTTGTCTAAATCTACCCCATCTGGTAGAAGATCAATGAGTATGTCATCTCCGCCCAAACCAGGGGGCATCTTTGTAAAGTCACTTGTATCATCCAGGCCTTGTCCAAATTCACACAAGGTCTTTTGTCAAGTCAACCCTTGGTAGTCTTGATATTCTTAAACTGGTGGAGGACGATTTCAAATGCATGGAAGAGTCTATTTTTGGATAAAACAAGTCAATAGGTTCAGAATTGAAGCTTGTCATCTATTGGGGCACATTTGTCCAAGACTGGGGCACTTCAACTCAACGCCGTCAATTGGGAGAAGCACATACACCTGAGTTTAAGATTTGGGGCAGAAATGCCAAAAAGCTCAAGCCTCACAAAAAGCCAGAAAGCTCGAAAGCTCAAGCTCACTGATCAAGTGTAACTTCAAATCTAGACCCTGTCCAAAAGGAAAGATAGTAAAGCAAAAAGAGACACACTGTTGCGCCACCTACTTTCAAAAAAAAGGAATGTTGTCATTGTTTCATCAAATGTGAAAACCTGAGTCTTACACAAGAGTCCTCATGAAATTTTTTTCAATCAATCGTCCTTCGGGACAAGTTTTTTTCAATCATCCTTCCGGGATAGTTTTCCAATTAATCGTCCTTCGGGACAATTTTTCAACCAATCATCATTCGGGATAGTTCTTCATTCCATCGTCCTTCGGGACAGTTTTTCAATCAATCGTCTTGCGAGACAGTTTTTTACTCCACCGTCCCTCGGGACATGTTTTCAATCAATCGACCTTCAGGAAATGTTTTCAATCAATTGTCATTCGGGACATATTTTCAATCAACCGCTCGTCCTTCGGGACATGTTTTCAATTAAGCATCCCTTGTGACATGTCTTCAATCAACCATCCCTCAAGATGTGCTTTCAATCAAACATTTTTCAATCACCGTCCCTCGTTGCGATTTTTCAAACAACGTTTTTCAATCCACTGTCCTCAGCGATAGTTTTTCAAATTTTCAATCAACTTCAATCAATTTCAACCAATTTCAATCAATTCTTCAATCAATTTCAACCAATTTCAATCAATTCTTCAATCAATTTCAACCAATTTCAATTAATTTTTCAATCAATTCTTCAATCAATTTCAACCAATTTCAATTAATTTTTCAATCAAATTCAATCAATTTCAATCAACTTCAATCAAATTCAATTGCAAGACTAGAAATGGTCAGCTTTTCAATCAACCGTCCTTTGGGTCAATCTTTCAGTCAAGCATTCTTTGGAACAGTTTTTCAATCAATTGTCCTCCAGGAACAACTTTTCAATCAATTCAATTTTAAGGTCAGTTTCTCAAATCAGTCTGCCTTCTGAAACAAATTTTTCAATCCAATCTCTAAACTCAATTTCAACAACTCAAGTCAATCAAACCACTCAGTTCTTCACGAGACCTCGCTGGTCTTGCCCACACAATTTTTTCACGAGACCTCGCTGGTCTTGCACAAACCCTTTTGGGGACCTCACTGGTCTCGCTCGAATCATGTTTTCTTTGGGACCTTGCCGGTCTCGCTCTAATCACTTGTCACTGTTCACGGAGCCTCACTCGCTGGTTCTATCTCATCATTCATTGCAACACCGACAGGTTTCGTAAGTCCTCAACGGCATTAACGACGATTTTCTAGACACCGACATGTTTCGTAAGTCCTCAACGGCATTAACGACGGTTTTCTCAGACACCGACTGGTTCTATAAGTCCTCAACGGCATTAACGACGGTTTTCTCAAGCACCAACTGGTTCTATAAAGTCCTCTCCGGCATTAACAACGGTTTTCTCAGACATCGACAGGTTTCGTAAGTCCTCTCCGGCATTAACAACAGTTTTCTCAAGCACCGACTGGTTCTATAAGTCCTCTCCGGCATTAACAACGGTTTTCTCAGACATCGACAGGTTTCGTAAGTCCTCTCCGGCATTAACAACGGTTTTCTCAAGCACCGACTGGTTCTATAAGTCCTCTCCGGCATTAACAACGGTTTTCTCAGACATCGACAGGTTTCGTAAGTCCTCTCCGGCATTAACAACAGTTTTCTCAAGCACCGACTGGTTCTATAAGTCCTCTCCGGCATTAACAACGGTTTTCTCAAGCACCGACTGGTTTTGTAAGTCCTCTCCGGCATTAACAACGGTTTTATCAGCACCAACTGGTTTCGTCAGTCCTCCCCAGCATTCACAAAGGTCTTTCACCGAATGGTTTCGTAAGTCCTCTTCGGCATTAACAACGGTTTTATCAGCACCAACTGGTTTCATAAATCCTCTACGGCGTCAACAAAGGTCTTCAGCACCGACTGGGTTTTGAGAAATTCTCCGACGATGTCAAGTCACAAGTTTTGTACACAACACATCATTCGTTTTTCCCTCGTTGAAGAACGGAATGACAATTCCCGTAATCCGATCAAGGTATGTTTTCTGTAACTCTTATAAGTCACTGTTTTGCATTTTGCATTAAGCCCCGACGAACTACGCTGGTCTGATCCCTACAAAGGGGTACGTAGGCAGCTCTTACGAGCGCGACCACATGCAATTGCTTTTACTTGTTTGTTTTCGTACGAGGACGTCCACATCGAGGGGTGTCTTCTATCTTTGACGCCACTTCCATCACACAATGATTGCAAGCCTCGTCAAAGAGGGGCAACTGTAGACACCCCAAAATGAGGCTCCCGTACATGTTTTTGTCCCCAATGATGAAAAGAAATACTCGGAAAGTCTCTCGGATTGAAATTCTTCAAGTCAACTCAGTCAACAGTACCGTACGGTACTCATCCCTCACGCACGGCACAGCCCAAACAACTTTTTGAATTTTGGCGGTCAAGTGTGCCGTACGGCACTGTCACTTGTCACACAGCTTTTGCAGAGTTCCAGCAGCTCAAAATGTTGACGAATTCGTTTCCCTGCTCATCATGATTTCGTGTGAGGATGAAAGGCTACCTCCTAGCCATCATCACCATGTGTGGGCATCAAGCAAACTTGGGAGCCAAGTTCTCCTCTCGCCTATAAATCCCGATCGAGTTCAACGGAAATAAAAACGAAAAAAAATGGTGGAAAAATCATGAAACTCCATTTTTGAACCTTGTCACCACACCATCTCTACCAGAAATCTTCTTCGTTGCTACCTTCAATTCTCAGAAATTAATCAAGTCCTCTCTTTCAAAACAAATCCCAATTCCCTGTTTTCGGTTTCGGTTTCGGAATCCGTGAATTTGCCATTCAAAATTCGCTCAAGTTCAAACCATCAATCATCCTTGCTGCTACATCAGAGAGAAGTTGGAGTTCGGAAGAGGTCCAAGCTGTGATCAAAGGTCCAAGAAAGAGTTTCAATCCGAGAGTTTGCAACCGAAGGTATAATCCCGTTTCGCCAAACTTCTTAGTTTTGGTACCCTGAGGGGAGGCGTATCAGGTGTGGAATGATATCCTATATCTACTCCACACTTGGTATGCCCACATTACATTAAAAATCAGTTTGATTCATAACCTCTCGGTTGCGTCGTACGGTGAAAACATCGCCTCGTACGGAGCAATCTAATGAGGAGGAACAATTTCTATTCAAACATATCATTTTCCTGTTCAAAGTAATTAGTTTTGATCAAGTTTTCATACCTTGTATGTGCTTCTATTCAATCATGTCGAAAAACCAAAGTTTGAACTGTTTGTGAAGGAAACAGTGTCGCACGGCACTCCCCATGTACCGCACGGCACAGTTGGAGTGCTGTACGGCACTCTTTTGAAAATTTGACCGTTGGACTGATGAACAGTGCCGCACGGCACACTTTCTGTACCGCACGGTACACCTAGTGTGCCGCACGGCACACTTTGCAAATTTTGAAACATTTCCTTTACAAAACAGTTTGAACCCTTGGTGTGTTATCTGAATTATTTGATTTGCATTTTGCTTATTTTCATTAGTATTATCTGCTTTGTTTGATAAACTGTTTATTTGAATAAAGTTCGGCATCAAAATATTTTATAAAAATCCCACAAATGTTTAGTAAAGACCGATTTTAAATCGGGCGAACGGGGTGCATTAAAACCCTTCCCCGCTCGTAACCTGGCTCCCGAATCCAAAACGAATCTCTGGTTTCTAAATCGTTCTCTAAATCATTTTCTCAATCATTTTTCAAAACGGTTTCTCGGGTCCTAAACCATTTTCCAAAAACCCGGGTGGCGACTCTATTTTCAAACAAACAAAACCGGCGTGGAGGTCGACCGTCCACAGGTATGTTATATTTTTTATTTTTAATGATAAATCCCAAATGGTACACGGTAACATACCGATACCGGTACATACGATACTAGTGACAAAAACGATACTATGCCCTGTAAAGACCCGATTTTTTATGAATTATATTAATAGACTTTTAATTGTTTTTATTTTGAAAACAATAGATTTTAATTTGAATTCCTTTATCTATATAATATAGATAAAGAGATAATAAGTTTAATTCAATTATTTGTGGTTAAGGGATAAATTGGAGTAGTTAGTTAGTTCTCCTCAACCACTAGATGATTATCTATTAGTGATATATATATACATAAATTTGTTGTTTGTTTTTCCCTAACAACTAGATAATTATGTAGTACAAAAAAAAAGATAAATATGTTTTGATTGGATTTGATTTACTGTTTTAAAAGAAAACAAAATCCCTATTTATCTTCTCTTTATGTGTATATCTTTCTCCTATCTCTCCCATTTATTCTCCCTAACAATTATCTCCCTCTCTCCTATTTATTCTCTTTATTTGTTGCTCCTCATTATTCTTTTAGTTTTAATTTTTTACTCCTAATTTATCTCTCCACTTATCCCACGCGCTTTAAAACTCTCTTATTTAGGTTCTCATTTTCTACAAAACTCTCTTACGATATATTTCCCACACCCACATCTCTTTCTCTCCCTTTTCAACGTTAAATCAATCTCTCTCTCTCTCTCTCTCTCTCTCTCTCTCTCTCAAAATTTCAGCTATCAATTCCTGTTATGTTTGGTCATTGATTAACCGGCAATCCTCGAGTTCATCACCGGTTTTATTCTGCTAAAACATCGGAGGAGAGGTAGGGTTTCGAGAGCTTAACTTTTACTTTGGTTTTGCTGCTTACGTGTTAATTCATGCATTCATAAATGTGTAAGGATATATGTGAGATGAATAATATGTAAATATGATAGCAAGTCAAATCGTTATGATAACAAAGGCGTAAAACGAGATTGAAACAATGAAAAACGAGTTTCTCATGCACTGTATTCTGTTCGGCAGTTTTGGTCCTCTTTCGAGTCGATTTAGGAAAAACTCAAAACTGAAAAGTTGTAGATATTGAAAAGATAAGAAACTTTCATATAGAACTTGTCTCAATCCAAGTTACGTAGAATTTAATATGATATTTCAAAGTTTCTGTTGTAGTGAAACTCGAGACAGATTACAAACTATTCTTTAAACCCATTTTCGACCTCTTTAATGAAGGAATTAGAACTCGAGTAAAACATGAAATGTGTTTGTGGTGTAAAGTTTAATGTTCGTGTAAAATATTGTGATTTACGGAGTTAGTTTGCTATTTTTAGTAAATTGAGAAAGTTTCTCGTTTTACATGTTATGATAAATTTTTCTTTAACTTTGTGATTGTAATATTTTCCTGTTATGTTGGACTTATGTAAATAATGACTCCCGTGATGAATGAATCCAATTATTAAGCACGTTTTGATCGAAATGTTTAATGTATAAGGATGAACGAATTTAAATCGCGAAATTTGGGGTTGGGACGTGTCGGGTATGGGTCTTGAGCCATGCGCAGATTATACTTTTTCGTAGCTTTGCTGTGTGATCGGGCGCCGGAAGTGTACTGTGGGTGGGAATCGATGCCGGATAAAAATTGGTGGTGATGTTGTGACCGGGCGTGAGCCATGCACGATGTACCCCGAGGTAGCTTTGTTGTGTGATCGGGCACTTGAGGTATACTGTAGGTGGAAGCCGGTGATGGATAGTGTGTGATTGAGAAAATGAAAAGTATGAATCGAAAGATGATATCAAATTGTTGATCAATGGAATTGACGAGGGATGTGAGTTCCAATGGAAATTGAGTACATGACTATTGAATTATTTAAGTATTTCCTATTGAGCACCTACTATTTGTGTTATTAAATCTCCTTGTTATGTGTTATAAATGTTGTTACATGTTGAATGAGCATACTTTAGTAACGGGGTAGCTCTAGGCACCCTACTGAGTGTAATTTTACCACTCACGGTGCTACTTTTTGTGGCTCTGGCGTCCCCAACACCATGTATAGAAAGAGATGAGGAGCCATCTGTTGATTTCGAGGCGATGGAGCAGCTAGATGGGAATCAAGTGGCGGACCCATGGCTTTATCAGTAGAATTTAGCTAGATAACTCTGTCATTTATTTCAATTGGATTTTAAATAAATGTTTAAGTTTTTCAGACAATGTTCGAATTCAATTTATTTTAGTTGTAATAAGTTAGTTTACTTTTAGTTTTCGCTAAAAAATTTATTAAGTATTCTTTGGAATTTTAATGAAGTTGGTTGTTTTATTTAAATAAATTATGAAATTTATTTATTAACGTACCCAATTTTTGGGGCGTTACATGCCCGGTCCGATATCCAGAACCTTGCTCTAAACCGCTCGGATAAGAGATGGACCCCTCTCCTTTGCTTTGGTTTGGCACACCACTGTTGCAAACCTCTAAACTTATCTGGCTGTAGAGGGCTTGAGGTGGATAAAATTTGGACATCATTTGAGCTGTCTAAAAATTATGCAAAAATTATTCGGCTACATAATGGGTGTTTTATCGCCCCTCCCCCATTTCAACTACAAAACAACCTTATCCCCTATTTCATCTCTCATCCAAACCAAGTACTCCCTCCGTTCCGAATTGCTGGTCACTTTTGGAAATTTTAACTTTTTAAACAGATTTGCAATAACTACATCCAATAAATGCATTCAAATTAAAACATATTAATTTATTTTCAACAATGCCCCTATAATTCAACTTTTGAATGAATGATTGTTGTTGGTAAAGATGTTATTTTGGAAGATAGAATAATTTTTTTAAAACTTTTCAAAGAGGACTTACAATTTGGAACATCCCAAAATAGTATAAGGGACAAATAATTTGAAATTGAGGGACATACTATTTTATCCTCGTTTTTTTAACACCTCATCCAAATCAATACTTTTTTATCCACTCTCCATAAAAAGTCACATCAATGTGGGTCCCACCCTTTATAAATAATATCCTTTTATTATCTTATCCCATCCATATTTAATCCCCTCCAAACTTATCCCGCATCCAATTAGACCCTGAGAGAGAGAGAGAGAGAGAGAGAGAGAGAGAGAGTTAATTAATTTTTGGCCTGGCCATGGACGCGACTTAGGTTTTGGAAAAAATAATCAATCCTTATTCAAATTTTTATCACTTTTGTTAATTTTGCGTTGCTTTTTTTGTGGATTATTAGTTCTTCTTGACAGGAGATTTCTAAAAAGTAAAAAATTATAACCAAACTTAAATTTTGTGAATAAAGACAAAAATAATCCAATAATCTACAAAATTTGGATTATTTTTGTCTTTAGTGAACTTTTTAAAAAAAATTGATTATAATTTTTTACATTTTAGATTCACTCGCCAAAGTGAACCAATAATCTACAAAAAATCGACGCAAAACTAACATATGCGGATTTTTTTGAATAAGGATAAAAAAAAAAGGGCTTTTAAAGGGAATGACAAGGAACTTTTGCAATTGAACATAAAAAAAAAAAACATTTCAAATTTTTAAAGGGAATGACAAGGAACTTTTGCAATCGAACATAAAGAAAAAAAAATTAGTGAAATGTCACTAATTTTTAAAAGTAATAATTTTTATTACAAAAAAATCAAATCATGCCTCCTGGCTGACCACCACCCCACCTCCGGCGACTACTTTCGGCTACCCAAAAAATTAGTGAGATTTCACTAATTTTTAGAAGTTCTAATTTTCTAAAAAAATCAACTCCTACCTTCCACGGACCACTACCCTACCTTTGGCTGACCACTTCCGGCAACCCAAAAAATGAGTGAGATTTTACTAATTTTTAAAAGTTCTAATCTTCTATAGAAAATTAGGAAAAAGAAACTCCTACCACGCGGACCACTACCCCACCTCTGGCCGACCACTTCCGGCAACCCAAAAAATTAGTGAGATTTTTAACTCCTCCCTTCCGCGGACCACTACCCCACCTTTGGTTGACCACTTTCGGCACCCCAAATTAGTGAGATTTTCACTAATTTTTAAAAATTCTAATTTCATAACCTTGCACCACCCCACCTCCGGCCGACCACTTCCGGCAACCCAAAAACTAGTGACATGCCACTAATTTTTAAAAGTTCTAATTTCGTATAGAAAATTCAAAACTAATGTGTAGATCATCTTGCAAAAATCAACCGTTCACTTCCAGACAAATTAGAGACTTACAGATATCCGACAAAGGTGTGTCAATGTCAGCCCCACTCACCTTATTAGTGGTTTTTTTTTTTTTTTGGTGTGGGTAATGAGAAAAATGGGGTTGTTTATAGAATTAGTCTGTGTCGTGTTATTTGGTTTGGTTCTGCTTGATATATTTACAGGGACTAAAATGGAAATGAACTAATCAAACAAGGAAAAAAAACTTGAAGTCAATTATTTTGACGAACACCATGCATGGCCGTCAGAGAGAAACCCATTAATTGAGCTAATAGAAGCACCATTTTCGTAGAAAATGGGAGAACGTCACTCTCTCTCTCTCTCTCTCTCTCTCTCTCTCTCTCTCTCTCTCTCTCTCTCTCTCTCTCTCTCTCTCTCTCCAATCCAAATCTGTGAATCAATTCAACACTTAAGATCCCGTTCCCAACTTACACTCACAAACTTTCTCTCTCTTCATCGGGATCGTTTTGGGTCCCTATCGTTGTTTTGAAAGTCTATGGGTAAGATTGTCCAAAAAGAATTATTTTCGCCTTGTGACTCTAATCATATTTAAATAAGGAGATAATGGGTGTCTTTTTCCTTTACTAAATAATTATTTAAAACAACGTCTTTATGTTGGATTGTAAAAGTTCATTGTCCTTCCTTTAAAAAAAGTAAAATATAGAGTGTAGTTTTGACTAATTTTTCCAAAAAATAATCCCAGTGGATTATTTTGCCAAAACACCCGTTAGTATTGGGGAATGATTTTGTGAGATTCAAATTAGAGGAAACGACGGGCCAGTACAAGTATTCAAACACATTTACCGATAGCTCTTGCAAAAACTGAAAAAGTACCGCCCAGTACAATCACTTCATATTCAACGGTACTGTTTTCCGTCTCTCTCTCCCCCTCCCCCTCTTTCCCTCTACCCACCCCACACGTTGTTCTCTCTCTCTCTCATCCCACATGGGCACAATCTCTCTCTCCTCAACTCCACAAACCGTATGAAAGTGCCTAAATCCTAGGGTACCCTATGAAAATGCCTAAATCTAAACTCTAGGGTATCCTATGAAAGTGCCTACACCACTAAAATCCTGTAATAGGAAAATGCACCATAAATCTAAATCCTAGGGTGCCTTGTGAAAGTATCTAAATCCCAAATAATTTTTGTAACTACATTATTTTTTAGTTTGAAAATTACACGTAGTTTCGTAGTGGATTATCAAATTAGAAAGGAAGGAGTATTAAATGGAGGGATTGAGGTTAAAATAGGAAATTAACAAACTCAAAAGGTAATGGAAAAAAAGTTGGAATCCCCAAAACGGACCAATAAATCCGGACGGAGGAAGTAGTAATGAAAAAAAGTGACTTGCCTAATAGTAATTAGATGTTTCTTTTCTAGATCTAGAGTTAAAAATCTGTTCAAATTACGATTTTGGTACAGAAAACGACTTATGGTTGAAGATGCACAGAGATGCTCGGTGTTGGGCCTTTTGGCTAAATAAGCCACTCGGCTTATTTTCTTGTCCC
The DNA here is from genome assembly GCA_016920895.1 of Vaccinium myrtillus. Lineage (NCBI taxonomy): Eukaryota > Viridiplantae > Streptophyta > Magnoliopsida > Ericales > Ericaceae > Vaccinium > Vaccinium myrtillus. The sequence continues at coordinate 13,548,320 of CM029278.1, read as the reverse complement.
TAATCAAAATTTTCTCGTATTTGTTAGTTTCACCTCAAACTTTTGTGGATTATTAGTGCTTCTCGACGAAAGGAATCGGAAAAATAAAAAATTGTGATCCAAATTCATTTTTTATTTTTAGAATAAAGCAAAAAAATTGAAAGCCAAAAAATCTGGATTTTTGGTTGATTTTATTCAAAAAAATTTAAATTTGGATCATAATTTTTTACCTTCGTAATTTCTATCATTCAGAAGAACTAAATAATTCACAAAATTTTGACACATAAGTTACTTTTTGATATGACCCACGTGACGTAACAAATACGTAAAAAATTTGTATAAAGACAAAAAAAAAGAAGCAGGTAACTTATTTGACCAAAATTATGCCTTTCTTTCCTTTTTGAAATGACCCACGTCCTTCATTTTTTAGCTTCATCTGTTTATCGGGAGCCAAAACCTCGACCAAGGGCGTCAGCCCGGTGGTTGGACCATCCAGCTCAGGGCATATTACAAACAAATTCACTCCCTGCGTCATCTCTTTATCCTCTCTCCTGGGCTAAGCTAGAGTAGATATTGCCAGAGTATAAAAGAAACAAAAAAGCCATGAGTACGCACGCTCGCGTACACCAAATGCACGGACGGTACATCTTAACCGTCCAAAAGATTTTTCAACGTTCAAGATTTTAAATAAACTATTCGTACTATGAGTTCAAACTATTCGCAGGAATAGTTTATTTAAAATTTGAACTATTAATTTCTGAGATGGACGGTTAAGATGCATTGCATGCATTTGTCGTACGCCAGTGTACGTACCCATAGCAGGGTTGTAAAAGAACTGTATTGCCAGAATCTCAAGACACAGCTCTCGCCACTTGGTCGAAGAACTTCGTATTTTGATCCAGAATATCAAAGGTTCTCATCTTCGAACTGCATTTGGACTTCCTCACAATTGTTGTCTCACCATGGAACTCTGCGTCTAAAGAATCTATGCAAGGGTCCAGCTTCTGATCTTCAGTTGGGAGAAGACTAACATTCCATTTTGCTTCTGCCCACGTCAATACTTAAAGCTCAATTTTTAGGTCCTTCTATGTGTTCTCCATGAGAAAATCATTTTGACCCGATAATCGTAACTTCATGATTTCATCACCTGCAACTGATTATCCCAAGATGTGGAAAAAACATGTGGCTGTGATTGTCGGATCAATTTCATTTTCTTTCCAAACAGTTAAAGGCACACAAGTCCGGGAATCAGGTCAAATATTGTAAAACACCACCTGGGGAAACAATTCGATACTGCTCTTTCAACCCAAATGTTCACATCCGTAGAACAGTCAAGTGAACTTCTCAAAATCATGGGATTCATGGGAATAAACAATATTAGCAGCAAACAAAGAAAATCACTGCAGCAGATAGTGGACTCCCGTCGACATTTAACCTTCCATGAAGCTTCAAGTTGACAGAAACAGGAGTACCCAAGTAATGCACTTTTTCTTCTGCTAAATAATATATGCTATTTATTTCAAGAAATGCTGCTGTGACGCAGAAAAAACAGATGTTAAACTGGACAACTGTAAAAATAATATCTTCTTCATTTCAGTTAGTACAGCAAAAACTCTATATATCGTCTCCCAACTAGCTTCTTCCTTACAAAAACATTAAGAGTTCAATACAAAAAATGGAGTAAAGCAACTTGATACAAATTTCTCTCCAGCTAAATCCTATCAGGTCCTTCTTTGGGTGTGTGTTTTGGATGTATTATATTCTATTTCAGACCAAAAATTTCTGTGTTGAGTTCCGACTGTTGAGCGTAATTCTACAAACAAAACAGTATATACCAACAACATTACTGCACTTACCACACATGGCATAACCACTTGCAAAAAGATCCGATCATCCACCGATGTTGCCATTCACTTCCAGATCTTTCTCAGTCACAGCACCAAGCCTTTCGATGGATATTTTTCTGACAAATACTTCTGGTTGAATTATTCTCATGACCCCTCTGACACAAATCTATCTATTCCAGCTACTCTACCTCTTCGACCCTTCTTGTGCTTAAACCAAGGCTGAAAAGCTGTCCAAAAAGCCAAAAATTAAGCCAGCTAATCATTTCAAGTCACTTCTCCAACTTGCAAGACCCAATAAACTGCACGCTTTCAAGCTCCAACAGCGTTTGGGTCGATAAACTACAAGACTTTTCCAGCCATGAACATACTATTGATAAACTGTATTTCGACAGCAGCTTGACTCATTGGTTCGATGGTTGGAAATTCTAGATCCTATATTAAACCATTTAAAGAGATATTGCCTACTCAAATTTCACTCTTTCGTTCAACTAACAGATCCTAAAAATCTTATATACCTTGCAAAACTTCAGAGCCACAACTGTCGCTGCTTCTTTTAGAAAGATCTTGTACAAGCCCAAGGCTAGAATATGGTGTAACTGGACAGTTTTCTTGAATTCTTGTCTGAGGAGTATCTAGCAGAAGAGGGTCCACAGACTTTTTTCCTTTTTTCCAAGTCTGGATATTCTTATCTGCACATCATTTTGCAAAGTTCTAAGTTCAAGGGAAATATATGAGTAGATAGACTAAGTTTTGACTGGATTCTACAAGCGAGGAGTCAGAGATGCAAAAGTACTTACCAGAGTATGTTCTTTTTGCAAGAGCAACCAAATTCATAAGGCAAAGAGCTGCATTTACTTCATCTAGACCATGTACTCTCACTATATGCACCTAGGGGGAGGCAGAAACAACAGGCAGATAATCAGCCAATTAGGACAATTTAGTCAAGTAAACTAGCCGCAATACGCCTGACATATTGGAGATTCGGCCAAACTAACAAGCACACAAAGCGCAAAACAAGAAAGCAAAGACACTGATTTTTCAGTGGTTACCCAACAAAATGTTAGGTACATCCACGGCTCACACTAGTTTCCACAATTTATGGAATGGAGAAAAAGTACAAATTACATCTGATGCGTATAACAAGTATTTATAACCTAGAGTTTACATCATCAATTACCGTAACACCCATGCTAGATAAATCTTGCAACAAAACAATTACCCACCTTTTTTGCCTATTGATTATGTGAAGGACGGTGTAGTACTCAATTCTGTCAAGTTAATAAAAACAATTTGAAGTAGACAATTTAAGAAAGTAGCCTCTTTCTCTATCTCTATTTTTCTCTCCCCCTCTCTGCTTTTTGGACAATAACCAGAAGAAACTTACAAGAGTAACTAATTACATCTCAACAAATTTTAAATAAGACAAAAATAAAACCGTCGACTTACAAGTATCTTTGGATCAGAATCTGGATTATCTCTCCACTTAAAGTTTCTTGATTTCACCGTTTATTCTGTTGTCTTATTTTTTCTCAGCCACAAGTTTCTTCGTCCTAAACTTTCTATGCCAAGTTTCCATCCAACTCGCTTCACAAAACTATCCTTGACAACAACTACTATAGCTCTCAGAAAGCCTCTCCCTCCTTGAAAATTACGTGGATAATAACTGACCACTAGCATCATAAGAACTTCAACAGAAAGTTGAAACAATCACCTTAAATGTACAAGGTTTGATCAAATAGAAGACCAAACGATCTCCTTTAAGTAGTCCATGAGCTAGGGAGAAGCCCCTCCATCCGCCGCTTAACCCGTGCCTATCCACTAAATAATTTGCTTCATACTCTTTCCCCACTTCATCCTCCAAAATTACTGTGGTATCACGCATTGGCAAATGCAAATTGCAGAATTTTTTGGGAAGAATCTGCCAAAGAGAAGTTAGCGTTAACAATTTGGTCTGGCACACCGTATAAGGTCAAGCTCTGAAATAAAAAAAGGGCTTACCAGCCAAAATCCATGAGTGACGTTTGAGGGAAGCATACACTTAACAAAACCCGGGAATCCATCAGCTACATTTGCCAGAACCTCTTCTGCGCGCTCCATAACAGAACACTTGGCTTCATCATTATCATACAAGTCTTCAATCCTTGTCCTCTTCTTTTTACAGCTTTAAATTGATCATAGAGGCATAGTAGTATTGCTAGTTTTTAGGAGGTTGTCCACATATACGATAATAAAGACCGGGATAAAAATTCAAATAAAATTACTGACCTTCCAGTATTTCCACCATTATCAGAAGTTACCTGCTCAATATTGCGAAACATTTTTCAATGAGTGTGTTAGTTTAAAAACAATTCCTTTTTATTTCTCTACATCGTAATTTGTAAAATGCTACACATTCACTATTAGTATGCCAAATATTGTGTCTTTTGTTTCATTTTATGAGAGGTGAGTGGTTTTTTGGTTGTGGATCAAGCGTTCGTTTGTAAAATTAGCTCTCTTTTTCGGTAAAAAAAATTAGCTCTTTGATAACTGCTTTATTGTTTTTCTTGTTGTTTTCTGCCTTTCTTTCAAACAAATAACTTCAAGACGCAGAGAGGTAGGTTGAGAATTTATGAGTAGCAGTAGAATGAGGGGTATTGTGCACTCTCTGAGACTATCCCAATGCTTTTTTCCCCCCTAATTGTATTGATTTCCATTTTTTTATCCTTGTCATAACAGTTTTTATGAAAAACTGCTCGGATGAAGCCCTTCCCGGTCATTTTTTTTTTGCTGATTTCTCGCATGAACCCTTAAAAACACCTTCTAAACACATTGGACGGTTCGGATCCTAGCCAAATGAAGGTTTGGACGTAAGGTGTGGACATAAGGGTGTGGACTGGATCCTGACTCATATATATATATATATGGATCATGATCTCCTAAGGGATCCCTTATTTAAAATTTGGTGCGGACCTAGCCTTTTTTCAACTTTCCGGATCAAATTTTGACGATCCGAACCGCTCAATGTTTTTAAAATGCGTTTTCCAAGGTCCACGCGGGAAATCTTCAAAAAAAAATACCCGGAAGGGCTTGATCCAAACTTTATCGAAAACTGTTTGGATCAAGCCCTTCCGGGTATTTTTTTTTGACGAATCTTCACGTAGGCCCTTAAAAACGCATTTTAAAAACATTGAGCGGTTCGGATCATCAAAATTTGATCCGGAAAGGTGAGGTCCGCACCAAATTTTAATAAGGGATCCCTTAGGAGATCATGGGGAGAGAGAGAGAGAGAGAGAGAGAGAGAGATGTTTCCACTTCTAACGACTTTGTGTAACTACACGTGATTGAGGAGTACACGACTACACAGATTAATCATCTTTGAACAACTTCTAAAACGCTTTGTGCATGCGTGTACATAAAGGTGTGCAGGGAATAGATGTTTCCGCCCGTGCACATTTGTGTTGCATAGCCATGTGCCTCCACCCTTCTTTCATATATATTTTTGCACAAACTTGTGACTGTAAGTTTACAGCTTCCTGGTTTCAAGATGTAATCCTTGTCACCAATCTCACAAACACCGTGATTGCTCCTCTTCTCTTTTAACCGTTGGTTCCTAATCACCAATTATCAGAAGCAACCAAAACTTATGCTTACCAATTTAGTTTTTAACTACTGAATGCATCAGAAGACAACAACTTGTGTGTAGCACCTATGACTATGTGAATCAAGGGACCCCCTCACAATCATATTGTCCTCTGCACAAGCGGAGGTATTAAGGGTTTGAGATTTCTTAGAGGGGTCCAACCTTAGTACCAGGATCCTTCTAAAATGGGCGAGCTTCCTAGACTGGAGCTCCATTTCGCGCTCCCGAGACAGGAGCTTGCTCCAATCTAGACGGGAACCTGCTCCTAAATAGGATGGGAGCTTCCACACTAATCTTAAGGACGAAATTCTCACTCTCTTTCCAAATATATGCAAGGAAGAAGGAAAAGAAAAAAGAAGTAATAAAGATTTAGGACTCTCTCTTTCTCGTCTCATATTCTACTACTTATCTACGTGTTTAATCCATATATTTGGCACAAAAGAATCTATTGGGATGTCATTTCTCACTCATGTTTATACATATAAAATGCTTATGTGCGCGCCCCTTTGCAACTATAAAACATATGTACAATACATCTAAATATATATAAGTTTATTCATATATATATTTATTTAGTATTAAATATTCCCTCGCCGCTCCCAACCTAGGGAGCTTCTATATACCCCCGCTCCCCCGCACCCGCCCCCACTCCCGCTCCCGCTTCGTGCAGCTAAAGGTCCAACCTAAAACCAATTGGCAATAAATAGAGTAGCTTCTATATTCCATTAACCAAGCTTGGGTGTGGATAAAGGGTAACAACAAGGCCACCACGAAAAGAAAAAAAAATCATCATCCCTGGCCTGCAAACAATAAAAATCATAATATGCTTTATAAACTATATATAATCTTATCCATGATAGAACTATGTGAACCAATTTTACTCCTAGTATAAAACGTTTTGTAGGGTTCTATCTGCACACATGGGTGATTTTTACGGTTGCATTATGATACCTTGTGTTATTAATACACGGAATCAACATATTCACGATATTTCATTCTCAAAAATTTTGAAACGTTTTATAAATCTAGAATAATGGCGAAAAAACCCTCACATATCGACTAACGAAAAATTTTCTTTCCCAATTCTCAAAATTTTCTTTCCCAATTGCGAAAAAACCCTCTAGTGCAAATCCTGACAGATCCTTTGCAAGATTTGATACTAAACTAGATTCAAAGAAACGAAAAAACAGATGCAACAAGATTTCAGAGCGAATCCGGTAGGTAAATTTAAGCAGGGTTTGATTATACGCAAAAAGAAATTGGGATTTCAATGGGTTTGCATCAAGTTCATTATCATCATATAAACCCAACCAAAGAATTACAAAGCACAAAGCCATAGAACAAAACAAACACATGACAAAACAAAAACCAAGAACTGAGGGGGAAAAAAAGCATACACGGCATCTATATTTTAGATCAAGGACTGTAAACATAAGTAAAAGGAGAAGGAGCTCTCACTTTCTTGGCATTAGATTTGAGACTCGAATGCCTTCTCACAAACTTTTTTTTCTTTTTTGGTGAGCTCTGCTGAATCTGCCACAAAACAAACAAAATCCCAAATTACAAGAGGAAAAAACAGAAACAGTGCATACGTATAAGCCCAGTTACATGTATTCATAAGAGAAGAAGAGACCATAGGCGATGAATCAATCTGGGTATCCAACTTCAGCTGGTCGGATTCCATCCCTCTTTCTCTCTCCGCCATCTAAGACTTCCGCGTTTACGGCGCATATATAGATGTGTGTTAGAATATATTTAGAGAGAGAGAGAGAGAGGACAAAGACAGCAAAGAGTTGAAAGGAGTAGCCTAACCCTGCTGATGAATTGAGCAGAGAGACAGCCGAATCTGGGGCAGACGGAAAGTAGTTGTAATTATTTGTCCCTTTGCTTTATTTTATTTTATGCTTAGGGACCGTTTGTTGCTCATTTATGTTTAGAGTATCTCTAGTGCATTATTTAAAAAATATTTATTAAAGTGTACACCTAAACACATGTGGGATCCTATTTTGTGTGCTAAAAATTTAGTTAACTAGCTAAGGAGAAATGCACTTTAATGGAGTTCCCTAAAAATGTTCATTAACTTTAAATTTTTCCTTTTTCTCTCCTCTCTCTCCTTAAAGTTATTCTTTCTCTCCTCTTTCCCTCTCCTCCTTCCCTTCTCTAAGTTCTCTCTCTTTATCTCTCTCCTTTTTCTCTCTCCTTAAGTCTCTCCCTAAATTTAGGTAGTCACGTAGGACAGTTTAGGTAGTGAGGAGTGTCACCTAGGATTTTATAGAGTCAATTTTTATGCACTAGAGACCATTTTTTTAGTTTTTCTTAGGTAACTAGTTAGGGCACTTTAGAGAACTCTTTTAGGTAGTGCACTAGAGATGCCCTTACTTCTTAAGATTGGGTTTGATTTGAGTTTCGGGTTTTAGGGCTTATTCTCCTACACATTTTTTCCCAATAAAATCTCACATTTTATCACACTCCAATCTCAACACATAAAATGTAAAAGTGATTTTATGAGATTTTCATAAAATCCTCCTAAAATCTATAGGAAAACCACTACATTTTATCATTTGGAAAAACAACTCCATTTTATCACCCCTCCATAAAATGTTCATTTTATGAGATTTTCATAAAATGCACTTAAAATCTATAGGAGAACAAGCTCTTAGTTTCTGGTAATGATTGGACGGAGAAATATGAATAATAATTAAAATAGGGGTTAATAATTAGAGAGAGATAGAAAGAAAAATGAGAATAATATTAAAAAATAGAGATAATAATTAGATAATAATTGAGAAAACCGGGTCTTAAAATCCAAAACGAACAAGGCCTAAATGTCCCTCTCTCCCAGATTGTTTATTTTATTTTAATAGGTCATGCAATTAAAACTTATGTTTTCTTGAAAATTTGATGAGATTTTCACATTACCACTTATTTTCTATCTTTATCACTTTTCTTTATATTTAATGATTTTTTTCCTTTTTAAAGAGGATAAATAATTATAGAGAATAACTTATTTACAGACCGCGTGCAAACGGGGTGTTTGCACATGACGGATCTCGAGCCGTCCATTTCGAGATCCAACGGGTCGGAGGCGGTGCTCTCTCTCTCTCTCTCTCTCTCTCTCTCTCCTTCTCTCTTGATTATTATTAAATGCATTTCAGATATAAAAAACAAAAAAACAAAAATTTCCCCTACTCAATATTTGTTGCTTCAAATAAAAAAAAAAATCATCTTCTATCTTCCAACAGATTTACCCCCAATCCTAATATTCACGCCTTCTATCATTCAAAAAAAACCCCTCAAGATGTCAAGTAATCAAGTTGATGCATGACAGATAAATTGCACTAAAGAAAACTAGAGTTTAGCTTCACTTTCACATTTTTATGAACGAAAATTGCGTGTATCACACGACAAATAGTGTTCAAGTTTATGTAGTACTAATTTATCACGTTGACCACATAAAATAAGGGGCATAGCCAGCCATACGTATATACACATGTGAAATCACTCACAATCAATGAATCATGATTGAAAGCCAAATTAACAATTTTTAATTACATGTGAATAAAAAGTCAATCAGGTAATTGCACATAAAAAATTAGTAGTTTAAAAGAGGGGAAAAATGCTCGAGACACTAATTAATGTATCGAATAATGTAACTAAATGTACATGTGACGTTATTTTAGTGGATGAGTGCATCCATGTATCGCATCATTCATTAATTAGTTGATAATGATAATCGTATACTTTTAGTGTAATAGTTTGTAAGTAATTTAGTCATTCTAGCATTCCCCGAAGTAGGGAGATAATCTTTGAGAGGGACAGATGGAAAAGAAAATAAAAGCTACTGTACTTACCCACGCTTGAAAAAGTTGTACAATAAAATATACTTTCTAGTATTTTCTCCTGTTTTTCATCCTAATCACAAACTAAAAAAAAATGTTATTTTTTACCTAATCAATAAAATTATTTTTCGTCTAAAGAAAATATTGAGAAAATTTAAAATGAAGAAATAACTTAAATTTTAATAACTAAAGTATACCATTTTTTAAACTAAAACAAATGAATGTAACAATTACACTAATAGCTAATAGGGCCCAAAATTATACTCCCTCCGTCCTTTTTAAGTGGAAAAACTTTTAAAGTGTGTATTTTTGCGGAAAATTTAAAAATGTACTTGCGTATAATATTTTAAATTTTTTTTACACCAAATTAAAGTGCTCAATGAGCACTTTAATTTGGTATAAAACAAATTAAAAGGTTATATAGATAAATGTGTTTTTTAGGGGTTTGAAATCGCACGTATTCCCATATGGATCATTTAAAAAGGGATGGAGGGAGTATGTAACACTACTACAGAAAAATACTGCAAATGGAGTAGTAGACACAGGGGCGGATGCTTATGGGGCACGGCTCAAGTGACCCCCTGAAATTCCAGAAATCAAATTTTTTTTTTTTGAGTGTGAAAAATCTGAGTCGTTCAATAACCTTGAGATAACTATTTGATTGCGCTTGTAAAAAATCTACTCATTCGGGATAATTATTGGTAGTTGATCAAATCTTTTGATTATTCATTATTTTAGGACCCTATCTTGAATGAATTTTGGAGAATAGTTTGATAAATGTTGTTTTCATATGATTTGAATGTAAGTCTTATTGATGATATTGATAGAAAAATTTATCTTGATCCGACAATGATAGGTATCAATTCAATTCACATTTTAAAAATTATCTTTGCGTTTTGATAATCATACATGTCTGTAAAAGTAATTTTATTATATAAATTCTTTCGAATAAGCTTTACAATATCTATGATTCAAGTTGGAATTTAACACACAATTTTGAACTTAGGATCTTAAATTTTGAATGAAAAATTAAAGGATTCAATCAAGTACATATTATTATTCAATTTAGTTTTAGGCAATTGAAAAATCATTATGAAGTTATTGATCACTAAAATTTTTTATGCACTGTGTGATTTTAATGAGTTTTTGGGATAACACTAACCAGATGACCATTTTACTCTCAAATTTCACCATTCAAACTTACTAACTCGACAAAGTTACTAACTTTCGCCGAGGGAGAAAATCAAAACACTATAAGCTTTGGTGGGCTTAGAGCCCGCATTCCAATGTAGTTCCACCATTGTTTACTATTTTGGGGTGCACAGTACCCCGGGCCCACTATTTTGTTTTCTTGCCTGCATACTTTTTGTTTTATTTTCTCATCTCACTATTTTACAATACATGTGAGTAATTCGCCATATTGTTTATCATATGAGTAATGGCCAGTATACTAGGGCTGATCATTGGTCTTGATTTGGCTCCAATTAAACAAGGTCCCATACCTGAGTCTGAAGATCAAAACATGAAGTTTCTGACTGTAAGGTCTAATTAAAGAGTGGAAATCTTGTGAGAGTGAGAGCGAAACGGAGTTTGGTTTCTTGTGTGCTGAGCAAAACCTCTGTAATTCTCCTTCACATATTAAAATTGTTGTCCGTGGAATAAGCAATAGTTTGATTGATCACATATGAGTTTTTTTGGCATAACACTAACCAGATAGACCAATCTTACCACTGCCACCAGCATTGTCACCATCCCCTCACCACCACATCCCACAACCACCGGGATGACCCAACATACCCTGCCACTGCTTAGTCTGCTACCACCCCACCAGCAGTACCACGAACACTAGCCATCATTTTACGTGTGAAAACTTTATAGCAAATCACCACCATGTTCGGACAAAGTTTTTAAGAACTAGTTCTACTTTTTCCGATGAGATAATTTTTTCTGACTAAAAATTAATTTTAAAACTTTACTCCAGTGCATACTTTGTGTGAGATAAGTTCGTGGGTTTGAAACCCAACACAAATGATCCAAACGTCCATTAATTCTAAAATTATTTCCGAGTCATCCAAAAAAAAAAAAAAAAGTCAATTTTTAAGTACTTGATCAAGTTGTCTAACTTTCTTTCAAACTTTTGTCAAAATTCAAGATCCTAAATTGTGAATCACAATTAGATGACGGATCAAACACTTATAATTTTTCGAATGAGATAATTTTTTAGGAGTGACTCAAAAAATTAATTTTAGAACTAAGAGACTTTTGATCATTTGTGACGATCTCACACAAGGGTATCTTGAAAGTTTCTACAAATAGATGGAAAAGAAAATAAAAAGTGAGAACTAGTTCTTGAAACCTTTTCCGAACATGGCCGTGCACATTTTTCTTAATCGGATTCCCTCTCACACAGACGATATATCTTCCTTCATTTCAATGTCTCCCAAAAGCCATATCACATAATCTAACAGCAGCCAAACAGCATTGAAGAACCATACACAGAATCGCCCAATAAGGGAATGGGGGAATCAGATTTCACAAGATGTGTTGGTATGACCCATTTAAGAAAAAAAATTACCTATCGCATTCTGTGACCAGTTTCTATTCCAGTAAAATTAGCCGTGACCATTTAGCATTGGCTTCTTTCTGGAACATAGCTTCCATGGTCTTTTTGTTTCCCTTCAGCCCCTCAATCTCCTCGTCTAGATTTTTCATCGCCATTTTCACATCCAAAAGCTTCACCTCAAGAGCCTTCATCTCTTCTTCAGCTCGAACTCTTTGAACGCTTTTCGATTCCAAAACCTTTTCCGAGTCAAATGCAAGGCTCAAAAGCCGGTCTAGGCGAGCAAGTAAGAATCCAACATTCATTCCCAATTTCTCAAAGCCTTTCAGAGTCTTTTGCCAGGTTATGAAATTATCGCGAGAAGTTGAGAGTTTAGAAGCTCTAATGGCATCAGCAATATTAACAGTTTCGGATATTATCCCAGAAACTAGTTTACAGTTCAGACCCTCAAGGAGATTATCATGAAGGAACGCATTTTGACTGCAGCAAAGCTCATAGTACTTGGTCCGAATATGTGGGGGTATTTCGGAGTCTATAACTAAACCATCCACAAGAAGGGTGAAATTATCGATGCTCTTTATGTCTTTGAAATCAACCGAAGCCTCTGAAAATCTGACTCCTTCCAACAGCTCACAGGCTAAATCATCTCTCTCATTTCCAGATTGTTCTGCTAGAGTCTCAACTTCATTGCTTAAAGCCAGCAGTTTATTCTCTTGAGCAGCAAATTGATGAATGTCTAGGGAAAGTGGCTCCAAGCTTTTCTCCCCTTCTTTTTCGGTAATTTCGATACTGTTTTCTGTTTGATCTCTCGTTAAAAGATAGAGAAAAATGAGAGAGAGACAACTTGAAGCTGGGTCAATGAGCAGATGATAATCAGCTCATGAAATGAAAAATTTAACCAACTTACCAACATCCATCGGATGTGCACAGGCATCCAAAGTTATTAGGCCAATGGCACCATCTATTTCACTTAAACCGTTTGCCCTTACAATGTATACCTATAGAAGATGGAAAGCCGGTGACAGTCAAGTTAGATAACCATGGTCTGAAGAACAACTTATGCTATGGCAATCAAGTAGTTAATCAGTTCTCCCGGAGCACCGATGGATGCATTTTCCTAGTTATTTGATCATGGCTACTAGTAAAAGGAATCTAGGATTTATGGCAAACTGGAAAATCAATGGATAGTTAGATGAGCATAAAATGAGTGGGGACGGTAAATTTACCTTGAATTTGCAAGGCCGAACAAGTTGGAAAACTAAAACATCTCCTGCAAGCAATTTATGCGCGATTGAGAACCCTCTCCACCCACCACTTAGCCCGTTCTTCTCTACAAGATACTTTGTTACGTACTCTCTATCACTTTCGCCAAGCAAAGTGACAGTGTGATCATGCTTTGGCAAATGCAAATCACAGAACGGCTTGGGATAACTCTGTCACCAGACACAAGTTGGCTCTAAAATTCCATTTGGTAAGCGATGTTTAACTAGTTCTGAAGTTTAAAAAGATATGGTATGGTTTGGGATTTACCAGCCAAAATCCCCCGGTAACATGTGAGGGAAGCATAAGCTTCGCAAAGCTTGGGAATTCTGGCGCTAGCTTTGCTTGAACCTCTAGAGCTCGATCCATAGCCGAGGATTTGGTTTGGAAACAATCATGAACGATCATTGCCCCCTTTGACTCACTGGTTATTGGAACAACACAAAGCAATGTGGTTAGAGATCATAAAAATTTCCATCTTGTTGAGAAATATCAGAAATCCATTCACATAGGAGTATCTACTAACCTTATGGATTTCTTTGAATTATCTGGAATCACCTGTCAAGAATTCACAAGTAAATTCCAGAACTTGATTGTTCAGACCCAGCAAAAAATGAAATAACATGCTATTCCATTGTCAATAGAAATGAAAGGTTGTGTTTCGACTATGGATTTTTCAAGGTATTTAAAAATCATGGGGAAACCAAAGAAACGGATTCAACTTCTCCACTTTGCATCTTCTTATCTTCTCCTTTTCCAATCATCCACAAATCCATGATCCAATTGTAGCCTAAGTAAGTTAGACAAAGAACTCACACACATGAAACCTGCGCTTCACATATAAAGTTTTTCGAATCTCAGCTACCAAGATTTGAACCTTTAACATGACGGTTAAGGGAAAAACTCCTAACCAACTGGCTAAGGTACACTTGGTACTTCACATATAAAGTTAACAACCCGGCAATCCTTTAGTGCCCCTAAGGGTTTTTCGGACCGGTGTAAGAGTTGAACCATGGAGCTTTGGGGAGTAAGCCCCTTAGGTGCTTCCATGCTCTCATTCGACCAATCCATTGGGGGTTAAAAGGTATGTTTTATGTATTTGACACTTCTCTAGACTTTTTTTTTTTTTTTTTGAAACTGATTCAATTAAATGAACTGCTACAATTAATTTAAATGGCACGATGCCCATTCACAGTTGTATTGTTTGTGATTGGCCTTGTAAGCCAAGTGGTACCCTGTTGTCCAAACCTTTCACCTTCATCTTAACTTTCCCCAAAAAAAAAAAAACCTTTCACCTCAACTTTTGCTCTTTAATACCGGAAAAGGTGAGAAACAAGGAGAAGAAACTCAATGTTCTTCAAGAAGAAAAGGATTTCACCGAAAGAAAACGCAAATGAATTTCTGAGCTTCGGCTATTCAGAAAATTCACGAGGGTTTTCCGTTCTTCTTTTTTTTTTAGAAGGAAAAAAGCAAAAAAAATTCCTAACCTTTCTGGTAGCAGTTTTAAGATCCGAAAGCCTTTGTCGGACCAGCTTTTTCTTGGCTTCCCACTTCCTCCCATTAATCTGCAAAAATAGCAATCAAGTAAAAATACCCAGTAAAATTATATATATATATATATATATATATATATATATATAGAGAGAGAGAGAGAGAGAGAGAGAGAGAGAGAGAGAGAGGAGGAAGTTTGAAGGGGGCTTCCTTTAGGAGGAGTAAGGTTGGATATGGCCATTGTTTCGTTTCTTCAGAGAGAGAATGCTCTGTTTGGTGAGAGGAGAGAGAAGCCGACCGTTTGGTTTTGAAAAAATGCTACGACCGTTTGGTTTTGAAAAAATGCTACTGAGAAAATGCTACTAGAAAATAGAGGCGTACTATGGGGGTGAAAAGTGACTGTGATGGAAATGGCAGAGCACAATCTGGAGAAGGAAACCCCGAATTGGAGCCAAAGATTTGAATTGAAATCCTTAGGTTACTGTTCATCCTTGTTCTCTGTTCCCAAGGCGTCTCCCCCACTTCCATTTGTGTGTGAGTGTGTCTAGTGGTGCCAATGCAAATAAAGAATGAATGAAGTGTTAAATTTGGAGAAATTAATCAGCTCATTGAGACACCGTCACGTGGTAACCGAGTTCAATACATATTCATGTGAGTCTCAAAGACTGACACATCTTTTTTGGTTTGAGTCTCAAGACCCACCACGCACGGTTCCTAATAAAATTTTCTCTCTCTCTCTTTCTATTTATTACCACCAAAACCCTCCCTCAAATCCAAACCGAACAAGGCATTTATGGATCCCACATGAATGTGTGGAAGAGGAAAGGCTTTAAGGTACAACATGGCAATGTCTCAAAGACAATAAAAAATCTCTTGTAATCAGGACCTCAAAAGGGGTGTTGCTTTTTAAGTACAACCAAAAGATACGAGAGGACATGACTATTCGCAAGTAGCTCCGGACTCGGCTCGATTAGCTCCAGACTCGCCTCACATATTCATTTGAGGCTCAAAGACTAACTTTATAGATCCCACATGAATATGTGGCAGAGAAAATGCTTAAGGTACAACATGACAATCCCTCAGAGACACAGAATAATCTCTTATAATTTTGACCTCAAAAAGGGTGCTGCTTTTTAAGTACACCCAAAAAATAGGAGGGGACGTCACCGTTCGCAAGTAGCTCCAGACTCGGTTTCTATTAGTTTAGTAAATACTAGCGAACAAAATTTTTGGCTCATTGTTGAGCTCAGCTTGTCGAGCACTCGGACCGAACTTGAGTTCTCAAATAATAATCGAGCTTGATCTCAAATATTAGGGCTCAAGCTCACTAAATTTTAAATACAATGAACTCAAGTACCCTAAGATTGGCCCGAACTTGAGTTCTCAAATAATAAGTTAACTACTTTGCCTTATACTTTCTGTGGTGTGGAAATTAATTCTCCTTTGTTTTCCTACGGGATAAGTCCACAAATATCCTCTGCAATTGTTCTTGAATCTCACAATTTGCAATTGGTGATATTACTTTGGATAATTTTTCGATTGATTTCTTGATAATAAAATTTAGGATGAGTTTGAATAATGTGTACTACTTTTTATTGTGAAATTAATATTCTAATATTGTAAACTCCTCCTCTAAGTTCAGAGCCATCAATCAATGAAGAACACAATCATGAAGCGGTCTAGCAAGAGTTCTATGCAAAAGTTTCAGTATGTATTTTTAGGTGTTATGTAGATTGGATCTTCATAGTATTTAATGTTTCATAGATTCTATTGAGTCGCCTTTTTTTTGTTTTTGTAGACGTATTTCATAAAATGCCCCATTGAGCTCCCCGTAAGCTTTTAATGATCATTTCATTATGTATATAGCAAAATATATTTTTAATAGCATTTATAAATGAGCTTATCATGCATCGTTTCTAAAGTTAAAAAGTTGTAGGAGATAATTGAAAATCAAAGCTACATCTATATGTGTTATGCCAAACGCCACGCCTCACACACAAAAGCAGTAAAATCAAGCAAGAAACGAGACACACAATTTATATGGTTCGGCCAAATCGGACATACTTCCACGGGGAGGGAGATTTCACTATAATCCGGAAATAAATCAGTGGTGATTACACACTCACTCTCAATCTCACAATAATGATTTCCTCCCAATTCTCTCGTATATCTCTTACTTTGTCTCATTAGAATAAAGAGACATATCCGAGTATTTATAACCAAAAGTTACAACGAAAAAACCCTAATCCCTCCCTCCGGGACTAAGTCTATCCGGCCTACACGGGGTGGAATCCTAACAATATGTTAGTAT
This sequence comes from Vaccinium myrtillus, assembly GCA_016920895.1. NCBI lineage: Eukaryota > Viridiplantae > Streptophyta > Magnoliopsida > Ericales > Ericaceae > Vaccinium > Vaccinium myrtillus. Next base: position 13,531,414 of record CM029278.1, on the reverse strand, counting down.
ATAAATCTACCTTTTGATTTATCTGTCAACCTAATTATTTCATTTGATAAGCAAATAGGAAAAGTGAATCGCACACAGTTCTAATTTAGGACCCCATATAAAAATTTCTGACTCTGCCCCTGCGTGCACAGAACCGCTTGATAAGTGAATGGATGAATCAGATGAGAAATAGTTGGAAACTTGAAAGAAAACCCATAAAACAACCCATAGAGTGCATCCGACGGGTGAAATTCATCCGATACACTGTTTAAATAGTGTACTACATGAATCTCACCCGTTGAATGCACTTTAAGGGTTGTTTTCTGAGTTTCTTTTCGTGTATCCTACCCGGCCTCGAATCGGATTTCACAAGGTGTGTTGGTAGGACCCATTTAAGAAAAAAAAAAATTACCCATCGCATTCTGTGACCAGTTCCTATCCCAGCAAAACTACTCGTGCAAGAAAATGTAGCGGATTTTCACCATGTAGCATTGGCTTCTTTCTGGAACATAGCTTCCATAGTCTTTTTGTTTCCCTTCAGCCCCTCAATCTCCTCATCAAGATTTTTCATCGCCATTTTCACATCCAAAAGCTTCACCTCAAGAGTCTTCATCTCTTCTTCAGCTCGAACTCTTTCAACGCTTTTAGATTCCAAAACTTTTTCTGAGTCAAATGCAAGGCTCAAAAGCCGGTCTAGGCGAGCAAGTAAGAATCCAACATTCATTCCAAATTCCTCAAAGGCTTTCAGAGCCTTTTGCCATGTTGTGAAAATATCGCGAGAAGTTGAGAGCTTAGAAGCTCTAATGGCATCAGCAATATTAACAGTATCGGATATGATCCCAGAAACTAGTTTACAGTTTAAACCCTCAAGAAGATTATCATGAAGGAACGCATTTTGACCGCAGCAAAGCTTGTAGTACTTGGTCCGAAGATGTGGGGGGATTTCGGAGTCTATAACTAAACCATCCACAAGAATGGTGAAATCATCGATGCTCTTTATGCCTTTGAAATCAACAGAAGCCTCTGAAAATCTGATTCCTTCCAACAGCTCACAGGTGAAATCATCACTCTCATTCCCAGATTGTTCTGCTAGAGTCTCAACTTCATTGCTTAAAGCTGGCAGCTTATTCTCCTGAGTATCGCATTGATGAATGTCTAGGGAAAGTGGCTCCAAGCTTTTCTCCCCTTCTTTTTCCTTGATTTTGATACTGTTTTCTGTTTGATCTCTCGTTAAAAGATAAAGAAAAATGAAAGAGAGAGACAACTTGAAGCTGGGGCAATGAGCAGATGATAATCATTAATCAGCTCATGAAATGAAAAATTTAACCAACTTACCAACATCCATTGGATGTGCACAGGCATCCAAAGTTATCAGGCCAATGGCACCGTTCATTTTACTTGAACCGTTTGCCCTTACAATGTATACCTATAGAAGATGGAAAGCCGGTGACAGTCAAGTTAGATACCATGCTATGAAGAACAATTTATGCTATGCTAATCGAGTAGTTAATCAGCAGTTGGGGATATATCATTTTGCGGAAAATACAAATTTTCGAAGGACATCAAATGCTAATTTGTACGGTCCAAAAAATAAAAGGTGAAGAAACACCAATGAAAAGACATCAAATCCCAAGGGAGCTTAAAGCTAATTGAAATATATTGTCTGCTGCCTAAGTAACTAATTTGCTTTCATTCAATGTTTACCAATTACCATATCATTTTTTGCATACTTGTATCATGCAATTCACGCTTCATATGCGCCCAACCTCATGTTTAGTGTTAAAAATCGTGTGTGCGCAAAACGAGAGGGAACAAATATCCTGTGAAGTACCTTACATCTTTAAAGTAGGGATGTAAACTTGCAGCATCATATCAATAAAAATAAATTCCTGACCACTATAAATCTCACGAGGTAAGTTTCAAGAGATGGGGTTCTTGAAAATGATATCAACGCAAAACGAGAGGGAACAAATATCCCGTGAAGTACCTTACATCTTTCAAGTAGGGATGTAAACTTGCAGCATCATATCAATAGATGTAAATTCATGACCACTTTAAATCTAACGAGGTAAGTTTCAAAAGATGAATCAATTTATTTCTGGGTTAGGAAGAGCACCTTAAACTTTGTAGGCTCGATTAGCTGGAAAACCAATGCATCTCCATCGACTAATTCATGATCAATGGAAAACCCTCTCCATCCCGCACTAAGTCCACGTTTGTTTGCAAGGTACTTCGTTTGGCTTTCATTATCATCCTCATCCAACAAAGCAATGAATTCATCATGGCTTGGAAGATGTTTTGCACAGAAATGAATAGGAAGGCCCTAAAAGAAATTTCATAAAAATTGCAACCCTTATAAAGAATTGCAAATGTACAAATGGCATGGCAAATAAATACACTATCTCTTCGTAGATGGAAAAGTATGTCCAACTCATTCAAAGCTCAAACAGCAGCTGAAACGTTTATATTTAGCTGTTGAAACACTTGCTACAAAATGCTACCTCAAAAAATATTGATAGGTAAATATAAATTCTGGAGGCCCTACGGAGGAAAGAGCTTACCAGCCAAAACCCTCCAGTCACATGTGATTGGAGCATTGGCTTTACAAAGCTTGGAAAACTGGATTCAAAGCCTGATTGCAAAGCTTTTGCTCTATCAATGGCACAAGCCCTGTCTTCATCTGAGGCATATACTCGATTTTCCAAATTCGTTCTGCTGTAGCTATAAGGCCGATAACCAAGCATCATTAAATATGAAATATAAGCAACTAATCTAGCATCTATTAGTGCACTATTCAATTGTATAGAACAAACTACTGTGTTATATATGTCAACCTTCGCCTCCCCAAAGGTACAATAGGTTCCTGTCAAACATCAACAGATGTGAGGGTTAGTGCACACTTTGCTACACTAGTAAATTATTTTATAATCAAATTTCTAACGAAATAATATGGTAACCAATTGAAATGAGTCCAGATCAACAACATTCTCAAAAAATTATGCATCAAATTATGGGGGTGAAAAAAGTGACTGATGGAAATGGCAGAGCACAATCTCGAAGGAGATGACCCCGAATTGGAAACTGGAGCCAAAGATTTGAACTGAAATATACTCATGTTACCGTGCATTATTTTTCTCTGTTCCCAAGACGTGTCTATCCCACTTCCATCTGTGTAGTCGTCTACCGTCCGTGTAAGATCACATGTTCCCAAACTCAAGTGGGCTCCACCATGTGAAAAAGTGAAAGTTTTCCAAAGAAGGCGGAGTTTGAAAGCCGAACTAGATTATATGTCTTTTTCTTTTGTTTTTTTTTTTCATTTATATGCCATCAGTGATCCAAAAAGTATCCGTTGTATGTAAATCCCAATTTTAGTTGGACATTTAGTCAAAATGTTAGCTACAAATAACACAAAAACCTAACTAACAACAACTTAACTGAAGATCTCCAACGTCTACCGTCTAGTGGCAACATTGCAGATGAAAAATGAATGAAAGGTAAATTTGAAAAAATCAGTCAGCCAACTGAACACACTTGCACCTTGTTCGGTTTGGGTCTCAAAACCTACCCTACACGGTCCCTAATAAAATTCCTTTTTTATCTCTCTCTACTCATTACCCTAAAAATCCTCCTTCAAAACCCAAACAGAACAAAACCTTGGTGACCCAGTTCCATCTCCTACAACATATTCATGGGAAATCAAGACTAAATTTACGAGTCCTACGTAAATGTGTGGTGGTAAAGAAAAAGCTTGAGATGATGCAACGTGACGATATTTTTGGAGACACTTAGGGTGGGTTTGGCAAAAGAAGTTAAGCCAACTTTTGGCTTTTTGGTTCTTAAAAAAGCCGGAACAAGTAAACACTTTTGGCTTAAAAATCCAGATAAAGAAAAGCCTTTTTTTATGCCAAACTAGTAAACTTTTGGGAACTTTTTAGGCCAAAAAATTGACTGAAATAAGCAAAAAGTTAGAAGTAGATTTTTTATGCCAAACTAGTTTACTAATTGCTTGTGGCTTTTTTCCTCAAATAAGCAAAAAGCCAAAAGTTGGCTTAACTTATTTTGCCAAACCCACCCTTAATAATCTCTCGTAATTTTTTTTTTTTTGGTACGTCGGAAATATATTAAACTAGAAGAGAAAGATAAGCTACATCAAGAGTGCAGAGAGTTCGTTACAAGCCGGAAATGAACTAGTCAAGTTTTGATAAAACATAGGAAATACACCTAATCAAGGATCAGTCTTGTGTTGAGTCTGTCCCTATTCATGAATCCCCTTATGTCTAAGGGAGGTTGATTAATCACCATCCGTTATCCCTCGTAATTTAGACACCAAAAGAAATGCTGCTTTTTAACTACACCCAAAAGAGAGGAGAAGATGTGACCGTTCACAAGTAGCTTTAGACTCGGCTCGATGTCAAATATTAGCTGGCTGGTCGAGCACTCAAACCGATCTTGAGTTGTCAAATAATAATCGAGCTCGATGTCAAATATTGGCCGGGTTGTTGGTGTGTATCTAGAAATACACTTAACAAGCCCGGTAAACTTGTTATATAACTTAAAGAACACCTCCCAAAGTTTTTGATATGTCAGTTTTTCCGCCATAGAAGTTATGGAAGTTAACTACTTTGCCTTACACTTTACCTCCACTACAAAAGTTAACCAGTCAGTCATCAATCCTTTACTGTGCAAAATGTTACATTACCCATTTGAAGGAACTACTATACATACACACGATATTCTCATTGTTCCTGTACACTTAAAGCTGTTTGGATCTGGAATTTATAGCCGATTATGTCGGAAAAGAAAAGGCGAACGGGTTTCTTCTTCGTTATCCATTTTCTGTGTAATCTATAAGAATCCCTTGCATTTTCTTTTCCCTCTCCAGAACTCTCTGCAAACCCGCAATCCAAATACAGCCTTAACAAAGCAACAAATCAAGCCATAGTAGATGCAGCACACGGTCAAAAACACCACACGCATGATTCTTTGGCCTTCCTATTGTGGCAAGGATAGTTGCACCGTCTTCACCAAGTGACAGTTGAGCTTCTCTATAATTATATCTTTAAAAAGGTCTTATAATCTCGAGCGGGGGATCCATTTCTTTGCACTCAAGGGTGAAAAATGCTTACGAGCAGAACCCAAAGGCTGGCCGTTCAATGAATCAGAAAATTTAATATCCCAACCTTCGACATTCTTGGGAACACAAGCATCAAAGAGGATTTTACCAAGGACGCTATGTGCACTCATACTCGGAGGATTCGACACATGAACAGAACCTTCTTTTTGCTCATCTTGTAATGACCCAGATTCTCTTGAACTTGCATATTCGGCTGAACTCGGCAAGAAGAAATGGTCATTTGGTCCACGTGCAACACGCGTAAAGCTCTGGTTTGATTCAACTGCTGCCTTCTGGAGGTCACATACTAACTCAGATATCTGATCGTGCATACCCTCCTCCATATAGTGTCTTTCTCCAAGTACATGGCGCTTACGGGAATACACCGAAACTGCCTCGTCAAGGAGATTGATCACAGAGGCCCTGTATTGGATAGGACAATGCTCGTAATGACCTGCAGAAGGATAGAGACAACTATTAGCCAAAGAAGTAACACGAAATGTGTTCTTAACTGAATTAGGAATCTCAACTTCTCAGGCAAGACATCTGAACAGCACAAAAGGTGAGCTGCAGAACCCAACACAATGTGAAGTTTGCTTAGCTCCATAAATGCCACATTATACAATTTAGAACATTGAGAACGCATTTTGTTTACGAAAGTTAGCAAAAAAATAAACAGCTGTCCGGATAGAACCTTCTCTTCTACAGTGATTGGCCATAGGTTCACAATCGCACTCACTGTCCTTTGTTACTTACTTCAATCATAGATTGAATTACAAATTTCAATAGATCGCATCACTGGGACCTGAAACGAGACTCATTTCCAAACACTTACACCACTTAGTTCATCTCATAAATCCTTATGCAGCAATACGACCAAATGTTACTTTAAAACAAGTTGATAAGCAAAGTAAACATTGAATCATTAATATCTTCCAATTCTGAAAAAGGGAAAGGGGGAAGGGGCAGGATCAAACATGGCCAAGGACATAGAATGTTTATGCTGATAAAGTTAGACACTTCAGGCTTTTAAGGCAGCCAATGCCGTAATAAATGATAATTTAGAACTTCACCAACTGGTAAAGAGAGAATAAAAGAACAATTCTGCAATGAAGACTAACCTACATGTGGAGATCCCCTCCATTTCACAAGTTCGACGTTCCCCCCAAGCTCCTGTAAATGCTGAGCAAAATTGTAGACGGTTGAAAATGGAGCAAGATCATCATATTCTGAGCACAAAATGAGATAAGGGGCCCCCAAACTCTACAGCAGAAAGGACAGGGAAAAGGTCAAATAACAAAACAGGAGTGAAAAAGGATTTTGATAGGTAGCATTTAGTATAAACTCACAACTGAGGAGTAAAGAGTCTGCCAATACTCGGTGCGGTCGGATCCAAACTTAGTGATAAACAGAGCATCCAGACCAGAAGCAACACCTTTGGCAATCGATGATACTAGTTTAGCTGCACCAGGCATTTTAAGAATGGTAGAGTGCAACGAAAATCGGGCACCAATGTCACTAGTAAAATCAACAGGACTAGAATCATAGATGTGACCAGCGATGGAGTTCCTAATCAATCTTGTATCATCCTGCGAAAGAAAAGAAAGTACATACAAGTATATAAGAGAAGTGATGCTAAGCATTGAATGTGTCAATCCCGTAGTATAAATGGACCAAGAAATGGGACTGCAACTACAGCATTTCAAATGAAAATCATCCCCAGACCACTAAAAAAACATACCAGACTGAGTTGTACTTCACACACTCCATCAATAACCTGCATAAGGTGAAGGAAAATTATACAATATCCAGATCCGAAAGAATGCACTCAGTTTCACCGCAAGAACTTATTTATTCTTAATCCATGGGGAATCCTCAGATTTTAAATTATGTCCCTCTACGATGAAATTCATTCCACTCCATTTAGATTAAACTCATCATAATTTTTAACCATGATTGTAATGCTTTAAATAATTCAAGCAAGGTCTCTATGTGTATGTGCGCGTGCGCCGGTGCAATTGTGCAAGTGTTAAGTGTGTTTCTGAAAAGTTTCTACTCAGTCTTTATGCTCCTGTAGCTTTGAAAATATACAGTTGGAATCTTTATAATGAAATTTGACTCATCGCTATTGCTAAGAATGGCAGCAACAAAAGTTGTTATTCCACCCATTAAGAAGAAGAAAAACATCTAAAATTTCTTTCTTGTTCCATATCTATAAGAACATACTAAATAGTTGCCATCCAAATTGAAATCTTTAATATGCATCAAATTGGGCAAAGAATTCTAGTATGAGCTTTGTCAATGAAAATGTTACTCGACAGGTATTGCTGCACGAAGGACGGTGATAAGCTGCTAATTACAGTAAGGGGAAGGTCAAGTGTACCATAAGCTTCAAATTAACCAATATGGACTTAGATTCAGAAACAAAAAAAAAGAGGATTTGGTTCCCAGTACTTATCCAATTTACCTGAAGAACCTTATACATGCACGCTTTTGAACCACCAGAAAAGGCTGCAAATACTAAAGGGCACGGCTTATTCCTTAGCTCCTGCATCTCCAAAAAAAAAAAAAAAATTCATATCTACATCATGAGTCAAGGAGGTCCACCTACTAAAAATTCGAAAACTATAGAATTGCTAATCGACATCACATCGCAGGCAAGAAACTAGGAGTTCTTTAGCATTAATTCACAAATGTGAAATGTTTAAGAGAATTCTTTTTTGGCAGCAGATTGCTACTGACAACTAAAGTTTCATAAGAAGCTATCTTTTACTGACTGGGTACCCACCAATTGTAGCCTCAGACATGCAATCTACAATTTAGCCAATGCTCAAATTACTGAATTTAGTCCAAAACAATGATTGTGGCAATAACAGAAATCTAATAACTGACCTCCACAAGTTCATTGAGGAGTGCAAATGCCAGTGACGTGGCCTTCTCGGGAAAGAATCTGGGAAGAAATCATAGTTAGCTAAAAAGGCTTTAATATGTTAAACAATTTAAATCAAGCATAGAGCTTCAAAAATGTGTTTGCTCTCATTTTGTTTATCTAACTTCTCAAACAAGCTTATTGGATAACTATCTGAGCTCAAGTAGCTTAGTTCAAACCATGTAAGCTTATAGATTGCTCTAGCTTTGTTAGAAATAAACTTTTCAAAGAACATGTCGAAGCTTGATTCAGTTACGTAGCAACTAGCAAGTGGATTTCGAAAGAGCAGCTCTGCCATTTGAAAAGCCCCAAGCAAAACCCTAAGACTAAACCACCCATTGCATTTTCAGACTTTCAGCCTTTACTCCTTTCTTTCTCTCTCATTTACGATCAAAATTGAAGTAAAACCCCCTTAAACTCCATCACCCCTTGCCTAAAACCTATACTAAATACGAGTTTTACTCAAAATTCTAACTCAAACAAAGAGAGATTCAAATCGTTACTTTAATTTTTGGAAAGACACTTTTATCTCTCTTAATTACATAATCACACTATTAATAAAGCTCTTACTCCAATTTATGCTTAAACTTGCATTTGCCCATCGGACTGTTTGACATCGGCCAAAGATTTTCCTCAAATTTCAGTGAAGTATTGGAGATGGTCATAATTTTTATAACTAAGTTGTTTAGGCCAGTTTAAGCACACCATGACTAATCTTAGGAGTTAGACCACTCCAATTGTCCACTAGCAGCCCCAATTAAAGCCCGAGCAAAGACGCATATGGTCTTATATGCACACATTTCAAACTTCAAAACCAACCATAGTACTCTAGCAATATCTTCTATACCCATAATCATACACACACGAGATACCCAAAGCTTTCTGCAAACGTAATGGTGAAAATTAGAATACGAATTTTCACAATTGCAATGAAATTTACTCACGGGTTGAGGAAATCGGCAAGACAAACAAGGGAGTTCCATCCAAGAGAGGAATACAGTTTGACGTGATTCTGTAATTGGGTTTCGTCAATTGAAACCCATGCGAAAACGACGACGATTCCTTTTCGGACCTCTTCAGCCGTGTGATGCTGCCGACTCCAATAGAACCTTCCTCCTACGTTGCTCAACATGGAACCCTTTTGAGAAGAGTTTTTTTTTGGGTTCTTTGGGTTGGGGGCAATTCAAGTCTGAAGTGAAGAGACTTTGACCTCGATTGGAATATGGAACACAGACATGGCGAAGGTGGAGAGAGAGAGAGAGATGGGTAGAGGATTGGTGTGGGCCGGTTGGTTTGAGGGACTGGCGTGTGTTTGTTTTAGAGAGAGATTGCTTCTTCGTGGTGGATCTCCTATTAGGATCGCACGTGCCAGGTAGGACGATGCGCACCAAGTAAGCTTCTGAATATCTCTGAATATCGTATCAGCTTGATTACCGATTTTTCTATTGGTATGGTACGGTACCAGTTGATATTGGATACCGTTTCGGATTTAGCGGTATTACTATAATATATATGAGGTTTGCCCCCGCAGATACGGTACGGATGTGCTTGATGCCGGATACTTTTTCGGATTTAGCGGTATTACTGTAATATACTGTATATGAAGTTTGCCCCCGCACATTTTTTGTGAGGAGCCCTCGCAGTAAACTACAGGACACGTTTACCTTCTCCAACCTTCCACAATTACAGTCCTTCACCCACTTCTTCTCCTCCTCCTCCTCCTCTTTCTCATTCCGATCGCCATCATCTCACAATCAGAGAAAGCGAGTTTACCCGAAATTTTCCACAGTCGAGAGAGCCCATTTGAGAGTCCGTGTCGAATTTTTTGCCCCCGATCAAGAGTCTTAACGGTGAGTCCGTTTGAAGCCTTTTCTGAGAGAGATCCTCTTTTAACTAATTCTATGCGTAAAATTAGTTCTTGGGCTCTTTGCTATGATTGTGCTATTTTATTATGCTCTCCTCGCACGTCTCTCTCTCTCTCCCCTCTACCGTTCGTGGTCGAGCAGATACGGGAAAGACGAAGCGTCAAAGTAATTTCTCCTTGTGATTTCTACCAAAAACTGAAATCGAGGTAGACAGCATGCACATCTGAACATGGTTTCTCCTTGTGATTTCTACCAAAAACTGAAATCAAGGTAGACAGCATGCACATCTGAACGTGGTTTCCCTATGTGATTTCTGCTGGAATCCAAGATAGAATAATGCTACGAAAAAGGTATACGTTATGTCTACATATGTTGTTCAACTCTTTTTTCCTCGTATGGCCTTTGATGTGAGAGAGAAATTACCCACCAAATTTCTTTGCCCAGAAGAGGCGGTGGGTCAATTAGATATAATTGTACATGTTTGATTTGTTTCTATTTTGACGTTATTTTGTTTATCTATTGGTGGGTTTGTTGATTTGTTCTCTATAGTCTATAATTACAAACTTCCTTCAGTTCCTTGAAGATGATTTACTATAATTTTGATTGTGGGGTTATGTGTGTTCTAGCGGAAATTGTTAAAGAGTACATTTGCTTGTTGTAAGCTGGTGTAATCCAGGTGTTTGATGAAATGCTTCTGTAAGTAAGCATAAATTAAACAGATTACTATTAGAATATTTTGTGCCGGCGCTAGAACATGAACATGTATATGCAACTCACCGCTCCAAGTCTGCCCTAGATAAAGGCTGTGAATAGAATAAGTAAGCATGTTTGTGACCATGTTGCATCAAATTAAATTGTTGCGGCACGCGCAACGAATGCAACTCAGGATGCTTACTGAAAAACTCATAATTGGCAAACATGCGTGAATGTCTTTTGTTTTCCAATACCATAATATTATTACCTATTAAATTGGGTAGTAAGATAAATCTATTGTTTAGTGAAATTTTGTGCATTGCAATAGCTAAAGATTGGTTGAGTAGAATTTTGGACGTGAGTTATACACATATTTGCTTGTGGAAAGGCCAAAAAGGCTTATGTTCTTGATATGGATGGTTGCTACTAATGGTTGTGTCAGTGTTATTTTTGCAGATAACCTACTGCGTACCCTTCACTGTGGCATCCATTTTCTCTAGCTCTGCTGGTGCAGGACAAGGTATAAACATTAAGGGGCTGTTTATTTGATGATATTAATAATGAAGACAATATCGTGCTATATGAACACAATTAAACAGCTAACTTACCTGTAACAAAAGGTATTGTGTATAGCTTGGTTACAAGAACTGCTCAAATTGTGCATGATGATGTTTATCATCTCAGAATATTAGAACAATGGTAACTTTCTCTACACCATTCTGGTCTTATAAAGTATTTAGTTGGTGTTTGCCTAGGATTTATGTGCTTAGTTATTGATATGTTCAAACCCTTTGTGCCTGTTTAGTTCTTGATTTGTTCAAATCCTTTCTGCCTCTGTTTAGTTCTTGATTGGTTCTCAGTATTTATAAGGCTATTGATGGATGTATGGGGAATGTGTATTTCTTGTGTTCTTACAAAACCTCATTGTATAAAATGAAAACAAATATAACTATTTCAGTCAAACTCCTATTTTAATAATGTATTATTCTTCTGAAAATGATTTACACCATGTGTCTGACCAAATATATGCATGATTATCTAGGGATTGATCATGAGGGACGAGTTCGCGAGAGATGGAGAACCTCAAGGCTTAAGTGCAAACTAGCTTGAAGTTACTTGAAGATAATGTATTTGCTATTGCTTAATGCAAGAATGACTTCCTTGCTATTGATTAACAAAGCTCTTTGCGAGAAAATCCATTTTTTTTTAATTATTTGGACTTGCATTGACAATTGCAATTTTTTCATGCTCATGGGTCAACATCTAAATTTGCAGGCAAAGATGGGTCAACATCTAAATTTGCAGGCAAAGATCCGCGGGCCTCTCACTAGTATATATAGAAAACATGAGTAAAATGGTATGCTCTACACCCTAACTTATCCTCATTATTAACAAAATATTACTACTATTTAGCCAAAAATATAAAAAGAAATGTGAAAAATAAAATTAATCCAAATGGAGTATTAAAATGAATGTCAAAATGGGTAAGGTTGATTATTGCCCCTTACGCTTCCCACCCTTGTGCTCTTCCCCAAAAAAGAGGACCACAGCTCACAGTGAAAGAAAAACCTGTGTTCACTTCACATTTCCAAAAAAAATTCCAAAAAGATTCTTTCCCTATCTCTCATCTTTCCAATCATTAATCACATTTCTCTCTCTACTTATACTCCTCTCTCCAATCATTATTTTCATTTCTCTCTCTATCTCTCTCCAATTATTACACATCTCTCTAATTATTACTTTTTTCAAAAACCCATCCAAACACTATCTCAAAAATATTTATCAAAATATTATTCTCAAAATTCTCAACCAAACAAAGCCAACTTTGAGTCTTCTTTCTTTATCTTCTTCGTTTTCAGATCTGGCTCAAGACCAGTCTTCTTCGTTCATCTTTTTCGTTATAAGAGACCAGATTTGCTCAGCTTGATCGTCTTCTTCGTTCGCGAATAGGTAAGACTTATGTCGCCATCATCGTTTTCGTTGGATATCTGCCATTTTTTCACTTATCGGAACTCGCCGGTACGCCCCGATACTGTCGGAACTCTCCGATTCCAACCGGTATCACCGGTAAATGCTGAGAAATTAACCGGAACGAAATTAGTCCTTGAATGTACCGCTTTTCCTCCAAAACGGCCGGTACTGGCCGAGATTCACAACCTTGGCACCAAGCATATTCCACTCATCTGCCCGAAAGGTGAATTACTCCCATCACAAAATGGATGTTCCACGGTCCCCTTCCTATCCACACCCTTAAGTTACGGACTTCGTCCGCACCTCCTAGTTTTGGATCAAATCTCGACGATCCAAACCGTTCAATGTGTTTAAAACGTGTTTTTAAGGGCTCCTATGTGAGAAATCAACAAAAAAAAAACTTATATTCGTAACAAAATGTGGGATGATTTTCTTGCAGATTCTATGATTATCTTCATTGAAAGAGAACTTGTTGTAGATATCGATTCAGATTCGATAATAGATGCATTGTACTCTTTAAAACATCGTAGGGTACAACTTCAATAGCGTACGTTTTTTTGTACTTTTCTCGTGTATTTTTGGACATTTTTGTATGTATGTACAAGTTTGTTGGACATTAATTATAAAACTCTTTTTGGTTTATATACTAGGTTCGGGGCCTTGTGCGCAGCACGAGTTTTATCACCGTGTGTTTGCTTTCGAAATTTACAGCTTCACAAAAGCCAACAGTAATAAACCAGTACATCCAGTCATAGAACCTTTCAGTATCGTTCCCTGCGTCAAGAACCACAACAAAAAGGCGTGGTAGTCCAGCTAGTGTAACTTCAGAGCAGCAACAAAGGCATTGAACATCGTAGCATCTATGTGCTGATTGTATGCAGGTACAATCCATTCACAATCTCCCATGGTGATAACAACCTCCGTCAAGTTCTGCTCATTCATAACAGGTGCAAGCTGCCTCTCGTAGGCCTACATTGATTCATACATGGAACTTGGAAGCTGTAAAATTAGGCATTTTTCCTCTCCCAATACCTACAAACATAGGTTCATTATCTGATTGCATACCTCCCTGATATTCATTCCTGGAAAATACAAGCAACCAAACTTTAAGATGGGCAACTGATCGATTCTAGTAACCAAATACCGAACTTCACTTACTTGGAATAGGATGTAAAATCGGACAGTTACCAAATCACTCTTTTCTTTGGGGGTGTTTGGGAGCCTATTTTTCAATTTTTTCTTTTCAACTTTTTGGCTTTTTAACTTTTTGAATTATGGTCAGAATGTGTTTTAAATCTAGAAGGAGTGTTTGGGAGAAATGTGTAGAATGCATTTTGCAAGAGGTGTAGTGTTTGGGAGAATAATGATAAAAATGAGTTATGGATTGATTATTTACCATTTTGCCCTTGTTTGTTTATTATGGTATTAAAATGTGAAAAAGAGCCTCCCACCTCTTTCTTGGATTGATGAAAACGGAAAACACATTATGAGAGAATGATTTCTTGGGTGTTTCGGCCAAACACCCATAATTGGAAAAGTAGAATGGGAAAATTGAAAAAATAGGCGCCCAAACAGGCTCTTTATCCATTCGATAAAACTCATTTGGGATGTCCGATGCATGGAGAATTTCCTTCGACCCCTGGAACTAGGGGTGAAAGGGAGAACCGGGAAAATCGGACCAGACCGGAAACCGGACCGGACCGGCCGGTTTGGTTCCCCTTTTAATTTAGCCGGTCTGGTCCCGGTCTTATGTTTTGCAAAACCGAAAAACCGGTCCGGTTTCCGGTTTTAGGGGTCTAAAAAACCGGACCGGACCGGATAGATATATATATATATTCAGTTTTTTATTTTTCTATCCTAACCCTACATCTCTTATACACATCAGTGACATCACTACACCAGACATCCAAAACACAAACCCACCCACTCCCTCATTTCTGACCCCCTCTCTCTCTACCTCATCGTCTCTCTCACCCTCTCCACTCTCCAGACTCCACCCTCCATGGCTCCACTCACCGCCGACAGCCCGGTAGGTACGTCTCCGATCTTTGCTCTCTCTCTCTCTCTCTCTCTCTCTCTCTCTCTCTCCGTCCGATTCTCTCTTTCTCTCTCTCTCTCTCCGTCCGACTCTCTCTCTCTCTCTCACACACACACACACACGATCTGTGGGTGTGTTACTGTGTGTGCGTGCGTGCGTGACTCTATGTGTGTGTGAATGTCCAGATCTGTGAATGTTGCCGACTGTGGTGACTGGTGATTTGTCTGTGAATGTCCAGGCCTTCCAAACCGCCAAACCGGACAAACCGGACCGAAACCGGGAAAACCGAATGAAACTGAACCGGGATTGTTTGGTCTGGTTCCGGTTTCAAATCTAGCCAAACCGAATTGCCGGTCCGGTCCCAAAAAAGTGCCAAAACCGGACCGGACCGGACCGTTTTCACCCCTACCTGGAACTGAAGTGTTCTTAGTTCAGTTTGGTAGAACGTGCTTCTCCAAAACCCGATGTTGTAAGAAAGCGGACTCATTTGAGCCTTTGACGAGCTGTAAGTGCAGGGGAAGCTCTTTCACCTTCTTAATTGACCTTGTAATCGGCGGTGATCCTTTTTTTTTTTTAGACTAAAATCCAGTGCCTTTTATTAATACTAATAAAAAATAAAGGCAGCATCGACTAAAATACTTTAGCAAGTCCTGAAAGAGTTTTGACATTAAAAAACAGCCACAAGCCATTACATCCACTGTTTCAACATGCTCTTTCCAGTCAAGGATCACAACTGTAAGTGGCGTGTGGGGCAAAACAGGAACAAAGATGTAGCCCTAATGATTCAAGGCCACAGCAGCAAGGAAGGTCTGATACATATCAGCACCTAGGCAGAATTGTTCATCAACAGGTACAATCTAGGATTTTAAGGTCACAAAACATGTTTTGATGCCAATGCTGTGAACCGTTAATGTACAATTTTTTGTTGATTGGCGGTAATCCAAAGCATATCGCATTCGTTTTGACAGAGCTAAAAGGTTCATATGGTCCTATTTCGAACAGGTGGAGGAACCAAAGGTTTAGGAAGTACATAGTATAACAAGGATTGCATTGGTATTAAAAGTGTCACAAGTCTGCCAACCTCATGAATCAAGTTAAAACCACATTGCACTGTATATTAAAGGTCCAGATTGACTTAATACTTTAACAATGATACCGCAACTAGTTTCTCGTGAATTCCGTTGCGTCATATGCAAACTGAAATTTCCGGATTCATTAATGATCATTGACTAAATGGAAATAACAAGAAGTTGTACATTAAAATTAGGGCCAATTTTGAGTTTAAAAGGACAAAATTCACATTTTCAAGATTTGCTATCATTCTGCCCATATTAACTTCCTTCCAGCCAAGCAGAGAAAATCTTAAATAAAACAAAATGCCAGAAGAAGATCAGAAATGAACAATCTATTTTACATGGTGAGGAGCTGCAAGCAACCATGGAGGGAGTAGCAGGAGGAGCACAATCCGAGCCCAAAAGATTATTTCAAAGCCCATCACATAAGCCCAAAAGACTAGACTAACCTTCAGAGTATTGAGTTGCAATCTAGTACAAAAATCCCAACACTCTGTTTTGGAACCTTGCTCAAATGCTAAACATTGCTCAACTACTATTTTGTATCTTTTCTACTCTCTTCTGCTTTAGGTCCAAACAAGAAAATTCAAAAAGGAATTCCAGATAGAAGAAAGATTAGTTGAGGGGAAAAATTACAATCCTGTTCCTTATATTTTTATTTTTTGGCGGTCAGGGGTGTCCCGGCCAACTTACGCGCGCTTCAACTAATTTCCTCTCTAATCCAGTAAAAAACAAACCATCTACGCCGAGACTAGAGAATTCACAAGAAATTACTTTCTTGCGCCCTGACTCTTAAGAATCGAACTCCAGTAAGTTGTGTAGGGCAATAAACTCACCTCCCAACTAGACTAACTCTTGGGGCTCCATTCATTTATTTCTCAATGTGGGTTCCAAATGCTAACTAGAAAAGCCAGCACTATTCCGGTGGTAAAAAAAAAAGGGAGTATCATCTCCGGTGCTTTTTTAGAGCTTCTCCAACCATTCGTCGTTTCTTCGTTTTCATTCTTCATATTCTCATTTTGAAGTATTCCCCTAGGACTTTAAAAATATTAAATTATTGGAAAAAATTTAATTAACATTTCTAAAAATCGGGGCGCTACAAGATTCACAAGATCTTTAAAACAAGATCACTTGCCAATATATTTGGATAATATTTTAAAAAATGAAAATTTAAATTTTGGAGGGAATTTTGCATTTTTTAGTAAAATGAACGAAACGAATATGAAATGTCGTTGGAGACTTGTTGGGTACTCGTAGGACACGTGGATACTTGCAGGACATATGGACATTCGTAGGATATATGGATACTTGGGAAATACATTAGATACCTATGATGTATTTGTTAATAATGTACGGGGCCACACATACCCGGATTACTTGTTGAGAAATGTTTGGGGTAAAAAACACACACAGATTACTTGTTGAGAAATGTATGGGGTCACACATACTCGGGTTATTTGTTGAGGCATGTATATATGAAGTATACGATACACTGGATGTGCCAGGATTTAAAAAATGGAAGTATATATAAAAACATTGTAGTATATTGACCTCTCTACTGTGAACTTTGTGGTATGGCAGAAATGGTCCTATGAGGGGTTGGACCCGACTGTTTAAACTTTGAGAAAACATATGGAGATTCGCTAAGTTGGAATGTTACGACGAGTCACACGGTAAGAGGAAACTCGGTAGTTGACGGTCTGAAGTTACTATTACGATAAAGCTAGATGTCGTGAGATTGGTTTAAATATGTTTAATGCATTGTGCCTAATCCTCATTTTTTTTCTTTTAGGCATTTATAAATTGGTAAAAAGGAATCCCTATTGGGCGAAGTGAATGCTCACCCCTTTTCATTTTTAGGTATGAACCAAGGATCATGAGATGGAGTTCTTGAAGTGCATGACATTGTGAAAGGGCATTCATTGACGAGTTATTGCATCAACTCTATCTATTTTTGGAAGTTAAACTTTGTAATTCTATTCATTCCTGCCATTGACCGCTGAAAGAATGTAAAAAATTCAACACTAGTACTCATGTTTTATCATGGACATGGGCATCTGATTTAGACATGTGATTTACTATAAATTTGAAAATCTTGTGAGGAAATATTTTGGGAATGAATGTATGGAATTATCAGCTCTCGTATGGAGATATGTTCATTTAATTATGTTGAAAATCGAGGGCGTGATAGGCGGGTAAACAACAGCAGCAATCGACAGATCTGGGTTAGAGAGAGAGAGAGGAGTACTTGCGTTCAAGCTTTCAATCGGCAGATCTGGGTTAGAGAGAGAGAGAGAGAGGAGAGAGAGAGAGAGAGAGGGGGAGAGGCGGCAGAATGATTAGAGAAAGAGACGATGATTTAGGTTAGATGTTGTCCATGGCAGTTTTGTAATATGTGAGCCTCCCATACATGTGTTTTTTGTCCCGGACAAATAAGTCCCCCCCAGGTATTACACAATACCACACGTATTTGATTATAACTATCCTCGTATTGTTAATCCCATGCCATTTTCCGGAAACCAAACAAGGGACAAACGATGCCCAAAAGTAATGTCCACAAATAGGACGTGGGGGCTCTGCTGGGAGGAAAGGCCAGCAGGCCCTACTGGACCCTTAAACTGTGTCGTTTGGTCACAATGAAGAGGTCCCTGTTTGGCTCAAACAAATGCCCTTGTTTAAGATTATTTGATAAAACGCCAAAAGCCCTAACAGGACTCCCTATTTCTCCCACCAGTTAGGGGTGCTCACGGTCCGGATCGGTTCGGATTGGCATGAATCCAATCCTAATCCGCGAGTCACGGTTTTTTGAAAATACAATCCGTGTCCGATCCAAAAGTCTCACGGTTTGGTTCCAATCCGAACCGCGAGTCACGGATCGGTTCCGGATTAATCCGTGGATTTTCAACTTATTCGGAAAAAACTGATTTTTAGTCCTGATAATGCAAGCATCGTCGGCCAAAGTGGTTCCAAGAGATGCTCCACCAAAACCTGTTATAGGTTTGAAAAATTCCTAGCTTTGTTGAAATACATAACTTCATCCATGCAGCCTTAAAGAAATCAAATTTGACCGTGAATCAAATTTGAGTCGCACGATGAGGATGGAGATGGTTACTTCCAATTCACTCACAAACAAAGAGAATATATAGTAGCACGTACTTAATACTTTACCCCCTAGATTTTATAGAGATAACAATATTCGCACCATAACTCCTACAACAGTACAACCAAACTGTAAGTCTGTTAAATTAACAATATTTATATAACTATAATTATAAAAGTGATAAAATTATATATAATAAAAATCTCACGGTCCGGATCGGTTAATCCACGGTTTCAAAATCAAAATCCGTGTCCGATCCAAAAGTCACGGTTTTTTATTTTTTGAATCCGTGTCCGGACCATTAATCCACGGTTAAAATCCAAAAGGTACGGATCGGTTCGGTCCGGACCGGATTCACGGTTCACCGGTTTTTTTGAGCAGCCCTACCACCAGTAGCTCTATTCTTCTCCTGTTTCTCCCGCCAATAGCTCCCTCCTTCTCCCTCATCGATTTCTGTTGGTTCTCCCTCATCAAATCCTCCTGCTTCTGATCATTTCACTACCGCCAATCCGTATGCTTCTCCTTGTATTTCTACTGCTCCCCCATTGAAAGGTATGCTCTTTTTCTCTTTATTTTCCTGTGTTTATGTTGGAGAATATACCCGAAAGATGATTTAAGTTATTAGAGGACCTTTGTAGAGGACAAAAATCTGTATGGAATTGTTTTTGTGGACAAAAATTTGGGTTTAGGTGCTGCATGTATTTTTTTGAAATGACGACTTTGGTGATGTTATATGGTGCCAAGCAATTTGCTCCTTATTACTTTTTTTTTGGAGATGTAGCCTTGAATTACTTTTTTTTTTGTGAAGTAATCAGTTTGATTAGTTGATCGGTTTATGTGACTGGGTTTTGTTTTGTAATGCTTGTGAAGTGTAAACAGGTTCTCTGTTCCTCCCTCCCTAAATCCCTCCCTAAATGCCACCTGCATTATTTTGTTGCCACCTGCCTTGCTTTGTTGCTTCCCATTTATTGGCAGCCAAACAAAGAGAATGAGAGCAGCAATTGGGTACCCTTCATTGTGACCAAACGACACAGTTTAAGGGTCCAGTAGGGCCTGCTGGCCTTTCCTCCCAGCAGAGCCCCCGCGTCCCCACAAATACACCTACATAGTCTATTCTGAAATAAAAAGTTTTCTTTTGGAAATCTTGTTGTGATAAAGTCTATTTTTAGTGTTTCTTGAACTAAACAAAATGTAAGCATCAAAAAAAAAAAAACTAAACAAAATGTAAAAAATTGCCACGGAAAAAAGAGGGTAGGAATGTAAATTTCACATTCCACAACTGTCATACCTACGTTCATACTCACCGACTCACTGTCCGTTATCGCCGTCTCTCTCTCTCTCTCTCTCTCTCTCTCAGTTCCACAATGATTGAAAGTATGCCATTCATTCTCTCTCTTTTTGTCCAGTAATGTCACTTCTACTACCAATTTTGAAGTATTTTTTGAACTGCAATTTTGAAGTATTAGAGCATCCCATTTGGCTACTCAATTTAACTTTTAAGCTAAAATAGGGATCCAAACCCCCCAAAACCCCCAAAAATCAGGCTCTCTATTCTACCTCATCAAATTATTTTTGCTATAGTACCGCACCAAATTTGGTGCGGCACTGTTCACGCACCTCTTTTTATTTATTTATAATTTCTTCCGGGTGGGGTTGTGTTGCGTCAGAAGAGAGAGGGGGGCGCTCATGACACGTGGCGACGTTTGTGTGGGTGGGGGGAAATTTTAATGGCTAGGGGGGGGTCCACCACTATACCTTTGACGCAGCGGAATTCACGAGAAACTAGTTGCGTACTAGTTCAAACGATAATAGGTCTCGAATCCACGAGTGTTCTTGAATCCACAAGAGAAAGAGAATAACTCTGATTTATAATTGATTAAAAGTTGAATATGCCCATAGGCTACATCCTTATTTATACTAGTAGGAGTCCTAACTAAAAGGAAATTACTTAGAGTGGTGACCAAGCAAAGCATTACTTGGAAACCTAGACTATTTCCTAAAAGGAAATAAAATAAAATCTAACCAAAACTAAACTAAAAACGTGCAAAATAGGCAGCACAAATAAAATCTCTTAATACTAATCGTAAATAAAAATTATTACTAAAATAATGTTTCCATAAATAATAGGGGTGTATATCTTGTCCTGCATCATTCTCCTTTTCTTCAAAAGAACTCGTCCTCGAGTTCTCGTTAGAACCTGCCATCTTCCATGCCAAATAAATAGATACTTGGAATACTTCAACCCTTTTACTTCCTTCCAAAACATCACAGAAAATAATATTTGCAATGACATCTTCTCTGCATGCTTCAAGTGATTGATAAGATCAACCAGATGAATATTGGAAATCCAATTATACTGTTGCACTCCAAGAAAATCAATAAGGGAAACTTGACATTGTGGGTCCTCTTTATCTTGCCTCATTGTAGCAATGGTTGACACATCAATGATTGGCTCATTGAGATGGGCTGGCTCGACCATAGAGTTATCAAATAAATTAGCAACATCAATTTCTTCCATTGAAAAATCAATTGGGTCCTCAACAACTTGATCACCAACATCCATAGAAATTTTCTGCTTCTCATCAATATCAATTTGATCATCAACATCAATATCAATTTTCTTATCATCAACTTCTTGAATTACCTCCTCTTTAAAAGCTTTTTCTTCAACATCGGCAGATGTGTGAATTGTATGTTGTTGCTTTGACTCATATTTTTCTTCCAAAAGCTGCTCATAATTCCATGGCAAAAATCTCTCCATCATAAGTCTTTTGATTCTTGACCATGCGCGAATACGACGCTTTCCCAATCGTTCTCTCTTATCTTGCATATCTAACCACCATCGTAGCGCTCGCCCCGTAAGTTTTATCAACAAATATTTCCACCTTATTTCAGACGGCATTCTCACATACTTAAAAAAATCATCAATATCACAAATCCAATCTAAAATATCTTCAAAATACTCATAACCACTTAATTTAGGCAAATTATCATAAGACCTGAAATCGGGTTCTGATTCATCACTATCGGCACAGTTAGTTGGGTGTCTCCCAACTACAATCTTGGTATCGGGCTGGCGTTGGGCAAATCCCACCGCGCGTTCCCGAACCTGGTTAAGAGGACGGCGTTGGGCAACTCCCTCCGCGCGATTCTCTACAACCCTCCTTGGTCTTTAGTCGAGGTGAAGAGTCGTGACCAGCAGCCGATTCACGAATTTCCGTCAACCGAGTTCGTGTTTCGTCACGAAATTCACGAAGCCCTGTCAGCTGTGTTTGTTGTTCTTCTACCGACTTCCTCGGATCAGCAAACCCTTGAGCAACGTCAAAGGGTGTGTCATCTACTTTGTTTCGTGACATCGAGCCAGGAAAAACCTGCTCTGATACCACTTGACGCAACGGAATTCACGAGAAACTAGTTGCGTACTAGTTCAAACGATAATAGGTCTCGAATCCACGAGTGTTCTTGAATCCACAAGAGAAAGAGAATAACTCTGATTTATAATTGATTAAAAGTTGAATATGCCCATAGGCTACATCCTTATTTATACTAGTAGGAGTCCTAACTAAAATGAAATTACTTAGAGTGGTGACCAAGCAAAGCATTACTTGGAAACCTAGACTATTTCCTAAAAGGAAATAAAATAAAATCTAACCAAAACTAAACTAAAAACGTGCAAAACAGGCAGCACAAATAAAATCTCTTAATACTAATCGTAAATAAAAATTATTACTAAAATAATGTTTCCATAAATAATAGGGGTGTATATCTTGTCCTGCATCAACCTTTCTGTACCGAAAAGTCCAAAACATCTCCTAGAGGCGGAGACCTTAGTCTGATTTTGTGAGTTTTTGATAAAGTGACTTGCTAATTTATAAAAAGGTGTTTTTGAAGTTAAATTTGGTGAAAATTTTGGTGTTTCAGATAAGGATGCTCTTTAGTGGGTCTCTTCTGTTCCGCATCATTTTCTCTCTTTTTTTGGGTAATTTTTCATTTTCTCTCTTTTTTTGGGTAATTTATCATTTTCTCTCTTTGCTTGTTGTTTCACATGTTTTTTGGCTTTTCTTTCCCTTGCCCTGGCTTTATCTACGTCACTGCATGGACATACCTACAATGTGGGATCCACTACAAAATTCTTTTTACTAAATGCATGAGGTTTTTTTATAATTCTTTTTTTTTTTAATCAGGAATGTATGAGGTTATGTACATAAAAGGAATCCGGGGTGCTATGCACAGTGCCGCGCACCCCTCGGTCGTCTGATTGTGTTTTGGATGACCCAGATGTGCTTTGATTTTTTACTGGTAAAAATAAATCAAAATTAAATTAAAAGTGTCGAACACATCCAGACCGTTCAAAATACGATCAGATGGCCGAAGGGTGCACATCACGACACCGTGCACAACAACGCCCGGGTCCACATAAAAGATATGGAGGGATCCTCTCCGGACGGTCCAGTTCACATATAGTTTAACTTGTTTTTGAAACATATTTGTCGATAGGAAAATAAGTTTTTATCCAATGTAGCAATATTTTCTTAATCTATTTTTTTTGGAGGCAAATGTGTTTCGAGATCACATTTCGATCAATATGAATTTTGACGTGCCCAACGTTCTCGATGAGTTCTATTCGGGAAAAGTTGCAATAGATATACACTTAATGTATTGTTCAAATTGTGCCACCTCATAAAGATTCATAACATTTTGGTTCGTGTCGTAACTTTTCAGTAATATTATGATTCATAATATTTTCACTATGAATCATAACATTTGCTTCTGGTAACTTTTCAGCAATAAAATTTATAACATATTGATGAATGTTGTAACTTTTATACTAAAAATTCGTAAACATTTTGAAAGTACATATGGTACACACCCAAATAGGGGTGTACAGTGTAACCTTCCCCGGTGGCCTGTTTCGCAACACCTGACTCAAGGTTCGCAAATACGCGTTAAGCAATGTTGTTCTAGAACAAGAACACACACTCCTCCTGATAAAGAAAAAAAAAGAACACACACTCTTAAGTCAGCTTGTTCCAAGATAAAACTTGGGTGAAAAGTATAATTTCTACCAAATTGCCTAGTGAAATAAGCTGGCTTTGAAATAAGTGCTAAATCATTTTACCTTGAGTCTGGTGATGATGGTCCCGATCATCTAAACGAACCCAAGAACAGCTCGGGTAGGATCGTCCGGTCACTTAAAAGGGACGGAAGAAGATCCCATCTCTACCGAAAAACAATAAGCAGTACAACGAGTAAAAAAAAACAGAAAATTGGTCTAAAAGACAAATTTGGAGCTTTAAATGGTATTTAGTCCAGCTTAACTTATTTTAATGCTTCCAATACATTGATAGGAAATTTTTGAGGGCTCAAGGACAATACTAGACAAAATTACCCTTGATGAAAACCACACTCACGCGCACCATGTGGAGGAATTTCCGGCGGACAAAAGCAATGAAAGTGATGTAACCCATGCGGAGGAAAATTTTGGAGTTGTTCAATGAAATCGACATATGAACAGTGAAAGCCGGTACACTTGTGACCATGGGTCAGTGACCCACTTTCCCGCGGACAAAAGCATTTTATGCGTGAAAGCGACATTTGTGACCATGGGTCAGTGACCCACTTTCCCGTCTCTCTCTCTCTTTCTCTCTCATGTATGTGTGGGACAAAATTGATGGAGTGGGACAAAATTAATTTCTATTTCTTCAATTTTTGGGGTGGGTTCAATTTTAGGGGGTTTAAGTTCTTTGGGATAGGGTATAATGGGTTTAGGCGTTTTGGGTTTAGGCAAAAGACTTAGTGCACACTTTCCATTATAGGGTTTTAGAACTTTTTAGCTGTTTAGAGCACTTTCATAAAATGGCAAAGGGCCCCTTGAGTATTTTAGGCATTTTCATATGGTAGTATTAGGGTTTAGGTTTAGACACTTTCCAATTATAGGGTATTAGTGGTTTAGACACTTTTATAGGGACCGGGAAGGGTTTTAAGCACTTTCACAGGGTACCACTTTAGGGTTTAAGCTTTATAGGGTGCCCTATGGTGCTTAGGCACTTTCATGGATACCCTAGAGTTTAGGTTTAGAACTTTCATTACGTTTGGGGTTTAAAAATTAGGCTTTTCATTTGGCTAGTGGAGGTATTTTTGGAATGTGTAGGTAATTTTTCCTATTGGCATTAAAGAAAAAGTTGATGTCCTCCATTATTGAATTAAAGACTCTTTACTATGTCCCTTCCAAAAAAACACTTAGACCCTAAAAAAACAGTGTTGCTACATGCCTCTTCTGCAACCTGTGAACAATTTCCAACTGCAAGGTTTTTATCCTTTTTCTTTTGTTTCATCTTTTCAATTATTATTGCCTATAATTTTCGTGGGGAAAAAATTACAGGAAAAAAGTGAAAAAGAGTGTAGGAAAAAGTGTTTATACTTTTACCAAAATTGTTACGAATCATATTCTTTAAAAATTACGAAAAATTTAAAAATGTTATGATTCTTTGCGACAACGAGGTGATACGTTCTTTAAAAAAAACAATATCATTTCCATTTAATTTAGTGAATTGGTAACGGATTAGTGAATTTTATCTTCCCATTGAAAAATAAAAAAACAATATGAGTAGAAAACCAATAGAAGGAATCAAATAGGAAAAAAAAAACACACATGTTTACCCTTTTTTGGTTGCTTTCTTTGTTTCCCTTGTACTAGTTTTACACGGTTCTGTGTATAAATTGTTATCACAGGATATAAACAATTAATTCGATTTTTGTGATAATCAAATAATAAGCCGGAAGTTTTTGTTTATATTTTTTGTTAAATTTTGACTTGCACACACATTACGTGTGCCGCGGCCTCTAGTGACTAGATAAACAGTTATCTTAAAATAAATGATTTATTTTCTAGTATTTGATATTCTTTTTATCAATATAAAGTAGTTCAACAATCAATTTAGCAATATGGTCCGCCAAAAGGACCGGGAAAAATCCTCTCGTGTATTATATCAATCAATCAATGATATTTTGTCATATATATGCTCTACACTGATATCGCTTTATGGTAAACAGTGACAGAGCAAGGCCCGGCCTTGGCACTAAGCCAACAAAACGGTGGCAAAGGGCCCCTTGAAAAGACACACCCAGGGGGTTGCCCCAGTGGTTAGGGCGAGTGCCTGACTTTTGAGTCCAAAGTCCAAACATTTTTTAAAATTAGGTGTTCGATTAATTGAAATAAAATATTGGACAAAATCCGAGTTTGGGTCGTGCGGTGGAGTGGGCCCACTTAGGCTTTGTCAGAGGCACTGCTCTCGGATTATCAAAAAAAAAAAAAAAAAAAAAAAGGCCCCTTGAAAAAACCCAAAATTAGGGCCCCTCTTGGAGTATGAGTTAAGTACAAAATATTACGAGTCTTTTCAGCACAATGGGATCAGAAAAATAATTGGATTAGTTTTTGAATGGGGGCCAGCCAAGTTTTTCAAAAGATTTTATCAAATTTTGATAAAATCACCCGGCATTTTTAAATGCCAACATTTTATCAAATGAGGGGAGAGTTGATAAAAGCTGAGATTTTATCAATTCTCCCTCATTTGATAAAATCAAGGATTTTATCAAAATTTAATTTTATCAAAGATAAAATCAAACAAGAAACTCAGCATAATAGTTTAGGGGGAGTTTTTGAATGGATTTTATGAGATAAAATGAGGAAATTTGATTTTAGTTGGTGTTTTATGGAGGGGTGCTAAAATCACCTTGTTTTCCAAATAGATAAAATCTAGTGTGATAATAGTTGTGGATAATATAGTGTGATAAAATCATCTTTCTTTTATCCATTCGTAAAAGATGATGATAAAATCGAAGTTGATAAAATCAAATCATCCATTGCACAAAAGTTTTGAAGATTTTAATAAAAAAAAAAATTTAAATAATAGATTTTAAAAAATCTTAAAATCAAAAACTTAGCCAGATTATGACTCTTAAAAGAAAAAAGAAAAAACCGAAAACTAAGGGAAATTCCGTAAAAGTTATAGAGCCCATTCTCTCGGGTCCTCCATCCCTATTCTCTTATTCTCTCTGCTGTCCTATGTCCCAGCCTTCAAATCCAAAATCAAATCAAAACTCCACTTAGCACCTCAAGAGTTTACACGTAATAATTAAATCGGAGTGGCAAAGTATCACGTGGCCTCAAGCTTTCTCACCTTCTTTGCGTTACACAATTTACATTTTCGATTCAACCACCAAGTATGATTTATTTATTTTTTTTATTGAAAATGATTTTGCTGTAAAACTAGATTATGTAAGTTTGATTGATTTATCTACCTCTAAAAATCCAAGAAGAGTGATATTCGAGTTCTTGGCTTCTCACAATGTTAAGTAATTTTTGTGACTTTGCCATCAAGTTCATGTAAGTTTTTGGTTTGGGACGAGTTGTATCTTTTGAAATTACACCATTCTTTAAATATGAAGGACCCCAAATTGATTTTTAGCTTAGTGCCCCAAAAATATCAAGACCGGCCCTGGACGGAGCTAGAAATTAGGTTCAGGGGTGGCGCCGTTAAATGAAAGTCTACTGGTCTTGTTGTACTTCCTCTGTCCCAAATGATATACCACCCAACGAAAACAAAATATAATTTTTGGATAAATAATAAAGTAGTTCCTTTCATTGTTTTTTCAATTTTTTTGTATCAAATTAAAGAGCTAATCATGATCTTTAATTTGGTGAGAAGAAACTCGAAAAATCATGTAAGGAAGTATTTTATTCTTTGATACAAAAATTACACGTATTTTCGTAGGAGACCGAAAGGTTAAGTGCAAACTCAAGTTTTATCGTGAACTATCTATTTTGTTAAAACAAAAATAAATGCTTGATTCCATGCTCTTGTTATCTTTAATGAAAGTCTTTGAGGTACTTTTTTAAAAGATCCAAATCATTTATCTTTAAAAACTTATTTTTGCATCGTCTGTGTAAAAAATCAAGTTGTTTGAAGATCAGTAATTTCCTACTCCATTAATGTAAAATAGAATATTTTTTGAAATCGGGGGTGGCACGTTCCACCGGCAAAAGGATCACCCTAATATGATCATCTAATGGCTATTGAGAATGAATCAAACTAGATGGTCGGTTTCTCAATCTTTCTGACTTGCCCCACCCCATTAGAAAGCTCTGTCCCTGCATATAAATAGAGCCCTGCATATAAATCTAAGTTTGGTCTCACCTTTGATTCTAATATATAAAGAGAGAATCTAAGGTTTTTTTTTTTTGAACAAAAAAAAAAAAAAAAAAAAATTATTAACCAATTTTATTAAGTTTGGTCTCATCTTTTGTTGGAACTGTATGGACTTTTGATTGTCCAAAGTCCAAACATACCTTTTAAAACATAAGTAATTCAACAATATTGGTCTCTATACTTCATAACTGCAAGGGTAAAAGAGAGAATTTCTCTCTTAACTAGAGCCCCATGTAATGCCCCAAATTTCGGAAACATTAATTAAAACAAGAGATCTAAAAAGATTCATTTAATAATAGAGTTTTCTTAATAAGCAGCGGAATAACATAAATAGAAAAGTACTTTAGTCTGATACAATAAGAAACAGTACTTGTCGGAAAGTTAAATTACATTTGTCCAACACAAAAGTAAGGCGATTACAGAGCCTTCTACAGTTCTAGGTTTAGGTCCCACTCCCCATAAGTTCCATGATTGGCTGCAGGGTCTTGATACTTGTTGCAATGTCCTCCTCTTCCCTCTTCGATACCTGGCATGAAACGCCAGGGCACACAGCACCATGAGTTTTGACACTCAGTAGCTAACTCCTACCCACTAACCCTTACATTACAAATCATCAACAGTTCATATCAAGGTGTGCATAAATAAGTAACAAACATCCGGTTTCTTTATCTTCTTTCTAACTTAAGTGTTCCCATAGATTATAAACCTTAGGAACGTCCTTCCAATTCAAAACTGATATACATAATTCCTAGTGGACTTTTCGGCTGGCGAGGCTCTGGTTCCGCTGACCCGATAATTGGGACCTTTCGGTTGACCAAACTTTGGCTCCGCTGACCACGACTTAATTCCTGGTGGACTTTTCGGCTAGCGAGGCTCTGGTTCCGCTGACCCGAGAATTGGGACCTTTCGGCTGACCAGGCTTTGGCTCCGCTGACCACGACTCAATTCCTGGTGGACTTTTTGGCTAGCGAGGCTCTGGTTCCGCTGGCCCGAGAATTGGGACGTTTCGGCTGACCAGGCTTTGGCTCCGCTGACCACACTCAATTCCTGGTGGACTTTTCGGCTGGCGAGGCTCTGGTTCCGCTGACCCGATAATTGGGACCTTTCGGCTGACCAGGCTTTGGCTCCGCTGACCACACTCAATTCCTGGTGGACTTTTTGGCTGGCGAGGCTCTGGTTCCGCTGACCCGATAATTGGGACCTTTCGGCTGACCAGGCTTTGGCTCCGCTGACCACACATTCTCTCTACTTTCCGTTTCCTTTAACTTAGAAATGTCTATGTGATCGACTACGTAAATACCAACCTGGCAACCTATTTGTCCAATCTAACAATTCAATAATTTTATGGAAATGTGACACAACAAGCAAAGCAAAACGATAACGATATTCGAGGGTGCACGTGTTCACAAAATAATCCACAATGTGCATATGACTCACCAGACGTTTACCCGTAAAACCATAATTCATAAGTAATCGGAATTTGAGGAAAAAGGGGTTTAAAAGTATTTTGGTCTATACTCTTTCTTTATCTACCAGTAGAATATAAAATTACAAGTCTTAGGTTCTTACTAGAAAACTTTCCAGTACATACTTTATCAATCTAGTACGTAAAAATTAAATAAATGAGTTTTCTTTTTTCTTTTCTTTAATATAACATACATAAATAAAAATGGTTAGTGTACTTAATAAAATCACAAATCCTACATTTATACTTACTGGGCTATGAAGTACATAAAAGTAATTAGCCATGTTTCAAACTAGATTTTGATATCGGTTTATAAAATTACTTAACAAGTTAATAGATGAAGTCTATAAGATAAATTTCCTACCTAACTACTAACCCCATGTTCAAGTTAAACATGCTAATGAAATTAACATTACATTAGCTAACAGATTAAGCATACATGTGTTCAAAATCTACCAACTTTAAGGCAACGTGTTCACAGCTAAGCTTTCCTATCATGCACATCATAACTTCCTGGACATAACAAAATTTTCGGTTCATTATCATGACTTCCGACCGTAATGTAGTAGATTGCATCCGTAAGGTTTCGTTTCATTCGGGCTCATTGCAAGCCCTAATATAAAGTTGAAGTATTCTAAATATATTTAGGGTTAGGGAGTAGGAGGTTTCTACCTTTGATCCGGACGAAAAGCTCGGTGGTGGAATCCGGTAGAGTTTTGGTTGACGAAGAAAAATCCAATTTCAATAGAAACTTTGAGTTGTGCTACCGGGTTCAAACCTCAACCGTTTCACGTGATTCTTGTATCTAAAATGAAGCTCTCGAAGTGCTCTACAATCTTCGTGAAGGAACCTAAACCCGAAATCCACTTTAACTACGAGAAAGATGGTCATTTATGAAAGGTCAGAGAGCTGTCTGGAAAGTTACCCGAGATTTTTACTAAACTTTGGATGGCTATATCTCACTCAAAACTCAATTGATTTGGGTGATTCTTGTGTCGAAATTGAAGTTCTAGATGCCCTCTAAAACTTCTATGAAGAAACCTGATCCTAAAAATGACTGTAACTATGAGTAAAGTGGCTGTAAAAAAAGAGTACGTGATATGGACGAAAATGAAAAAGGTGGTGGTGATCTCTCTCTCCTCTTTTTCTTCTCCTTCTCCTTCTTACTTCTTCTTTTCCAGAATCTCTCTCTCTCTTTCTCTGCCCAAAGTGGGAAGGGGAAATGAATTTATGGAGTATAAAGAGAGCTTGGTATAGACTTGAACCCTTTAGGTAATAGAGTGCATGGGAGGGGGTATTGTTTGTTGGATAGAGGAAAGGATTTTAGGTGTGTGTTGGGTGGCCATTGGCTAGGAAAAATGGGCAGCCCAAAAGTAGCCAAACAAGGATGGATGGGTATGAAAGGTGATAGATATGTGTGATAGTTTAGTCAGGGGAATTAGTTAGGATAGTTAGGATAATTGGTTATGGTAAAGGAACATATATATGTAGTAATCAATTGAGCTAAGATAAATTGGCTAATTAGTAAAAGATTTTATGAAATCAAAATTTTATTCGAAAACAAAAATGGGCGAAATCCCGGGTCGTTACACCCCAGGTCTAATAACGGGAACCAGGGCCCTGTAGTGAGTGAGCTCACTACATGCGTGTAGTGTGCTCTCTCAGCCGTCCGATCCGAGATTAACTGTCCGGATCGTCTTACACTTAAAAAATCACTTTTACATTTACTTTAACTCCAATTTACTTTTACATTACTACCGTCTAGACGTGAGCTAAGTCACTACAAGCCCCCCAGATCCCTAATAACGGCTCCACCTTTGGGGTTTGTGCCATAGAGCCCTGCTATTTTATGTGCTCGCGTCTAGACAGTAGTTATTTTTTGTTCATTCATGTACTGATGAAATCTTGTATTGTCTTCGGATCGTTAAAATGAAATTATCTCTTGTGATAAATAACAAAAATAAATTAAATAATAAATAACAACTTCTCCCTGCACTTTTAAATGCCAACAATCTCCACCAGAGGCGGATCCACATGGGGCACGTGGGGTCACGTGCTCTCACTCAAAATTGAAAAATCTCACTTGTGTCCCTATACATTTTGAGTAATTTGTACAAATAACACCTGGAAATATATCAATTGCATATAAATTAAAAAAAAAAATTAGATTCATCTCATTTCATACATCAATATTTTTCTTCTATCACGTTCTTTGATTTACAATTGTCAATTTGTAAATAGCTGCGGTATAAACTTCTTACTCAATGTTATTTATTATAGAGGATATTGCTAACATTCGCCCATTAAACAGATGATAATATGACAAACAAATTCAAATATCAATATTTTGTCACAAATAACAATACACTTTTCTCGGATATCGGTACTTTCTGCACATTATCTTCTACCCTAAGAGTTGATGTTAGTATTTTTCTATGAAACAAGTTTTCTCGACATGGTCAATAAAATACCCCACTACATCTAATTTCTGAGTCCGGCAGTGATCTCCACCATGTCTCCTTCAATCCATACTGGACCATACAACTACCAGATCGATCAGTGATGAATCTGATGTTGCCACAAGGTAAACTCATTTGCTAAAATCTTTTGAAAAACTAAAAGCTAAGTAAAAGCAGTTGTTTTTCTTCTCCTAGTTAATACTTAAATGAGCACCACCCACCACCAACCCACCAAATGGTGGCTGACGATGTATGCAAAAACAAACAGCATTCAAAGTTGGCCTTGTAAAATGGTCCAAAACTAAGGACATAGAAATAGGAATGGTCCAAATTCATTCATACACTTTTGTAATCATGGGAGGTAGGCCACAAGTCTCTGTGGGGGGTGGAGTAGCAGTTATTGGTGGACGCGCGACCCCTTAACTTGGCTTATTGGCATGTCTTTAACGACAACTGCATGCATTGAATTTGAATCATTCATGGTCATGGATGGGTGTCACTCACCATTATCATCCGGCAATATCAAAGGAATACTATGACAATTGACAAGCCATTGCCACTGATCTCATATGTTTTGTATCGTATTTATTAGAATTACAGTTTATTTGATTTGGATCTAATTTTTTATTGGTACATGTGAGATATCAGGCACCGTTTTGGATTTGAAACAAAATTAATTAAAAATATTCCAGTGTAGGCCGATATTATGAGCCGGGTACCCTTAGTTGTTACTCGTACGGTATTGGATTCAAATTCCTAGTTGTGGCATTCTTATCATGACATGAATCCCTGGTTGTGGCGTTCCTATCTCGTGCCTATGTCGTGCAACACCCATGACTAACTAGTGGCATCGATAAAACGTAAGAAATTCAAATATGAAAATGCTAACCTCAATCCTTAGGGCGGAAAATAATGTGTAAAAAGTGTATCGATATCCGATAAAAGTGTATTGATGTCCGTGATAATATATTAATATTGATCCGTGAATTGTGTATTGATATCCGTGATGATAGTATATTAATATCGATCCGTGAACTACTAATTTCATTTTCATATTTATTAAATTTATTAATTGGTCAATCTCATTGAGAAATGCAGGAAAATGACGGTTCAAACCTGCTCAAAAAAAAAAAAAAAAAAACCTGCTCCACTTAAGTACTGTGTGATGCCACCCATTGCCCAGTGAAGTGTAAATGTACTGTAACCGTGCTGACCAGCCCAATTACTCCCTCCGTCCCATTTTGTTTGTCATTTTTTTGATAATCGTGTCAGTTTTTAATCGCTTATATCTTTTAATATTGATCTCCAAATATATGTAATATGGATCTTGTTTGATAGTTCACGATTAATTCTATTATACAAAATTTTTAAAATAGTGAAAAACATTATAGATTGAAAGATATAAGCAATTTAAGGAGTTGCAGAAAATGGAATAATTGACAAACAAATTGGGACGGAGGGAGTAACATCAATAATGGAGTACTACCCACAGCCAAGATGTTTCAGGGGTATTTCAGTAAGGTGGTTTTTTGAATAAACTAATTTTTCACAATTTTTTATGTGATGTATTGTGAGAGAATAACATGTCTCGGTTTTTGAAAAAAACAGTTTTTTATTAGTGGAACACCCCCGAGTCGTACTCCCCGCAGCACATTGGGCCAAAGCATTCGTACATCAATATTTTTCTTCTATCAAGTTCTTAGATTTACAATTGTCAATTTATAAATAGTTGCGGTATAATCTTCTTACTCAATGTTATTTATTATAGAGGATATTGCTAACATTCGCCCATTAAACAGATGATAATATGGCAAACAAATTCAAATATCAATATTTTGTCACAAATATCAATACACTTTTCTCGGATATCGGTACGTTCTGCACATTATCTTCTACCCTAAGAGTTGATGTTAGTATTTTTCTATGAAACAAGTTTTCTCGACATGGTCAATAAAGTACCCCACTACATCTAATTTCTGAGTCCGGCAGTGATCTCCACCATGTCTCCTTCAATCCATACTGGACCATACAACTACCAGATCGATCAGTGATGAATCTGATGTTGCCACAAGAAGGTAAATTTCTGTCCAATGAACGTAACGTGCAGAATTCTCTCTCTCTCTCAAAGTTATCTTCAAAATAACTTCCTCTTCTTCCTGTCTTTCTGTACGAGGAAATTAACTAATTCAAAGGACCAACGTGACACTTTTAAATCCCTAGGTTTATAAGGTGGTCCTCCCCAATAATAAAGAAAAGGGTAGCTAAAATATATAGCTATATACTATATAAGACCAACAACTACTGACAGTTTTGATGGTTCAAAAGAAAAAGATAAAGAAAAAGAGCATCGGAAACAAATCGTCTCTTTGGCTCTTTTCAGTTTTTACCTTGCTCTCAATTCTTACTTTGTTTTGCCGCTGTTGTTTGATGCTGTTTTTGTTGTTTTTTTGGTGATGTTTATGCTTGCTATTTGTGTGCTCTGGTTTTTGCTGTTCTATCTTCGCGTTTCCTGTCCGAAATTGTGTTTGTACCCAAAAAGAGAGCGCCTAGACACTATGTTTTGTTATTGGCATAATTAGACTTTTCAGTGTTTAGTCTTGAAATTATAAAATCTTGTTGTTCAACAGCCCCATATGTATGAAATCTTAATTTCATCCATACACACGCCTATGGTTCTCTCCCACCATATAATTCACCAATGATTTGTACACTAAACTTATGACTTCTTATCTGGGGATGTCAATCACAACCGCCCCACACCGAACCCGACCTACTAATTTTTTGGATAAAGAGTAGGGTTGAGGGAAAATAAAATAAAAATCCGACCGGGTTAGGGGTGGTAGTACTCCATTCCGATACCCGCCCCGATATATATATATATATACACACACACGTTTGAAATAAGAATATAACCCTTATATTTTCATTTAATTTCGAAGGTACCACAATTTACATAAAGAAAATCTATTATTTTAGGTTTAGGGACACTTCAAGATCATATTTCTTCCTCTCTTTTTTTGTTGGCAATAGCGTGTGATGATTAGAGTAGGCATGTGCTTATGAATGATAGTTGCCCAAGATCAAATATATAAGACAATTGAGAGAGAAGAGCAGGAAAAAAAAAGAGCAAGGCGGGGCGGGTAGAGTAGGGTAGGGTAAACTCGTTCCCCGACAAGGTAGGGTATGGGGGTAGATTTTCATTACCCGGTTGGAGTAGGGGCGGGGCAGGGGTAGATCAAAACCCGTCCCTACCTGCCCCATTGCAATCCTTATTCTTATCAAACGGATTTTTTTTCCAACGTCGCCCGATTTCAGTAAAATTACCTCAGTTCTGAAATAGACTTGTCTAAATGGACTAAAGCACTTGGATGAACGGATTTTGTGACAAGTCATTCTTCTTACAAACATCAACAGATTTGACATTTTATATTTACCGAAAATAGCTGTATTTCAACGATAATGAGAAACGATAGTAGAAACTTAGTTGATGAAATTTAGGTAACAAGAAAGTTCGACACGTTTCGTAATATTTTATTTTGGTGACTGTTCAAAACTTGAAAACTAAACTTACTCGAGCCTAGATTACAAAGAAACGGATTCTACTCAATTGCTTATTTTGACAAGTTTTACTTGTACACGCATCAGGTGTGCTCCAACTTAAAATATAAATCTAATGGAGGTTCAATCGGGAAACATTTACGGCACGTTCCATTACGTATGATTTCGGAACTTGTAATTTTGGTAAAAATTCACTGTTCACGTCTTTATTCACGGTGATCTACCAAAACATACATAACAAAACCCGAAAATCATATGTAACAAGTACAAAAATCATACATAAATGGGTACTTACCATACGCCCATGCCCATTTTCAAGGGACGTCACGTTACATAGATTTCTCCATTCATACATTCAACCTTCGTTTACAAACGAAGCCAACTTCTGCATCAGAAGACAAGCCTTTTCACAAGCAGGGTTTGGTACATGGAAGACATGATTCTCTCCTTCATTCTCCACCAACTCCACAGTCCCTTTCCATTGACTTTTCTTCAACGTCTCACAATACTCCACGCCTCTCGGTTTAAACCAGTCTTTCTCCGCCACGAACACCAGCACCTTCTCGCAATCCATTTTC
This sequence comes from Vaccinium myrtillus, assembly GCA_016920895.1. Lineage (NCBI taxonomy): Eukaryota > Viridiplantae > Streptophyta > Magnoliopsida > Ericales > Ericaceae > Vaccinium > Vaccinium myrtillus. The sequence continues at coordinate 13,495,384 of CM029278.1, read as the reverse complement.
TCCAAATCCGGATCCGCCTTCGGATTCAACCTCGGGTCACTATCCGTCCCGCTGCTCCCCGGATACAAATACTGGATCATCTTATCCGGTTCGCTAACCGCGAAATACGGGTGCACCATAACTGCTCCATGAACCCGAAAACCGTCCAGCCCCGTAACCCCAAGCCGGACTGCCATGTGCTGGGCTATGTTTGCTCCGACGCTGTCACCCGTTAGGAAAACCCGCCCGAAATCAACGTACTCGTTTAACCATAATTCGGGTCCTTTACCGTTCAAATGCTTAGCGATCCACTGCAACGCGGACCAGGAGTCGTCGTAAGCAATCGGCAGCGGGTGCTCTGGAGCGAGCCTGTAGTCTACGGAAACCGTGACTACGTTGGCTACGGAGGTTTGGAGGTTGAGAAGTCGAGTGGTAACGACGTCGAGGGATGACCCGACGCAGAAGGCCCCGCCGTGGTAGTGCACAAGGAGGGGGAGCTTCGTCTGATCTAGGCAGTTTATTTTGGGTAAGAAGATGCGAACTTTGACCCCGGTTTCTTCGGAGATCACGACGTCTTTTGATTCGACGCCGGTTTCGGGGTCGACGGAGGGGGGTGAGTAGTCGGCGGGGACCTTGAACCGTTCGACACGGCCGTCATTGTATACTCGGAAATATGGTGGGAATTCGTGGGTTACTTCACCAGCAATGGAACCCATTGCAAAAGAGGGAGTTGACCGTCCAGTGATTAGTCGACGCGTCCGTTAACTGAATCGGACGCACCCACTATTAAATGGAGAGAAAGCAGTTTTGTAGAGAGAGGGAAAGATGTGGATGTTATTTGTTAGGCTGTCTGGGTCTTATATAGACTGCTAAGAATAGCGGACTGGTAGGTTTTTATTTTGAACTGGTAACTGGTATTTGATTGTGCAAAAATACTATGAACACAATAATTCAGACACAATCACGAATACCATTCTTCACATACACGTGGATTCCACACAAATTTATTATGCGGGACTCACGCGTATGTAAGGGGTTGTGTTCGTGGTTGTGTCCGGATGATCGTGTTCCTGGGAACTCGTGTCGTTATCCATGCATTAAATAAGAGTTTTTTTACGTACGCATAATTTCAAATAAGCACCCAATATAATGTGAAATCCCACAGCATATTTTGCCCAAAACATATTTTGCCAGTCATTCATTTTGTAGTTTAAGATATCTAAATCATTCATGCCAAAAAGGAAATTGATCAGACATCAATAAGAGTTATATATACTTTAAATCAATTGAATAACACATTTTAACAAGTTTTTTTTTTTTCTCAAAGAAAATATAAAATTTTAAGATTGTTACTAATCAACTTGATATTTGGCATGGAAAACGCTCTTGGAAGACCTACAACGTGCAAGACCTACAAAATGAACAATTTTGATTCTCAAAATATGTAGTAGAACTCATCTTGTTTGGTGTGTTTGAAAGGTGTTACTAAACTTATCCATTGATTAATGCTTTACCTTAATGGAATCTTTTTTGCATTGACATCTGATTATTTCTTCATAAACAAGAGGCACATAGTAGCTGTTAACTGAAAAAGAAAGGCGTAGAAAAATGAAACAGGGGGGTATTATTGGTTCAAGGAATCAGATCACAGTTCCCTTTCGGCTTAGCTAGGTTCTTCTAATGGAATAATTTATTGGGAAAGGAATGTCAAGAATTGATTCAAAAATTATTCACTGACCCGGAGCACTATGAGATGGTGTTCCAAGGTCTTTCTAGATACAAGAGCAACTGTGTGACGGTGTTCCAGGAACACAGAACAATCACTCTCCAAGTTCATTGTCCTTTCCGAATAATTTATTTTCAACAGTGCTACATACACAAAAAACTTACCCAGAAACTTGCCCAAAATTTAAAATCAGTTGCTCAGATTCACTTGGGAGAGAATCTAAGCCATGGATTTCAAATTCTGGGTAAAGTTTCTAGATAATTTTTATGGGTAATTAGCATTTTTGATTTATTTTTTATCCAAGTTGACCATCTCGCACGACACATGCTAGCTACCATGGAAGTAAGGAAATTATTAAGTGGTATTGTCACATTGTTACTTGGTGCTCCAACACTTTTTTCTATCACACATATTTGATCCAAGTTGACCATCTCGCAGCACACACATGCTAGCTGCCATGGAAGTAAGGAAATTATTCAGTGGTATTGTCACATTGTTACTTGGTGCTCCAACACCATTTTCTATCACACATATTTATGGAGCCCAGTACTAAATTTATGGATTCTACGAAAATATGTGGTGGAGAAAGTATTAGAGAAACATATAACGGTGTCTTAAGACCATTGAATAATCTCTCGGAGGCAAGGAGGTTGCTCGTGGCGTGCACAGTAGAGTAACAACCTTAAATAAACGAAAGTTCTACGATCATTCTTGGAGAAAGTTACGGTACCCTTTTTAAGTAATTTTAATTTACTGTATTTTATTTTGTTCTAACCCCTTTTTATGTGTTAGGTCGGTCAAGAGTAGTATTTTTCTTTTATTTATTTGTTATGGTGCAAATGAGCTATGGCCAAGCAAACCCAAACCCTAAAGTGTTCGAAACCGTAAAGGGTTCGAGCTCGAATGGAGCCCTAATATTGAAACTTGAGCTTGATTGGTAATTGAGAACTTCAACTGAGCTCAACTATGAAACGGTCCTATAATCAATATGAGGTGGAAAAGGACTTGGTAAGACAGTAAGAGATTGTTCCAGAATATGACTTAAAAATAAACATAGTGCATTTTTCGAGACAAGTTATTCTTTCACAGTACATAAACTCAAAAAGAGTCAAATTAAATCAGTTTTTGAAACAAGGCAATAATCAGACTTCTCAAAATCAGACTTCTCAAAAATGACATTTCAAAAATATCGATTTTCGGGTAGAAAAGTCACGGGCCCTGTTCGGTTTGAGGTTTTAGTTTTGTTTTAGTTTTGTTGACATCATCATTTCCCTCATTTCTCTCTCTATCTTTCTCCACTCATTACACCTGCTTATATCATCAAAACTAAACTAAACTACAAACCAAACACAATCACGGTAATTTTGCCTTGGATTTTTCTAAGGGCAATTCTACGATCGCATGGTTTTTAAGAAAATAACAAGGTAGTGTTTCAAGTAATTTTTTTTGGGTTAAAAATGTACAGTTTTTTATTTGTACTGAAACTAAAAAAATCTAGACACTGATATGATTAGAATTTGGGTATTTGGCATTGCCATTGGGTCCGTTAGGGAATTTAAAGGATTTTTTTTTAGTAGTCATGTAGTAAAATATAGAAGGACACGTGAAAAATTGGTGTAGAAATTGAAACATGTGATGATGTCATGATGCTGACATATTCGGGATCTTGTATTATTTTTCCTCCATTCTTTTGGAGTAATACTATTCGTACAGATGGATATGCACAGATGGGCTCGGGGATCTACTTTTGGGTCTCACACGAATGATCCGAGCCGTTTATTCATCTTAAATTTTTTTTTCGAGTGGCCTTGCAAGAAATCAGCTTAATCTAAAGTGAGTAAGTGGTCGATCCGAAAACCCCCCGTTCCAAAAGTGGGTCCCCAAGCCCTTCTTTACCACATCTGTGCATATCCATCTGTACGAATAGTATTACTCATTCTTTTGTCTAATTGATTTTTGATTTTTTTTTTGCTTTTCATAATTAACTGTTTGACTTTTCTTTGTAATTTTTGAGATTAGAGCCGGCCTAAGAATTCAAAGTGCCTTAGGCCTAGTATAAAAATTGTGTCATAAGGGTACAACACTTAAATAATTTTTCCAGTAACAATTACAATACGAGAAAGCCAAAACAATATAAAGTTATACTAATCATTATATAATAACAAAAAAGTCAAAAACACAAACTCTTCAAATACATATACCGCATGAGTATTACTTGAATATTACTCGTAAAATGGATCTTTATCCACAAGACAAAAAGGCTTTGATATCCTTCTCCCTTCATGTTAATTTAAATATTCCCCCCCCTGAATTAGATAGTTGCCGGTTGACACTCACAAAATTGGACACAAGCAAAAGCCAAAAAGCCCCAAAAGAAAAATGGTGGAAGGGGAAACTACGCGAAGAAAACTGGTAAAAAAATGTTTAAACATTTGGATTCTAAGTTCCACCAACCTTTTAATGAATTAAACTATTGTTAGGGATGGCTTTAATGATATTGAGATAGAAGGCCTAATTTCAGAGTTGGTTTAAGTTACTTAAGACCAGGTTTTGATCTCAGATCAGGTATATGCTTTTCTTTCAAGGATTTCTATAGCCTAAAGGGCCAATGGTCATTGTTTAGGCCATTTTGTAAGCAAGATTAGGCCCTTTTATTTTTTTATTGGGTCAAAAAGAGTCCTATTCGAACCTATTATCAAAAAAATGTGGGAATGCCCCCCAAATTTGGCATTTTTGGAGTGCCCTAGGCCCGGGCCTCTTGGGCCTGGGTTGGCCCTGTTTGGGATTAATCATTCGCCAATGAGAGGAATCAGAAAAGTATACAAATGTGGACCGATGTTAAAAAAAATTAATGTATGACTACATTTTATATAAAAGACAGTTGTCTCGTATTTCTTCGTCTTTAGTGAACTTTTTTTTTACTTTTTGTCATAATTTCGTATTTAATAAATTCTTTGATACTCATTTATCACACAAACCAAGTTTGCAAAAAAGACAGAAATATATTTTTATAAATTCTTAGATACAAAATGCAATTAACAAGACGTGTTTGTTTTCTTATGTGGATTAAGCATGCACAATAGGTATTGTCGATCTATCTTTATTCATAATATCGTTCTGTTTCTACTAATTCCAAAAATAACAATAGAAAGAGATTGGTCGTAGTTGAGGAGTTAAGCACTCAAAGGTGCTGATATAGGAAGATATTTTTATGATATTAATTAAAGGTTTCGGAACTGAAATTTTTTAGGATTAAAATTACCGTCATGTACTTTATTTCATCAAGGTACATATATATGTTTATGTAATTTAATTAGGATTAAGTTCATCACACTAAGTCATTTAATTGAATCATTAAAATTATTAATCCCCCATGCATAGCACGGTTTTTATTCTAGTAATTATTAACCCAAAATACTCCTAAGTGATCACTCATGATTCCTTATTCAATCGATGTGAGACTTATACCATCCAACACACACCGTACGCCTCTAAGGCATGCACCGTTAGATTTCCCATAAATTGATCTTGGCCTTTGATTTGTTTAATAAATATTAAAGCTAATTACCGGTTAGTTGTATAGTTGCATTAGGGGTCTCACCCTTTCCCTTGCGACCTCACTTCTCCCTTTTCACCCTTTCTTCTCGTCTCTTAGCGTGTTGTGCGGTCGATTTCGGCGCCGCGCTGGCATCGTTATGACAATCGAAGATGTCGACCGTGTAGAGCTCATCGAATACTACAACTGTACCAAAAATTAACTCAATCGAATATCGTTAAGTGCCTCATCGGAACACATATAAGTTGAAAAAATTTAGAACACACGTCTTGAAACACTGGATGAAAACCATTGAACCCATTTTTTTTCAAGTTATTTGTGTTCCGATGAGGCACTTGACGATATCCAATCGAGTTTATTTTTGGTATACTGTAGTATTCGGCGAGCTCTACGCAGTGGACGTCTCCGATCGTCGGAACAATGCTAGCACGGCGCCGGAATGGGCCTCACAGCATCCTGCGCAGCACTTCCCCGGTTCCGTTTTTCTCCTACAAGCTAATAGTTGTTTGCTCGATTTATTGTTTAACTGTAGTATAATATTCCTATATTCGGCTAAACAGAGAAGTTATACATACAAAACAGAAGGAAAAAAATAGAACATTTTTCCCCCATCTTTTGGAAATTAACAAAGAACATGTTGGCATGCAATAAACTTGATTGCATTAAGAGAAATCAAAGGTGGGTGTACCAATAATAGAGGTTGATGAGGAAACAAGGTGGGAGGTTACATCATTGGTAGTGTGTTTAATTTGGTGTCTTTAATTTGATCTCTTTGTCACTATTCCCACCTTAAAGTGACAAGGGGTGAATTGTATGGTGAGGATGCCTGTTCGGACTTATCAAGATAATGAAGTGGCCTGCCTATTCGTGAATATGATTGAAAACAGTGTTATAACCCTTGACCTGCTTGCTAGAGCTGTTCGAGAGTGCCTTACTCGTTTAAGGCCTTACAATATTCAATGAACCCAACTTACTACATGATGAAGCAATTTCCGGTGCTCCTCGAGCAATGACCTGCAAAAGAAGATTAAACTTGGAACACTGGTGTGATGTTAGCCAACCAGCCTCTGATACCTAAGTTAGTAGGTTTCTTGTGTAGGGTAAATTATCACTCAAATTACCGAATGTCTAGAACGACATACCTTTCATGGACTATTTCGGTAACTTTTTATAGGCATTCGAGGTGGTAGAGTACTTTTAGGACTTGGGGCCTTGGCCCTTGGCTAATGATGCTTATCCTCCGGCCTCGGTAGTATGTTAGGTTTCTTTTTCCTTATGGGGATTGGTGTAAAGACCCAGTAAATCCCGTATATAATTAAGTAGGTATAAATTATTTTAATTAGTTAAAGTTGTAACAATATTATCACTAATTACTGGATAAAGTCTTAGTTTGAAGTATATATATGGATATATATAACCAGTTGTTATCCATAAACAACTTATCTAATTTCTCTCTTCCCTTATCCAGGGCCGCATACCTTCCTACTCTCCCTAAACTACTCTACCAATATCTATCCCTAATTGGTTCTTCTACTTAAACCAATTGATACCCCCCATTATTTCTCTCTCACTCTCGGCATTCTCTCCTTCCCTAGGTTAATTTCTATTCTCCCCCTCTTTTCTCTCTCGGCAATTCCCTTTCTCGCGCGCTCTCGGTTTGTGTATTTTCTTTTTCTCTCTCTCATAAAAATCATACAAGTTTTTCATCACGATTTATTTATTTCTTTCATTTTGTTGCAGAAATTCTAAATCTTTAGTGATTAATTGTTTGCAATCTCCAACGTTTGCGGTTTCTGTTAACGCGTTAGAAACTTCAGACGAAAGGTAGGGCATCTTAAACCTAACCATTACTTTAGTTTACTGTTTTATAGTTTGTGTATGTGGGTGAAGAGTGGAAAATTAGAACACCGGAAATTGGATCGTTATCAAATGGGTAGTAAACAAGGGATGACATTGAAAAATCGGGAGTTTTACTCACAATTTCTGTTCTTCTATTTTTCGGGTATTTCTGTTTCAATTCAGAAAAAACTTAAAATAGTAAAGTTGTAGATCTCGAAAAATTAAGTAGAGTCTACACAGAACTCGTCTCAATCCGAGTTATGTAGAATTTAATATGATTTTTCAAAATTTTTGCTGTAGTGAAACACAAGACATATTACAAACTATTTTTAAAACCTGTTTTCGACCTCTTTAATGAAGGAATTAGAACTCAAGTAAAACGCGGGATCTGTTCGTAGTGTAAAGTTCAATGTTCCTGTAAAATCTCGTGATTTATGGAGTTAGTTTGCTATTTTTAGTAAATTGAGAAAGTGGCTCATTTTACACGCTACGTTAAGTTTTTCTTGAACTTTGTAATTGTTTTATTTTCTCGTTATGTTGGACTTATGTGAATAATGACCCACATGATGCATGAAACCAATTGTTAAGCACGTATTGATTGAAATGTTTTAAGTATAAGGATGAATGAATTTAATCGCGAAATTTGGGGTTGAGACGTGTCCGATATGGGTCTTGAACCATGTGCAAGTTATACTTTTAAGTAGCTTTGCTATGTGATCGGGAGCCGGAAGTATACTATGGGTGGGAATTGATGTGAGATAAAAATTGGTGGTGATGTTGTGACCGGTATGGGTCTTGAACCATGCACAACATACCCGAGGTAGCTTTGCTATGCAGGGCCAACCCTGATGTTTAGGTTGCCCAAGCCCGACCAAAAATTTGGTTGCCCACTTAATATTAAGTAATTAAAAAAACCATATGAGTAAAAAATATATATCTACGTTACATTGTGCTTTTAATTTGAATTACACCAACAAATTAAAATCAAAATATAATCCCTGTAATAGTCTTTTATGATAAGTACAATTCAATTAAAAAAAATCCTCGTATTTTTTGAAGCAATTTTTTCTTGATTTTTAATATATCCGAGAAAGTAAACAAATCCCTGCATGGTATTGTAGTTTAGTAATTTAACTAAAATAAACTTTTATAAAAATTTATATAACTAGAAAAAATGAATCAAACATAACAAAATTCTACTCATACTTGTGTTTTCTCTACCTAATCATGCTATCACCATAACTCTATTAAAAGTACTATTTTAACAATAAAAATTATTTATTTTAAATCTCTTTTTAATCAAAGTTCGTTGAGTAGAAATAAATTATTTTGGTCTATTAATTGTGAATATTTATTTATTTGTGAATTCAATTTAAAAAGTTAAAAGTAAAATAAAAATAAACTAAGAGAGAAAAAAAACACATATAAAAACATTTATGGTGTACAAAAGATTTGAACCTTGGACTCTAAATCCACTAAATTATAACTAAAATTTAACGGGTTAAATATCTACTTTTTTTTTTTTTAATTGATGAAAAAAGAGAGGGGATAATATGGACATTTCATACACGTAAAGCAACTTAGGCCTCGTTTGATTCATGGACTAAAATAGATGGGATTAATAATCCTGGGATCGGTAGTCCTTGTATTAATTTCATCCCTAAATCTACTCAATCCCATGTTTGATTAGCGTGTGATTATTTATGGGATAAAAAAAGAAAAATATTTTTAAAAAAAACCACATTAAAAAATATTTGTTGAAAACAGTTTTGGAAAAACAAAATCTAGTTTTGAAAAATATTTACTTTGAAAAAACAATTTTGAAAATACTTTGAAAAAACAATCACAATCACTTTTTTATACAACATTTTTGGAAAACAATTCTTGAAAAAAATTTTAAAATAAAAATTGAATTTTCTTAAAAAATATTACTTCCAAAATATATTTTAAAATAAAGTTTTTTTTAAATATTATTTCCAAAATGATTTTTTAAATATATTTAATTTTTAGAATTTTTTTGAAAATAATTTTAAAACAACAAAAAAAAATTAGATAAATAATTATTTCCAAAAAAATTGAGAAATTTTTTATAAATATTTTTTTTAAAATAAAGTTTTTTATAAAATTATTATTTTTTATATTTTTTGTAAATTGTTTTATTTAAAGATTTTGAAAAATAAAATAAGACATTTTTTGAAAAAAAAAATTTGGAAAATACTTTTTGAGAAAAATTCCAATGTCATCCGAATATTTTCGAAAACAATCTCATCTTTGTTAATCCTACCCAGTTCCACCTTCCCCCCTGGGATTATATAGTACGCCACATACAGGGATAAAAATAATCCCGGGATTAATAATCCCTAGAGTCGTTCTGGAACCAAACATGGGATAACTCTGGAAGTGGTACAATTAGTCCTATCCTAAACAGTTAATCCGCAAATCAAACGAGGCCTAAGGGTTTTCAATTTATTGATCAAAGCAAAATTATGCCGGTCAAACCAAATATGGACATTTCATAATATGGACATTGTTTTGCCTGCCGTGAATGCTCGATACTTTTCAACTCCATTGTGGTAGAGGAGAGCAGCACACACCCATAACCTTCTAATTGGTTTAGCAACTTGGGGACCTTTTTGCTTTTAAATCAATTGGGGCTTTTTAGTTCAGTCACCGGTTTTCAACTCCATTGCGGATCCGAAGCGTTTTTGCTTGACCGAAATCCTATACCTAAATTAATGGGTTACCCCAAGCGTAGGGCGGAGACCGGTGTAGCACAATACCCGGTAAGACCGGAATCGAATCCACAGAGAAGGTGGAAAGTGCTTGACTAAAAACTCGGGATGCTAGTTAAACACGGCTCTTAGGTAGCCACCATTTTGGTTTTGATTGGTGAATTAATTAACCTAAGAGAAAAACTGATTTTAATTAAATTATTTAAAAGAAAGTATAAGATTTTTCATAACAACCGGTCCAAGACATGTTCTAAAAACGTTTGATTTTAGAGAGAAAAAAGATACCCGAAAGATGCGAATCCTCGTGGTCGCCGTTTACCCATGTATAGCGAAGAACGAGTTTTGGTCCCCCGCACCTCGCGTTACATGGGCTCCGACGATACCCGGATTCGTCCACGGAAGTTCTTTAATAACCTAAAATTGCTTGTCCGTTTATTATTATAAAATAACATACCGGCTATAGCCACGGATTTAATCACCCCGCGACCATACCCTATGGAACTACTCACTCATATTAAACAAAGCGATAAGAAAATTTCAATAAAACATGCTATTAAACTAGAATAAGAATTAAAACAAAGATTCGAGTCTCGTAACGCGGACAAACTCCATCCCAAACCGAGATTAATGTAAAGAAGACAGAATTACCAAAGCGATGCGAGAATCAAATAAAACTTTAAAACTTTAATGGAAAAGTAACCCGGAAAGTAGAATCTCCAAAGGAAAAGTGGCTCCTAATTGGAAGAAAAACAAAAATATAAAGTTGGAACCCTAATTTCAAAACGAATTTATAACCCTCGACAAAACACGTGGCAAAGTCAAACGGCCCATTTAAGGCCCTGGATGATAAAAAATCGAAGTCCTCTTTTCGATACCCACGCTCTGTTTTCAACTCCAGAGAAGCCCACGGGATCGATAAAACAAACCATATACCGACTCTTCTAAAATGCTTTTGGTTTAGCAACCTTCCTTGGGTCCCACCTTTTTGCTTTTAAATCAATTCAAAATCCGCTTTGCTCTCTTTCCGTTTCCTGCTTTCAAAACAAACACAACAATACCAAAACACAAGACAACACCGCATCAAGTGGAAAATGGAATAAATCGCGCCTCTAATGCGCTAATTCGCCCTACTTAGGCGCTTATATCTTGAGATATTGTGCGCCTATCAGTTTTCATCAATAAAGCTAGGGTTTTAAGGATGGCATGGATCTTGAGGGCTCCCACCGGAAGAAAACTGACTTGTAAGTATCGAGCAACACATTTTTATTTCAAAAAACCCACTTTTCGGGATTGATGGGGTTGGAATTGAGTTATTTTATACTGCAGTTGACCTACTTTATATATAATTATCTTACCAGTTTGATTTAATAATGGTGATGATGGCAGTTTTCATCTAACTAGAGGTTGGGGCACACGCGATGCATGTGCAAGTCGATATGTGACAAAAAAGATTCGCATAAAAGCTATTGGCTTATTTTTTTAATCGCATGGGCATCACATAATTTTATTTTTTTTTGGCAAACAAACAAATTGTAAACATCACCCAGTAAAAATAATGCGATGCACACGCGACCAAAAAATAAGCCATTAGCTTTTGTGCCATTTTTTTTTTGTCACATGCCGACTTGCGCATCCTCCGTGCCCCGGTCTCTAGTTGGTAGTTAATTTTATTTTATTTTTTGTAACCATCCACGGCAAGGAAAAAAAGACAATTTAAAAAGTGTCAATAGGAAAAACAATTGTGAATGAGGAACTACCGATTCCTAGTTTTGGTCTAAGAATCTATGCTCAATTTTTTTAGTAGAAACTGCGCTGCAATTGGTCCCAATTTGTATGTTTGTGTGTGTTGGTTTTGTTTGTTCAATACTAACAATACAAAAGTGATTGTCGGTCTTATTTGGTCAATAGAAATGGGTTATTTAATTCTCTGCTTGTTTGTTTATGTTATAATTTTGTAGATTCTTGAATCACGGTAGAAATTTAGTCAAGGAAGATGTGGTAAAGTATTACATCATAGTACGGTGAATTACTTTGATTATTGCGATAATGATAGGATTTCTAGAACTGAGTTGCAAGCAATGTGTAAGGAAGTTGGTTATGTGGAAGAATTATCTTTATATTACAAGGTTTGTGGTTCAGACGGAAAATGGGCTTATAAGAATATCCAAACAGATTGTGATGTTACAAACATGGTTCAATGCCTTAGTAATGAGTTGCTGGAGTTGTATTTAGTTGAAAGTGTTATTGAATAGAATAAATTTGTGGATGTTGATGTCACCAACTTGTGGAACATTTTCTCAGGATAATTTTACTTTTGTGGATTTGGCAACTCACATACCTTCCACCAATGAACCACCTGTCACCAGTGAACCACCTCCCACCAACCAACCACCACCCACCTCTGGACAAAACCCACCACCCACTACTAGAAGAAGAAGACAACTTAACAATGATTCTGATTGTGAGGTCTTTATAGACAGTGATTATGACCTTAGTGAAGACGATGATGCCTTGTTTGATGCCAATGTGGGTACAGAAATAGAATGGATTGGTGTGGGCAGAAAAGGGTTACTCGAAGTGATATCCCCCGTGACTGTTTGTCTGACACAGATTCTGAGGAGGGGGATTCCTCAGATGGTTTCACGAGTGGTGACTCAGGTTCTTATGAAGACAAGGAGGACAAACCAAAGTTTAGGAAATACAGGCCTGTAGTAGGGAAGGTGCAATCTATTATAGAGGAGGACATGGTTTTTAAGAATAGGGCTCAATGCGTAGAAGCTATAAGGCAACATGCAATTTTGAATGGAAAGGCAATCACATTTGAAAAGAATGACACAGACATAGTTCGAGCTCATTGTGCTGCTCCTTGCCCATGGAAAATACTAGCCTCAAGCAGCACAAAGGAGGATAGGATAACGCTGCAGGTTAAGACATCAAACCTTAACCATAAGTATTGTGGTTGGGAGTGGACTAATAAGCTACTAAACTCAAGCTGGTTGGCAAGGACTTATTTCAAGGAGTTCAATATTAAGCCCTTATGGCCTATCACTGAAATTGTGGAACAAGTAATGGGGGATTTTAATGTGAAAGTATCAGTTGCCATGGCATATAATGCTAGGAAAAAGGCAATAAAGAAAATGGAGGGTTCTTATGTTGAGCAATATGAGAAGTTATGGGATTATTGTGGGGAGATGGTTAGAACAAATCCAGAGACCTTTCTATACCTGCATTTTAAGAAAGATATGGATGGAATCACCACTGCTAAGTTTGAAAGGATTTACATTTGTTAGGCTGCATTAAAGAAGGTGTTCATTGAGGGTTGTAGGCCTATCATTGGATTAGATGGTTGTCATTTGAAAGGCCCCCATGGTGGGCAACTGTTGGCAGCAATTGCCATAGATGGGAATAACCAAATATATCCAGTGGCTTATGCAATGGTTGAGGTTGAAGATGAGGAATGTTGCAGTTGGTTATTGCAGTATTTGATTAATGATCTTCAGATACCAAATGAACCCCCATTCACAATAATTTCAGATAAACAAAAGGTAAATTTTTGTTGTAATCTTGTACTCTATTGAACACAACTTGTTATTGACTACTATTTTGTACTTATTGCAGGGGCTGATTAATGCAATCATGAACTTGTTGTCTTGTGTGGAACACAGACATTGCGTTAGGCATCTATACAACAATATGAAGAGAGCTGGACATACAGGGCAAGCAGTTAAAGAGAGGTTGTGGAGTCTTGCTAGAGCTACCTATATGGGGGAGGTTTAAAAGCATAATGGAAGAGTTCAAAAAAGAGGATGGCGCAGCATTCAAGTGGCTTGCTAAACATGAAGCCCACCACTGGTCTAGATCTCATTTTAGTGAGGCTCCCAAATGTGACATGCTTTTGAACAACCTATGTGAGTCTTTTAATGCTGTCATACTAGATGCTAGGGACAAACCAATAATAACCATGCTAGAGAGGATTAGGATTTATTTCATAAGGCATTTAGTGAAAATGAGGACTTTTGTTGAGAAGTGGCATGGTCAAATAGGTCCAAAGATAGTGAAGTTATTGGACAAAAATATTGCACTATGCAAAGAGTTGTTGTTGTCATAACTGGGGACAACCAATTTGAAGTTAAGGGTTTTTCTGGGAACACCTTCTGCATTAACATGAATGCCCAGACATGCTCTTGTAGAAGATGGGATTTGACAAGTATTCTTTTTTTATTTTCAGTTACAGGAATTTGTTTTCATTTTTCACTTATAGGAGGATGTTTTCAGTTACTTATGCACATGAATGTCATTACATGTTTGACAGGTATCCCTTGTGCACATGCACTTGCTGTCTTTAGGGAATCAAGAAAGAAAGTTGAAGGCATTGTGCATCACTACTACCAGAAGCAAACATACGCCAACACCTACAAGCATGTGATGTACCCCATGAATGGAATGAACATGTGGGAGAAGACTGATAAACCACCAATCCAGCCACCACATTACGCTAGGAAGTCTGGGAGGCCCAAGAAATGTAGAAGGAGGGAAGTAGATGAGCCACCACCTGCTAAGGATGGAACCAAGAAAATGAAGAGGCATCTTAAGAAATTGAGCTATAAAAGATGTGGGGGAAAGGGGCACAATGTGAGGACTTGACCATCTGGTTTGGAAGCACCTAGGTCCAAAGAAAAGCAATGCAGTCAAATAATCACACAACCAACATTCAGTCAGCCATCACAGCCCACACCCATAGTTACAAGAGCTCCCAAGGCCCCAGCTAGAAGGGGAGGTGCTACAATTAAAGGAAGGTGCAGCTCCAAGGGGAGGTGCCCCATAATTTTTATCTTTATTGATGCCTTCTTTTGCTTTTGGGATGGCTTTTTTATGCCTTTATTTTTTGCTTGTGGTACTGATGGCAAGATATTTATATCTTTTTTTTGCTTGTGATTGTTATGGCTAAACCTATGGATGGCTATTATGCCTTTTTTTTTTCTCCTTGCGGTACTGCTATGGCAAGACAGTTATGCCATTTTTTTACTTCTTACTGTTACGGTTGAACCTATGGATGGCTATTGATGTCTATTTTTTTTTTCTTACGGTATTGCTATGACAAGACAGTTATTGCCATTTTTTGGTTTCTTAATTTTTTCTATGTTGCGTTTTTTTCTAGTTGTGATAATTGAGAATTTTGTCAATAATTGTTTTTCGGAGTGAGTTTAGGGATGTCAAACACTTTGAGTTTGGACTTAAGATTGTTGTTCAATTAAGTCTTCATTCTAGTTCAATGCAGATATTTAACCCAAACAGACTCTCCTTTTGAGCTGTACGGAACTAATAGAATAGTAAAAAATTTGTCCTTAGTAAAGAAGAAAATGATAGTTGAAGGGGCAAGAGAGTTCAATTGGTAGTGTTGAAGGGGGAAGTAAAAAAAATGTAATAGTTTAAGGGGCAAGTGGATATTTAAGCCAAAAGACTAATATAGCCTTGAGACTAACTTTTCCATCCATCAATTGGATGGAAAATGTGATTTGTCCTTATTAAAGGAAAAAATGATAGTTGGAGGGGGAAGGGAGTTCAATTGGTAGTTGAAGGGGGAAGTAAAAAAAAATTTGGTAGTTATATAAAAATTTATATAACTAGAAAAAATGAATCAAACATAACAAAATTCTGCTCATACTTGTGTTTTCTCTAACTAATCATGTTATCACCATAACTCTATTAAAAGTACTATTTTAACAATAAAAATTATTTATTTTAAATCTCATTTTATCAAAGTTCGTTGAGTAGAAATAAATTATTTTGGTCTATTAATTGTGAATATTTATTTATTTGTGAATTCAATTTAAAAAGTTAAAAGTAAAATTAAAATAAACTAAGAGAGAAAAAAACACATATAACCTAATACTGAACAACAAATATATATATACCAATTTTAAAAGGTCCCATTATTAAAACTCACTTAGGGCCCCGAAAATCTCAGGACTTGCCTGAGTGGAAGAAGCTCAATACTAACAAGTTATTGGAACTAGAACGTAGTGTGAAAGCTAAGAAACTCAGTTTAATAAGTGAAATTTGAATGTTGTGGCGCGGAGCTTTTCACCTATCGTGATCTCTCCTTTGTACAGAGATTTCTTAGCTCCCTAAAAATCAACACAGTAAGGCCCTAAAAAAATCTGCCACATTCCAACATCTTATATTCAAAACAATTTGAAATATTTACCATCGTGGATGTTGGCCCCTTATTGCTGCCATGCATATATAGGTCAAACCTCTAGGCCGTTCCTATTTTCATGGGCTCGATGCCTCGATCAACTCCTACTTTTCTTCTTCTTAATTTTTTTTTTTGTTGGTAAAAACAGGAATTAACTCCGACTTTAGTGCACGAACGAACCAACCTAGCTCCACAGAAAGCTTATTCTGGCTTCATGCAGCAAAAACTTCCTCATACTAACTGTTATACTAAAACCAAGGCTCCATTTGTTTCCAAGTAAAATATTTTCCGGGGTAAAATTTTTTACATATCGAATGATCTTGGCACAAAAAAAAAATCGTTTTTGTTTTTTGATGTTTAGTTGATTGAAAACATATTTTTCAATACAGATTCAATGTTCACTTCTACCAAAGAACTCCATTATTTTTGTTGGTCAAATTTGGCCACTAAACTGTATGGGTAGATGGAGGGAGAGAGGGGGAGAGGGGCTAAAAAGTAGGAGAGATAGAGAGAGGTCTAAAAAGTCACGTGAGGAGAGATAGAGGGAGGTCTAAAAAGACACGTGAGGAGAGAGAGAATTTGGGGATTCGTGTATAGATTGGACTGTGATTGAAGTTTGATGAACAACTCCAGGTGATTGGCAGCCCACACCCCACAGTAAAAAAAGTGTATTGTTTTATCCACACTTTGTTTGATACTAGGATTTTTATGTTGTATATATTTTCAAATGCCCATTCTTTCTTCGCTCTTAGTGAATAGTGATGTTGTTGTTGGAAAAAAATTATAGTGGCAATACAAATTTAAGAGAACAATTTCATTTATAACAGTGAATATATTTACATGAACTGAAGTGTAATGAAATTAATGGAAACTGGAAAGAAATATAAACAGTAGACTGGAAACTGAAAGGTTGTGTAGTGAACCACTCACTCCTTAACAAAGATTCACCGCCAAAAATCTTCGTCCTGATAAAAACTGCTACCACCAACAGCACACAAATTTAAGAAAACAATTTCGTCTGCCCCCTAACAGTGTTTGCCTCGGAAGACCCTCCAAATGCCCATTTCATTCACACCGAATTTCTGGAAAATTTCCAACAGTTGTTGAGGGCTGATCTGACGCAAAATGCCCAGGCGTTGTAGTGTACGAGAAGGGGGACCTTCTTCTGATTTGGCCCGTCGATTTTGGGTACAAAGATCCGGGTTTGAACCCGTTTTCTGGGGAGGGCACAACATCTTTTGATTCAACGCCGGTTTGGGGATCGATGGTTGGGGGTGCGTAGTCGGTGACCACCAACCGCTCGACTCGGCTGTCTTTGTGTACTTGGAAAAATGGTGGGAATTTGTGACTAGCACTGGAATGCATTTCAGTGCTTTAGAGCAAGAGGGACTGAGAGTTACAAAATTAATCAAAGTATGTTTTTAAGCCTTAAACTTAAACTGACTGGTCCGGACACCTTGAATTATTTGAGACCGAGTAGTTTTTGCAGAGAGAAGGGGAGAAAAACTTGGCCGCTAGCCGAGTACCACGTGCCGGTACCCAGCGTGTTTCTCTGCTTTCCAAAAATGTTTTTGGACGTTCCGGATTTTAAATAAACTCTTCCATCCTTGGAAGAGTTTATTTAAAATCCGAACCATTAATTGCACAGATGAATAGCTGTAATTGGACGCTACGGATACCACGTCAGACACCACGTATAACCCTGTTTGTTCCCAAAATTTTCTCAGAGAAGTGGGAGGCTGTGGGTTTCATTGGTAGTTAAGGAGTCAGGGCTGAAATAGTATAGACCATGTTTTTGTATTTTTGCTTGCATTGATTAAGGCCTGCTGTGCTTAATCGGGGGTCCATTGACGTGGGATTATTGTGGAAATGATTGGCCGGTCCCATTTTCAGTGTTTTGTCTCATTCAAGCACTTTAATGTGTTTCAATTCCAAAAAAAGCCCACACACGCTGACGCGCGCAGGGGCCCACTTTCTCTCTATATACTACTAAAAAGAAACGCGTGGGCTACGAATCACATGGACCAAGACAGCTGTTATTGGAGAAATGATCGTGTGTAGTGCAGCACACGCCAGCAGCACATGCAAAACACAGGAAAAACTTTTCGTGTCTACTCCCCTCTCTCTCTCTCTCTCTCTTTCCTCCCAGCCTTTTTTGAGGATTTGGGGTGCCTGCTGTGCACCCACCGGCACAGCAGGTGCTGTGCACCCATCCGAGCCCTCCGTTGCTCGGATGGACGGCCCAGATTTCATCTTGCATGCGCTGCAACGAACGGTTCGGATGCAAATGTGCTGAGGTGAAATTTGGGCCATCCATCCGAGCAACGGACGGCTCGGATGGGTGCACAGCACCTGCTGTGCGGTGGCTGCACAGCAGCCACCCCGTGTCCCTTTTTTGATCATTCTGTCTCTCTCTCTCTCTCTCTCTTTCTTTTAAATTTTTTGAATGTTTATAATTTTTATTTTACGTATCTATTTTTAATAAAATTTACTTTTTTAGAACGTACTCGACGACATCTACCAAACAAGACCCATATTGAATATGAAATTATGTGGATGTAAAAAAAAGACTTTTTGGGTGTAGACTTCTATTTTTGGAGGATGTGAATTCTTTCATTTCAGAGGGTGTGAATTTTGTATTTGAGGGTTGTGAATTCTTTCATTTCGGAGAGTGAGTTTGTGTAGATGATGTGTAAAATCTGCATTTAAGGTAGGGGTGTCCACGGTTCGGTTCCGGCCAGATCGGTTCAGGATTTGACCCGAACCGGTAATAACGGATTTAAGTTTTCAAGATCCGGAACCATCCGTGGATGATATACGGACAGATCGGTTCGGTTCCGGATTTGACGGATCGATTCCGGATCAATTTGGCGGTTTGGGCTTTCAAATGGGCCTCTTTACTTGGGCCAATCTAGATAATTTCCCAAATCATTTTCCGGCCCATTTCACACAATCACAACAAAAAATGGCCCATTTCACACAGCAACAGAAAATGGCCCATTTCACACAACAACAACAGAAAATATAACACAGTAGCCAAATTGCTCAAATGCAAATGTAAAGTAGTAGCCACTAGCCAAAGTGCTCAAAGCCTCAAACATAACACTGTTCTCGGGATTATCCTTACAAGCCTTTGTATGTTTCAACAAGTTCGTTGTCCCACTCGAAACTGACCCAGCAGCATATTCTTTCATACAATAGTTACAAAAGGCCTTTACAATATCTCCAGCACTATTCTTTATCGGTGTAAAATGTGCCCAACATAGTGATACTTTTCTACCTTTACCTGATTGTGGGGGTGGTTTTCCAGGTTGTTTGCAAGCCCTTTTAGAGGGTGGAGAATCCTCTTGATTAATGGAGGAGGTCTCTGGTGGAGGTCCTGGAGGATGAGAAGCCATGGTCTACAAACAAAAGAACAAGTTGTACATAAGCAAAGTAGCAAACTCATGCTTAGTTGAAAGATAAAATGAACTAACTTTGTAAAATTAGTATAAAATTTGCCTAATCATTAGTATAAAATTTGTAAACAAACTTTGTAAAATTAGACAGTAAACTACAATACTAGTATAAACTTTGTAAAACTAGTATAAAATTTGCCTAATCATAAAACTAGTATAAAATTTGCCTAATCATAAAACTAGTATAAAATCTAGATAGTAGACACTTAGACAGTAAACAAACTTTGTAAAATTAGTATAAAATTTGCCTAATCATAAAATATAAATAAACTTTGTAAAACTACAATACTACATGTAGTTAGTATACCTAGCCGGCCCATGTTTCCTTATCGGAATTCGTAGGCATAATCTGTTAATACAGACCAATTGTGTAAAGATTAGTCTTTCCTTTTTTGATTTTTCGGTGATTTATGTATAGATCTAGAACCAGAAATCATTAGCCGAAATTAATACGGACCAAAAACAACTCATTAGCCGTGATTTTGAGGATCAAAACAGAGACCACAAACATAAACATATTGATCTAGAACCAGAAATCCAGAGAAAAATACGGACATGATGCAGATTTGACCGATTGAGAGAGAGAGAGAGAGAGAGAGAGAGAGAGAGAGAGAGACGTACCAGAGGTAGAGACTAGAGAGAAAGTCGTCCAGAATCAGAGGTCGTTGGTCGCCGGTGGTGGAGGAGGAGAGGGAGTCACCGAGTCAGGGAGGCATTTTTTTCACAGAGATGAAGAAGATATGAGGAAGTGGGGCGGAGAGAATGAGGAAAAGAAAATATTAGGGTTGATGGTTATGTAACACGTATATTTCTAGTTTTTTAGTTTTTTAGTTTTTTTTTCATTCAGTCCACGGGTTGGTCGGTTTAACCGGAACCGACCCGAACCGAAACCGCCAAACAATGAACTCTCGATCAACCAACCATCCGTAACATATTCGGATGGGTTAACGGACGGTTCGGGTTGAGCGGATCGGGTGATCCGCTGGACAGCCCTAATTTATGGTGTGTGAATTCTTTCATTTTGGAGGGTGTGAATTTTACATTTGTGGGTGTGAATTCTTTCATTTTGGGGTGTGAATTGTGTTTTTTTTGGGGGTAAGTTGTATAGAAGATGTGTAAATTCTGCATTTGATGTGGGCGATTTTTTATTTATTTTGGACGATGTGAATTCTGTATTTTGAGGGGTGTGAATTCTTTTATTTTTTGGGTGTGAATATTTGTGTAAATTAGTCCTGTGAATTCTTCGTTATGGAGGGTGTGAATTGTGTGATAAGGAGTGTAAATAATTTTTTTATTATGTACATATTTTCATATTCAATATGGGTTTTATTTTAAAAATCTCGTCGAGTAGGTTTCAAAAATATAGTAATTTTTATAAAAAATAAATGTGAATAACAAAAGTTATTTAATTTTGAAATCTAAAATAAAATAGAGAGAGAGAGAGAGAGAGAGAGAGAGAGAGAGAGAGAGAGGTTTCATGGATGTTTGTTGGCTGTACAGAAATAGTGACGCAAGGTCGCAATAAATGCGTTAGGAACAAGGTTGACCAGGTTATTATGTGGGTTTCCTATCTGACGTGCGTGTAAAATTGGAAGAAGCGAAAAAGTTATGTTATGCCTCCTCTGACGCGCGTGTAAAAAAGGGCCTAAATGAAAGATAATGACGCGGGGCCTAGATGAAAAACCATCCTAAAAGGGGCCGGCTTGGAAGAACCCCGGGATTATTTCCTAGGAAACAAGAGGCTAATGAGGGTTGGGGCTGTTTTTGCATAAATAGTCCATTTGGGCCCATTGATATATAGCTGATTATTCCGTGATAAGCAAACAAGAGCTAGTGGCGGTCGACTGGTTGGATCTAATTTGGAATTGAAAACTAGTGTAGAAATCGAAACATGTGATGAGATCACGCAAGACGTGGAAATAAGAAGCCCTATATTTATTGGGTAGTCTTAGGGCTCCAATGCTTGGTCTTTAACACTTTTTTACCCAACACTAGCGAGAGGTCTACAGAAAATGACAACTGGCCCATATTTAACTGACTATATTCTTTTATAATAATTTGGTAAATTTCAAAGTAATTAAGCTCGGACATACCAAAACAAAATTTCCATAACCCTATTTATAGTACAAACGTTCAAATAAAGCATGAGACACATACAATATACCAAATCAGAGGTGAAGGGAAAAGAAGCAGGATTAAAATTAAAGGCCATAACACAAATTAACAAAGAAACTCGCAGGGCCAATGCAATAAAAGGAAAACAAAATAACTTAAAAATTTGTAGGCTTTATTATAGGAGACATTGTACAATCAAATCTAAAAAGGGCAATTGACAGGCCGCTCCAGTTTTTTAAGACCATTTATCGTGCACTCCTTTCCCACTCCAAGAATACACCAGTAACTCTTCCATGAAATATTCTTACAAAATTACCGAATAAATTCCTCTCTCTCTCTCTCTCTCTCTCTCCCTCCCTCCCTCCCCACCCTACATGGGCACAATCTATCTCTCCTTAACTTCCTAAAGCGTATGAAAGTGCCTAAATCATAAGGTACCATATGAAAGTGTCTAAACCATTAAAACTCTATAATAGAAAAGTGCAATGGCGGAGCTATGTGAAGGCCAGTGTGGGAAAGGGCCCACACTAGATTTTGGGGAATTTTTTTTTTTTTGGCATTTGCAAAAATAAATATATTATAAGTTCAATTAGAATACTCCCTATGTCCCATATTAATTGCTCCCTACGAATATCCGTGCCATTTTTAAAAGTTTATATCTTTTTATTTGTAGTATTCTTAAAGTTTTTGAAAATTTTGTCTTATAGAACTAAATGAGATCGATCAAATAAGATCCATATTGCATATAAAATACATTATAGATTGAAAACTATAAGAGTTTTAAAAAGGCACGTATAACCGTAGGGAGCAATTAAATTGGGACGGATGGAGTATCATTTTTTTTAAAAGAGAACTTATTTATTGCCATTAAATGGTGTCACAATACCCTTTTTCTCTACATATTTATGTGAGAATCAATATTCAACGTATGTGTCTCACCTAAAAATGTGATGGAAAAGGGTGTTAGGATACCAAGTAGGGATGCCCCAATATTAAATACTTATAAGAATGCAGCCTCAATTCACCAATTTTCGCCTCAAGACTATCATGTGTTACAAAATGATGATTATTATCATAAATGCAAGTCAAGCGAGAATTCTTTTTACATTCGCACTTATATTGCTTTTTAAATCTATCAATAACGTCTCTCTTTTGTGTTTTAGATAATTCGTTGAGAACTAAAAATTGAATTATTTTACATATAAAAAATAAGAAATTGTCTAAAACATAAAATTATTTTTGATCTTTCGCCATAGCTATTTTATTTAATGTAATAGTTAAATAATTTTCAAAAATTGGAATATATGTTGAAGAAAAAGTTTAAAAGAAAATCAAGGCATGTTCGCTTCTTAAAAAGGAGAGATTTTTTTCCCACAACAAAGAGGTGTGTATGGATTGATAGGATTGTGCCCTCACTGATACAGAATTCTGGCTACGCCACTGGATTGTGCCATCACTTATACATATTTAATACTCCAATAATAAATTCAAAAGTAATTAGTTTTCATTTCGAAAACACTAAATTATATTGAATGATACAGTGCTATAATGATACTACATTCATAAAATGATATGATAGTAACAAAATTTGAGATTAATCTCTCAATTTATCAAATTCATCCCGTAAAAACATGAATGACTGTATTTAGTCTTGAAAAAATCATTAAACAAATTTTTGTCATAATTTAGCCTCCTCCGGCTTGGACTCCTAGTTCTGCCACTGTACATTTAGTATTGATCGCTCCACAAGAATATGTAGTGATGAAGACTGTTAGGCCACCACATGATTTTGCCCAAAACCACTCAATAATTTTTCGTATTTGTATGTGCGCCATACAATTTTTCTTTTGTTTTTCTCCTAATCAGGAGACAGACTTTCCTCCTTTGAATAGTGCCTCTGTCTGTACATGTTTGCATGATTAATTTCCCGCCTTGGACGCTATCGTTAGTCAGTGGATACTGCAGAGAAGCAATGAAAAAAATTCCTAACATGTTTTTCATGCTTACGGGGACAAAAAGGCTACACCCACACAACAAATCCCACACAAAATACACACAATACTGTCACATAGGGTTAGGGTCCTGTATGAGGGATTCGGGATCCCGTAGTGCGTTTCTGCATTATAAGATTTAAAAAGTGCGTCTCTCGCACTATAGGGTTGTAGGACGGCCAAAATTACGTCGTTTAATTTGGGTGTGCAAATGTTTAAAATCACAATATTTTCTCTCTCTTGGGATTATGTCAAGTTTAACATTAATATTTTTATTTTTTGTGGGCCTTTTAAAAATCTAGAAAATTCTTTGTGACTTTAAATTTGTACAGGACAACATTAGCTAATAAAATTCATCCATTTTTGTAGAAATACTAGTTTTTAGAAAGTGTCTTTAGGAATGAACATTCACTAGTACTAAATTTTTTTTTTTTTATCAATAAATTTTATTAAAACGGGAAAAGGGAACTGTATTTAACCAAAAAATCATTAAAAAATTTTTGTCAAATTTAGCCTCCTCCCTAGGACTCTAGTTCTGCCAAACAATAAACACAAAAATAATAAGTTTCGCTCCAAAATCAAGAACCCAAATGTAACAATAAAGACTTTAGGCCCCAAGTTTTGGAAAACTTTTTTTCCCAAAAACTAATAAACAAACCAAACCCTAACCCAAGATACACCAGTTTTCTTTTATTTTCTCCAAACCATCAGGAGCAACACCTCCTCCTTTGAATAAATACCCACCTCTGTCTGTACATGTTTGCATGATTAATTTCCCGCCTTGGACGCTATCGTTAGGAACAGTGGATACTGCACCGAAGCAATGAAAAAACCAACATGTTTTTCAAACTTAGAAAACAAAAGAAACACGAAACAAAAAAGATCTCCACAAAATCCGGAAAGTCACAATAGTAGTTAAGATCCAAATTGAGGGACTTGAGCAACCTATGCAATAACCATTGAGATCCATCCACCTCGTTTTGGGTGAGCCGCCACCATCTTCACCGCAAACCACAATATTTTCCCTTTCTCTTGACTATGTCAATGCCACCATCAATAAACTTATTTTTTGCCGACCTTTTAAAAATCTAGAAAACCCTAGACTTTAAATTTTTAGAGAGAGGCATTAGAAAAAATGTTAGAGAGAGAGGAATACTTTTTTAGGTTCTTCAATGCACCACACTTCACTAGTACTATTGTATGTGTGTTTTTGTGAGAAGCCCCCCTTAATATAACAAGTGGCATAATTTAGAATTTCTAAGCACAATTGGCAATTTACACATCTTGACTCTTATTCTTATACACTGTAACCTCTTCTCATCTCGAACGGGCATTAGTTTTACAAAATCAAGGAAACCCAAAAATTAATAAGTTTAAAAATGTGTTTAATTGTAGACTTTTTGTTTTGAGAACCAAGTTTTAGGGGGAGAAAACTTCTACTGCTAAAATAAAATAATAAACCAACCCCAATCTAAAATAAGTTACTTTTATGTTCACGTATAGAAGAAATTAAAAATCAAATTTGATTTTGAAGAAAATAAATACCCACTTAAAAATGCTCACATTTTGGAATTCAACAAATAAAACTAGGTTAAAATGACGTAGTTTTGAGGGATTAAGTAGTGGTGTTCTATTTGCACACAAAAAACGACGTAGTTTTGGCCGCCCTACAACCCCGTAGTGAGGAGGCGCACTACAGGATCTCCGAATCCCTGTAGGAGAGTGTTGTGTGAATTTGTTGTATGTAGCATTGTTGTATTTTTTAGTAAGAATTAACCCTTGATCATGTGAATAGAGGTATATGGTGTCTATCAACTAGACTACCATCCTACTTGCATGTGATAGAAAAACTAACGAGGCTTTTCCCTTTCACTTGTTTACGAGAAATTTCTCAGTGCCGAGTGGGTATTGCTCACATGATACCCACTCGATTGTCTCAGCCGTCCACAATACGATCCGACGGTCCGGATTTTAGAGAGAGAAAAAGAAGAGAGAGAGTGTTTGGGTGAGAGAGAGAGAGAGAGAATCAATCTGGGTCGCCCAAAACACATTTGGACAACTCGGATCATGCTTGGGTACCAAGTGGCAATATCCACTCGGCACCCAAAAAAATTTCCCTTTTTACAGAAGCACCCAAATTTTGACCCTTTGTAAAAACCGTAGGCCTAAGGGGGTGTTCCACTAACAAAAAACTGCTTTTTTCAAACACCGAGACTTGTCATTCTCTCACAACACATCACATAAAAAACCGTAAAACCAATTTTTTCAAAAAACTGGGTTAGTGGGACACCCCCTAAACCTAAACCCGTCCAAAACACATGAAGCAATAATTTATTCTGAATCAATTGAAGGGTACATTCAAATTTGATTGACAAAAGAAGCAACCTTTTGA
Organism: Vaccinium myrtillus; assembly: GCA_016920895.1. Taxonomy (NCBI): domain Eukaryota; kingdom Viridiplantae; phylum Streptophyta; class Magnoliopsida; order Ericales; family Ericaceae; genus Vaccinium; species Vaccinium myrtillus. Next base: position 13,469,397 of record CM029278.1, on the reverse strand, counting down.
ACCAAATGCAAAGCATTTTCACAAGTAGGATTCAACACATGGAAGCAATGACCCTCTCCTTCATTCTCCACCAATTCCACATCCCCTTTCCAACCACTATTCTTCAATGTCTCAAAATACTCCACACCCCTCGGTTTCTACTCATCCATCTCCGCCACCAATACCAGCACCTTCTCACAACCCATTTTCGCCAATTCCGGATCCGCCTTCGGGTTCAACTTCGGGTCACTATCCGTCCCGCTACTCCCCGGGTACAAGTACCGCACCATGTTATTCGGTTCACTACCCTGAAAATACGGGTGCACAATAACCGCCCCGGAAACCCGGAAAGCTTCAAAACCCGTAGTCCCAACCCGGACCGCTACATCATGGGCTATAGTCCCTCCAGCACTCTCACCCAGCAAGAAAACCCGCCCGAAATCGACGTACTGGTTTAACCATAACTCGGGTCCGTTCCCGATAGAATGGGTGGAAATCCACTGCAACGCGGACCAGGAGTCATCAAATGCGATCGGCAGCGGGTGCTCTGGAGCGAGCCTGTAGTCAACGGATACGGCGACAACGTTGGCTTCCGAGAGGACCGAGACTAGACGGTTGAGAAATTTAGCGGTGGTGGTGCCGAGGGCGGATCCGACGCAGAAGGCCCCAAGGTGGTAGTGTACGACGAGGGGGAGTTTCATCTGATCTGGGCCGTTGATTTTGGGCAAGAAGATCCGGGCTTTGACCCCGCTTTCTGGGGAGATCACGACGTCTTTCGACTCGACGCCGGTTTGGGGATCGACGGCTGGTGGGACGAAGGTGGAGACCATAAACCTCTCGACATGGCCGTTTTTGTGTACTTGGAAGAATGGTGGGAATTTGTGGGTTATTTCGTTATACTGTGTTTGGAAGTTGTGGAAGAGAAGAGAAAGAGAAGAGAAAATAAAAAAGGGAAAATGGGAAAGAAATAGGGAAGAAACTTGTTATTTTCTTTTGTTTGGTTTGTGAAAATGAGAGGAAAATTTGCACTCATGGGAGAGAGAAGGAGAGAAAAAAAGTAGTTAATTTTCTCTTCTTTTTCCTTTCTCTTCCCTTTCCTTTCTCTTTCTATTTGGAAACCAAACAAATGAGAGGAATTTTTTTAAATTTTCTCTTCTTTTGGAAAATCGGAGGAGTCCGGTTTCAGGGAATTTGTGGGTATATATATATATAGACACACACATATACATACAACAAATATCTAATAAGGGCTTCTTAAATTCTTGGTGTTTTTGTTCGGGATCGATTTGACGATCCAAACCGTTGGATGTGTTTAAAACGTGTTTTTATGGTTCACCGTGAGGATTCAAAAAAAAAACCCTAGAAGTGGAACTTATATATCCGATATTTAGGGCTCAAAAATGTATATGTACATTTTTATCAAAAACTGCTTGGATGAAGCCCTTCCGGGCATATATATTTTTGGACGAATCCTCGTGTTGGACCTTAAAAACAATTTTTAAACACATCCAACGGTTCGGATCGTCGAAATTAGACCCCGAACAAAAAAAGGTTCGGATCGTTATTAATTTTACGGAACAAGATGCAATTTCTTCACATATGTAGGGGTATCCTGTACCTGAATAAATTAATTTTTGTCAACATGTTTTTTTTTTTTTTTATTAATGTGAATGCAATGTAAGCCTACAACATGGTAGTAGTAGTAGTAATTTTTTTTTTTTTGGACACGGAAATGAGAAGATTATATTAATGAACGTCCAACGCACTTACAAAAACGGAATTAATTACACAAAGATCTTGGACAAATCCAAACTAATCATCTTAATAGAGAACAAGAAACACACAAGGCAATCGATGTGTTTCACCCTTAGGGATGGTAACTCCGTCGATCCAATCTGCTCCGATCCATCCCCGCCCCTTTCAGGTTGGAGTTCCGGGGATTTTTTCGGGGTCCGGGTCGGATTTGGAGGAAAAATAAAAATAAAATCGGGGATCGGGTTAGAGGCGGTTCTACATACCCCCGACCCGTTTTTTTTTTATTACACATCTAATATGTTATTCACATTTAGACCTCTTGAATTATTGTTGATTGCTAAGGTTTCTTCAAAATATATACTAATTAGTTTATGATAAATACACTTCATTCTTCACTTCTTAAACATAACCAAACATAATTTAGTTGGTAATTACAGCATTCAAGGAATCCTTTACTATTATGTAATTTTATTTGGTTGGTTGGGATTTTTGGTGGAAAATTACAAATTATTGCCATATTTTTCACTATTTGGTGGTTTAGGTATCAAATATGTTGGTAAAGTCTAAGGGGTATTTTTCTAGATTTTTTTAATTTTTTTATTGGTTTGGTAACTTTTGGATCAGGGCGGAGATCCCCGATCCCCGTTAGGAGTAGGGATGGAGGGTGGAGATGATTCCCGTCCGGGGATCGGGGCGTGGATGGAGGTAGATATGAAGTTCAGGGATTAGAGGCGAGGATGGCCAAATCCATCCCCGATCCTCCCCATTGCCATCCCTATTCACCCTAAGCCAGACATGGCCTGATGCAAAACAACGACACTTACAAGATTCATACCTAGAATCAGCATCTCCGAAGAGACTTAGTGCTAGTTAAAGATAAAAGACAAAGAATACCCAGACGATCGGATGGACTCCAACCAAACATGCTCGCACCAATGAATTCTCAAAACTACAGATCTTTAAAGTCATCACGAGTTGTTTTGCCAGCGATATCATGAAGGGTAAGAACACTGTTGGCACAAATACCAATGTAAAGCAACCACGCCTGAAAAGTACCCGATCTGTAGACGAAAATTCGTTCGAAGACGAAACTAACAACTCTCACAAAGCGAGAGACATAACCCTCTCAGATCAGATGACAAGTCGTTGATCTGGAGAGACAAGAAAAAGAAAGAACGAACGAACGAAGAAAATAAATAGTACCATGACCCTCCCCTCCCACCACCACGGGTATTGAAATCCTAGGGGGGAGGAGAAGGAAGAAGAGTAATATTAGTGGTGGCTAGGATTTTCAAGAAAAGAGAGAGAGAGAGAGAGAGAGAGAGAAAAGAGGTAGTGGTAGTAGTAGTAGTAGTAGTAGTTAGATGTGTAAGGAAACTAGAGTCTGGAGAGGAGATTATTGGTTTGAGAGATCGGACTTGTTCAATTGCAGGCTTGCAGATACTGACTAGTTAAACCATTACAAATTCAAGTTGACTTGACCTCAAAAGTTGCGTGATCAACTATCCAAAGGTAAAATAATCAATTACGTCCCAGACTCACAATAAAAAAACTGAGAAATTAACTGATTAGGGCGAGACCCAATTACATAATGTGAATGATTAGCTGGGTTTTGGGGGCCAAATTAGGACAAGTAATATTGATTCTTTATTTTTTGGAGGGAAAACCAAAGAATAAAGGAAAGTGGAGACCATCCAAAGATTTTGTTTCATCCTCACTTTCAACTTTTCATTCTTAGTTTTTTGGCTTTTTCGATTATGGTCAAAATATATTTTGAATTTGATAAGATTGTTTGAGAGAAATGTGCAGAATAAATGTTGAAACAAGAGTAGTGTTTGCAGGGCCGGCCCAAAGGTTTTGAGTGCCCTAGGCCTAACCCAAAAATTATGCCCTAAAATTTGTTTAAACAACAATCACAAATACAAAAAAACTAAAACAATATAAAGTTCTACTAAAAAAATTAGCCACTAAAAAGTGAGTCGATTATCAAAAAGTATTATCGAACATGATACACTATCATACATGATACACATACAGCTGTCGTTCAAAATTCTTTAGGCGAGCCACTCAACATTGCACTACAAATGTTGGGAAAAAAAATCCTCACCACATATCCGATTGAGCCCTTAAAAAAATGAGCAATCAAAAAGAAAATGTTTGGTTACAAGAAACTTAATCAGGAACACTAGAACTTGAAATGAGCTAATCTTAGTTTCAGGGAAAATTAGATACAACAAAATCACGTTCATGCAATGCATTTGATGGCTCCATACATGAGTTGCTATGTTGAAGCACTCAGCGCATAATTGCATAGGTGAGGTTTAAGGCTCTAGTAGAGTGGAATGCAATCCTTTAACAATTTCTTCCGATGTGGGACTCTCAAAGTAGTGTTTATTTGTGTAGTCCCACATTGCCCAACTTGGAGAACTCACTGCAAGAGGTTCTCATATAAATAGAGAACCCATCTCTCAATCCTTTGTGTCGGGCACTATAGTTTTTCTATTGGACTTAAAATACTCCTATTCAAGCTTAGTAGTGAAAATCATGGGTGTGCCCCTTATTTCTTAAGTTTTTGGAAATGCCCTAGGCCCAGTCCTTGTGGGCCTTGGGCTTGGGCCGGCCCTGAGTGTTTGGAAAATATGTGCAAACTACATTCTATAAGTCCTTTTGTTAATCAAAATGAGAAAAATGAAAAATGAGAAGTTGAAAAACTCCTCTCAACCTATTTTTTACTTTTCTTTTCTAAACTCAAAACCCAAAAACTCATTTTCGGAAAATGTGTTTTCACTATAGTGTGTTAAACACCTAGAAGTAGAAAATGCAAAAATAAGTGACCAAACACCCCCTAAATATAGCTTGTCTTTCTAGAAGGTGTGGTACGACCGAACAAATATTTAAAAGTTCATTATTTATCTTTGCTATTTTCATTTTGTCTATCCCCAATGTAAAAGCGGCAAATATTTAAAAGTTCATTATTTATGTTTGCTATCTTTGTGTTTCTCCCAACATAGTTAACTTACAATTATACCCTTTATTGTGTTGCTAAATGACGAGTATTGCCACTATAGATGTCGGTCCCGTTATTGCCACAGTCAAAGCCCGTTGAATGTGCAGCCGGCAAAGGACTATTTGAGCCCACCCGTAAAAATAAGAATTAACATAAACTTTTATGTAAAAGTAATAAGCTCACCAAATTATACTCCTCAAGTGACCATTGCTATTGAAATTGTGCTTAACGCTGACGGCGTTAAGCCTTTTGTGATTTTCTAGTCCCTGAAATTTTTTTCCGATTGCTAGTGATGTAATGTGTTTAGGGTTTGAGCCGGGTTCCCTCTTTGAGTTCTTCTCTTCGACTTTTGAGCGGATTCATCATCCCGTCCCCGTTTTCACTCCCGATCCAGCCGGTGGCTGTGTTAGCCTAATGTCGTGCTTGTTTCATCAGTTAGTAGATTTGGTTTCATTCCTATTTTTTGATGTAATCGGTGCCGGATGGCTGTGTTATGAAATTTCTTGACGTGTTCAAAAAAAAAAAAAAAACGATCCAGGTCGTACGATTCGGTTCGATTCACGGTCAAAACAACATGAACTGATCAACTTAACAGCAAACAAGCAAGAATCATATGCACCATGCAGAATTAATCGAAGAACAGATTCGTGAATAAATTGTGTTACAACATAATACATTTTAAAGATTCAAAAAATCCAAAATTAATTAATAGCAGATGGTGTCGCAATAAATATTAATGTTAGAACAAGTCGCGCCAACTATTATATTTTACAATTATTGGACACAAGGATTATGACTAATATGATAGAAATAGGGCGTATGACAAACATGATAGAAATAGGACGTATAACAAATAGGATAAAAATTGAGCAATAGAAATAGAAAAAGATTGAACGCCGTAATCAACATAAATATTGCAACAAAACAATGAAAGAGTACTACTCCCTCCGTCCCTATTTAAGTGATGATGTTACTATTCCAGCTGGATTCGAAAGTTGTTTATAATTTTCAATCTATATTACATAAAATATGCAATATGGATCTTGTTTTATAGAAATCAATGAGTTCTAAAATACAATTTTTTCAAAAGTACATAATATATTATAGATTGAAAGTTATAGATAATTTAAAAATAAAGTCAAAAAGTGAAAGTGGTCATTTAAAAAGGGACGGAGGGAGTATTAGGCTTTAAAGATGTTTCAAATGTGATGGCAGCGCAAAAGCTGGTAGTCGACAAGATTGATGATTTTGATGGGGAAAAGGGATACATGTCAAGGTAATCTTTTCCTTCTTACTTAGGATATTGTTTGGAGTGCCTTTACGCCCCGATTGGCTGCAGCATTAAGTTATACCTCCTCCCCTTATCCCGGTCCCTCGAAATAATAATTGGTTTGGGAACAAAATTGGTACCCGGATAAGTTAATACCCCCCTCGAAATAATACCCCTTTACCCCCTTTCCCTGGTATAATTTAATAATACCGCGCTGCGCATTGTCCAAACGTTGCGATCTTTTGGCGTTTTGCTTCGCAATATTTCATGGTTGAATTGGTTGTTTAACCTACTAAATAATTTCCCCACTAAGTACCCCGATATATATCGTATGAAAAAAAAAAAAAAAAAAGGTTCAACAGCGCAAGCAACTTAAAACATAAATAAATAAATTAGCACCACACTATAGCCGGATTAAAAATATTAAGCCACTAAATGTTTGAGAAAAGATTAAAAAAAATGCGTTGACATTAAATGACCATTATGCTTGATGATGGCAAGAACTGAAATTGATTTTGAAGAGGACCAAAATGTGAGACCGTTGTTATGAGAGCCCAACATTAGAAGAGACATGCAACGCGAAGAAGATGCAACAGAAATCAGCAATGGAGGCAAATGAAGAATTTAGAGTATTTATGCTTGACCGACCGGGTGACTTAAAGTAAAGACGCGTCCCAAGCGTAGGACTCTCGACCGGTGCAGCATAATATCCGGAAGTACCGGAGTCGAACCACAGAGACGGACGAACGTGTGCAGGACTCAAAGATGACGGGTTCACAGTTTATCTTGGCTCTTAGGTAGCCACCCTTTGTTTAATGAGGATTGATTTACTAACTCGATTACCAAACTAAATTAACTAAATATGGATTTGAAAATGAGAGTACAGCCGTGGGAACCTAGCGTCCGCGACTAGCCAAACCGATGTTTACTCGGGCCACAATTAACTTTTTTACTGATTTTAGAATAAGAAAAGGATCCCTAACAAATGCGCACCACCTGTCACCAGATTCCGTGCGCATTCGAATTCCGGCGATGCCTGAGTTTTGTTTGTTAGAAGAGTTTTCATTTCCTAAAATTGCTCAAAAATCAAGTTAATTCGGTCCCGAGGTGAAACATCAATTAGTCTAGTGCGTAGCGCCTTCGCCCGAAGCCACACTCTATGCGACTACTCACTCATAATGCTAATAAACGCAGCAATAATATTAACCCTAGATCTAAACATGCTTCAAACAATTGAAATAAATAAAACACGATACCAAATATTTGCAGCGAGAGAACGGATGCGAAGAACAAGAAATCAACACTGGAAATCCTGAAGAACTTGAATTAAACTTGAATCTGAAAATGAAACTAAGAACAGCAGCCAAAGTTAATGAAAAGTAAATCTAAGCTATGAATGTCTACCCCTAATTCGAGCTAAAAGATAAGTATTTATACTAATCCCTTTTAATTTACAATTAAAATCCTAAAACAAATGGGAATTGCGTCGCACGAAGACCAAAACGCCACCGTTCCATAGCCGAGATAAGCTCTCGGTAGGGCTACACCAAAAGTGGTGTAGCCCTACCTAACCCATTAAGGCTGATAAGCTCGCGGTAGCGCTACACCAAAAGTGGTGTAGCCCTACCTAACCCATTAAGAGTCGTTTGACCCTTGACCCTCAAAGTTGACCGTTGACCCTTAACTCCACGGTAGCGCTACACCACTTTAGGTGTAGCGCTCCCCAAGGCTCTGTTCACTTCGCGAGCCCTTTTGAACCACTTTTGAGCGCTCCATAGAGATAGGGTAGCGCTCCCGACGTCATTTCTTTGTTTCCTTGAATAATTTCCTTGAACACTTAGTCTCCACGGCTTTGCTCTGCAATCCAATCTTGGCGCTAAAACAACCTTATTTTCCTGAAAACTAACAAAAACACAAAAACATACCAAAGCAACGCATCAAGTGGAAAATAGGGAATAAATTAGATAACAACGTGTTAAAACTACCCTACTGAGACACTTATATCTACGATATTGTGTGCCTATCAATTTACCAAGTGTATGAGCAAAAATAAATATGACAAACATGATAAAGGTTACTGGCGCTAATTGAGTGAATTGACCTTAATATTCAAGAAAATAGTTATGTGTTTTAATGAAATTAAACATGCAATATCTCCATTGAAATACTTGTTCACCACATATATTTCGATTGAAATAAAAAATTAAATACGATATGGTGACCGGTATCGAGCACGTGCTCCCAACGTCAGTATGTGTAAATACTTCGCTTTGCCCTTCTTTTTTGGTTAAGCTCCCCTCCATAATCTTAGCTTCCACACTCCACCAAAGTCAACTATTTTGTCTCATCTTGGGCTTAAAAACAATATTGAGGTGTTGTTCCACTAATTTGGATTTTTGATTTTTTGGTATTTATTTTTAGTTAACGTTTGTGTGGAGAAAGATCCGTCTCGAAAGCCATAAAAATTTTAGTTAATGTTTGGGAGGAAAATGACCTGCCTCGATAGTCGTAAAAAGCCAAACAACAAAATTAGTGGAACAAGGCCCAAACCGTTTATGTAAGTAGCTTACGCATTAAAGAATATGTGTGTGAAAAACCATATTGATTGAAAACTGATATCTAAATGAACAAATAGTTGACCATATTGATTACATCTGCTGATTTCCGATCAAGCAGATTTTTCCTACACATATTCACAAGTACGAGATATGAGATTAATGGTTTGAATCTTCTTTGTAAGATCAAGATGAATATAAACTAATTGAGTTTTGTGGGATACGAAGAATAAGGATACGGACGGGAGCTTAACCCTTTCTTTGTGAGGGAGAAAGGAACATGAGTGTACTTAACTAAGGCTTTCCTTTGTCAAAAAGAAGATTATGGTTTTTTGGATTTTTTGTCTCGTCTTTATTCAATTTTTTTTTTTGCATTTGTTAGTTTCAAATAATCCAAGTATTTCGACTTTATTCAAAAAAATATTTGGTTTGACCATAAATTTATACTTGTTAGATTCGTCTCGCCGAGAGGAATCCAGAAACTACAAAATCTTGACGCGAAACAAACAAATGCAAAAAGAAATTGAATAAAGACGAAACGAAAAAATCAAAAAACCATAATCTTCTTTTTGGCCAAAGGAGTTATAAGTTTTATGGATGATTTTCAAGAGGAGCAATTTCGTATATTTCTGCTTATGTTTGTTTTGCTAGAATGAAGGGTTTTGGTGGGTATTCATTTGACATCATAAATTTTCATCCAAGAATAACTTCAATTTACTCAAATTGTTGGTTGGATTTTGCCGAATGTAAAAGAAGCATGCGAGGCCTAATATTTGTAAATCTTTGCTGTAATACCCTAGGTTTTGGGGTAGACGGTATTTAGTCTCACATTACTTGTTTACATGAGTGATCTTGGACATATAACAAACCATGTAAGAGACTACTAGTAGCTTGGGCTTAAGCATTTTGGGTCATGTGGTGTGGATCAAATCAAGGTACTGGGCTAGTGGTCTACATGGAGTGTTACAGATAGTATCAGAGCCCCGCCCTAATCCAAGTGGAGGGTAGAATGCGCTCTGCCACCACGGATACCAAGGGAGATTGTTGCGACTATGCAACGAGAATTTTTTGCATCCCTAAGGGGAGAAGATTGTAATACCCCAGGTTTAAGGATAGATGGTGTTTAGTCCCACATTGGTTGTTTACATGAGTGATCTTGGACATATAACAAACTGTAGGATAGGTTCTTGGTTTAATCAAATAAACTTAATTTGGAGAGGCAAACAATGGCTAACAATTGAACAAGAATAAGAGAGTGTGTAAATGGGTAAAGAATTAGGCCAAATACACAAAAAGAGAAGGCAACAATACTAAGTTCCATTCTTCCTTAGACCATCATCATCCTTAAGTCACAACCCTAGAAGAAAGATGGGCTCGCGAGCACTAGCAAGAATAATGTCCTTGATTCCAGAGCCCTAAGTCACTTTCTCTCTCTAGGATTTCCGTGCCTTGAGAATGAATCAATCTATATGAGAATTTGTGAAAGAATGTCTCATATTTATAGGGATCTGCACCCAATCATTGGGCTGCAGACATTTCCCTAATAATATGATGACACGTGCTCTCTCCGTATACATGAGCAACGTGGGTGACGTCACTGGCCGTTAGGAAGATTCCCCTGGCTTATTCAGTGCACGTCATTCCATCGCGGCGATCCCTAATCCTTTAAAGCCACCAAGCCACTTGTATATCCCCTATTCCCGTGATGCTAGGGATGGTCGTGAGCCATTTATCTCGTGCCAATACCCCCCTCGAGGCTCATAATGACTTCCCTGCCCTTGCCTTATGGCCAGGTGCCGTCGCAAGCTCGGTATATATGTTCACGTAGGCATTAACTCCTTTCCGTCGCGCCAATTCTCTTTATTGAGGGTGTCGCGACAGGTGAATCCCTTAGGCCTCATTTGGTTCGCGGACTAAAACAGGCGGGATTGGTAGTCCTGGACTATTTGTCCTGAGACTAATTTAGTACTGAATCTCACACAATCCCCTGTTTGATTCATGCAGGATTAACATTGGGATATCTCATGTTTTGGTCAATCCCATGTTTGGTTCCCTAAACTACGTTTCGGGATTAATTCTAGGACCATCTCTTTGTTTCTCTCTCCATCTCTCAAACCAAATCCAACCAATTAAATTTTTCAAAACCAAATTCAAACATGATTCTTGAAAAAAATCAACATGAATTTTTCATAAACAAGTTCAACATCCAACTCCCATCTTTGGACCGAATGATAAGCCAAGGTCAAAATTGTTCTCCAAGATTCTTTCTGCAGCAAAACCAAACAACCATTTGGTTCAGAAACCTCAAAAACTCAAATGGGTTTGTGCCAAAACAAACCAAATCACAAATGGGTTTGTGCAAAATTCTCACCAAATCACAAATTAAAAGCATGCCATTCAACGATATCCATTTTCCATTTTGCGCTCCTTGGATATCCCATTTTCTAAACCCGAAAATATTCCATTTATCCAAAATTGAAAAGATATAATTTAGGACGACCCATTCTTTGAATGGAGATCTGGAGGAAACGATCTTCAATCGGCTCCTGATGTGGAGAGGAGAGAGAGAGAGAGAGAGAGAGAGAGAGAGAGAGAGGCGTGAATGGAGAAGAAGAAAAAGAAGAAAAGAGAAAAGTCGATGTATTCTAGGCTCTAATATTCTAGGCAAATTTGCTTAGTCTGGGACTGAGAATCCCCCAATGGGATAATATAGTACCATACAAATAAGATAAATTTTGTCCCGGTATTGCCGCTCCAACAAAAAACCACAACTTCCCAAATCATCCTTGAAGGAATGAGAAAAGGCCAGAACAGGAGAAAAACCAACAAACAAACTACCATGAAAGATAACAAAAAACTACAAGCCAACAACTAGTCAAAGACCCAAAGAACCGAGTCACACGAGTCACCAACATTGACTCGCACCGAGTCTGACCTAGCCACCCCAAGTCGAAGACGAGTTGCTCTATCACATCCCATCCCTAGGCCAAAACATCATCTCAGGCAAGATCCCGACACCTACCACCTCTTGCGACCACGGGTCCTGATGCACCTCCGGCGACTCTGTCAGGAAACTCGGTTAGTGCGAAGGAAAACAAATGAGGTAGGCTATAAGAATCGAAGAATGGTGGAGCAGCGGCCAGAGGAGAGGAGAGCGATAGTTATTCGAAAAGAGGAAAGAAAGCAAGAAAAGAAAGAGAAACTACTAGATCTAGCGGTGGTATGTTTGAGAGTAAATATAATCTGATAAAGTATCAACCGCATTTGATAGTGGGTAAGGTTACAAATGAAGCGAGCCACTCGTGAACAATTCAAAACTCGACCAGTAGACTCGTTCAATTTTGATTTGTCTACTAAAACAAACAGAAGTTAAACCTCAATTTTAGACTTGTTTAATAAATGAGCCGAATTTGAACATGACAGTATTCGACTCGGTTAAGCTCGGAACCTAGTTATATGTAAATTTGGATAAAGTATAAATTGTATAAATGGAATATGCAATAAATTACATGTATCCACAATAAATTTATTAGAACTTGCATATATAAACTTTTACAATTACTAGTATAAATTTATATATATTTACCTTTTCATAATCTCACTGTCTCCTAAAAATGCTTGAAGCATTCAATTCCACTCTCTAAGTTTAGTATAAATCCCTATAACCTTTTCATTCTTCTTTTTTTGGGTAAATACCTTTTCATTCTTCTTTTCCAGCCTATTGATATAACTTATGGATGCACGACTCTGTATTATTTAATTCTTTTTTTAAGTTATAATTCCTTCTCAATTTTTTTTTGTGTGCTTGTTTACTTTTCAAATTCCTTTTTGTTGCTCGTATTATTTAGTGCGCCGGCTAGTATATAATCCTTCCCAATAATGGTTTTTTTTTTGGTTCTTGTTCAATTTTTTTTTATATTAGTTTTGTGTCATTTTTTGTAATTTATTAGTTTGTTTCGACGAGAGAAATTAAAAAGTATAAAATTATAATCAAAATTTTTAAAAAGTTCACTAAAGACAAAAATAATAAATTTTTTTGTGGTTTATTGGATTATTTTTTGTCTTTATTCACAAAAATTTAAGTTTGATTAATAATTTTATACTTTTTAAATTTTTCTCATCAAGACAAACCAATAAACTATAAAAAAAACTACTGCAAAACTAACAAATGTGGAAAAAATTTGACTAAGGACAAAAAAAAAAAAACCACTAAGTTTATTTAGCCAAAGCTAAATTACTTTGAACTTATAAACCAAGTGGTTTATTTTTTTGTCCTTATTCAATTTTTTTTCGCATTTGTTAGTTTTGCGTTGATTTGTTGCATTTTATTGGTTCATATTGACGAGAGGAATCTAAAAGGTATAAAATTATTAACCAAATTTAAATTTTTGTGAATAAAGACAAAAATAATCCACTAAACTTCAAAATTTGGATTATTTTTTCTTTAGTTGAACTTTTTAAAATTTTTGATAATAATTTTATACTTTTTAGATTTCTCTCGTCGATACGAATTAATAAACCACCAAAAAATCGAAAGCAAAACTAACAAATGCAATTTTTTTAATAAAGACAAAAAAAAACCCAAATTGGATAATTTAGCCAAAGCAACCTACATGTTAATAGTATTTTTGTTTGACAGGAAAATATTTTAATAGGATTGATCTTTTCAATCCATCAAGAGTTGTCTGATCACCAGGCGGTAGCAGCCTGGCGGGGCTACAATTTTAGTTGGAGGGAGACAGATTTAAGGAAAGTATTTTGACTGAAAAATGTTATCATTAAATTATGTGTAGCTCTTGTTGTGCGGCACCGTGTTATGCACATTCCAGATTTCATCTCAACGCCTTCTTTGCATCCGAGCTGTTCATTGCCGCGCATGATGAGATAAAATCTGGGTTGTCCATCCGACCAATGGACGGTTGGGATGCAAGGTGCGCATTGCACCCTCCGCAATCTAAGGATCATTGATTGTCATGATATTAGAGAAATAATAAACCAAACATATGCGAAAAAAGTAGGGAGAAACAAAATACAAACAAAAACAAATAAGAGAGACCAAGATTTTTGTGGTTCGGCTTACGGATATAAACCTACTCCACAGGCCAGCAAACGAGAGACGATTGAACTATGTGAAGAGAATAATGCTCTAAAATGGAGACACTCACCAACCCCATGAAACCCCGTCCAGGAGGAATCTCTCACCAGAACAGAGTGCAATTGAGAGACGCTTCCCCCATTGTCCAAATTAACCCCACCCCCTCCTTTAATTTCCAAACTAACCCCACCGCCTCCTTTAATTTTTTTTTTTTTGAACTGCCCCCTCCTTTTATTGGGTTCTAAATTTTTTATTTTGTTTATTTAATTCATCTCTTTATTTATTTAATTACCTATTCAATTTTAATTTGGTTTACTCAAATGAAATTTAATTTGACTTTATATTTAAAACTTTATATTATTTAATTAGTTAATTAATTTGTCTTAACAATGAATAATAAAAAAAAAATCTAAAAGCGAATAAATATTACAATCGCTTTTTAAAGTGAATAAATATTACAATCACGTTTACAATATGCAACCCTAATCAATATTGCCTCCAAATTGTGCTCCCGGCGCGCTGCGTTCTTGCATTACTTCGAGCCACAAATGAAGACGTATGTTATAACTAACAACCCATCCTTTAGTTTCGTTCGATACATGCTCCCACCACCATGTTGGGATGGGTGGTACGGGGTAATGAGGGTGTAAAAAAAGTTGCACGAAGTGATCGCAAATACGGGCAATAACTATTTCTCGGCAAAGTTGGACTGGAACTGGAGGGATCTCAGGGGCAAGTGAGTAAAATAACCTACAATATTCTCGTCAAATATATGCAGTACGATGTTGTACTTTGATGCGATAACAGCCCCCAAAGTCATACAGTCCATCCAATTTGCCGGTGGTGCCGTAGGTAGGAACCAGTTCAGTGACCGTAATAGCTCTTCTGTGCAATTTTGTAAGAAAAAATCTGAATAAATGAATTAAATAAATAAGATAAAATAATTAAAAAATTAAATAAAAAAAGAATTCAGTTAAATAAACAATATTAAATAAATTAAAGAGAAAAAATACATAGAGAATATTGAAAAAATAAAAGAGAAGAAAGATATAAAGAAAAATAGATAAATAAATAAATTAAACTAATAAGATAAAAGAATTAAGAAATTAAATAAAAAGGAATTTAGTTAATTAAATAAACAATATTAAATAAATAAAAGAGAAAAAAATATATAGAATATTAAAAAAATAAAATAGAAAAAAGATATAAGGAAAAAGAGATAAATAAATAATTAAATAAAAGAAATGAATTAAATAAATAAATGAATTAAAATTAATTAATTAATTAAATAGAGGGCGATGGGGGCAGTCCCGTCAAAAGTGGCAGTGGGGTCCGGCCGGCCGGGGTGTGTGTGTCAAGGATGGGGAAAAGCAATTTGTAGTGCAATTTTGTTCACTATCTTTAAATGGAATTGAGGGATGGTGTTGTTCCCAATCTGTAAAAATTTTTCAGAATGAGAGCCGAATTTTTGTTTAAAATTAAATGTGTTTAGACAAAATGTGATCCGAGCCTGGCCCATCGCCGAAAGAAGAAATGACAAAATCGGAAGTCAACATGCATGTTGACTCCAAAGGGACAACATGCACCCCGGATCCCTTTAAATGATGTAAGTTCCACATCTGTAATACATTTTTTAAGGATAATATTCATCTTCTTTTAAAGAGTGTGAACAAAATTAAATTCAAAATAACACCTTTAGACTGAGAAAAATGACAAAATAAGAAGACAATCATAATATCACAATTAATATGGATGGGTAAAACAGAAAAGAAATCGAGAAACAGTACAATTTTATTAATACATTGATTTTCTCATCATTCCTCACCAAAATAAAAAGATTTCGTGGACATTCCCAAATCTTTTTTTCTCGCCATTTTTCACACATTCTAAATACAACTACGTTCTTAGCCGTTCGGTTAGCCGTTCGGTGCGGACGGACCTCCCGTCGGACCCATGGAAGGTCGTTTTATCATCCAATCAACGGAATGGTTCATTCGGAAGCTTGATTAACAAAAGAAGCCAATTTTTGAACCAAAAGAAAAGCGTTTTCACAAGTAGGATTAAACAGATGGAAGCAATGATCCTCTCCTTCATTCTCCACCAATTCCACCTCCCCTTTCCAACCACTATTCCTCAACGTCTCACAATACTCCACGCCTCTCGGTTTCAACCTATCCTTCTCCGCCACCAACACCAAAACCTTCTCACAACCCATTTTACCCAGATCCGGATCCGCCTTCGGGTTCAACTTCGGATCACTATCCGTCCCGCTACTCCCCGGATACATGTACTGGATCATCTGATCCGGTACATTAATCGCAAAATACGGGTGTGCAATAATCACACCGCGAACCCGCATACCTTCGAAGCCCGTAGTAGTACTCCCAAAACGAACTGCGACGTAGTTGGCTATAGTTGCTCCAGCACTCTCACCCGCTAAGAAAACCCGCCCGAAATCAACGTACCGGTTCAGGCATAATTCGGGTCCGTTCCCGTTACGATGAGTGCCAATCCACTGGAACGCGGACCAGGAGTCGTCAAATGCGATCGGCAGCGGGTGCTCTGGAGCGAGCCTGTAGTCGACGGAGACGGCAATGACGTTGGCTTCGGAAACTAGACGGGTGAGAAATTTGGCGGTGGTGGCGCTGAGGGCTGATGCGATGCAAAAGCCTCCGCCGTGGTAGTGTACGACGAGGGGGAGCTTTTTGATCGGATCGGGGCCGTTGATTTTGGGTAAGAAGATACGGGCTTTGACCCCGGTTTCTGGGGAGATCAGGACGTCCTTTGATTCGACGCCGGTTTGGGGATCGAGGGTTGTTGGCACGAAGACGGAGTTCATAAACCGCTCGACCCGACCGTCTTTGTGTACTTGGAAAAATGGTGGGAATTTGTGGATTATTTCACTGGCGGTGGAATCCATTGCTGGGAAATTTAGGGGAAGAGAATTTCTGGAGAGAGAAGGAGGATGAGGTGCGTTCTTGCGAGGCAATCACTGGTGACCGACTAAAATAGTGGTAGATGGGGCGTTAGTTGAGGAATTGAAGGTGAAAATCGGTGCTTGAACCGGGTGGACTTGTTTAGTTGTGATTTTTAATTCAAATGACTTTTAGGGTGTAGTACAGATGTACAAATTTTGTCGATGTTATTACTGTTGCTGTTATCAATAACTGAGGGGCTGCACCTGGACTTTCCTCGCGTAAAATATCAACACGGGGTTCAACGGAAGCCGCTCGTGGTTTGGCTCGTTGGGAAACTTTCTAGATCGAGTTTTGAGCTCGTTTAATAAATAAGCAAAGCTTAAACTGTTGGGGAAAATTCGGCAATAACATGAAATTCCAGAGAACAAGTTTCATTAATAATAAATAATTGAAATTACAGAATATCAAATTCAATTTAAGAACGAGCTACAAACTGAAGAGCGAAACCGAAACAACCGAGTCCTGTGTGATACCACAGTCTCCTTAACAAAGATTCGCCGCCTACCGTGGGTGTTATAGGATTCACCGGCGTCTCTGTCCCAGGATAAAACGGCTAAAACCACAAGCCGACAGAACACCACCGTCGACTGCCTTGGCGAACTTACTTGCGTCTGCCTCTCTCTCTCAAAGAAATGTATTTTCGGAAGTGACTTATAGAGTGCGAAGTACTACATACACCAAGAATGAGCTGAACTATTTATAGGCAACTAGTGGGCAAGTCTATGCCAAGTCTTCCCAAGTCTATCCAAGTCTTCCCAAGTCTATCCAAGTCTACCCAAGATACTTTGCTTGCAAGGCATGAGGGGAGATGACTCACCAAATTAAATGTAGCCAATGAATCTCACCACAAGGGGGAATGTACGGCAGGACTTCCTTCCCATTCGTCCTGATACAAAGTACACGTAATGGAACACATCGGTTGCCTCGAGAGACCCTCCGCGTGCCCATTTTAATTCATACCGAAATTATAAAATTTCCGACAATCCCCCCCATGAATGAAATTGGCAGGCAAACTGACGCAGAGTACAAAAGCTGACCCGAGAGAGAGGCAACGGATAATTCCTGCATAGGATAGGTAGCTTTTGGCTTTGAACCTTCCCTTGTGATAGCCTATCAAGTTTACTGGCAGACCAGTGTGCGGTCCCGCTTTGAACTGTTCCGCCGCCGGTGTAAACTGAGACAACAGACGTCACACAGGACTTCTCCTGACGTAGTATAGTTCTCACTGTTGGGTTCATTTTGGCCATGACACCCGCTTCCTGGTTCTGCAAGTATTTTCTCGAGAATTTTGCCAAGATTCTCAAAGAAGCGGCCCCACTTCATACTCACATAGGTGACCTTCTTATAAAGGGTATCCTGCTGTACCCCGGTCGACATTTCCGACGCATAAGAGTCATTAAAAGCAATGCTTAACCTCTTCCACTTTACAGGTATCACTGTTCCACATCATATACAGGAATAGGCAGGAGACCTCGTCTCCTCAGTGATCATTCTCGAATACTCGCAGAAAGTAGTCTCATTGAACCTAGATCTTGGGATCTCCAGTCAGCTAGGTTGGCTACCCTCGCGGTACTATGAGCGTAGTGGCTTTAACCCCATTCCTCTCGATGTTTGCTCAACTTGCTCTCGGGTTAACCCTTTGGTTAGCGGATCCGCGATATTGTCCTTTGACCTTACATAGTCAATAGTGACAACCCCACTGGAGAGCAGTTGCCTAATGGAATTATGTCTACGACGAATATGTCTCGACTTTCCATTATACATACTACTCAATGCCCTACCAATCGCAGCTTGACTATCGCAATGGATAGGAATTGCTGGCACTGGTTTCGACCATCTTGGAATATCCTCCAGAAATTGACGTAGCCATTCAGCTTCTTCCGTTGCTTTATCTAAAGCAATGAACTCAGATTCCATCGTAGAACGTGCTATACACGTTTGTTTGGAAGATTTCCAAGCAATAGCTGCACCACCAAGCGTAAAGACATATCCACTCGTGGATTTCGAGTCTTTCACATCTGATATCCAGTTCGCATCACAGTACCCTTCTAGGACTGCTGGATATCTGGTGTAGTGCAACGCCAGATCACGAGTATATCTTAAATAATGTAGCACCCTGACTATCGCTTTCCAGTGATCATGTCCTGGATTACTCGTGTATCTACTCAGCCTGCTAACTGAGTAAGCTATATCAGGCCTTGTGCAACTCATCAAGTACATGAGGCTCCCAATTATCCGAGAATACTCCAATTGGGATACACCTTCCCCCCCATTCTTGGAGAGATGGAGACTTAAATCCACGGGGGTCCTTGCGATTCTTGAATCAGACCGATTGAACTTTTCAAGAATTTTGTCAACATAGTGTGTCTGAGACAACGCAAGTCCGGCAGGTGTTCTGGTGATCTTAACACCTAGTATCACATCTGCAAGGCCCATATCTTTCATGTCAAACTTCGAGTTTAACATATCTTTGGTAGATCGAATGACCCTGTCATTACTACCAACAATGAGCATGTCATCAACGTAGAGACACAAAATGACGTACCCTTCATTAGTGTCCTTGACATAGACACATTTGTCACATTCGTTGATCCGAAAGCCACTAGACAACATTGCATTGTCAAACTTCTCATGCCATTGTTTAGGCGCTTGCTTTAGGCCATACAAAGATCTAACCAGCCTACAGACTTTCCCTTCTTGACCAGGCGCGGAAAAACCCTCAGGTTGTTCCATATAAATTTCTTCTTCTAAATCGCCATTCAGGAAAGCTGTCTTGACATCCATTTGATGTATCTCAAGGTTTCGCAAAGCAGCGATCGCGACTATCATCCGAATAGAATTAATCCTTGAGACTGGGGAGTAAGTATCAAAGTAATCTAGGCCTTCTTTCTGTCGATATCCTTTGATAACGAGCCTAGCTTTGTACTTATCTATTGACCCATCAGCTTTCATCTTCCTTTTAAAGATCCACTTATAGCCCAGAGGCTTACAGCCTGGTGGTAAATCCACCAGTTCCCACGTATGGTTCTCCAGGATAGAGTCAATTTCACTTTTAATAGCCTCTTTCCACAAAGGACCTTCAGGACAGCTAACAGCTTCCATGTACGTTTGAGGCTCACTTTCTAACAAATAAGTTAGAAAATCTGGACCAAAAGAGGTTGATGTTCTAGCTCGTTTGCTGCGTCTCAGCTCCACATCAACTGCCTCTTCTTGGTCTCTACTGCTGTCATTAGCAGGATCCAAAGTTCGCTTTACAGAACTTGATTCTCCAATGGATCTATACGGGAATATATGTTCAAAGAACACCGCATTCCTAGATTCCATGATTGTGTTCTTGTGAATATCAGGTACCTCTGATTCATACACAAGAAATCGATAGGCACTACTATCCTCAGCATAACCGATGAAGACACAATCAACGGTTTTGGGGCCTATCTTTTCCTTCTTAGGAGGAGGTATAGCCACCTTCGCAAGACACCCCCACATTCGTAAGAACGAATAGTTAGGCTTCCTGCCTAGAAACAATTCATACGGGGTTTTATCCACGTTCTTGCGAGGTATTTTGTTAAGGATATAGTTAGCGGTGAGAATTGCTTCTCCCCACATGTACTGGGGCAACCCAGAACTGATCAACATAGCGTTCATCATATCCTTCAAAGTACGATTTTTGCGCTCAGCAATTCCATTTGTCTGAGGTGAGTAAGGTGCAGTGGTTTGGTAGATAATTCCGTGTTGCGCACAGAATTCTCCAAATGGTGATTCATATTCACCACCACGGTCACTTCTGACCACCTTAATTTTCTTGCTCAGTTGATTCTCAACCTGAGTTTTAAAATGCACAAATTTGTCCAGGGCTTCATCTTTGCTTTTAAGCAAGTAAACATAGCAAAATCTAGTGCTATCATCAATAAAAGTAATGAAATACTTATTACCAGCCCGTGTTTGGACATATTTCAGATCACACACATCAGTGTGGATCATACCCAAAGGTTCTGTGCTTCTTTCAACTACTTTGAAAGGTGTTGTAGGCATCTTTGCCTCTACACAGGTCTCACACTTGTGTGTCTTATCAAATTTAAAAGCTGGAATATGGTCCAAGTTAACTAGTCTACGCAGAGAATCATAATTAACATGACCTAGTCTACCATGCCATAATGCAGAAGACTCAAGCACATAAGCAACAGGGGAATTCATTTTATTAATAGTAGGGATGACAGTCATTACATTCATCTTGAAAAGGCCATCAGTCATATAACCTTTCCCTACATACATTCCAGCCTTAGTCAGAGTGACTCTATCAGCCTCGAAAACCAGTTTGAAGCCATGCTGGCTCAACAGAGACCCAGATACCAGATTTTTTCGAACATCTGGCACATACAGCACATTCGTGAGAGTCAACTCTTTACCCGAAGTCAGCTTCAGGATAACACTCCCTTGCCCCGCAACATCTGAGGTAGCTGAATTCCCCATAAACAATTTCTCACCGTTGGCAGCCGGCTCGAAAGTTGTAAATGATTGCCTGTCACAACAGATATGACGTGTGGCCCCAGTATCAATCCACCATTCCCG
This sequence comes from Vaccinium myrtillus, assembly GCA_016920895.1. Classification (NCBI taxonomy): domain Eukaryota; kingdom Viridiplantae; phylum Streptophyta; class Magnoliopsida; order Ericales; family Ericaceae; genus Vaccinium; species Vaccinium myrtillus. Next base: position 13,448,189 of record CM029278.1, on the reverse strand, counting down.
TGGGTTGGAGCCAACCATGTTCACCTCAGAGATCATAGCCGTGAGGTTAATATCAGCGATTCCTTCTGCCAAATATGCCTGTGTACGAGGGTTGAGGGGCTTTTTGCACTCAGAAGCCCGATGCCCAACCTTATTACAGTTGAAACACTTTCCCTGGAATCGCGCATTTGCTGTTTCTTAGCAACAGCACCTCTCGGTCCCAGATTGACACCTTTGTCCTTCTGTTTAGCAAATTGCTTATTAGACCACTTATCAGAACGCTTGTTCTGCTGGTTCTTCTTTCCACTCGAAGAGGAACCATGCTCAATCACATTAGCCTTAGCCATATGAGAAGGCTGGGCTGCTTTGCTCCTAGCCCGGTTCTCCTCCTCCATGTTGAGCTTCATGAAAAGAGTCTCCAAAGTCATCTCCTTATTCTTAAACATGAGATAGTGTCTGAACTCTTTCCAAGTCTCGGGGAGCTTATGGATAACCGCAGCCACCAAGAATGGCTCACACAGCATCATTCCTTCTGCTCTGATTTCATTTAGCAATATCTGAAGCTCGTGGAGTTGTGCACTTACAGGTCGCACATCCACCATCTTGAAGTCAAGAAACCGGCCAACAAGAAATTTCTTGGACCCGGCCCCATCAATCTTGAACTTCCTGTCTAGGGACTCCCACAGTTCCTTAGCAGACATTGCCTCAGTGTACACAGAGTACAATGAGTCCTCCAGGGCATTCAGAATATAATTCTTGCACAGATAATCACCATCTTTCCAGTTCGCTAGCGCCATACGCTTCTGATTATCCGTTTCTGTCTCGGCGACAACTGGGGGATCCTCCTTCAGATATCCAGCCAAATGGAGAGTGGTGAGATAAAACACCATCTTTTGTTGCCACCTTTTGAAATCAACTCCACCCCCGAACTTCCCCGGCTTGTCCACATGCGACATCGGAATAGTGGGAGTTCCAGGGATGAGAACAGAAGAACTTCCCGAAACTGGAGTTGCAGTCTCCTTATTCTTTCCAGTATTGTCAGACGACATCTTTACCTGGAAAACCAAGATCAATCACATATCAGTGAAAGATCATCACAAAATTAGCAATAAGTATAGATTAGCAATCTAAACTTTTTAAGCTCAAATGGTTTAAACCAGCCACAACCACGGGGATTGACCTCGGCCAATCAAACCTCCAATTCTAAGGCAAAGTCGCGCACGACTGCCTAGGCCGTAGCCAACCCGTTTGTATCATATATTGGATCAAAAAGAGGACAATCCAAATAGATTGTTTATCACCATACGCCCGTGGAGCTCCACCACAACAATAGTCGATCACAAATCTGTTCTTGCAACTAAAAAAAAATTAGTACAAAATCCCGAGTGCAAACCGGAAAGCCAAGAACCAAAATCCCAGGTTTATTAGCAAAACCAACTCCCAAGATTCTTTACTACTCCGGAAAGTAATCCGGAAAATTTTGGTCTTTCGAAACAGCTTGACCTCTTGATGTGCATCATAATACAAATCATGATAAAACTAAAGACATCACCAACAGGAATAGTCAGACAGATTGTGGTAAATAAAAATAATAGTGTAGAAGTAACACTTTAACCATAATGAAACAAACTACCAATCCGGGATTCTATAACAGTTTATGTAGATAACGAAATTTGATGGTATTTCGATTTCCTCCAAAATCACCAACCACTATTATAGAAAATCCAAACCTCTTTACCGTTGCTCTTTATTGTTTCGAGAAAATAATTCAGTTATAAAGTTTTTGTTTCCTTTTTTTTTTTCCTTTTCCAAATTTGTCTCGACTAAACGAGAGTGAGAAGAAAGATTTCCCTTGGGGCGACCACAAAATTAAGAGGTTTGGTCCACAAAACCAATAGATCACAAATTGAAAGATTCAATATAAGGATTATAGGGGAAAAAATGTTCTACTAAGAACACATGGCTGATTCAAATTTGTTCCCCTTTTCCTTTTCTTTACTGGTGACTCCTCTTGGTGTTTAAACACACCAAAATCAACACAGCCTCCACCCACACCAAGAAAATGATCTGCAACTAAACCATTAGAATTTAGCAGAAATTGTTTTCTGGAAAATCAATTGCCGATGGTGATCAAAAGAAATCTTTGTTAAGCTTGTTGGGGAAAATTCGGCAATAACATGAAATTCCAGAGAACAAGTTTCATTAATAATAAATAATTGAAATTACAGAATATCAAATTCAATTTAAGAACGAGCTACAAACTGAAGAGCGAAACCGAAACAACCGAGTCCTGTGTGATACCACAGTCTCCTTAACAAAGATTCGCCGCCTACCGTGGGTGTTATAGGATTCACCGGCGTCTCTGTCCCAGGATAAAACGGCTAAAACCACAAGCCGACAGAACACCACCGTCGACTGCCTTGGCGAACTTACTTGCGTCTGCCTCTCTCTCTCAAAGAAATGTATTTTCGGAAGTGACTTATAGAGTGCGAAGTACTACATACACCAAGAATGAGCTGAACTATTTATAGGCAACTAGTGGGCAAGTCTATGCCAAGTCTTCCCAAGTCTATCCAAGTCTTCCCAAGTCTATCCAAGTCTACCCAAGATACTTTGCTTGCAAGGCATGAGGGGAGATGACTCACCAAATTAAATGTAGCCAATGAATCTCACCACAAGGGGGAATGTACGGCAGGACTTCCTTCCCATTCGTCCTGATACAAAGTACACGTAATGGAACACATCGGTTGCCTCGAGAGACCCTCCGCGTGCCCATTTTAATTCATACCGAAATTATAAAATTTCCGACATAAACATTAAAGTTTAGTGAAGAGGCTCGTTAAGTAAATTAACCCTCGTTTACAAACGAACCAAGTTCTCACTCTAGCACTACAAAGGTCAACTCTACTCTTTTGCAGCCCTAATCAACACTACATTCTTCTTATCTCCCGTTTTTGTTGTGGGATAAATTATTTCAAACTTCGGAACTATTGGTTAAATTGGTTAAATTGTGCAATTAGCTAGGGGTAATTATTTGTTTTTCTCTTTATGAGCATTGTGCCTATTCGATGCACGGGAAAACGAGATATATTTTTTTTTGGCATTAATCTACTTAGCGTAAAACACAAAAGTTGTTCCTAGTGTGTGAAAATCTTGTGATTTATGGACTTGAATTACTATTTTTAGAAACTAAAGGTTTTGGCCATTTGTTATACTAGTGAAATTTCCCATTTTGTCATCCTCCTTTTTTGAATGTTATTATGTTGGACTTCCGTGGTTAATGGCCCGCGATGATGCATGAACCCTAGTTCGGACATATTAAATGTTTGGATTCATCGCATCAAAAGGATAAAAAGAATAATGTGATGTGATCATGAGACTGGGACGTTTCTATCCAGCATGGGTAATGAGCCGCAATGCCCCCAGAGGTTCTCTACTAGTCGTGCCAAGGTCCGGGGCGGTTAGGCATGGTAGATGCGAGCCTAAAGGATTGGATATTTGTTGATGGGAGCCGATGCCGAATAGCTATTTTGTATTGGTTGGGGAAGTTGAAACTATGAGATGGTAATGCTTAAGTGGTTTGTGGTTGTTGAATCTATTGCATTGGTAGAAGGTTGTCAACCCATGAAAATTGAGAATGAATTTGTTATACATGTACTATATTGTAAGAGAGAAGTGGGTTTTGGGCCTATACATTTGGTTAGTGTAAATTTGCGATAGTTTGGGCTTGATTAGAACCACCAATAACTAGGAAATTTGATTGGGTGACAGCAAAGAAATTTGAAAGGGATAAATGAATTGAATTTATTGAATGAGGCCCTCGGTCCGGTTCAGGTTTGTTCGGAGGATAGGTGTGGATGGTGATGGGTTTACAGTTTGCAACAAATCTATTTAATCAAAACTGAACATATATGAATTTGAAATATCAAATGAATTGAGTTTTAAATTAGTACAAAAAAATGCACACTTAAAAATGATTTTATTAAAATCACGGTCCTAACAAAATATCCATTTGCTCAAGGATTTATGAAGGTGCAGTTCGGTAAAACAGAGAAGAAAGAGGTAAATGTTGTAGTGGGAGGGGAAACTGAAACTGTCGACTGTCCTGGGTTGGTTTTTTTTTTTATTTGTCTATTATGCCCTTCAATTTAAGTTCTGTGAAAATTCAATTGTGGGTAAACTTTTTTTTTTTTTTTGGGTACAATTCTGGAAAGGAAAAAGAACGACAGATTCCAAAAAGGAGACACCAAAAGGACTCCTCTTGTTCTATGTTCTCAACAAGAGGAGTCCTTGCAACATTTGCTTTTTGACTACAGCTTTTTCATGCAGATATGGAATACAGTATTCAGTAAGTTTCTGATCCAAAGAGGGGCAAGCCAATGGAATGTAGAGCCGAAATGGGCATCTAACTATTGTAAAGGTAAATCTTTTCGTGCTATATTATTCCAAATTATTTCTTGCTACTGCCTTGTATTATATATGGCTTGAAAAGAATGTTAAAATCTTTGGGGCTGCTTAAAAGAATCTAGTATGGTCCTTGCAACTGTGGAGAAAAAGTGTGGTATGGGGTTAGCTCTTAGCGGCAGGTTCCCAGTTCTCAGGAAAACCATTGGTTTTGTCACCAATGAATCTACCCCATAGAATGTTTAGGATTTGAGTCTTCTTTGTTGTTTTATCTTTTGATCATGTTTGGTTGTTCTTTTTTGAGTTGTATTGCTTTTACTTGGAATTTTTCCATATTGTAAGCCTGGTTGTTTGGTTGGTATAAAAATTTTCACTACCCAAAAAAAAAAAAAAATTTTGGTGCTCCCTCTTTATATGTTAATATATATATTAGAATCAATCTTCTTGACTTATTTGGAGGAACGACCCTAATTTGGAGAATGTCCATAATTTTTTCTTTTTTTTCTTTTTTTGATCAAGGAAAATGTTCCAAGGGCTACAGACCACCATCCAGAGCCCTTGGTTGGGAAAATCGATCCTTAACTTTTGGGTAATCTATGTGTGGTGGGTAGGTAAATGCCGGGGATATCACCCGGTTCACAAGAATACCCGAAAAGGGTATAGAAAGTTTCATGCAGGGAACAACGATCTGGCAAAACGGAGATAGACAAAAGTAAGAAATAAACAGAAACAAGAAAAGAAAAAAACTGGACTTCTGAAGTGACGCCTGAGCCGCTGCCATAGTACTGGCCTCTTATTTGTCGGAGTAGGAGCCACACCACCCTAACACTCTGCAAACTAAGCTGATCTGGTCCTCCTGAGGTTTGGATCGAACTGATGGGAGCGAATCTGACCCTCCATAACTGAAGTCGATGAAGGTTGGATAATGGAGGATTTGGACGAGCCAAGGTCGAAAAGGAAGGAAGGAAGATTTTTATTGATGTCCATTCTGCCATAGTACTGGCCTCTTATTTTTCGTCAAAAGGAAGGAAGATTTTTATTGATGTTGACAAAGGAGGACCATAGGCCCATACATCATCAAGTGCTAGACAACCATTGGGGATATAACTCCCGCACGCAAGTCATCCTAACAACTGATAGGGAATGCGTAGTAGTTACAGACTGGACTACCATATTACAATTGTATTTTGCTGGAATGCGTTGGTTTCGAATTTAAAAAATATTGAATGAAAAATTGTCTCCCACAAATTTGTTGGTTGAAGAATGGTACTGTATAAAGCATTGTCCCACATTTTCAAGTTAGAGAACTTGCATGGGTGGGTCAAAATATCTAAATGGGCTTGGCCTAATGTGGGTTATATGATCTTTTCAAGGAAAGAGTGCACATAAAGATATAAATGGGCTTGGCCTAGTGGAAACAATATCTTTATAAGGGGAAATTGCATCTGATCATTTTCCCATGCACATGCAAAATTTTGGCTTTTCATTGTAACTTTCCACCGTCAATCATGCACAATACTCCTACTAAAAAAAAATGGATTATTACCTGTAGGTCTAGAAAAGATATGTCTAATTACCATTAATGTAAGTCATTTTTTTTAATTACCACTAAGGTAAGTCACTCTTTTTTGGAGTTTAGATTTAGCACTATCCTATTATAGAATTTTAGTGGTTTAGGCACTTTCATATAGTACTCCTAGGATTTTAGGCACTTTCATAGAGTACCCTAGGATTTTAGGCACTTTCATAGGGTACCCTAGTCGTAGGGTACCCTAGAGTTTAGGTTTAGGGTGCACTTTTCTATTATAGGGTTTAGTGATTTAGGCACTTTCATATGGTATCGCTTTGACCTAATGAAATTTTTTCAGAGTTGGGCTTGACCTGATGGTAATTATGACCTCCAATGGTGACCTGATGGTAAATGTCCCAAAAAAAAACCAGCATAGTTTTCTGGTTCCCTGTCGAATAGATTAGAGTGCCATTTATGTTTGAATTTACTTTAAGGACATAGTATCCAATAGGGTTAAATATCTACTTGCCCCTCAAATTATCAATTTTTTTTTTGGCTTTCCCCTTCAACTACCAATGGAACTCCCTTCCCCCTTCAACTATCATTTTTTTCTTTTATAAGGACAAATCACATTTTCCATCCACTTGATGGACGGAAAAGTTAGTCACAAGGCTATTTCAGTCTTTTGGATTAAATATCTACTTTCCCTTAAACTATCAATTTTTTTTTACTTCCTCCTTCAACTACCCTAAACTGGTACGGTCGTGAGCATAGATTCTTAGACCAAAACTAGGATTATTATATGAAAACCACCATTATCACCATTATCAGAGCAAAAAGGTAAGATTTTTATATGTAAAGTGAAATATTATATATAAAGTAGGTCATTTTTTACTACAACTTAATTAATACCGAAAATTCCACCCTTATTTAACTCGCACGATGGTGATAAATCTCTTTAATGACATTTCGTGTTGAATTGATCTGAAGCAGGTAAAACGGAGAGGAAGCTTCTCAATACCGACTTTCCTTGGGGCCACGGTTATATTGACCACCCTCCAAAAAAGAACTGATGTTGACCTGATCACCGATCAAAAGAAAGAAAAAAAATGTTTTGCTCGATACTTACAGGTGGTTTTTGATCATCGAATCCAAATCCCTCAATCCCGAAAAAGTGGGTTTTTGAAAGAAAAAAAATTGTATTAATTGCTCAATACTTACAAGTCGGTTTTCTTCTGATGGAAGCCCTTAAGAGCCATGTCATCCTTGAAACCCAAGCTTTGGTGACCAATGGAAATGAAAACCCTTCTTCGAGATCTCTTCACGGAAGTTGTTCTTCAAAAAACCCTTTGATCAACAGAATGAAAGAATGAAAGAAAACCCTCAGTCGGCTTAATTTGTTGTGGTTTATGAAATGTCCATATTACCCTCTCTCTTTTTTCATCAGTTCAAAAAAAAAAAGTTAACGATTTCCATCACAAATTTCAAATGGAAAACGTGATTTGTTTTTAGTAAAGAAGAAAATGATAGTTAAAGGGGGAAGGAAGTTCAATTGGTAGTTGAAGAGGGAAGTAAATTTTTTTTTTGATAGTTTAAGGTGCAAATAGATATTTTACTCTATCCAATACTAGCCTTTAATTGCTAATTTTCGTAACCCTGAAGTTTTTTTTTTTTTGTCAAAAGTTGAGAGATAGTATTCATCAAAGATTCCCATGGGGAAAGATTGGGAGTCCACAGATCGGACACTCCAACGACAACAGGTCACAGAAATACAACGAGAAAGCGTATGACCAAACCAACAGAACACCGGACAAAATCCGGACAAAACCCGGCCTAAAACCGGACATAACCGGCCTAAAGCCGGACAAAACACACAAGAAACGAGAAAAAAGATACACTCCCCTTCGTCGCTGAGCAGCCCATCTCTAACCAAACCTCCAACCGGTCACGCGCCTCTACCGGAGGACTAAGAAGCTGTCGGAACCCGTAAGGTTACAAAGGAGGAGCAGACGAATCGTAACGCCCAACAGGGCTGCGGAACGCCAAGTTCCAACGATTGGCGAACGGAAGGCGGATCTGGTGCAGAAGGGGAAGGGGAAACCAGATCTAGAAAGGGGATTAGTCCCTCCCCTCCCGCCTCCCAAAGGGTGTGCAACCCATGGAGGGGAAGGGGAAGGGGAGGGAAGGGAAGGAGGGGCTGCAATGGTGGGGCTGTGAAGAGTTGAGATAGAGAGAGCGACTCCTAGGGTTTTTTTCCGTAACCCTGAAGTTGGCCCAACACGTTTCTGATCCTATTAACGGTTTAAGTTCTTGATTTTGTTTCCAATATGTTTTCATTATTTACTTCAGAAAATTTATGAACCCTATAAGTGCATCCTTATCAAGCTAGCCAAATTAACTTTTAGGCTAAAATAGAGAGCCAAACCTCTAAAAATCTTCAAAAATCAGCCTCCCTATCTTCACTCACCAAATTGTTTTTGCTACAGTACCGCACCAAATTTGGTGCGGTACTGTTCATGCACCAATTTTTTTTTTTTTCCGGTTGCTTTTTCCGGGTGACAGCGTTCTTCTGACAGAGAGGGAAGAGAACAGTAGACCTGGGGGAGGTTAGTACACGTGTAGAGTAGTGTGTGGGGGGGAAGTATAGTGGCGGGGTCCACTTTCTTTTTGCACCAAAACTTCTCCCCAGGTGGGGAGATGACTTGAGGGGAATAGCACCGAAACTTTTAGATTTGAGGGTAATAGTTTGATTAGGAACTCTCTAGTCCGGGACCCTTGGGTCCGGAACTCATAGTTCCGGATCAAATTTTCATGATCCGAACCGTCCAATGTGTTCAAAAGGTGTTTTCCAAAGTCCACGCGGGAAATCTTCAAAAAACAATACCGGGAAGGGCTTGATCCACGCAATTTTGTAAATATGCAGTTTTTGCGAAGAATTGCGTGGATCAAGCCCTTCCCGGTATTTTTTTTTGAAGATTTCTCGCGTGGACATTAGAAAACACCTTTTGAACACATTGGACGGCTCGGATCATGCAAAAACATCTTTTAAAGGCTTCAAAATGCTTCAATCCGGGATTTCCGGGATCCTTGACAGGATCCTCCGCGATAGTTTGATATAGTAAAGTTAAAATAGAGAGTCTGATTTTGTGAGTTTTTGATAAAGTGACTTGCTAATTTATAAAAGGTGTCTTTGAAGTTAAATTTAGTGAAAATTTTGGTTCTTTTGATAAGGATGCTCTAACATATTTAACATGCGAAAAAGTACAAGACGAAAAAAGAGGCAAGCTGGATACAATCTAGAACAATGGAATCACAGTCCGCGAGAATCTTGAAAAAGAATAGAAAAGTGATGGGCTCGAATGCGCCGACAGATACCACGTGGTGATAAAAAAGACAGATAATTACTGTCCAGTACAGAAAAGTGATATGCATTTACCACTAAGGTAGACGCACTTTTTAAATTACCGTGAGGTCTAACTCAAAGATAAGATGACCTTTTTGTCCTTCATATTTAAAACAAAAACAAAACTCCCACAATCACGTTTAACACTTCGTTCTGACGAGCCAACCTCCAGCGAGTGCCGACCAACCTTCTCCGACCGTCACCAACCTCCGGTGACCACCACACTAAGCTCGCCGACCACCGGAGATTAGTTTCCGGCGACCGGGGACCTCGAAAAAATTCGCAATTGACGAGAAAGATTACAACAACGATGTTCAAAAAAAAAAATTTATACCACAACACTGTCAACGATGACCGGAGCTTAGTTTTCGGCGACAAGTGACCTCAGAAAAATTCGCAGTAGACAAGAAAGATTACAACAATGATGTTAAAAAAAAAAATAGAAACATTGCAACAAAACGCTGTCAAGTGTCAACAACCACATCCAAATCTGTAGTAAAGACTAATGGAGGATATCAATTTTTAAGAAATCCATATTAAAGACTAAAGGAGGGTATGAATTTAAGAAGATAGAAAAAATTCGCAGGTTGCGAATTTTTGAAACTACGGCTGCGAATTTCTTACCTTCTCGTCCACTTGCACAAAGGAGATCTCGTGAGCTTTTGTAAGAAACAAGGGAGCTCTAGTACTCTTGCTTAACAAAGAACTCTCAAAATCGCAGTGATTTTTGGGCTTAGACTGAAGATTCGCAGGTTGCGAATTTTTGAAACTACGGCTGCGAATTTCTGGATCTGAATGCAAAACTCAACAAGAAACACTATTGATAAGTGCGTTGAGAGTGAGAAAAAGAAAAAAAAAAAAGAAGAAGAAATCTAGCACAAATTAGTCTTTACTGCGAATTTTTGAAACTACGACTGCGAATTTCTTAAACCTTCTTGTCCACTTGCACAAAGGAGATCCGTAAGCTCTCGTAGGGATCAAAGGAGCTCTGGTCATCTTGCTTAACAAAGAACTCTCAAATTCACCGTGATTTCCAGCCTTGGACTGAAAATTCGCAGTGAATTTTTTGTACCCATTATGCTTGAACGGAGAGAGAGAGAGGGAGGGAGAGGAAAGGATGCTTGGAAGAGGAGAGAGAGAGAGGACTGAAAATTCGCAGTGAATTTTTTGTACCCATTATGCTTGAACGGAGAGAGAGAGGGAGAGAGAGGAAAGGATGCTTGAAAATTCGCAGGATGCTTGTAAAATAGCCACCCACCCCAATAAAGTTTCTTGACTTTTTGTACCCATCACCATTAATTAGCTTCTTTTGGTTCTTTCATTACCACCCACCCACGCCACTTATGACTTTTTGTTTTCCCCAATAAAGCTTCTCTATTTTGTTTTTGTTTTTTTGTTCTTTCTTTACCACCCACCCACCCACGCCATCAGAAACGAAAGAGTAGGTCGGCTATTTAGGTGTCAGTTGGTAAAAGTTGTATGGGGAGACGCGCGCAGGGTATTTTGGGAAGAAAATTAGCCGAATTCCTTATTGGTGATTCTCAACATTGGGCTGGAGCGGGAGGGAAGACATTCCCAATTTTTGTACCGGCCCGTAAATCGCTCTAAAAAAGAAACAAAAGAACCCCAGGACAGGACTTGTATTGACCAGTGTTGTCCATCCCAAAGAGCACAGAAGTGTTCATTCAGAAACATAATCATCATTAACAAAAGAAGCAAACTTTTGAACCAAAAGCAAAGCATTTTCACAAGTGGGATTAATCAAATGGAACACATGACCCTCTCCTTTATTCTCCACCAATTCCACATCTCCTTTCCAACCACTCTTCTTCAACGTCTCACAATACTCCACGCCCAATGGTTTCAACCCGAACTCGTCATTCTCCGCCACGAACACCACCACCTTCTCGCAACCCATTTTACCCGAATCCGGATCCGCCTTCGGATTCAACCTCGGGTCACTATCCGTCCCGCTACTCCCCGGATACATGAACCGCATCACGTCATTCGGTTTCGTATCCGAAAAATACGGGTGCACCATGACCGACCCGCGAACACGCGGACCGTCCGGAAAACCCGTAGTAGTCCCAACCCGAACCGCCACGTAATGGGCTATAGTCGCTCCAGCACTCTCACCCGTTAAAAAAACTTGCCCGAAATCAACGTACTGGTTCAACCACAATTCGGGTCCGTTCCCGTTAGAATGAGCGCCAATCCACTGTAACGCGGACCAGGAATCGTCAAATGCAATCGGCAGCTTGTGCTCAGGAGCGAGCCTATAGTCAACGGAGACGGCGACGACGTTGGCTTCGGAGACTAGACGAGTGAGAAATTGGGCAGTGGCGGTGTCGAGGGCGGATCCAAAGCAGAAGGCTCCACCGTGGTAGTGTACGACGAGGGGGAGCTTTTTCTGATCTGGGCCGTTGATTTTGGGTAAGAAGATACGGGCTTTGACCCCGGTTTCTGGGGAGATCAGGACGTCCTTTGATTCGACGCCGGTTTGGGGATCGAGGGTTGGAGGGGCGAAGACGGAGGGCATAAACCGGTCGACTCGGCCGTCTTTGTGGACTTGGAAAAACGGTGGGAAATGATGGGTTATTTCACTAGTGGTGGAATCCATTGTTGTAAGAGGAGAGAGAGAGAGAGAGAGAGAGGAGGAGGAGGAGAATTTTGAAGAGAGGAGGGGAACGATATATATGGTGTTCAGTTTTCGATTAAGCCAATTTTTGTAAACACATACCTGATTATTATTTTTTAACCCGGAAAGAATGCACTATAAGAAACTGGATGGAAGCTTGGTCTTTGTTTGGTGGGGGTTGGGGAGTTTTAGCGGGGGTTGTTGGGGAATTAAATTTGTTGAATTTTCTTAAATATACTGTAGTAGGTTTAATTATACTGTAATGAATAGAATTAAATAAAGTACTCCAATATAGTGATCAAAAGTCCAAAACAGTTTCCTTTTAAGTTTTTTTTTTTTTTTTTTTTTTTTTTTTTTGAAAATGTCAAGTATATTATCAAAGCCATCCGGCACCCGATTACAACAAAGATAGGAATGAAACCAAACCACTAACAAATGAAAATGAGCGACACACCTGTCGAGGCAGACCCGACACCTAGGGGACGGAATGATGAATCCTATCCAAGTGCAAGTGGTAAAGAATCCACAAGGATTCCCAGCTCAAACCATAAACACGATACAACATCAGTAATCGGTAAAAACAACAAAGAAAACTAACAAAAAACTAACTAATCCGAAGGCCCAATAAACTGGTACAAATCGAGAACTACTGAGTCACCCCACTGCGAAGCACCGAGTCGTACCGAGTTACCCGAGTCGTCGATCAGTCACTTCCCCGGACAGGACCAAGTACCATTAGCCGCCGCCCATGGCTTAGGATAGCTTTATTTGCCGGAGGGGGCCAAGGCTCCCGAGATCAACCCGACGTCAGATCTGAACCATCGCAGAAAAAGGACGGCGGAGGGCAGAGGAGGAGGGATGATGGTGGAAGAGGATAGGGCTGGGGGCGGAAGAGCTGGTGACGGAAGGGTTGGCGGTAAAGGGGATAGTGGCGGAAGGGCTAGCGGTAGAAGAAGAAGGCTCGAGGGCGGAGGGGTGTGGTGGGACTGGCCTCATCGATCGGCAAGGGGTTGAAGGGGGGAGCTCCGGCAAGGCAAGGAGGAGGGGTGGGGCGAAGGGGCGGCAGCCCCACCCCTCAAGCTCTGAAAACGATCTGGAAAGTGAGAACTCGGTAGAGAGAATGAAGGAAAGAAGAGGTGAAGGGAAGGGGAAGGAGGAACAGGTGAAAGCAAGAAGGATGAAGGGAGGAAAGGGGCGACCGGATGGGAGGAACCGGCAAGGAAAGGGTTTCATTTAACTTGAACCTCCAAAAGTTTACTAAATACAGAAAATATTAAATTAACAATAACTTTTTACGGTCATTAATGTCTTTAGAATCGTTTTCCTTGTAACTTTTGTATCTAGGGATGGGAATGAAAAGGGTAGGGGTGGATACCACTATCTACATTTCCAATTCTCTAACTCATATCAATTCTCATTTCCTTCCCAATTCGCCACTGGTGATTTTTTTTAACCTCCATCCCTTCCCCAATGCGGAGATCGGGGATCCAAAAGTTCACTCAAACTATTTAAGTTAATACCAAAAAAGTTGTATCAAAATCCAAAGCTAAAGACAAAAGTGGTTTCCAAAAATAATTAAAACGTATCAAGTCACTCAAAAGTGCTACCGCTGTTCTTGTTCTTGTTCTTTTTTTTGTTTTTTGTATTTGGGTAGATTAAAATTTTACTCAAAAGTACCACATAAAACAGAAGTAAAAGAGAAAATCTTCCTTATACAACCAACCAACAAGTTATAAGTTATAAACTTATCGGGAAAAAAAAAACTTATAAACTTATAATATAATATGCCTATATATGTGAACGGGGATGCGGGGAGGGATGGGGATCGGAGAGGGGACTGACTATACCATTCCTATCCGATCCCCGAATTTTTTTAAAAAAAATCCTCATACCCTACCCAATCCCCCAAAAAATTTCCAAATCCCCTACCCATTCGGGGAGGAGACGGGATTGGATCGGGGAGGGTCGGCCGAGATGGTCATCCCTATTTGTATCATACTTTTCAATTAGTAGTAAAATCAGTTCACGAGATTAACGAGGTCGTTGTGTTTTAAACCAAGTCATCTTAGGAATGGCATTCAATATGGCCCATCCTACATAGAGGTGTAAAATAGGCCGGGTTGGCACGGACACAACATGATACGGCACGACACGAGCACAGTTTTAGACGGACACGAGCACAGTTTTAGACGGACACGAGCACAGTTTTAGAAGGACACGAGCACAGTTTTAGACGGACACGAGCACAGTTTTAGAAGGACACGAGCACAGTCTAGACAAGCACGACACGGAAGTGGACTAGACGCGACATAGCATGGGGCACGACAACAAATACTAATTATTAATTTACCAAAAAAATTTAATTTTAAATGATGAATTTTCTAATTATATGTTGTACACTTTCTAATAAGTCAATACAAATATTTTGCGAAACTCAATACGCTGAAACTAGGCTAGATTATACAAAAAAAAAAATTGAATTATATGTTATATACTATTTTTATAAGTCAATATAGCTATAGCTATTACATTTACATATACAAATTTTTTCAGCGAAACTTGGTAGGATTATGCAAAAAAATTCGATCAAACTTGGAGATGCGCCTGCACGGGCACGAACACGATTACTAAATGGCACAGCACGACGTGGCACGATTAAGTAAATTGGCCGACACGACTAAAAAATGACACGACACTGTTCGAAAAGGGACCGGCACAACATGAAACATGAAATACGATTGACACGAAACTAAATAGGCTATTCCGGCACGGCACGACCCATTTAACATCTCTAATCCTTGATTACTTCCACCTAATGCAAAAAACTTCTACCATCCACGGTGTGATGCTGTCCATACATAGACTTTTTACATCACACATTCACACCTAGGGCCCGTTTTAGGTGGTGAATATGAAAGGGGGGATGACGTCGGCTGAGTTAGTATAGGCCTCACGCTTCATCGATCTATTGTCTGGGAGGAATTTTCCATCACTGATGTCACGTCCTCTTTTTTCCGTTTAGTCCGGCTTCTCGTCTCTCATTAACCTACCCATGCAATTTTCTTCGGACAAAAAGATTAACTATTTTTGCGCATAATTTTTTATTTTTTACACCAAATTAAACTACTAATAAAGATCTTTAATTCAATACAAAAAATTGAAAAAATTTATACTTTAGAATTTTATATTGTTGACTTGTTAAGTTGTTTTCCAATATCCTTCGTCTAAAAAAACAAAGTACTTCCGCATAAATACTTTTATTTTTGTTTACACCAAATTAAACTATTTGTCCTAGCCCAGAAGGTGGAGAGTGAAACCTTACAATGAAAATTGGAACCAGGGGAGGTGCTGCGCAGCCCCGTGCTGAGCAGCGTGCTGTGCGGCCCATTTCGGCACCGTTCTGGCACTGTTTCGACGATCGGAGACGTCCACCGTGTAGAGCTCGTCGAGTACTACGAACGTATAAAAATCAAGTCGATCGGATATCGTTAAGTGCCTCATCGGAACACAAATAAGTTGTAAAAAATTGGCACACACATGTCTTGAAACATTAAATGAAAACCATTGAAACCATTTTTTTCAACATATTTGTGCTCCGATGAGGCACTTAACGATATCAAATTGAGTTGATTTTTGGGTACACTTATAGTACTCGACGAGCTCTACGCGGTGGACGACTCCGATCGTCGGGACGGTATCGGCGCGGCGCCGGAAAGGACCCGTACAGCACGCTGCGCAACACCCTCTGTTTCCATGAAAATTGAACTCAGTTCTTTTTCCTGGTAAAAACAAGCCTTACCACTTGACCATCTCTTTGTTCTGATGCGGGATTAACTTATCACAGAGAACATGCATGGGAACATGTTCCCGTGTTCCCTAATTCGTAGTCAGGGAATCAAACAGGAAAGAAAGCTACAAACTTTACCAGTTGTCAAATACATTCGCGTTGTTGGATGGTTAATTTTAACAATGAGTTAGGGCACATGAATTCGGGACACGACCACATGACATGAATAAAAAAATTTAATTAGTACTTAGAAATTGTTTTGATACATCCAAAAATTTAATAGTTACAATTTTAGCCACTCCAAAATTATAGCTGTTTTTACTTTTTATCATGATCATTCCAAATTTAAATAATTTTACTGTTGCCCCATCTTTGGCAAATTTCTAAATTCACCATGACCATCTCATGTAACTCTAATATCCATTTAACCTAGTAAAAGTACACCAAAACCCGATAATTATTGTTTTGATTAATCGATTTTTCATTTGTGCACTCTACCACCACTAAAGTACACCAAAAAATGACACAGATTTAAGAAGTTGACCAACAAACGCAGACAGAGGGAGTGCATTTTATGGATGAAAGCATTATCATAATATTAACTTAGTCGCTCCAACTTTTAGTGACTTTATCTTAATCATAAACAATTTTACAATAGGCCTTCTTTGGGCCACAAAGAAAATAAAGAGATAAATCATATAACAATTGTTTTTAATTGGACAATTAAAAGGCTATCATGCTTTTTTTTCCTTTTTTTTTTTTTTTTGAAATGAAGAAAATTAAAAAGGCTATCAAGCTTGATTTATGAAAGAACCCAACCTTTGCCTCAATAGCCCAGCCTCTTCACTAGTAGGATTAAACACATGAAAACAGTGGGTCCCTTCGGTTTCCATAAACTCCACGTCACCTTTCCAAATACTTTTCAGGGTCCCACAATAAGTCACACCTCTTGATTTGAACCAATCCTTATCAGCCACGCAAACAAACACCTTGGAACAAACCATTTTTACCAAATCGGGGTCCGACTTCGGGTTCAGCCTCGGGTCAGCCTCCGTCCCGCAACTTTCCGGGTACAAAAACAGGATCAACTTGTCCGGTTCATGATCCGCGAAATACGGATGTGCCAGAATCAACCCATGGATCCGAAACCCGTCTAATCCAACCGACCCGGCCCGAACTGCCACTTGGTGGGCTATGGTGGCCCCAGCACTCTCCCCCATCAAGAAAACCCGGTTAAAATCCACGTAGTCGTTTAACCACGGGTTGGGTCCGTCGCCTTTCGAGTGGGTAGAAATCCACTGCAACGCGGACCACGAGTCGTCGAACGCGATTGGTAGCTTGTTCTCTGGGGCAAGCCGATAGTCAACGGAAAGGGCAATGACTTTGGCTTCGGATGCTAGGGAGGAGAGAAATACGAGGGTGGTGGCATCGAACGGTGACCCCACACAGAAGGCCCCACCGTGGTAGTGGACGACGAGGGGGAGCTTTTGATCTGGACCGTCCATTTTGGGTTTAAAGATACGGGCTTTGATTTTAGGGGAGATCGATACGTCCTTGATTTCGACACCCGTTTTTGGCTCGATGGTTACGGGTACAGGTGTGAACTTTTTGAAGCGTTCAATGCGGCCTCCTTTGTATACACGGAAGTATGGTGGGAATTCATGGGTTACTATTTCACTGGCGGTTAACTCCATAGCCTTACTAGAGACAGATATGAGTTTTTAGAGAGAGAGAGAGAGAGAGGGAGGATGGAAAGATATGGATAGAATGGTGGTTGGATCATAAGGAATACCCTATTATATAAGAAAGATTAGCAACTTTAAGTGGAGAAACTTATTTTATTTTTTTGGCAAAAGTAAGTGGTGGTTGGTGCATGAATTTTAGTGGGGGTTGCTACAAATAGCTATCAAGTGATAGTTAACTTGTTGGACTTTTGCAATCCACATGCTATTGATTATAATTGTTGTATACCGAAGCACCGGAAAAAATAATATACCCTCGTCCCGATTTATTTGTCCGGTCAGCAAAACGAGAATTTGAAATTGAGTATTTTTTCGACAATGACATTGTAGGATTAATTGTGGAAATAGGACACGAACTATTTTCTTAATGCCAAGGACAAATCACCCACACATTCCAAAAATTTCCCTGCTAGCCCATGCAAGTGCTTAAACCCCCAAACCTAATGAAAGTGTCTAAACCCCCAAACATAATGAAAGTTCCTAAACATAAACCCTAGGGTACCCTATGAAAGTGCCTAAACCACTAAAACGCTATAATTGGAAAGTGCACCCTAAGTGCCTAAACCTAAAATGCCTAAACTTACTATACCCTACCCTAAAGAGCCTAAACACCCCTAAAATTAAACCCCAAATTTGAACTCACCCAAAAATTGAAAAGAGAGAAATTAATTTTGTCTCATCCATCAACTTTGTCCCACATGAGTGAGAGAGAGAGAGAGAGAGAGAGAGAGAGAGAGAAGCGATTTGGGTAAGTGACGAGTCCCATCACAAATGTAAGGGGGTTGTCAAAGCCATACTCACTTTTGTCGCCTAAACACTAAGAGCCCGTTTGGATGCAGTTTTTGACCCCCAACTAAATAATCCTCCCCCTCCTCATCCCGGTCCCCCTCCTCATCCGTTGTTTGGGAGCACGAAAATCTCTCCCCGACTAAATCATTCGGCCTCCCCTCATCTCCCTTCCCCCGGACTAAACATAAGTAGCGGCCGGGGGGTGCTTATGTTTAGTCCAGCTTCTCATCCGGGGCCGGATTACCAACGTACCCATCTCCGAACACACTCACACAAGCACAAACCACCATTGATCAAACAAGTTTTTAGCCAAATCTTACAAAAAAATAGGTTTTTACAAATACAATTTCGGATTAACAAAAGAAAAACCCAGAAATTTTGATTTTTTTTTTACCTTCGTAGACCTAGAAAAACTCAGAAATCTTGTTCGTCAAAGCTCTGATCGCCGGAGTGCTTCGTGTGGCAGACATGACTGGAGTGCTTCGTCGGACCAATTTCGTCATCATCGTTGGACCAGTTTCATCACTCACACAAGTGCTTCGTTGGGTTTTTTTGTTGGAGAGAGAGAGTTGTCCTTTCTTTAGTTTGTGTGTTACACAATTTTTGGATTTAGAACTTTTAAATATTAATAATTTGCATTTATATAAAAAAATATTACAAAGACTTACTATAGCTTAATTTTTGTTAAGTATAACAAATTAATTATTTTTGAAATTATATAGTAATTGATTTAATTAATTATCTAATACGGGTTCACGAAAGGGCAAATATGTCATTTAACAGTTTTTTACATCATCTACCCTCCTCATACCTCTTTTTTTATCTCTCATCCAAACCATGTACTATTTAATCCTCACTTCTTAACTATCACATCAATGTGGGCCCACCCTCCTTATTTAATCACCCCGACTATTTTTTCCTCCCTTACTATTTAATTCATCTCAAACTAATACGTCATCCAAACAGGCTGTAATTGACTAATGACTATACACAAATCTGATTTTCTTTTTCTATTTTTTTTATTACTAAGGGTATTTTTGTCTAGTATTGTCCTTGAGCCCTCAAAATTTTTCTATCAATATATTGGAGGTCTTAAAATAAGTTAGGCTGGACTTAACACCCAATAAAGCCCCAAACTTGGCTTTTAGGCCAATTTGCTGTTTGAAGTTAATGTTACAAAAATTTCAAGAAAATTCAAAATTTTAACATAAAAGAGTACTTTTAATTCTTTAAAAAAAAAATTTTAAAATTTATTTTTGGGTTTAAATTTTCAATTATTGAGTTTGTTCATATCTTAAAATACGTTGAGATCATCAAAAGTGTTAAATTCATATTTATCGCATATTAATCAGCACAAGATCGCTAGAAATTTATTTTGGCTATAAATGAGTTTGAGTAAATGTGGTAAATAATCGTTGTCAAGATAAAAGTGTTCCGAAAAAGACCTACAAATGCATCCGCAAACTGGACGGTCTGCTACCTTCTAATTTATTTTTTTATTGAAACA
Organism: Vaccinium myrtillus; assembly: GCA_016920895.1. NCBI lineage: Eukaryota > Viridiplantae > Streptophyta > Magnoliopsida > Ericales > Ericaceae > Vaccinium > Vaccinium myrtillus. The sequence continues at coordinate 13,428,430 of CM029278.1, read as the reverse complement.
AAAGGGTTAAAGGTTAACTTACCAAAAAAAGGGGTTAAAGGCCTGTTTGGGAGAGATTTTCTAGGAGGGTAATCACGAATTATGGATCTACAAAACGAGTTTCAAAGATTTTGGCTTAGATTTCGAATAACTAATTAAAAAAAAAGATTCTCAATTTTGATTTTCCCAATACATTTGTATCTTTCATTGAGCTTCTGCATCTCAAGGAGGCGTTAATTGAGTGATGCCTTTTGTTTCGTCTGATCACATGAGTATATGCTAGGGTCGTTAAACTTCGTTGAAACAATAGTCAACTGTCTCAACGTAGATTCCAATCATAAACCGATCACTCAAAAACAATTTTAAGTATTCCTTATCAAAACCAAAAAAAAAAAAAAAAAATTTGAAGTATTTGATGGTCCCTCCTTTCACTTGGTTTCTCAGAATAATTTAAAAAATTTTGGGTGGTTAGAGAATTGTTTGGGCTCAAACGGTGGCGAGGCCAGGAATACAAGTCGGAGAGGGCCGAATTTTGAAAGATATTTTGGATTCGATGATTTTTTCATTACTAAATGCAGTCGTTTAGTTTTTATGGGACGGTTTTGATAAATTAACAAAATAATCTTGAGTATTGTTGTTGTCATACCATTTGACGAACGCAATGGCCTTGTTCGTTTTCCTGTTTAGTTTTAGTTTTAGTTTTAGTTTTGATGACATCATCATTTCTCTCATTTCTCTCTCTATCTTTCTCCACTCATTACACCTGCTGACATCATCCAAAACTAAACTAAACTATCTAACCAAACTCACCATTATATCATTGTCGCATCGCATGGCGTATAATTTAATGTTCTCGAAATGAAAATTGTTCTTACATTTTAATTATTATCGAAGTTTTATAATTTGTTTTAAGAATATCAGTAGAAAAATAAAAAATATATGCTCTAAAGTTGAAATTGGGAGGGCCGTGGTCAGCTCCGACCCCTATATAGCTCCACTCCTTGGCCGCCCATCTCGAAAATGTGACACAATGCCTACGTAAAAAGTGTCATATCAGATGTTACACAAGAAGACGAGGTAGGATAAGTCAATTGACGTTCCAAATAGCAAAGCACAACCCCTCGGACCCTCCATCAATTATCTGCTTCCCAAATATCCAGTGTCGGATTTCCTACCTCGCTATTCTCGTGCGGACATAAAAAAATCCTATATATACTCTTGCCAAATATGCAACAAACACCAAATCCTAATCCGAATGTCTACACCAGGGATTACTTATACGATGGGTTTTTATTACGGTATATTTTATATTTTTCGTACACTTGGATTATAAGTTGTAAAATAAGTTGTTGATGTAAGAAAAATAATATGTTGATTTGACAACTTGTGGTCTAAGAATATCAAAATATCAAAAGTACTATAATGGAAACCTAGCCTAATTAATCGATTAGGATAACTAGAGAGTGATTCATCTCCCACCAGTTTGAAAAGAATCCGACAAGGGGTACCGATAAGATTTGTACCATTGGTGTACTAATCGTATTGTGCGACCCTACTTTGTAGGGTCGTGTCCTAGGTCATATTATACGATCTACTTTGTAGGGTCCTGTCCTAGTTTATGGCCAAAAATCGGCTAGGATTTCAGTCAGTCTTATTGTGGTTTTATCCAACATCGATGCATATAAATGCTATGAAAATGACAAGAATGAGTAAATTGTTTTTGGTTAAACTTTTCAAGTATTGGCTCTCGTATTCCCTTGCAGAGTCGCCTAACTGTGGATACCCCCATTTTCGAGGCATCACCACACAGAATGGATCGAACTTGGCATTCGTATACAATGTCGAGGTGCTCGTTGCAACACACCTTTATGAGTCTAAGAGAGTCGCCACTTGGTTTAGGGGACCAAGAAACCTTTATTGAGATTCCAACGTTCGGGAGCCAAAGGTACGAAGAAAGGAAGATGTTAGGCACCCCTCTCCGTCCGACCTTGTTGTCGGTCTTTACATTGTTTAACCAAGAATACTTTAAACATTCATTATGTTTTTTGATGAGTACTGATTATTAGCCGTTAAATAGTTATGGGTGATAAAAGCGATAAAAACAGGTAGGACACACGCTGAAAAAGAAGAAAAGAAAATAAACCAGAGAGTTCTGCTATTGAACCATCTAGCGGCCGATAGATCGATCTGTCGACTGATGCTACTACTAGTGATCATTGCTTCTAAGCCGTTCGATCACTTATACAGACAACAACATCAAGCGGTCGACACTTCGTTGTGTCGACCATGGTTCCTCGTTTACATTAGAAATAGCAGAAATAGAAAATAGAAACTATCGAAAATGAAAGGAAAATTTATCAAAATGGTCCCTCTAGTTTCACCCCTGTCTCGATTTGGTCTCTCTAGTTTCAATTTCACTCTAACGAACCCTGTAGTTTCAATTGTGTACGATTTGAATCCAATCGATAACAGACGTTAGGAAACATGATGGAAATCCCAATTTGATGTTTTTTGAGAGGCAGACATGATTTTTCACCCACCCTTCTTCTAACCCTAATCCTTAATTTCTTTTGCACAAAAAAAAAAAAAAATGTAACTGGAACAGGGGAAAAATTCTATCCGAAACTAATCTCATTTACTAAAAAATTCTATCTGATCCAAGTCTCAACTTGCTCATAAACAGCTCATATACCCAACACATTTTACAGAGTCTTGAGATCAATCCAATTCCTCCTCTTCAATTCTCTCTAATTTCTTCCCCTGTTATTCTCATTTTTACTTTTGATTTCATTAAGAGAACATAGAATAGTTTTAGATTCAACCAAACTCACCTTACCCCGATTCTTGTTAATTCCCCTTCTCTCTCTCTCTCTCTCTCTCTACAATTCCTCTTCTCTATCTACAACTTTCTAAAATCAGGGTTTTTCTGGGGGAGGGGGCAGCCGCCTCCCTCTTCTCCCCTTCCCCCCCTCCTTCTCTCCCTCTTTCTTCATCTCCTTTCCTCCCCTTTAGTTTATCCTCTGTTTTCCGGTGTGTTCCTCCTGTAACCCACCCCTTACTTTCATGGGAGGCTTGTTTTGGCTCGGTGGTCCGGTCCCCTTGGAGGTTTTTCCGTCGAAGGTGTTGCAGATCCGGCGTCTTTGATCATTCTGGTGCTGCTGTGGAAGTGGCGGGTGGTGGAACGGCGAGCGGCGGCCGGCGGTGAATAATGGGTGAGATCAGAGATTTTCTTCTGTCTTTTCTTCTTTTCTACCGGTTATCTTGCTTGGAATTTTCTGGGCTAATTGAATCCGGTACTTTTTGTTCCAAATCTGGTGTTCCCAGATTAGGAGGGTGTTTCGTGGTGGGAGAATAATCCTTGCTCAGTTTGTTTTTGGTTTTTTTGGTCCGGATTGCTCCTGCTTGTAGTGTTAATCTGATTGTAATCTTCACGATCCGTAAGGAGTTTAGTCTCTTTCATCTCTGGTTCACCCTAAACCCGACTTTGGCTCGGTTTGCCCACGCAAGGTATGCTTGCGCTGTGCAGTATGGGTTAGCGAGCCTTTGCTCACACTGTGATGCCTGAGACGGCATCCTTACTCTTGGGCTTAGCTGTTCTTATCATCTGTGTATTGGGTTGTTCTCTGGATTATTCTCAGTGTATTTTGGTTGCAATCCTTGTAATTGTCGTTGGGCTTTTCATGATGCTATTGGCTTCCGTTCATAAAAAAAAAAAAAAACTCACCGTTACCCCAGGAATTACGAATCATAACTCTATCCTTGTAATTCTCAGATCTAGAACCAACATCGAGCCCAGAATCAAAACAATTTGGCAAAAGACTTCCATTAATCGATTGAGGAAGGCTTGTATATTGCCAATTTGCCATGGCGCTATACCATGACGCTGTTGTTGTGTACGAGTGTGATCCTGATGATGGGCTCCTCAGGTCTCATCAGGTGCTAGAGGATTTTTCTGATCTGATCTCTCGTGATCAGGTCGTTCCAGGTTATGGTACAAGGGGCTGTGTCGCCCCAATCGGCGACGGTCAGTTTTGTCTCTTGCTATGCGGAGCAACTTTTGGCGAAACAACTGAAACAAATCTTGGCGAATACGTTGCGCGTTTGGCAACCTTCCAGGTTTCCCCCTCTGTCCCCAGCCGCCTCCCCGTGCATCTAAAGTGCCTTGAATGCTTTGATGTGAAAGGTGATCGTGAGCTCCCTCTGGAATCCATCTTGGTCATGTAAGCTATGATATGTATCTTGACTGCAGTTGGATATGAATGAAGGGATAACTCGTGAATGCTTCGTTACTGTACTAGAGTCTTGTTACTAAATGAAGAAGTCGATCATCTCTACATTAAGAACCGGCTCAAGGGTTTAGAGTATCCTAGACCGAGTCAAAAGAATGTGCCCTAAGCGTATAACACTTAAAATAATTTTTCCAACAACAATCAAAATACAAATAAGAACAAAAATATAATCCAGCTTCATTAGCACTAAGATTAATGTTTCAAGATTTGGTGTTGAGCGTATATATATTTCTGACTTTGGTTTATGTTTTAGAATTTAGGATCATTTTTTATCGGAAAACTCAAGGGTGGAGTAAAAATGTGGAGTAGCCATCCCACATACAACACGAAGAGAAACTTTGATTACGAAAGATGACTAAAGAATCAATAGACCTCGAACATTGTTTTTTTGAGAACCAAATTCCAATATCTAGTAATAATGCATACGGACTAGGCAATAAAAATAAAATGCAAAATCTTAGAAGACGGAACTACGGTTTACCTCAACTCCCGCGACATGAACACCAGCTATGGTGGTGGTAATTTACAAAAATCGAAAACAAAATCTGAAAGATGTGCAAACTCTATATGAGGAGGTTTAGGATCAGGGTCTATTTTAAATTGGGCCAGGGTAAGGTCTGAAGGGTGGCTACGGATTAGTGAAATGTTGGTAAAAGGGAGGTATTCGTCCAGTCCACATGTCCAAAGCTTAAAACAAAAACTCTATGCTAATAATCCAATGAGACAAAAAAAGTAGTTTCATCATCAGAACTTCGCTAAGGTGGGAGCTTAAATGTTTGCAAAGCCAAATTTGAGTGTCTTACATTACCAAATTTGATTTGATAGCATAGCTAAATTTTACATGAGGCCATGAGTTTGAATCTCAAGGACAAACTATTTATATTGGTTGTGTTCGTTTTCCAGTTTTAGTTTAATTTTAGTTTTTATGACATCATGTTTACCCTCATTTCTCTCTCTATCTCTCTCCACTCATTACACCTTTTGACATCATCAAAACTAAACTTATGTTTTTCACAACTTCTTGAGATTCTTTGGGGACTTCTCTCCAACAATTAGAATCAACTTATGTGCACCACTGTCTTGGATTAGGAAGACTTGCTAGCTCTTCAATGAAGCCCTCGGTTACTACATTCACCTAATTTTTCTAGCTTTGTTGAACGATCCAGCTTCACCAATTATTAAAGTGATTCGTAATTACGATTACTAAATGGGGGCAATAATAATTGTCTTCCAGTTCCCAAAAAAAAAAAGAAAGGGGTACAATAATGGTGCAGTTTTGTTGGACTTGACCACGTAAACTTTCAAAAAGCGTTGGTCCATCGTTTTGATTTTTAATTTGTATTATTCAATCATGATAATCATTACTTTCACTACTATTTGCTAATCAGGTGCCGTTTCTCTTGTCGGTTATTGGAGCATTTTTTGTTATAATTTTGCACCAATTATACAATTTCATGCTCCAATGGTGATGGAAAATGAGTTGTAAAATGGCATACTTCTAAATCTGGTTCCATATTTGGCACTGCCACCTCACTAATCCCAACTGAAATATACCAAAAAATTGGGATCGGAAGCCACTTGACTTTGCCAAAAAAATAACCAAAATATGCATATATCACTAGAGAAGTTAAACATACATAGTTTTCAAGAAAATTCAAAATTTTTCCATATATAAAAGAACTCGATGATATCTAGTATATTGTTAAATTTTTTTAAAAACTTTAAAAAAAATGAATTTTTTTCAAGTCATCTTTTTGCAGACCGTACAAATTAACATTTTAGAACAGACGTAGTAGTTGAATTGGGATTGAGAAAGTAGGAAAAAACCAAGTATAGGGAAAGTTAGTTAATATTTGGAACTGTTCGGTTTAGGGCAGTCGTCCTTACTACAATTAAAAAAAACCTACTATTACATTCATTCGGGTGGAGTATGTAGGATTTCAAAAGAAACTCAAAATCCAAGAACTCATGTCAAACCATTGAAGAAAATAATAGCGGATGCGTACCTGTCGCCATGGAGGATGAACACCTTGTGTGTGTTATTGTTCGTCTTCCACCTCCAAAGCCCTACTCATGATCTTGACCTTAGCCTCACACGCGATGGGATGGTATGAGAAAGAGATTAGAGTTTGGAGTGGAGACTTAACCACATATTTATAGGCCTTGGTTCCATCATAGCCCATCATAATAGATGGAACCCTAATGGGCCTTGAATGGTCTCTACACTTAATAATAAGCTCGTACCACTTAACGCGTGTCATATAACCCAAATACGCGCTAATAGAGATTTGTCAATTACCCGGTTACATTAATTAAATGATCACAGCTTAATGGGTAATACCAACACCACTCCATCCTTATTCGACAATATGCAATATCTAATTATATGATCTATGTAGGCCCACCTACAGAAAATTGCTAACAATCTCCCACTTGGGCCACATAGGTCATCCAGATATTAGACATTGCAAACTTTAGGAGCGTTCAAACTTTTATTGTCGAAATTTATGAGTGACATCTCAAAACAATCTAGTCCATTGAAAACACAAATATAGGATCATGGTGGCCTTTGCCATATTTATCATGGCAGGACCCATCCATGGTCACAAATATCTATGCATTCAACGACATAGATCAAGTACGGAAGTGTAGCATGGAAATTACATGCAAATGTGATCCTTTAGCATGCCTATTTCCAACTAGTCCAACCTTATAACTCAACAGAGTTCCTGATTCACGCATATAATCAAAACTTCATGTATATACCACAATTTGAAAATATGCAACTTTATTCAGAATCATCAATAAACCAAAAAGTGATCACCACAAAAGTCAAATAATCAATAGTATGAGTAGCACAACTCTCACTAATCAAATACTTCACTA